>CAJVGC010000060.1:41138919-41309330 GCA_910822075.1 Senecio squalidus | reverse complement strand
ACTTTAGAACTTGACATTGTTATACATTTCGAGACCACATATGAGCATTACATTAGGGAAACTTAGTGTGATTCGGTACAACGATAGGGGCAAATTAGGATTAACCCATTTGATTAGCCTTTTCGTTTCTTTTTATATATTTTCCGCCTAACCCTTGTAACACTTACTTTTAGTGTTAGAAACTCTAGTTAAACCACTTTGCGCCTAAACCGTTTCGTTTCTAAACACTACTATATTACTTTGTACACTCGCCTTATTTTCGTTTCTTTTTAGATTAGTTCCGAACTAAGTTATTTGATTGCTATATATGAAGTAAAGTTAGAATTATTAAGGCATGGAAGCAAAGTAACAATTATTATTGCCTTGTATTATTATTTTGTATTTGAAGAAATAGTTGATTATTAGCCTTTTGAGCATGTGTACTTACCACGAGAAACATTATTTTGTAAGGCATGTACTAGGCTGAAAGAAGAAAAAAAGTGAAAAAGAAAAAAAATAAAAAAAAAACAGAAAAGCGAAAAAAAATTAGTTGTAGATTTTAAGAGTAATAGTGTATTATGAGTCGTGTATTATTTACGATACATGTATATTTGGAGGAGAAGAAAAGTATAAGTTAAAAGAAAATTAAGCAATCCAGTACGTTAGAGATTATATTTAGTTCGGATTTAATCTAAGCTTTTTGTATATTTTTATTTAACCCATTTACACTCCATTATATATTTATCCACATGTCTTTACTTGTACATTATAACCCGAATAAAAGTCCCCGTTTAGTTGTACATAGACTCTAGTGGTGGAGAAGTGATACTTTATCAAGCCTATGATAGAATATTCACCATAACTGAGCAATTGAGCGATTCTACAGAGATATTTTACACACCCTTTTAGATTAGTTGAGAGATTGTGTGATTTTACTTCCAATAAAAATCGTGAGGTGTTTGGTTATGTTAATTTTGGCTTTGATAATTACTTTGAAAACAGTTTTTGCTTGAGGGCAAGCAAAAAGGCAAGTTTGGGGGGATTTGATATCGCATATTTATATAGATATTTATATGCGATATTGTGTCACATTTCATAGTAAACATGATGGATAGGATAGGTTTTTACATTTAATTGGGGTTTTCATGATCGGGAAGTGGAAAAGGATGAAGAAATGAACTTAAACGAAGAAATGATGAAAAATAATATAAGACCAAGCTTAAATGACAATTTTGGCTCTTTGACAATTTAGATTGCAATGAAGATAACATACTACTTGTCATTTATGTTTCACATGGGCTTGGGCCATTTTAAAAAGAAAGCCAGTGAGGGACGATTGATTTAAGAAAAGAAAAAAGAAAGAAAGACAATTGGTATGGATATGGAGGAGTTCAAATTTGAACACAATTCTAAATAAATAAAAAGTCACGGCTGGACAAAAATAGAAAGAAAAAAAGCAACAGAGGAGTTCACGGGTGGAATAAATAAAAAAAGGAATATGCTGCCTATTTTAATAGTTTTTGTAATTCGACTCGAATACAAACTCTATCTAGTTTTTGCCTATAAATACAAGACAAATTCATCCAGATATTTCATTCAATCAATTATTATTCTCAAGTATTGGAAGCTTAGGATTCGCGAGCTAGGAATTTGGTTTTCATTCAACGTCGGTCACGACGCGTTTGCAATCTTTTAGTTTGTTTCTCTTTTCCTTTTTAAGACTTTTTCTATTATGTTTTCTACTTGTTTATTTGCTGTTTTTATTTCAATTATGAGCAACTAAACTCTTTTTACGCTTGTTTGATTAACGGATCTTGTTTGAAGTTTACTTTTGCGTAATTGATTATTTATGTTTTTGTGTTTAATCGCTAATCCTTATTTGCTTAAGTTTTAACATATTATCATAAAGTTGTTTATATATAATTTAATTAATCAACATTCTAGGTATTCGAGAGGAATCTAGATAGGTTAAATAACTTATATGAAATAATCGGTCGGTCTATAATCGATTTAAAATTACTAGGATTCGAGAGGACTTAGTAATAACAACTTAGGTAATTAAACTTAATTGAGTAAGTCTATTTGTTAAGAGTCGGAAGGACTTAGTATTTAGAGGAGTTATTCGAGAGGAAACTCTATAAGATTAAATCACTAAAAACAGGCTTGTTACTTAATGCTTAACTATTAATAATTACAACTGTATTCGAGAGGAACGGTATAATTAGAAGTAGTTAAAGTTAATAAAAGATTCGAGAGGACTTTTACTATATTTTAGAAGTTTAATATTTAATCAATTTCATGAATTTAAATGGAAAACAAGTGAAGTGTCAAACAAGTGTCTTTTCTTTATTATTTGATAATTTCAATTATTTGCGTACTCGATTTTACTAATCACTCTCATTAATTACTTTGCAATTTTCAATCAATTAATCTTTTTGTTACGATAATAAAAACCCCCACAAATACTCAGTATTATTTATTCGAAATATTAAAACAAATTAGTCCCTGCGAACGAACCTTTACTTGCTTTAAACTATATTATATACGGATAGGTCCACTGCCTAGAAGTGTGTAATTGCGTTAAATAGTAGGTTAATTTTAAGACTAGATTTTACACATCAGGACCCTATCATTGATCTGTAGAGCTGTTCATCTACTTCTTCTCCCATAAGATCAGGTTCCAAGTGCTTGTGTGTTTCAAATGGAGTGCTTGCTGGTTTGCTATCTTGAAACCCAAATTTTACTAAGATATCATTCACATATTTGGTTTGGTGAATGAAGATCCCAGTTGGAATTTGCTTGACTTGAAGACCAAGGAAGAAGTTTAATTCCCCCATAGAACTCATTTGAAACTTCTTGTGCATCATCTTATCAAAGTCTTTGCATAGGCTTGTGTTGGTGGAGCCAAAAATGATGTCATCTACATAAATTTGCACCAATAAGATGTCCTTCTTCACAGTCTTGATAAACAATGTCTTATCAATAGCTCCCCTCTTGAATCCATTCTCCAGCTGATAGAATGAAAGAGTATCATACCATGCTCTTGGAGCTTGATGAAGACCATATAGAGCTTTGTCAAGTCTATATACCATATCAGGGTAGTCTGTATCTTCAAAGCCAGGAGGTTGACACACATAAACCTCTTATTCAATCTTTCCATACAAGAAAGCACTTTTGACATCCATTTGGTACACTGTAAATCCCTTGAATGATGCAAAATCAAGAAAGATCCTAATTGCCTCCATTCTAGCTACAGGAGCAAAGACTTCATCATAGTCAATGCCTTCTTCTTGAGTGTATCCTTGGGCAACTAGTCTGGCTTTGTTCTTGATGACAATGCCTCTCTCATCAGTCTTGTTCTTGAAGATCCATTTGGTTCCAGTTACCCTCTTGCCACTGGGCAATATCACCAATGTCCACACCTCTTGAAGTTTGAATTGAAGCAATTCTTCCTGCATAGCTTCAACCCAGCTTGGTTCTTTCAATGCCTGAGTTACCTTCTTTGGCACCATTTGAGAACAAGCATTCATTTAGACTTCTGTGCAGTCTTCCCCATGTTTGAACTGAAGAATTCAAGTCACTTAAGAGTTGTTCCATTGGATGTTCCCTATTGATTCTTTGAGAAGGATCAATGTCCTCTGCAATGGTTGATCCCAGATTGGTGTCATTGGTCTCTGGAATCTCCCCCTCATTGTCAGATGGTAGAAAATCATCATAGTGAGCATCACCATCAGTTCTTGAAATTAGCTCAGGTGAAGGAACATCTTCAGCTTGAGGACCTTCTTCTTCTTGAGATGATTGTGGTTCAGTTTCTTCTTGATCTTCTACAACTGCTTGAGATTGAGCAGTGCTTGGAGGATCAGCAGTGTAGACAGGGAAGTACACAAATTCTTCATTTTCTTTGTTTAGGTACTGATCAGTAAATGGTCTCTGAATGTGCTGATCAGTAGAAACTTTAGTAGATAGGTACTGATCAGTATTTGCACCTGGTTGATATTGATCAGTAGGATCCTTTGAACTTGAAGCTTCAACTGATTTTGTACATGTTCCTGCATCATTACTGACTACAAAATGATATCCTAAAGATTTGGTTAGTTCATCAATATCAAATAGCCAATCAGGACCACTACCATTAGCATTCAAAGTTTTCTCATTAAAAGTAACATTGTTAGATTTGATGTTATAAACTCTACATGCCTTACTTTGTGATGAGTAACCTACAAAGAATCCTTCAATTATTTTGCTATCAAACTTTCCTAAATGTTCTTTTGTGTTTAAAAATTTACAAGGACACCCAAATGGTTTCAAGAAGCTTATGAGTGGCTTTATCTTGCGAAAGAACTCATATGGGGTCTTTGTACATGATTTTACAATTGACACCCTATTTTGAACATAACAGGCAGTATTGACAGCCTCTGCCCAGAAAGTGATGGGAAACTCAGCATCTGCTACCATAGAACGTGCAGCTTCTATGAGAGTCATATTCCTCCTCTCAGCAACACCATTTTGTTGAGGAGTCCTAGGGGCACTAAATTGTCTTTCTATGCCTTTCTTCTCACAGAACACATTCATGTCATGATTCTTAAATTATGTCCCATTGTCACATCTAATGGTTTTTACCTTTTGATTTGTTGTGTTTTCTATCCTAACAATAAAAGATCTAAGAATTTCTCTTGTTTCATCTTTAGTGTTAAGAAAGAAAACCCAAGTAAAACGTGAGTAATCATCAGTAATTACCAAACAATATGACTTCTTTCCCATGCTTTGGATATGGGTTGGGCCAAAGAGATCCATATGCAACAGTTGTAAAATGGAATCATTTGAATTAACTTCTTTAGATTTATGTGACACTTTGTGTTGCTTGCCTTTAAGACAAGAAACACAATGATCAAAACATGTAAATTCCTTTTGAGGTAGACCTCTTACAAGATCATTTTTCACAAGTTTGTTCATGTGACACATTCTTCTGTGCCACAAAGAAGACTCATCTAAAGATGCTTTTGATATAAAACAGTGTTCCTTTTCCAACTGTGCATTGGCCATATCCAAACAGTATACATTCTCTCTCCTTGGTGTTCTCAAAATGATCATGCTTTCATCAATTTTGAACTTAGGATCAAGAATTATACATTCTTTTGTAGTGAAGAGGACAAGGTTCTTGTTGTCACATACCTGAGATACACTTACCAGGTTGTATTTCAGCTCCTTGACCTACAGAACATTGTCAAATCTCATTCTTCCACAAGTAACTGTTCCTTTGCCAGTTATCCTTCCTCCTCTGGAATTTCCCCCAAATGCAACGTAACCTCCATCATATTCAACAAAGTTTTGAAGGAAGTCTTTGTTTCCAGTCATGTGCCTTGAGCAGCCACTATCAACATGCCATAATTTCCAAAGTCCTCCTCTTTCGACTGTTGGCTTGCTCTGCACATGAAAACGGGTTAATTCCTTTTAGGAACACAAGCCATGGTTGTCTTGGGTTGACCTTTAGCATCATTGTAATCAAATTGCTTTAAGTAAAGAGATGATGCATGTAGGGTTGTGGTCTTAGCAATTTTGGTGTCGGGGGTGGAATCAGTAGTGATTTTGTGACTTTTGTTGTTGCTACTGATGACCCACACTTTGTTGCTACTAACGTCAGTTTTTGTTTTGGTACTACTGACGTCGGTACTCACACCCTTTTGACTCCTTTTGCTACTGACAACAGTTTTTGTTTTGATCCTACTGTTGTCAGTACACTTGGTCTTTACAGTTTTTCTTTTCACAGTGTTTCTACTGATGTAAGTAGATACCTTTGCCTTTGCCAGTTTGTTACTGTTGCCAGTAGCTACCTTAGCTTTAACAGAGTTTCTACTGATATCAGTATTAAATTTGTTTGAAATCCCTTTTCCGTTGAACACTTGATTGTAATAGCAGTTTTTCGCTATGTGTCCAATTTTACCACAAATGTAACAACATCTGGTTTCAGATTTGATGAAGTATGGATTTCGATTTGTCATTAAATTGTTCAAGTTTCTTTGATTTCCACGTGGTGGAGTTTTAGCGCAATTACAAGAACAATGTTTGACTTGATTTGACATTTTTGATTTTTCAATCGTCAAAGATTTTTGTGCAGTTTTAATTGGCACAGATTTTGATGTTTTAAAATTCTTTGACGTTGAAGCTTCATTTTTCTTAGCAGTCTGGACTTTTGATTTCTTTACAGTTTGAGACGCTTGAATGAATGGTTTGCTTGAGATGATTTTGATAGGAGTAATTGGTTTTTCAAATAATTCTGGAAATAATTCTTTTACATCCTTTTCAACATCGATTTTGACAGGGTCGGGGTTCATCAAGTCTTTCACATTTTCATTCTCCTTCTTAATGTTATAATCAGGGGTTGGAGGAATGTAATTTTGGTTAAATGGTGGTGACACATTGTTGTAACCAATTCCTTCTTTTGACTTGCCATGGATTTGACTCTTTAGGATTTCATCCATTGTTTTTGAAGATTTTTCAAATTTAGTTATTGAAAACTTGATTTGATCACATTCTAGCTTGGTCTCAACCATTTTGATTTCTATGGCATCTACCTTTTTTAATGCACTGTTTCTTTCCCATGTCAAAAACTCAATTTTGTCTTCATATTTTAGTTCATTTTGTTGGTATGCCTTGACTTGGTTTTCAAAACTAATTATGATGTGTATATACTCATTTCTGTTTTGATTGGCCAGTTTCAGTTCATCACAAACCGTTTGGTTGTGATCCCTGTACTCTTTAAGTTGTTTAATGCAGTTTGGAGTACAAAGTTTTGAAAGTACCTCATTTGGAATGGAGTCATTCACATCAGCCATCAAGGCTTGATTAGTCACAGCATCACCAGCTTCAAAGCTCCAATCATACCCTCCTTCTTCATCAGTTGTTGTTGTAAGAGCTGTGGAAGTTTTCTCTTGGTTACTTTGATTTCTGTTGAATCCTCCCTGTCTTCCTTCATGATGGAAATTTTGTGCACGTTTTTGAGAGTTATCCTTGTTTGGACATTCTCTTGCAAAATGACCTGGTTTTTGACATTCATAACATTTTACTTTGCTTTTGTCAAAACCAGCATTGTCATTCCTTTTGAAAGCAAAATTCCTTCTTCCACTCCTTTGAATGAATCTTCTTGTCCTAACACTTAACATGGCCATTTGCCATTTAAGATCCATTTCTTCAAGATCATCTGCATTGAGTTGTTCAAGGTCATCAAGGATCAATCCTGAGTTGACATGGCTAGTGAAAAATGCTTCTCTAGCTGTGTCATCTATGTTTTCATGTCGTGACCCTTTTGAAGTGCCACTTCCACCAGCTACAAAACCTTGGTCACTAGGAGTTGCATTTACTTCAGGTGCTTTTGTTGACACAAAAGCAATGTTCTGTGGACTGGTGCTTGTTTGACCTTTCTTAGAGTCAATTTCCCCTTCAAACACTCTCAGCTCATTGAAAACATCATCTTATTCCATTTCTTCCAAGGCATCTCCTTGCCTATAGTTGATGGTGTAAGGAATCCATGCTTCAGGAAGAGACCTTAGGAACTTTCTGTTCAGAGTGTCTTTGGAGATGGTAATACCCACTATTTCCATTTCACTTGACAGTCTGTTAAATCTGTCAAAGATCTGGGTTAGTGTCTCTCCTCTTCTTGCTTTGAATGCTTCAAATTGTTGATTCAGGACCTCCTTATAGTTTCTTCTAGTGCTTGCATTTCCACCAAACCTTTTCTCTAGTGCCTCCCATAGAGTCTTTGCATCTGTGTACTTGAAAAACTTGTGTTGGTAGTCATTTGGAATAGCCAACAACAAGCTTCTTAAAGCTTGACTCTCTATGTGTCTTTGTTTCTTTTCTTGATCTGTGGGAGGAGCACGTTCTGTACTTCCAGTTGCAGTGGCTATGGTTTTGTTACCATTTTGAACCACATCCCACAGAAGATAGTTGGTTTGCAGCATATATTGATGAATCTTGATTTTCCATAGTCTATAATTTGACGAAGATAGGACTGGGACTTTGTTTGCTTGAACACCATCATTCAAGTCTGTCATTTTCAAAAAAATTTAAAGTTTTTGATTTAAAACTCAGTTGTTTAACCCTTATTTTAAATTAGATCTAGAGCACCTGAATGCTCTGATACCAATTGTGAGGATCGAATCAATTAGCAAATGAGATTAATTGATTTAATGATTAAGATCTAACAAACACAAATGTGTTGTTGTATTGAACAAGGTTATGATTAATTGAGTTAATTTGTAAGAATAAACGATAAGAACAAATAACACAATTATCAACAACACCTCAATTGACTTGTATTAATTTCGAAAGAATTACAAAATTACACAGTCAACGTTATCATCTCAATATGATAAAGGAATTACTAAATACAAATCCTTGAGGCTACTAAGCTATAGACAAGTACGATTACACTTGAGTAAACTAATACTATAATCTATAGCCATACTCTATAAACATGGTTAATCTCTAATAAACCTGTCCAATCAATTGAAAAACAACTCCCAATAAAGCGCTCTGCAACAGCACGTGAAGTGTACTTTAGTGGTTGAAAAGCTTCAGTAGTTGAGGATCTTCATCAGCAGTCATCGCCGGTGATTACCCACCTCTACTAATCAGTTGAGGACGATGGGTTTCTGCTGATTTGTATGTGGCTACTGATCAGTTCTTCAAAAGAGGCTAGATACTGATCAGTTCTTATAAGCTAGATACTGATCAGTACCTTGGGACAAAAATATATGTTTTACTGCTGATCAGTAGACAAAGACTATCTACTGATCAGTAGCAAAGCATACTTAGAGAATTATGTCCCAACAACGTTCATTTGTAGTGCCCCGATTTCTAGCTATACACTTGCTTTTTTTTTCGCCCTCAAACATTTCATAACCTTGATTGGCATGAATAAGTAATAGGATCATACTGGTATCGTTAGAGAAAGATTATACATGTATAGATGAAGATGAGTATGATCCCGGAGGAGATGTAAGTTAACTCATTTTGACATATTTGACATATGTGAGAATATGAAATATGAAATATGTATTTGTAAGAGAAAGAGAAAAAGAATGTTGTGCTATTTTTTGTGTAAAAAGAGTTGGTTTTATAGAGGGATTGGAAATGACGTGGTCCGACATTTCGGCCTACCACGCCTTAACCGCGTAGCCTCAACAATGGGACCACGACATGGTCGATGCTTACCACGAGTAATATCATCTAGCTTTAACATAACAGATAAACAAATAGCTTCTAAATGATTTAAAAATTGTTATAAAGTACATAGGTCATCTATTCTTCTTTTAAACTATTGTGATTTGTTTGTAAAAAAAAACATTTATCTCAACCGATTATACGACACTTATTGAGTGAGAATTTCAAATTAAGGTTGCCTATAACCCGAACCAGTAAAATGATAGCCTTAGAGTCAATTGCCGGGTTTAAAGGTAGACCATGCATATTTTTTGCAAGTCTCTCCTTGAATTTTTCTATGCCTTTCACTCTCTGTCTCTAAAAAGGCTAAATCGCTTCATTCTTTCTCTGACATTCTCTAATTCTCTCTTTCTTTTTTCTTATCATAATCTCTACCAAGGTAAATTATCTCCTCAATCATTCAAATATTTCTTTAATTTTAACATCTAATGTATGTTCATCACTCAACATCACCCATTTACATGATTTTTGATTGATTTTTTTTTTGCTCTTAAGAATCTTTACAAGATATGTGTGGCATATCCTTACTTTTGTTTACAGGAGTTTGTTAACCAAGGGGTTATGGATAACATAGGCATTATATAACGTACAAAACATAACCATAAAACGTATTGTAACCGTCTAAAAACTGTCAACCAAATGCAGGAGGTCATGTTTTATAATTTGTGTCATAAACGTTTAACAGCTCTTAAACATAGCATGAAGGATTTTCAATGCATGCATGCATGTGCTGTCAATGTGATATGATATGATATATGTGTACATATAATTTCTTAACATATATATTAGTGTTTTATATCCATTTTAGTACTTGAGGAATTTCATGTGAGGCCTGATTTAGATTGTTTAGTAATGAGACCTAGTTAGTAGTTACCCGATTTGGTGCACTTTTTGTATAGCCAAACATTCAATGCAAATATGCAGTCTAGAACAAACCTAACCGTATATAGTCGTTATACTTTTCTATTCTTCTATGCATTCTTTTAATCTTTTTCAAAAACGTCAAATAGATGTAACGAGGCCAACATTTTGGGGTCAACTAGCAAAAACGAACCAAATTACCATGCAAATCTCTAATAATAACCCTTTAAATAGTTTCATAATGTAGTTATAAAAAGCGAGTGTGTCTGTATTGGAATTTGTTAATCTTTGTATTAACTCGCCAATTGAAGTTTAGTATGAAACATTTACATGATTACATAACAGTTTACTTTTATGTATGTATAGGGTAGACATGATTGATCAAGCACATCATCCAAGTATTTCCAAGAAGCTATCCGGGAGTCTTCTTGGATCCAGCATGACAAACTTCCATGCTAGTGACAACGGTTTACAGAAGCCACGTCTATATCATAGCCGTTTTCAAAACAAAAACTACACAAATGCTGCCTTTCAGTACCCAATGAACCAACGAACCCAACTTCCCCTAGCGCTTAAGCCATCTCCTATTTGTGTTCAAGCCCCATCTGAAAAGGGGTTTGCGGGGTTTGCCATTGATTTCCTTATGGGAGGAGTCTCTGCAGCCGTATCAAAAACAGCTGCAGCCCCAATTGAACGTGTTAAGCTCTTGATCCAGAACCAAGATGAGATGATCAAGGCTGGTAGGTTGTCTGAACCATACAAGGGAATTGGAGACTGTTTTGGTCGAACCATCAAAGATGAAGGTTTTGTTTCATTGTGGCGAGGAAACACCGCCAATGTCATTCGTTACTTCCCAACTCAGGTTAGTAAAAAAAAAAAAATTTGAATTATTTGGGATGTTTGGTTTTACGTTTTAGAACTGATTATGTGCTTTTTATTTGATTTGGTGAAATCCAGGCTTTGAATTTTGCATTCAAAGATTACTTCAAGAAGCTTTTCAACTTTAAGAAAGACAGAGATGGCTACTGGAAATGGTTTGCTGGTAATTTGGCGTCCGGAGGTTGTGCTGGTGCTTCTTCTCTCTTTTTTGTTTATTCGCTAGATTATGCAAGAACCCGTTTGGCTAATGATGCTAAGGCTGCAAAGAAAGGAGGTGGTGGAAGACAATTCAACGGTTTAGTTGATGTCTACAAGAAGACATTAGCCACTGATGGTATCGCTGGGCTTTATCGTGGGTTTAACATTTCTTGTGTTGGAATTATCGTCTATCGTGGTTTGTACTTTGGATTATACGACTCTTTGAAGCCCGTCATTCTCACAGGAAGTTTGCAGGTAACGACCTATTTCTATGGTTTGTAAGTCTCTCAAAAAAAAACTTGTATAATTATCAGAGGTGGCAAAATGGATGGGTCAAATGAATTGGGTAACTCTCAAAACGTGTAACTTTTTTGTATGATTTGAAATGGGTTGGGTCGAATTGAACTAAAACTTTTTTTCCAAATGTTTAGAACTAATCATTAGTTTGTCAGATGCGTTATGAGTATAATAGAAGACGATATAAAACTTTTTCCATTAAAAATACTCTTCGGTGACTTTTGACCTATTTTACCTGTTCGACTCATATGACAGTGAACGGACATTGTGTATGGGTCAATATTATCACGTGTAAAAGACACTGACTATTAATGATTGTTGTTGGTGTGGCATTTTCCAGGATAGTTTCATTGCCAGTTTTGGTCTTGGTTGGGTAATCACGAACGGTGCTGGACTTGCATCGTATCCAATTGACACTGTAAGAAGAAGAATGATGATGACGTCTGGTCAAGCAGTTAAGTACAACAGTTCATTTGACGCGTTCACTCAAATCTTGAAGAACGAGGGAGCCAAGTCTTTGTTCAAGGGTGCGGGTGCCAACATTCTCCGTGCAGTTGCTGGTGCTGGTGTGCTTTCTGGTTATGACAAACTGCAGCTGCTCATCTTCGGCAAGAAGTATGGATCAGGCGGCGGCTAATTGGGCAAAGCACCTACAATCTTATGCTACCTTTTTCCCACGCTATTGGTGAAAAAAGGTTACGATTTTTGATGTTCTTTACTTCTTATTAGAGTAGTTTTAATAATGGGTTGGTTTAAGTAAAGGAAGGTTTAAGTTGGGCATGTGTTGAGACTTAACAACCATCTTTATCGAGTACTTAACTCCAATTCTGATTTTTCTGTTTTCACATTTTGTACCACTTTATTTTGTGGCATGCTAATTGCACATGTATTAAAGAAGATGTTTTTATCTTATTTATGACGAGCAAGACTTCTTTAACTACCAAACTAGGGGAGAAAAGAAAGAAGCAAAATCAACCATGTATGGCTTAAGAAAAAAAAACAAAAAAAAAAAAAACAAAATCGAAGAACTTGATGAAACACCAAGAGATCATAACTAAAAGACTACACGTAGACATAGTGGCGTAGTCAGGTTTTTACTTCTAGGGGGCCAAATAATATATCTGAGTATCTAATTGGATCATGTTACATTTGTGGGTGGCCCAATTAGTATAAATCGGGCTTGATGCATAGTAATAATACTAGAATTATAAACGTTTTATGACTTTGTGGATGAGCCATGACCACCTTGGCCTCCACATAGCTCCGCCACTGCGTAGACATAACTAAGAGATCATAACTAAAAACTACACGTAGACATAACTAAAAAAACACAACTAAAAACTACATGTAGACATAACTAACTTAATCGAGTATAGTATCATTTAACCGTGTGGAGTACATTTTTGCAAGTGTTTTGTGTTTTTATTGATAAATGGGTGAAAATGATCATAATTAAGTAACTAGGTTAAGATGTTGGAGAAAACAAGCAAAGGTCTCAAGTAAAAGGGTAGTTCATTAAGCGTAAGGTCATAAAGTAATATTTCTCTTATGTCCTACATTGTTTTTTTTTATGTAAAAAAGAAGAAATATAAGGGTATGGTAGTCCTCCCCTAAAGAATGGCGGGTCCTAAAATATTAAACGTTATGGTGAGGCGATTAAAAAAACGGCTCAATAAAAATTTTAATCAAACAAAACTATTATCTTAGTTATTTGAAACCAAAAAACGGCTATATAAAAATTTTAATCAAACAAAACTATTATCTTAGTTATTTGAAACCAAATTTTAGCTGTCTCTACATACATTGCTTGAACTAATCAACTAGCATAATGATGTATAGTAATAAATGGCTTAACACTACTAAAATATATAAGTAAGAAAATAAGGTTATTATAGCAACTAAACAATATTGTCAATAACCTCTCCTAACAATAGCACAAACTTAGTTATAGGATATGCAAATGTGTTCACTATTTGAACCTTTTAGCACATCATATTTATGGCATTAGGACACTTTTCTCAATATAATGAAACGAAAAATATTTATAAATCTTTAAAAAAGCATTACTTTATCTATCTACAAATTCAAAATATGCTAGTTTTTATGACACATAAAAATTTAAGGGACTTAAATGGATTTATCCAAGTGTATATGAGTCGCATTCCTAATATAACTTTATAGATGGAATTATCGAAGTGTATATTGGTCGATAGGAGTAGTTCCGTAACTCCCAACAGAACTTTACAAATGGAATTTTGATGATCGACATGAAGTGTTTCTACTTCTTTTTTGCCACAATTCCATAATTCTCAAACAATATATTGATTAACCTAGTCTACTATTAAACGAACAAACCGTGTATGAGTGAGCCATTTGGTTTTAAGTATAGACCTAAAATAATTGTGACCTCTCTGAAAATCATATATCTTTTGTGTTATGTAAGTTGATATATTAATAATAAATAAATAAATATGGAGTTAACTATAAAAATCGTCCCTAAGATTTATACATTATCAACTTTTAGAAACTAATTGCGTTTATAGTCCCTAAAATTTGCTCCAGTTACGAATTTTGTCTATAAAATTTGTCCTCAGTTACGGATTTGGTCCGTAAGGTTTGTCCAAATTACGGGTGCAAATTAGAAATTAGGTACGAAAAATGTAATTAATTTATAAACTTGGACGATTTAAGCTACTTTTTTTAATTTATAAGGACATTTATGTAATTAACTCATAAATATGTGTAGACCTAATTTTGACATTGTTTTTTCAAATCAAACCAAGAAATGGCACTCCGGCAGCTCCATCGGAAACTATCCACCGGCACCGCCGGAAAACTTCCAATTCTATGCAACTCAACCACCAGCAGCTCCGAAGATACCGTTACACTTCAGCTGCTGTCATGGGGTCGAGGATCTTCAGGCCAACTCGGTAATGGAAAAGAAGATTCACAACAAGAATATCCTTGCCCATTTGCATCACTCATTAGAAATAGTAATAGTAATAGTGAATTGGGAATTAGTATTGCATCTGGATTATTTCATTCTGGTGTGGTAGTTGATGGGAAGTTATGGATTTGGGGGAAAGGAGACGGTGGGCGGTTAGGGTTTGGTCATGAAAACACCGTTTTTCGACCGACGCTGAATGCTAATGTGGAGTCAGTGAAGAGTATTGCTCTTGGTGGTCTTCATTCTATCGCCCTTGATTCGCTTGGTCAACTCTTCTCATGGTCTGTTATTATTTTCTCCTTATGTTTCAATTTACCAGTTACAAATATTACTTATGCCTCTTTAGTTTAGTTTAGTTTAGTTTAGTTCGTTTATGATTATTTGTGTTAATTTCTGTGAAGTGAGATGCAATCCATTAAATGGTGATGAGCAATAGGCTATGATGCACCGAAACGCCAAAGAGGTAGCCGCTCCCGTTTTTGAAACGCCACAGAAACGGATACGTGTCGCATACGCCCTATAAACGTTTATAAGTTTCCTTGAATTTTCCTTCAAGTTTTGGCCAAGTTTCGGTTTTCTTAGGGTTGTCATGGGCTTTTTAATGGGCTATGACGATCAATATTACTTGGACAACCTAGTTCTTCTTCTTTGGTGCTCAAACTCCTTTACTCCAGACTTTGGCTTTTAGATTACTTGGACAACCTAGTTCTTTTTCTTGTGCTGAGCGTAATTGGAGTACTTATGCATTTATCCACTAGCTTAAGAGCTTCGTTTAAAAAACGTGCCTGAGGCGTGAGGCGCAGTGAGGCACTCATGAGAACGCCCCAGGTTAGTCAAGTCGCTAGGTAGTGCGTGATGCGTTCTGAGGCGCGTTTTTTTGGCTGAGGCAACGTTTTGGCGTTCTGAACGCCTCTTGTCTGCGCTGTATTTTTGTGTGGGATATTGGATTATTTAGGCTAAACTAGCTTATAAGGACTGAATATTGGGCCTTTTTTTAAAAGCCCTTTTCTAATTTATATATATAGTCCATTATACAATGTTTGAGTAAACCCTTTCTCAATAAAAGCACTAAAGAAGTGAAAAACACTACAAAGTTTTGTATATCAAAGTAAAATTTGATGTAGAACTAATTTATATACATTTTATTAAACTTTCGCCTCGCGCATCAGATTTTGGGACCTCAACGCCTCGGATCGCCCAACGCTTTTTAAAACCAAGCTTAAGAGGAACAAGTTGACCACAAGTCGTGCTCGAGACTTTGTTTACATCCATAATAATCTCCAATTTTTGTCAAGGAATCCGAATGATGATGTAAAGATGTGGGATGTGGGTGGAGATGCTTTTGATTCAATAGAAGATGTAGGGTTTTTGGAGGTTGTCAATCTCTCACTAGATGATCCGGATTACCTTTGAAAGATTTAGTATTTTGGGAGTTTACACTTTACATGAATATATATCTATTTTGGAATTTCTTTAATATATATATATATATATATATATATATATATATATATATATATTATATATATATATATATATATATATATATATATATATATATATATATATATATATATATATATATATATATAGTAATTGTATCGGGTAAGAACGACCCAAAGTCTAGGAACGCTAAGAACCAATGCTGACCGTCCGATTAAGCTGATGATCATCAGCAGTAACCTTACTACTGATCAGTAGTAACCTTCTACTGATCAGTAGTACCTTTCTACTGATCAGTAGTACCCTTCTACTGATCAGTAGTTACTGATCAGTAGTAAGTGGTTACTACTGATCATCACCTTAATCGGACGGTCAACATTGGTTCTTAGCGTTCCTAGACTTTGGGCCGTTCTTACCCGAACCTCACCCTATATATATATATATATATATATATATATATATATATATATATATATAAAGACAAGTTGAGCCTAAATAGATGCAAGCTGTGAGATTTTTTATCATTCTACTAAATATATTTAGGCTCAACTTGTCTTTAAGGGATGGATAGTCAATATTTTAGTTTATGTTAAGGTAAAGCCTATTGTCTATGTAGCACGGAAACGGATACACGGAAACGGATACGGATACGCGTAAACGGAAAAACTCAAAACTTCAAAATACGGATACGGCAAATATAAAATATAAATATAAATATATATTTATATTTTATATCTGCCGTATCCGTATTTTGAAATTTTTAGTTTTTCCGTTTACCCATATCCGTTTCCGTGCTACATAGGCAATAGGCTTTACCTTAACATAAACTAAAGTATTGAATATTCATTCCTTAAAGACAAGTTGAGCATGCAAGCTGTGAGATTTTTTATCATTCTACTAAATCGTTTAGAAGTGAGACATTTCCCGCATCCTATAGTATTTGGGTGTAGTGTAGCAGTTTTTTTGCTTTTACAGGTATCTAAATTGCAACATTTGCCGGTTCAAAGAGTCATTCCCAAAAAATAAAAAATAAATAAATATATAAATAATCTAATTACTATACTATATGGTTAAGGGAAAGTTGCATCTTAGGGTAGCATACTATGCACGTTATTCTCATTTTAAGTTACATATTACTCTCAATTTGTTGCAGCAGGCCATTTTGATAAACAAGTCAATTAGTTATTCAAACAGATTCTAAATAAATTCCAATTCAGTGTGTTTGATATTATGTTGGAATTTCCGGAATCAGTTTCTTGTCCGTGACCAGCGATAGGGTGCCTGAATTGTGTTGGAGAAGATGTCGAGTGGGTGCATTCTTTCTTTCTGTAGGAGATTACTAGACCAGGGGTAGGGGTGGGTAAATTAGTGGGTTCCAGAAAAACTTAAATGATAATTTTTTTTTTTAAACATTTATTCAGCCAAATCACATGCTACTGTTGCTACATCGGTGTAAGTGTATAAACGGATCCTAGTAATCAGTTGCACGTTACCAGGTCACATATTAAAATAATTGAACTATTTCACATACTCTTTTGGCATCAGTTAGAAGAAAAACATATATGGTATCTCAATTGAGAAAACGTGCATAGTGTACCCTAAGATGTAACTTTACCTATAATTATCTCATCCAATTACGCTGGCTTTCGTTATTTTAAAAGTTGACATCATTGAATCAAATGCAATCATAAACATTGAAAGTGTCAACAACGAAGTAGGTCTTTTTAGGATGAGTGTCTAGTATCCACGGGGTTTGACGAGGATAGTTTGAGTTTTGGGATCTTGCCAGTTACAAGTTATGTTGCACGGAAACGGATACGGCATCGGGAAACGGATACGGGAAACGGCAAAACTCAAAATTTCAAGATACGGATACGGCAAAGATTCGGCAAATATAATATATAAAAGATATATGTATATATTAAAAAATTTCAAAATAGATATATATATATTAATGTAAACTGTAAACTCCCAAAATACTAAATCTAAATCTTTCAGAGGTAATTAATTATCAATAATCAAATCATTTTCAAAATCCGGTTCATGTAGTGAGAGATTGGCAACCTCCAAAAACCCTACATCTTCCATTAAATCAAAAGAATCTCCATCCACATCCCACATCCCACATCTTTACATCATCATTCGGATTCCTTGACAAAAGTCGTAGATTATTATGGATGTAAACCAAGTCTTGAGCACGACTTGTAGTCAACTTGTTCCTCCTAAGCGAATGAATAAATGCATAAGTACTCCAACTACGCTCAGCACAAGAAGAAGAACTAGGTTGTCTAAATAATCTAAAAGCCAAAGTTTGGAGTAAAAGAGTTTGAGCACCAAAAAAGAAAAACTAGGTTGTCGAAGTAATATTGATCGTCGATGAGAAGAAGTCTGGAGAATGGAATAGGCGATCGGTTTAAGTCATAGCCATGACAACCCTAAGAAAACCGAAACTTGAAGGAAACTTATGTAGAAACGTCTTTGTGCCTAGGAGACATTTCAGGGCCGTATCCCTTTCAGAAACTGGAGCGGCTACTTCTTTGGCGTTTTGGTGCATCATAGGTGACAAACTTACTTTATATACTAAATATGTTTTAGTAAAAAGCTTTGAGAAATTTAGGTTGGATGCCTTTTGATGTTGTGTATTTGCTGAAGAATATTCTTTATGAGAAATTTCGGCTGGGAGATTATTCGTTACGTGTTTATTCTTTTCTAGTAGTTATCGTTTACGTTAAAATCTGGCTATCAATATTTAATATCGTCAATTTGTTACATGTCACTTGTTGTGTGGAATATGTTTATTTTGAAGCCTATGAGCTAATGAACTTCTGTATATTAATACGTGCCATAATTTATTGTCACTGAATGTATATTTTACTTTGCCATACGGTTTATGGAACAAGACCTCTTATTTAGCTTTATGAAAACGAATATATTATAATTTACTTTGATATTATTTATCTATATTGGATTCCGTGGAAACCACCAAATTTGTAACCTTTTCATGATCGGTAATATGATTTGTTTATCACTTTTGTGCAAGAGCATTTTCTGACATTAATTTAGTATGTTTGTGTTTCCTTTAAATGATGTCCTTTTTGCGGTTTATGAAGTTTACAGGGGTTATGGTGGATTCGGTGCTCTTGGCCATTCTGTTTATACTAGAGAACTCTCTCCAAAAAGAGTAGAAGGCAATTGGGAGGGAAAGATTACTCAAATTGCAACAAGTGGCACACATACTGGTGCCATCACCGAGGCAGGTGATCAAATAGTCTCGCGCACTAGAGTTGTTGCATACGTATATTTTGATTCATCTATGTTATTTGTACCAACATTTGATCTTGTTTTATAATATAATTTATAATGGTCGATGTAGGTCAACTATACACTTGGGGACGAGATGAAGGGGAAGGCAGGCTTGGGCTTGGTCCTGGTCGTGGACCAAATGAAGTTGGTGGACTTAGTATACCTTCCAAAGTGAAAGCATTACCAGTGCCTGCGGTTTCTGTTGCATGTGGTGGTTTTTTCACAACTGTGATTACCGATGATGGCAAGTTGTGGAGCTGGGGTGGTAAGATATCTTGGCCATGCTTTCTGCTTTTCCATTTCAAAATATTGAAATAATTAGCATTATAAAGTGATGGGTTTTTTTATGCAGCTAATTCAAATTACGAGCTTGGAAGAGGTAATCGAGTGGGAGGTTGGAAACCTCAACCTGTTTCCAGCCCGGAGGGTGTTCGTATTGTTCAAATAGCAAGTGGTGGATATCACTCTCTTGCTTTAACTGGTATTACGAATGAAATATTATCAAATTTCAGCCAAGGATATTATTGTAACAGCCCTTGTGAAATGCTGATATTATTTTTATTTTTTACTTTAAAGATGAAGGTCGAGTACTATCTTGGGGTTACGGTGGACATGGACAGTTGGGGCACTTTTCAACCCAAAATCAGCCTGTTCCCACAGTTATCGAGTCTCTAGCTTCTGAGAAGGTTGTCCATATTGCTTGTGGTGGTTCATCATCAGCTGCTGTAACTGGTAAATATGCTGCCTTCCTTATCACTATCCTTCACTTCGTTTTCGAATTCATATAAATATTAAACCTTCACAATTTCTTATTTTGCATTCTGTTACCGTCTTTTAGTTTACATTACAAATTTATATAGCAAATAATGGTGCAAAGCGTAGCTCAAAATATATTAGTAAGTTCTTAATGTTTAATTCAAATCTTGAAAGATATGTCTATAGTTTCAATAAATCTTTTTCAAATAAGCACCTCTTTTATGATTTGGAATTAGAAATCAAAACATGTTCCCATCATACTACTACCATTGTAAGTCCTAAGGTGTGGATTTGCCATTGTAGCTAAGTAGCGTTAATGATTATTTACCTCACATGTGTTTTGTGATACTCTGAAAATAAGAGCCTGTTAAAAGATTATTCTTAATTGAGAATATTTTCTTTGCGACCCGAAAACTATGTATTTTAAGCGTTCTCTTTGCTTACTGAAATCATGGCTGTGTGTTAAAAAGTTAAAATGGAGTTGGAGTTGCCTGAAAAATATTTTAAGAAATTGTGTTTAGTTGTTAACCTACTAGGAATGGCAATGCATACATGGAGTGTGATGTGAACAAGGTAGGTTTTCCCGTGGTTTTCCTAAAAGGGGTTGAAGGTTGCAAAGTCTATTTTTAATTCTGTCTTTTAAATTAGATTCAAAGATTTTGAAATGTTTGTAATAATATTGTTTTTGTAATCTAAATAAATGCATTTATACTGTAAATAAAAGTACAGTTTCAAAAAAATGGACAAAAAGCCCTAACTCTTTCCCCACCCCGTCACCATACATCTGTGTTTGACCTGCTCTAAAAGACATCATGTATGATTCCGTAGGCCGTAGTCTGTCTTGAACGATCTTGGGGGACTTAGAAACATTAAGATGAATGTGCAGCTATAAATCCTGCCAACATGTTTGCTATGTAGTACATTCATCTAATGTTTCTCTATCAGTTTGTCTTAGTCAAATAAGTTAAAAGACTGATTTTGGTATATAATATTTTTGTTATCATTCGCAGATAAGGGTGCGTTATACATGTGGGGGAATGCAAAGGATGGTCAACTAGGGGTTCCAGGTGTACCAGAGATTCAACCTTTTCCAATACAAGTTAAATTTCTTATGGACGATGATGGTTTGGGCTCCCACAATGTTCTTTCTGTTGCTGTCGGTGCATCACATGCTTTTTGCTTGGTTTCCAGATAATTTATATCGTCTATTCTCCATCAAAATAACAGCTTAAGAAGGTTGTTCTAGATCTTTTTTCTATGTACCTCACTCCACCGTGTTTTTTGGAGCAATTATAGAAATAGGCAATTTGTTGTCCGTTGTACTTATAGAGTAATGTTCTTACATCTTCCCTTTAAAAGAATTTTGATGTATTAATTTGTTAATCAAATAAGTGTGTATGTTTCTTTGTTGCGAAGTAGTTGGTCATAAATTATTGGTTGGGTTCTCGGACATTTACCATGTTCTGTTCACTTGTCTTGACGTTGTCAAACAAAGACTTATCAAACGTGTAGATCACGGACCGAATCGTGGTCCGAATCTGTTGTGCAATCAAACAGCTCCTAAAGTAGTATAATTGAATAAAAACGTAACCTTAATACAAGTTTTTTTTAAAGAGGTATATAAATGAAAATGTGTGTATTCCCGCCGCAGACACACACACTTTCCCGCCCTTTTAGTGTATATATTGTTTGAGAAACAGGAGCAGTTTTATCGAAGATGGGAGTGTTATCAGTTTCCCCAAGCTCATCAATACCGATCTGTTATCATCCTGAATTTGGTCCTCACAGTGACCTCCTTCTCCTCGAACTCGACGAAAAGCTTCTACCCGATGTCATCAACCAAAGGTACCCATCCATCCATCCATCCATGCTTTCTCTTTCTAATACTATCTAATTTTATTTAGTTTCGACTTAAGCCCGGATTTTATTGCTTATGTAAGGGTTTATGGGCTTATTAGTGTTTATTATGACTAAATAAACTCATAATAAACTCATAAACCCTTATATAACCTCAAACAAACACCCCCTTAAATCCTTAATAAGTGCTTCTCTACTCAGAGTCAGCTTACGAGGACAACCAGATGAAGATGCCGTTCTCTGTACACGCTCCAAAACTTACGCCATTAAATTTGTTGGAACCTCAAATTCTGTGTTTCTTGTTCCCCCCTCAGACCAGCATACATCTGCTTCCGTACTTAAGTTAGCACCTGGAACCATGGAGCTCCTTGAAGTTGCTCCTAGAATTGACAAACTTAAATCCCTTCTTTCGCAAAATCCGTACAAATTTGATGAAGATGCTGACAACTATGACAAAGATTTGTATCAATGGGATGATATTATCGATAGGGTTCAAGCTAGTGATGAAGAATTAAAGTCTGCACTTGGAGCTCTTTCAGCTGTTGAGATTAATGGCTATTGGAGAATCGTTGATCACAAATACATGGATCGAATACTTAACACTCTTATAAATAACTCCTTGTTAAATGATTGGTCTTTGAATGCACTTGATGAAAACGAGGTTGTTCGATCTTTAGTGGAAGATGGATATTCTCGTGTTATTGCACACCATTGTTTGGAAGTGTTTGGTATTAAATCAAATGAGGGTGTTTGGGATTTAGATAAAAAGCGGATTTGTGTGCATTTTGCAAGACAGATATTAGCGGGACGAAAGATGAAAATGGAAAGTTTTATGGAGGAATGGATATTGAAAGTCCCACGAGGAATGGTTGTGAGTTTGGAGATGTTGGAAGGGGAAGTATTGGTGGAAAAACTTGGAATTCAGTCTTGGGTTTATGGTTTTAGTGTTTCTTCTTTGCCTTCGGACCCTGCTAATCGGTTCTCGAGGCTATTTCAAGAACGGTCCAGATGGGATTGGAAGGATCTTCATCCGTACATCAGGTTCTATTAATGTTTCTTTTTGTGTTTGCGTCTCTTTTCCTTTAGTAGATCCCGAGTATTTACATTTTGATGTTTTAAAGGCCAACCCGAGTCTCACCAAAAGTTATCCGTTTTCACCTGTTGCTAAAACCCACTTAACCTCCCTATTTTGTCACCCTTATTTTAAATGAACAATTCTCGACAAGGATATTGATGCCAAACTGTAAACTTTCATGAAAACGTCGATAGTGCATTAATTTGCTCAATGAACACTAAAATTTGTAATGTTAATTCTATAACACGTCAATCTTGAATAGATGTTATATATTGGGTTCGGACCTCAAAAGTGGTACTGAACACGTTCTTGTTTGTGTTTGTTGTAGGGATCTAAGTGTGCCAGGACTTACTTCAGATGGTTTACTTCTCAAATACACTAGAAGAACTCAGCCTACTGCGAATGCTGAGCCTGTTTTTACCCCAAGATGATTTGGTGAGTTCTGCTTTTAGGATGGTTTCTTGGTTTGGTTTTTTGTTAATATAGATACGCTATGGATCATTCAAGGTGTACTGATAACTGAGTGTTTGGAAAATTTAAAGATTTTAAGTTTAAGTTCTGTTTTTTCATGTTACCTATTAAATTACTTAATTCTGATTTCGCAGTGAAATTGCACGAGGACATTGATCCTTATGAACTCTACATACAGATGGATGCTCTATGTTGTGTGAATTTGGTTTAATCATATTCATGTCTTAGCATAAACTGAATTATATTATTGTTAGTGTTGTTGCTACGTTAAAAGTTACAACTCTTTATCTCATTGTCTTTGTTTGTGTGCCTCGAGCTTTCTAGTCTTACCAAATTGATGCAATTGGTATGTTCTGAATTTCAGCTTGGTTTAGTATCCGAACAATGAACTAAATCAAACTATGTAGTTGGAAATTTATGCATATTGGAAAATAAAAACCCTTCGAAAACAAAACAAAACTAAAGTTGCCCGGGAAGGAAAGGTTCTTTTATAGTTTTAAAAAGAATTAATCACCAAAATAATCATCTATCACTTACACTTTACAAAACTAATCATCTGATTCGTGACGAATTTCTCGCGACATTTTATCGTCGCGAGAAATACATAAAACAAAATTATACCAATAAAAATCAGACACGTCGTCGCGAAAATGAATATTGACACGAGAAATGAATAGTTTCTCGACAACGTGTTCAATTTTTATTGGTCTGATTAAAATATGTGTCCTTTCGCAACCAAAAAAATGTCGCGAGAAATGCGTCGCGAATTAGATGATTATTTTTATAAAGTGTAAGTGATAGGTGATTATTTTGGTAATTTGCTCTTTTAAAAATAAGTAAAAATATATTCAAAATAAAAAGCTTCATATAAAGAATTGCCCGCAAACCCAAGGAATAAGTTGTATTATTTAGGAACGGAGAGAGTATTAGTCCCCACTCATGTATGCTTTCTATAGTGATTATGCATCATTATTTGTTTTATAAAAGATTTTGTTTTAATGAAACGCATGTAATGAATAAAACAAAATGAAAGATCCAAGAAACTTTCGTTTTAACCAAAGTTTGCCTCTTAAATCTTGAAACTAAACTAATAAAAGATTACCGGAATGTTGCAAGTATTTTAGATGACCTTTAACCAACTAAACTAATTGTGTTCGATAAAGTATATTATAAGTATTAGGATTAAGTTCAAACGAGAACAAGAAAAAAGACGAGAACCGGAATAGCTTTTAAAAGAACTTTTTTTCATATGTTTTTTTATTTCGTTCAAATGTTAGAAGTTATAGAGACTACAAATCAAGTAAAAAGAAGTTGAAACAAAATTAAAATACTTCGTAATTTACCCGTTTTTAGATTTGTTCACATATGAATGGTCATCGGATGTTTATATGTGAACTAATCGAAAATCGTGTAAATTATGAAATATTTTAAGTTTTTCTCAACATTTTATTACTCAAGTTAAAGTTTAAATTAGTTGTAACATATCAAACATTTAAGAAAAAAATACGTTTCATATGATTCTTTCGGTTCTCGTCTTTTTTGACCGGTTCTCGTTTGAACTTACCTCATAAACAATACTATTTGGATCACATTTTTAAGTATACGTCATCAAACAACTTTTGATTTAATGAAACCAACAATTCAAAGAAACTTTGAATACTATGTCATTGGTTGATTAATAAAGAATATAATATATTATGTTTAATAAATCATATTATTTTTGTTACTAAATAAATAAATAAGATGATTCCCATTTGACATAATCACGTATTATGATTTGCTGATATATATTCATAATTTTAAAATAAGTTATTATTTGGTTTATCTTAAGACTTTTTATTAATTAGTGATAAGAACAAAGGTTAGGAGAGGCAGATCTAAATTTATGAAGTCAAAGAGGGATTTATAAGGTCCGGTTGAAGATTTAAGGGGTCGTGTGTGGTAAGAAAAAATGAATCTCAAAATATATATATATATATATATATATATATATATATATATATATATATATATATATATATATATATATATATATATATATATATATATATATATATGCGCGAATTTATTGAATAAGATCAAAAAGCTAGAACAATGTGTTTATCTTATATTATGTCTTATTTCTTTAAGCATTACCCATGACAATATATGTATATTTCTTTAAGCATTACGCATGATTATACATATATTTATTAAGAAAGGGTTTACAAAATTTTTTGAACCCTACGCTCGTCCATAATGTATCCTCTAAAACTCGGCTTTGAAGACTTGTTCAATTTTTGTTGTGCAATAAATAGTTTATCTAATAACATATATAAGACAATAATAAATTGTATAAAATGAATAAATTATATGATATAAAAAATAGTTTATCTCTTTTTATTTTTAATGATTTGTCATAAGAGATGTTAATTAGACATGCATATTATAATTTTTCTAAATAAAAGCGATTGATTAAAATAACAAACAATATTTATGACAGTAAATTCTTTAGTTGCCAACTTGCCATGGAACAATCCTGAAAGCCCAAAGTTGTCACTAAAACATATTAAAAGGGAAAAATAAATATAAAGTTGGCTAATATTACACACTTACACCTAACAATCCATCTTTACTTAAATATATTTATATTTATACTTGTTTCCCTTCGCTTTATAAATAAAGAAGATATAATACAATTAAAGGGTTGAGATTAAAAAAACTATACACATTTGTGTATAAGTGTTTAAATTTAAATATAGTAAAATTACTAAACTATCCTTTCAATTAATTAATTATGAAATAATTATTATTATATTCTATAATACATTTACCAATAAATACTTAAAAATTTAAAATAATTGAGTTTTTTATTTTTAAATTTGAAACAATCAATTATATTGTTTAAAATTTCAAATAAATAGAGTTAATCTTTAAAATTTCTAACTAATTGAATGTTTACAAATCGAAAATCTTAATCATTCGTAAAATTATTTGTAATGAAATATGTATCATTAAAGAAAATTATTCACCAAAAATTAAAACAATTTATTACCACCGCGACATCGTGCGGGTATATTACTAGTATTATTAAAAATTTTAATATTAAATGGATCAACCATAACTCTTTATTATAAAAATCTATCATATTTTATTTTTGTTTAAAAATTAATTATCTCATAAACGATAAATGTATTAAATGAATAAATTTATTTTATAGAGTACCCACTCAATATAATTTTGACGAAATTTATTTTCGTGTTTTTTTACGAGTTTTGAAATATTATATTATAAATCATTGTTTTGTTACATGTGATTCCAGTGTTTTGACATATTATTTTTTTGTTTTTCTGTATGTATTCTAGTTAAATGTATGTAATATAACAAATCTTAGTTTTGAAATTCGTATAAAGTGTTCAAATCACATATGATATTGCCTAACGAATTTAAACATTTGACCATAAACGAAAAAATAAAAATTTGTCAAAATTCGATTTTTTTTTCCGAGTCCATATAGTTATATATTGTATAACATTGTTGTGTATAAAAATTCATATTTAAAGTTAAAATTATGTGTGTTATTGTCTTTCGAGTTTTTGAAATTTTATATACATAATATCATATATGATTTACAGTAATACCACATATGATTTAGTATTATCATATGTGATTTTAGTATATCATATTTTATATCAAAAAACGAAAAAAAATAAAACTCGTCAAAATTATAATTTTTTTTTCTAAATTTAGGCAGTTTAATACGTTTTATAAAAACACTCTTTTATAAAAAATTTCGTATTGATATACATATCACATGTGATTTTAGCGTTACAATTTTAATGTCCATAAGAAAAAGAAAATCGTCAAAAGTATATAACACCACTGCTCCAATTAATGATAAAAACAAGACGATCGCAACGATATATTTTATTTCATCTAACGATTAAGGTTTTGAATGATAACTTAATTTTAAAAAACTAAATAAAAATGAGTTTTTGTTTAAATATTAATTATTATATTAAAATAAGATAGATCATTAAAATGATATCTTTTTATCACTAAAAAGTTATAAATGTTAATTCGATCATTTCTCAATATCTATAGCATGATATGAGGGTGATTATTAATCATAAAAATAAGATGAATGTTTTTAATTTAGTTTTTACATATTGTATTCTTGTTTTAATACAACCACATTCGTTTCCTAGTTTTGTCCATCTAAAGAAAGATCCATGAAATCATAATAACACGTCATACTCGTAATCCTCAAAGCCAGTAGACTTTTTCGTAATTACACAACTACCCTTCCATGGCATTTCCGTAAATCCAAGACATAACCAACGCATGTTGATAACACGCTTGACCGACCTCTTTCCCCTTAAAAAAAACCTCCCACTCCCAAATTTCATTCAATCAAATCCCAATTTTCATTTCATTTCTTCCACGCCAAAATCTTCTTAAATTATTATCCTCATATTTTCATTTTGTAGAATTTTATCACATATAATTGAATTCAATTTGTTGTTGTAGTTTTAGTCTTGATTTGATTTTTGATCGAAAGAAATGGCTCAAAGAACAGAGAAAGAAGAAACGGAATTCAAGGCGGTACCTGAAACGCTAACGTTATGCATCAACAACTGCGGCGTTATCGGAACTCAAGCAACCAACAATATGTGTCAAAAATGTTTCAATTCTATAAAAACAACTACTACCTCAACGGCGTCGGCCTCGTTGTTAGGAGGCCGTACTAGATTACCGTCTCATATTGACGTTGACGTGTCGGTGGATCTGGTGTTGGATCAGCCGATTGTTGAATTGAAGGAAACGAATACGATTGAAGCTGTTGCTGTGAAAAAGGAGGTGAATCGGTGTTCTGGATGCCGGAAAAGAGTAGGTTTGACCGGTTTTAGATGCCGGTGCGGTGATTTGTTTTGTTCGGAGCATAGGTACTCTGATCGTCATGATTGTAGCTTTGATTATAAAACTGCTGGACGTGAGGTGATCGCTAGAGATAATCCGGTGGTAAAAGCGCCAAAAATTGTTAGAATTTGAAATACCTACACAACTAAAATCTATAAATTTGTATAATTCGAGATCAATATTCGATTTGATTTCTTATGTTCATCGTTGTTTTTGTAATTTATTAATCTCAGAATTTTTATTGAATTTCAATGAATTATACAGTTTGATTGTTTTTCTCATTTTGCCGGTCAATTGTCTTGTTAGACGACAGGTTGGACCGGGTTCATGGGATGCTTTGACCGTGCTTCCATAACACGAATATTACGATAAGTGGAATTTTATATCTTGTATAGAATAGTAACCAAGTTTTATTTTTTTTCCACTAAAGTCATCATAACTTTTGTTTTTTATCAAAAAGCACTCAACTTTTGATATTGTTCCATTCCTATGTAATTAACCTGCTATAGTAGGTTAGCATGTAATTTTTAATTAAAAGGTTTTTTTATTAAAATAAATTTTAAATAATACACTCTAATAATTATTATTAGATAATAAAACTAATTCCATTTAACTCGAGGACCCCCTGTTCCCACTTAATAATTTTTTACGCACCAAATTTACATATACCACCTGCACCAAATTTACATATACCACCTGCATATTTATGTACCTGCATATCAATTTTTTTCTTTCACCAAACTATATGCATATTTTATTTAGAGAATCAACATATCTAATAATTTTACATCAAAAATAGAGAGGAAAGAAACTACTTGAATAAGCATCCATAATCAATATTTTTAACATTGTTTTTCAAGCATAAGTACCAATATCACTTAAATACATATCCATGTGATCAAAACAAAAAAATCTCAAACATCTAACAAAAGTTAATGTTCTAACAAACTAAACGCCCAAAAAATATTTTCTTGTGCAAAATCTCATAAATTCTGGACCAATATCACTTAAATACCTCGATCACGCTTATTATTTAAAAGTTATTTTAATAAGAAAATCTTTATTTATTAAAAATTACCTGCTAACCTACTATAGCAGGTTAATTATATAGGAATGGAACAATATCAAAAGTTGAGTGGTTTTTTATAGAGAAAAAAAAGTTATAGTGACTTTAATGGAACAAAAGTGAAACTTTGTTACTATTTTATGGAGTTTTCCCTAAATTAAACTATCACTCATATCTAATAAAATATTTAAAAATGTTTTTAATTTAATAATGAAAGAGACAGAGTGGTCATCTTTTCTTGTCAATTGCCGATTGCTTATGTGAGGTAATCATTTTGAAATAAAATAGTATAGATTAGCTCTTCATGTTTTCTAAAAAATAAATTTACTATTATTATTATTATAAGAATTGTGGGTAGCTACCTAAAAGATAATGTATTTTATAATTTTATATTCTTTTATCATATAGTTAAATTTTTGGATAAATAATTATTTCTACGTTCATATTTTTCGCAATAACTTTACGGATGATAAGGATTTTCGGTTAAAATAAATTTAAGCATCAATAATACAAAGAGAAAATGTGTGAAATCTTTTACAATATTGTATAATATGTAAAAACCAAATAGCCTTGTTCTATAAAACTATCGATACACTACATTTGATGTATTCAGTCTGGATCTAAGATTAAGACAACCTTTACTAATACATTTTTGTTGCCACGTGAAATCTTTTTTGACAAAACCACATAAATTTATCTATGTGATTAGGGTCAGCCTAGCTGGTTGTGATGCACCGGGTTTTATACTCATTTGGGCTGAGGTCGTGGGTTCGACCCTTGTGGTCGTCGCAATAGCGTAATTTAATCCATGCCTCTTAAGGCACGCATGGCGAATTTTCCCCTGGAGACCCCCGTGGGGGCTGGGTTTGTCCGTTTTGCGGAGCTCGAACCTGGGGTGCTCGTTGGAATATTACGAGTAAGCTCCGATGTACAATCATTTGCCGTTTCAAAAAAAAAAGTAGGGTTATAAACGAAAGGTGAACGAACACGAAAAAATATCTTATTCATTCATTTACATTCATATTGGTTAATCTATATTTTAAATCATTTATACTTGTTTATTAAGGCTAGTTTATTATATACATTTAAAAAAAAGATTAACATAATAATATATTTTTAAAAGTTAATTTTTCTCTTGGAAGTAATGAATAAAATAGATAAGTATAGATATGAAAATAAATATAAATTATTAATAACTTGTGTTTAGATTTAGAAATAAGGTGATTATTTTTATAAAAAATTAGGTTGGGTATATTTATTCGTATCCATTTATATACGTTTAGCATTAATCTATGCTCGTTTAGCATCTAAACGAACAGATTCAAATTCCTAATCAATGAACATGAACAACAAATTTTGTTTGAGAATGTGTTCATATCGTTAATTTGTTCGGTTAAACCTAAACAATCGAACACGAATAAGCCCCTCGGTTGAAAATAAATAATTGAACACGAATAAGCCCCTCGGTTAAATCGAAACAATCGAACACGAATAAGCCTCGTTTGTATGTGTTCAATTCATTTATAGTTCTACATGTGAGAATAGTTATATTAATTATTTAATTTTTTTTTATGTTCGAGAATAATGTATTTATACTTATTTTTTAATATAAACTTCATTAATTATGGCGTTTTATACTTAAAGGTCTAAAAATATAGTTATATTCAAATCAATTTTTTAAACACGAGTTGATTATTATTAGAAAAAATTACGTATTATTAAAACAAATAAACTTTAGCATTATTATAATAGGATATTATTATTATTTTTAAACATAAGTCAGTTAAAAATAAATAAATAAAACGTTTGCTATTAGTAGTCGATCCGTCGAGTTTTATTTGAATTTTGGTTTGGATCACAAATTAAATGTGAAAAATAAAAAAGAAGAAACATTATTTGATATATTTAAATGTATTAAATGTAAACTAAAGAATATTTTAGTAAATTTTCTACTTAAATTTCAACACTAATAATTTAAATACTTTACAGATAATTAAAATAAAATTAAGATTATTTAAACGTAAAACACAATAAATTCAAGTGGTAATCTTCTCTAAAAGGAAATATCATATTTTAAAAGCTTTTAATTACTGTAGTAAACACGTTGAAATATAGTAATAAAATATAAGAAAAATATCATGTGACTTTGACACGGTCTAAACACTCACTTCAAGAAAAAGTGGTTTCATTCTTAGACTACCCGCAGCCGAGCGTTATGGTCGCGTTTTACCCCTCCCCCAACGCCGTTATCGGCTTGGGGCGGCGTTATAGGGGCGTTTTGCCGGGCGGTGTTGCTGAGGCAACGCCGCGTTGCGTTATTTTTTTATTTTATTTTTTTCAATTCCGACCGTTGTGTTAATAAAAAAAAACGATTTTTTTTTTCTACCGTTCAACGGATAGTTTTTTTTTTAATTTTTTTTCTATAAATACCCAATCCCAAACACAAAATATTTAGAGCACCCGGAGTGGAACCAGGTCTCGGCTCGTTGTCAACTGACAACGAGCGTTGTGCTCGTTGTCCATTCCGCCTGGCCTCGTTCTCGCCTCGTTGTGAGGCACTCGTTGTGCCCACAACGGGCAATTCTCGGAGAAATGTTTTTTTTTTCTTTTTTAATTACCAACGGTTATATATATAACCGTTATATATATATTAATTTTTTTTTTTTTTTTTTTTTTTTTTTTCAAATTCACCTATAAATACCCCCATAATCTAACCCAAAATTCACACCAATTCTCAATCTCTTTCTATCTCAATATTCATCCTTTAAACCATATTACAAAATATGAGTTTGAATTCTTCAACCGAGCACTTTCGGATTCGTCATCATCTTCCGACTCCGAATTGTTACAAGTTCTAGCCATGTCGGTACAAATGTTGGAGATGGAAGAAAACGAGGCTACAAGTTCTCGGCGTAGGGTGAAAAAGAAAAGGCGATATATCAACCGCGATCGCGCCGAAGCTAACGAAAACGTGGTACGACATTACTTCTCCGGCGAAAGCGTATACCCGGACGAATATTTCCGTAGACGGTTTCGTATGAGAAGGCCTCTTTTCCTCCGAATAGTCGAAGGTATTTCTAATTACTCTGTAGAACCTATACCCGACTATTTTAAATATTTCACACAACGCCCCGATGCAACGGGTAAAATGAATTTTAGTTGTTTGCATAAATGCACGTCGGCTATTCGTATGATGGCGTACGGGATTTCTCCGGACGCCTTCGACGAATATTTACAAATGTCTGAAAGAACTTCAACCGAATCCTTAGATAATTTTTTAAAATGTGTAATCCATCTATACACAAACGTTTATCTAAGAGCCCCCACACAAGACGATGTTAATCGTTTATATCAAAAACACGATGAAGTTCACGGTTTTCCGGGTATGCTTGGTAGCATAGACTGTATGCATTGGAAATGGGATCAATGTCCAAATGCATACAAGGGGCAATACACACGAGGTGACCATGGTTATCCAACGGTTATGTTGGAAGCCGTTGCCTCGTACGATCTTTGGATATGGCATTCTTACTTCGGTGTCGCCGGGTCGAACAACGACATCAATGTGCTTAAACAATCGTCGTTGTTTCATGATATGCTCAACGACTCATCCCCGGACTACACATTCACCGTCAACGGCAACCAGTACACTAAAGGATACTACCTTGCAGACGGTATATATCCGGAGTGGTCGACATTTGTTAAAGCTTACTCGCACCCATTTGAAGAACCTCGCCGCAAATTCAAACGTTATCAAGAGAGTGCGAGAAAGGATATCGAACGGGCATTCGGTGTTCTTCAAGGTCGTTGGGGTATTATAAGACACGCCGCTAGATTTTACAAGATGAACAAACTTAGAAGAGTTATGTATGGGGCTATTATATTACACAACATGATCGTTGAAGACAACGGACAATCGATATGCGATGCCAATGAATGGTATGCTCCTCCGGCACCCAATCAGAGAACTTTTAACGATAGAATCAACGAACGTATCCGGATTAACCGAGAGGTTAGAGACAGGCCCACACACCACGCACTCCGGGAGGATCTCGTAGCCTACATTTGGACACTTCCAGAGAACTATCGAGGACGTTAGATTTTTTTAATTATTGTATTGTAATTTTTTTTTAATTATTGTATTGTGTTTTTTTTTTAATTATTGTATTGTATTTTTATTTTAATTATTGTATTGTAATTTTTTTTTTAATTATTGTATTGTGTGTTTTTTTTAATTATTGTATTGTATTTTTATTTTAATAAATGTATTATTTATTTTATTTAAATCTTTTAAGAAAAATAAAAAAATAATAAAATAATCCCACAACCCACCACAACCCTCCCTATCATAACAACTCACAACCCTCATTCTCACTGCCACGTCATCACCTTTTTCTCCACAACCCACCACAACCTCATTGTCACTCATTATCACTTCGAGTGCTCTTACACCAAACCATTTCTTTCTCTCTACAATCATATTCATTCTATCCACAAAACCCCCCAAAAAAATGTCTCAATAGAGTTTCCGTCATCCGATCCCAATTCGCCTAACTCACCGGGTTTCGCAAATTTCCAAACCCAACCCGGTGGTTTTACTTCACTACTCGCCGGAAACATCAACACACCACCCCATCAACAAGCCATGACCGAGTGGCAAAAATTCCAACAATTCCAATTATTCCAACAACGACAACAACAATAATCGTTCTCTCAACCCCAACAAGAATCATACCATTAACCCCAACCTCAATCATACCATCAACCCCAATCATTCCATTAACCCCAACCCCAATCATTCCATCAACCCCAACCACAACCATTCAAAGCGTCTGAAGCGTTTCAACCACAAGTAGCTGAACCTAGTGGTTCTCGTAAGAGAAAAGACAAGGGTAAGAAAAAAGCTACGGATGAACCTGAAGCCACTCCATCGTCTAAGGTTCAGTGGTCACAAGTCCAAGAGCGGTGCTTGGCGGAGAATTGGATTCATGTTTCGGAGGATCGGAAAAAAGGAACCGACCAAGATGGTATAACTTTTTGGTTCCGTGTGATGGCTATTTTCAACGAAGGTTTGGCAGAACCTTTTACAAAAAATCAGCTAAGTTCAAAATGGAGGGCTATGAGCAAAAATATAAAATTGTTCATAGCATGTCATGACCGTGCCGAACGAGATCGATCGAGCGGCGAGGATGACAAAGCCGTCTACACAACGGCGTTAGGCATGTTCGAAGCCGAAAATCTACGCCCATTTCGTCATCACGCTGCATGGGAAGTTTTGCATCTTTCGCCCAGGTTTGCTAATCCTAAACCCATTGACCCGATCAACCTCGACGACGATGAAGAACCGTACTTCTTTGGCCATGATCAACTTCCATGACCTTTAGGAAGGCCACGACCATCTAAGAGCGCACGTTCCTCCTCCTCCTCCGATGTTACTTCAAAACGGGACGAGTTTAACGACGACGTTGTCACCGAAATTCGCGAGCTTAGGATCGCGAAAACAGAGGAGATCAAACTCAGAATCCGTTTTCAGAAAATGGAATTTCTTCGTATGCCAACCGATGATTTGGCGCCACAGGATCGGGCTAAAATATAAAAGCAGAAGGACAAAATACGCGCCGAATTAGAAGCCGAAGACGAGGATTAGTTTTTTATGTATTGTTTTATTTATTTATTTTTATGTAATGGTTATTTCTATTTATTTTTATGTATTATTTTTTTTAATATTAATCTAAGTTTATTTTTATTATTAATGTATTTTAAATATTTTGAATGTATTAAAAATAATATTAGAAAAGAAAAGAAAATAAAAAATAATAAAGCTGTTGGGTCCCAGTTTTTGGTGTTATGAAAGGGGGGTTTAGTGGTGTTATGTTATGTTGGTGTTATGCTGATGTGGCACTCATAACACCGCTTTTCGGTATTATGAATGAGAGTGGTCTTAGTAAATACTTTTTTCGTTTCAATTCATTTGTAATTTTTAACTTTTTTAAACTTGTTTTATAAAATTTGACTTTACTTATGTTTGCTTATTTTATATAACTACTATAAACTCGTGCGATGCAGTTGTAAAAAAATTATATTAAACAATTATGGTAAAGATTTATGGTAGTTCTCATTCGTTTCAAGATAAGTAATAGTTATGATTCACGCCGTTCGGACACTCGGAGCATATAAATAATTATATGGTAAAAGTTTTTTATTCCGTCTTTCTAAGTAGAAAATGAATTATGTGGTAACCGTTTATGGTAGTGCACTCATTCGGGCCATCATTTTATTTATTTATATGCAATAACGATTTTTGTTAGAGTCTCATTTAATGATTAATATCGAGTGTAATAGTTTATGATCTGGTCCATCGAGCATCAACATTCTTTCCATATATTTTCAAATACATGTGGTGATATAATAAGCTTATTTGATTGTTTTAGAAAATTATTCTTCTTCGATCGTTTGAACTATAAAATACTATTTTTATGTTGTGTCTAATAATTTTTGTTTGAATTGTTTTCTATTAAAGGAAAACATTTATTCGATCCAAACTCGAACTTCCCGTTACAAATTGGTAGTAATATATAGTTGAATGATAATAATCATATTGTATTTAATAATTTCTGATTCTAGTGTTGCGACTATATTTAATAATAGTTTTTAGTAGCCTTTTGACTCATATATCATTTGCGCAGTAAAATCGTTAGGTCGTTCATCGCCTTCAGGCTATAAAAACAATTACACGGTAACGGTTTCAAATCCAGATCTTTGGAAATAATAAGTTACTAAATGTGACGCTTAATAAAAAATTAAAAAAAAAATCCATATTTTACATATTGAAATTAGACGTAAGAAATTATATGTATCGAAATTTTTTGAAAATAATTATTAGTCAAATTAATTGTTAATTTAGTTTTGTTGATGGTGAAAAATAGAAAGTAAGGAAAGTGAGTTAAAAAAAGAAGACAATATTAAATTTAATTTAGATGGTAAATAAGGGCTATTATAGTATTTTTCCTTCTTAAATTTCAACTTTAAAGTTGTAAGTCCAAATGCTTTATAAATAGTTTGATAATTGATGAAAACTATATAAATTGATTGACTTTTAAACGAATTTTATTAATATAACTTCTATTATATAAGACAACAAAACAATATTTACGATTAAGTTAGAAAATAAATAATTTAAAAAGTTAAACATAACAGATAAAGTGGGACGAAGTCAATACTAAATAATATGGAATTTTCTATTACAATGGAAACTTTATAAATTAATATTGTTGGGACCATCAAAATTTATCAATTAAAATGGTTATTAATTAATAGATAAAGTAATAATTATTAATTTACAAATGTCTTTCATATTTTCACATAATTATTGTATAATGTATAATATTATTATTATTTTTGAACAAAAGTTCAAAACCTAATAATTTTATTAATAACGAGAATCACTCCTCAAAATTGAGATATGTTGTAGTGGAATAAAATCCACGGATTACAATAGATACTAAAATAAAAACTAGCAAAATAAGTAAAACATACAACACGTAAAATTTTAACCCTGTCAATCTACAAACAACTTTCAAACTTCCGCCAAATTTGGATGAAAGTTCTACCACGTAGCCACTTTCGCGAAAAGATGTTATGAAAGCGGCAATCAATTTGAATCATTTCTGATTGAGCTATAAGAAACAAAACCATGAGTTCTTACAACAAGAAAAATTAGATAGCACATTCAGTGTGAAGTTTATTTCAACTAGAAAACAAAAGAGAGTTGAGTCGCTTTTTAATAAATCTTTGTAAATCATTAATGTAAAATTAAATTTATAGGGAATTATTTATCTATATTTTATATGGGGTCTATATAGATTATAAAAAGTGTGTTATTTTATAATTTTAGCGAATTATTAATTTTGCACCCTTTCTCCGAGTCGAGCCAAGAAAAATTATTATTTTAGATAGTTTATTAATTAATGGAGTATTAATTTATCGAGTTTCTACTGTATAGAGATCGACAATTTCTACCAAACTATATTATTGTCCCACGATAGCATGCCCAAATATATGTAAAATTGAATCATAAACTTTATTTTTAGATTCATTTTTAAGTTATTATGAGAATACAATGTTACACGTATAATAATATATATTTGTTGTATTAGAAGATTTTAGAATAACATTAAGGTAACTAATGGTCAAAATTGAAGATTTTTTAAGTAAATTAATATTATGTTATTTATTTAAGTGAAAATGGAATGAAAGAGAAAACGTAATTATGTATTGTAATAAGGTGTAAAATGATAATAGTTTTTGTTGAAATCATCAATCTTATTTAATGACTGAAATCAAAGATGTTAAACCATTCAAAGAACCTTATTTTGTCCTGTGACATTTGTGGCATCTCTCTTATTATATTTTATCTTATCTTAGTATATAATAAAAGAGAGGCCTAAAATACCATTTAGCAAAGTATTAACCATTAGATAGAAATCTAAATTTAATTTGAACCATTAGATCATTTTGATGATGTCATCAATAATAATTTCATTTTAACCCCTTTACTTTAAATAAGTTAACACTTATTTTAAATAGTAATAATTAAATAAAACTAATTAACCTTTCTACTTTAAATAATCTAACACTTGTATTTTAAATTAATTCTAAAAAAATTCAAAACATATTTTTTCTTCAAACACATACACATTTTTAGCATAAAAAAAACTAAAATTATTTTATTGTTTTATTAGTGTTTTACATATAAACGAAAAACATATCATATAAAATAATCTTCTGTTTTTTTTTCGTCTTATTTACCTAATATTTTTAGTTTTTTTATATATTATAAAAATAAAATAGACTATTTTATTGTTTTACGAGTGTTTTGCATATATACGGAAAACATATCATATAAAAAAATCTTCAATTTTTTTTCGTCCTATTTACGCAATATTTTTAGTTTTTTTTTATATATTATAATTATTTTATTTTTAATAAGGTTTTCTTCGAATTATATAGTAAATGTTTTATTTAACTTCATATTTGCTCACATAATCATTTTTATATGTTATTTATTAACATTATATATTTTTTAATATTATTATCCGCGTATTAGGAGGGACAATAAAGTAGTTATATATTAAAGATTACCTATTATTTTTTCGTTATTATTTATTAAACTTTTCATATGACCATCCAACTATGTGTTTTATTTAATTTATACTAATTTTAACTAAAAATCATGTAAAATAATAAAACACATATCATCATTTTATCGAATATATTTTTCTTTCTAAAACTTACTTTATTTTAATTATTTTTCATGTTTGTTTTTTTAGAAATTGGTATAAATAACACCCAAATAAACTTGGATGATCTATATTGTGACAATCCGTCTTTTCGAGGTATATTTTATTTACCGATTATTACTCTTTTTATTCGCAATGATTTGGACCCTTGTGTTTCGCTTTATTTTACTCACGTTTATTGCATTTGAGTCGGGTTTATGTGTTTTATTACTTTGTCTCTCGAGACGGAAGCTTTAGAATCACCTAAGTGCCTAATATCTAGTATTCTCACGTTATTAAAGTATTACGTTTACGCCATAATCGTCGGTTAAGAAAATCATTATTTCGAAATTTCATTACAAAGTTAGTCCTCTAACTTAATCTGTTACAAAGTTAGTCCTTTAACGGAGAACTAACGAAATCTGTTACAAATCTGGTCCTTTAACAAAAAGTTAACGGAATCTGGCCAAGAATAAGCCCGGTGCGCAGCACCAAGGTACTTGGTGCGCAGCACCATGTGCTTTTTCGGCTAAAATCCATTTTTTCGAGTTTTGGTCAATTTCTTGAGGTTCTACAACCCCTTTTCACGTGATTTTTACTGCAAACTCCCCCATTTGGCTATGTTAGATTCAAATGTGGATCTCAAAGCATGTTAGAGCCATTTCTCTTTCCAAATTTCCATTTTTACATTCAAACACTTTGTCACTTTTCTTTCTATTCTCACTTTTGTTACCCACACATATTTCTCTCTCAAAAGTCCAGAGAAATAAGAATTCAAAACACCAATAACAAGTGAGAATCCAAGTGAGAAAGATGGAGAAATCATCCCTTGCAAACACTTTGTGATTCTACACATTTCGGTAAGTTACTCCTTGTTGTTTTCTTTCACTTTTCTTCTCTTTTCACCTATTTTGAGAGAGGTTTTCTAACACCAATCTAAATTCTTTCATCTTACAAGCTTTTGCTTCCGTTGATACCCTTGAAGTTGTGGAGTTTTCGGTGACTTCCTTGAAGAAACGTCACCTTTGTTCTTGGTAAGAAAACTCTCCCAAAACTTCTATATTTTCTTTCCACTTAAGAAACCTCTAACATATGTTCTTTTTATGGTGCAAATGGAAGCCCTTGCTTTCCCGGAACCTTTCCTCTACCTTAGGAGCCTAGTGACTTTCGGTGAAAGTAATACCTTGAAACACTTGGTAAGAAAGTTTCTTTTGAAAAACCTTTATTTTCTCTTCTTTATAAGACTTATGCTAATGATGGACTTTTGGTATTTTGGAGCTCTTAACCTCCTCACCACCACCATCATAAAGTCTCTCTTTCCGAAATCCTTGCAAGTATCAATAATCGACACGTCTTGCGGGTGAAATCGGTAAAATATTCTTAATCTCTTATCTTTCATTTCATCACTTATAAATTCGGTTTTAAGCCTTGAAAATGGTTAGGTTAACCTACTAGACCAACACCTATCAATCTCAGAAAGTTTGGACTTAAAACATGTAAAATAAGTAAAGATAAGATGTTTACCGAAATTAACATATCTTATGATAAATATATGTAAAACCACACATTTAGACATATATGACACTTGGTAAATGTTAAATGAACCTAAACTAACAATTTATCAGTTTACACTTTCGCCTAAAAACGTCAAGCGAAACAGTTAGCAACAAAAACGTAAAATTCGGTTTTCGGGAAACACCCCGGTGCGCAGCACCTACACCCTGGTGCGCAGCACCGGGGGTCTGTCCTTCAAAAATTGTCGTTTTTATTCGTTTTCGACTTAGACTCTTAACGTGTTTTGACCTCAAACTTATATCAGTAACTTATTATGTATAAAAGTATCAAATAAGCCAAACTAACGTCTTTGGACTCAAAGACATATCGCAATCTTGAACTTTAATCGAGAATATGTAAACAAACGTTTATTTACTTTTACGGAAAATTGTTAAAACCGTCATAAATCCTTTTCATTCTATTATTCTGAAAATAAAAGTGTTTTTACTCATAAATAGTCAAGGTTATATTCCAATCTAAATATCATCAATTTTGACTTTTCTACAAACGTTGACCTTGACTTTTCTCAAATTGTTGACTTTTGACTAATCTAAATCACTATCTTTAATTTTGACTTTTCCTTCCAATTGTTGACTTTGACTTTAATCAAGTCAACATCTTTGACTTTGACCAAGTCAACATCTTCGACGTTGACTTTGGTTGACTTCAATAAACCTTGGTAACGGTATTCCTTTCAATTGACGTTCCTGTTAGTCAAGTTCGGCTCGGAATGTTATTCCTTTCTAAAAGTCTTTATGACGTGAAACTTATCGATATTTTCCCATCGTCCCTATCGACGCGGAACATCGTCACCTTGAACCGTCATCACGACTCAACTTGGAACTCGTTGGAATACCTTAATAAATCTTAAACTCTAAACTTAACCGACAAGGCTAAACCGAACTATGTTATTGAGATACTTAGACTTGTTGTATTGATTTAGGGCATTTAGGCGGCGGAGTATTAGCTTCTTATTGATTATTACTCGATCACTTGCCGAGCTTATTTTGTGAGTTATTCGAAGCCCCTTTTCTCTTATTATTTTGGGCTGGAAAGCGTTTTTGAAAACTATTATATGATGTATATCTTGTATGCCTAGTGTATCAGTATCACCTTAGATTAGGATGCCTTAGGCTTTTGGTAAGCCCCCCTCATACACTTGTTAGCTTTTTGCCCACGGTTACATATATATAGATCTATATGGGTTTGACCAACCCTCATTACTCGAGAGGATAGCCCTACGAGTGAATGTTATGGCCGTATGATTGTTTGTTGCCTTTGGTATTGCATCGCCTTAGGATAGGGGAATGTGGTCAGGTTCAGTGTATATTAATCTTTGGTATCTATACTCACACTAGGACTATACATCAAGATATGCTTTTGTAACTGAGTATGTTTATTAAATCTTTTATTGGGTCAAATCTTATTTACTTATTGCGAATAATTCACCAACATTGTGTTGATGTCGTTTTTAACGCTTTTTCAGGAGTTTGAGGATTTATTTGATCATGCCTTGCTTGTTTTGGGATCATATAGCTTATGTGTTTGGAATTCATTTTGTTTGATGTAATTCCTTTATGATCCACGTATTTGACATTTGTTAGGTATTCGTATTCAACATTTGGTACTCATTTGATCTTGTATTGTATTTTGTAAACCTTGAGGCATGATTTAATTTGATTCGATGTTTTGTTTATGGTTGTATGTTGTAATCCTTGACTCTTGATATCTTTAACTGGAACACTCTGCGTTCCGCTTTTAGCGGGGTGTTACAGAAATTGGTATCAGAGCCAATGGTTATAGCGAACCAAGTGGCTTTATGAAGGAAATCACTTGGACTATGACCGAAGGCTTTACAATCGATTTTCTCTGATTTGCTAAGTGTGCATTATTTGCTTTACGTGTTTACTTCCTTGCTTTTGCTGTTGTCATCTAACTCTATTTTATCGCCTATCTTACTTAACACGTTTATACTTTTAGGACGATGCCGCCTAAGAAGTCAGCACGACGTGGACGCCCGAGCGTAAAGGCTAGAGATGCGAGCACGAGTACGAGGACTACACCTGTTACGAGGACTAGAGGTCCTACTCCAGTCACGAGGACTAGTGGTCCTACACCTGTTACGAGGACGAGTGGTCCTACTCCTGTTACGAGGACCGGCGATTCGGGTCCAGAGACTACACCAGACTTGGCTCAGCTTGTAGCCCAGCAGATAGCAGCGTTGCTACCTACTATTGTTGCTCAGATTAGAGAGAGTACGGTGCATAGCAGTGACGGTACTGGTACTGGTGGATCAGATCAGGGTGGTCATGAACCTATTGTGATTGGTGGAGGTCCCGAGACTACGGGTACTGGATCGGGTGGTTCTGGACACGGTGGTCCTGAGATTGTGGTTACTGGATCTGGTGGACCCGAGTCGGGTATGCATGTGGGAGGTTCTGGTTCTGGTAGAGCGGACGACTCTACTCGACGCACCATTATTATTGATGACACACCACGGAGGGGATGTTCACTGAAGACTTTCATAGGATGCAAGGTCCCCGAGTTCAGAGGCACAGAGGGTGCTATAGGGACACTCCAGTGGATGGAGAAATTAGAGTCTATTTTCAGTACAGTGGGTTGCGCGGAGGAGGATAAAGTCCGTTATGCTACTTTTGTTCTACAGGGTACGTCATTGACTTGGTGGAATTCCATTGTTAGCGTACGAGGCCGGGTAGAGACTGATATGATGACCTGGGAGCAGTTGAAGGAGTTGATCCTTACTGAGTATGTGCCTGAGGCAGAGCTCGAGAGGCTTGAGGAGGAGCTGTGGAAACTAGAGATGATTGGGTCGGACATTATGGGGTACACTACACGGTTTTACACCTTGTCGCAGTTGGTTCCACATTTGGTTCGTCCGGAGCCTAAGAGGATTAGCCGTTACATCCGTGGGTTATCCAAGGAGATTAGGGATAATGTCATGTCGTCGAAGCCATGTACATTTCAGAGCGCAGTGGAGCTTGCGACCACGTTGACTCATAACGCGGTTCGCGATGGTAGACTACCACCCATGGTACCTAGGCAGCACTCCGGAGGGAAACGGAGTGGGGGATTCCGTCACAGTGACTCGAGGAAGAGGAATAGGAGGCAGGATACGCCTCAGGTAGTGCAGTCTTATGCTGCGGTGATCCCGGATGCTCAGAGCAAGTATCCGAAGTGTGGGAAGTGTAGCAATCATCATTCTCAGGAGGTGAAGTGTTGGGAGTGTGGGAAATGCAAGAAGTTAGGACACACTGACAGGTATTGTCGTGCCCAGAGGGGCAAGTGTTTTGAGTGTGGTTCTACTGATCATCGTCGGGACAGGTGTCCCAAGCTAGCTTCGGTCAGTACTGGTACTACTCCTGGTTCAGGCTCACGTGGTAGAGCTTTTGTTATGGGCGCACATGAGGCACAACAGGATCCCATCGTTGTCACGGGTACTTTTCTTATTTGTGATCAGCCTGCTTTTATTTTATTTGACTCTGGTGCCGATAGGAGTTTCATATCTACTGAGTTTAGGACCATGATTAGTTGTACTTCTAGACCATTAGTGCCTACTTATGAGATAGAGCTAGCCGATGGTAAGCATTTACGTGCCTCCGAGATACTTAGTGCTTGTAGGATTAGCTTTGAGGATCATACTTTTCCTATTGACTTAATTCCGATCACACTGGGTAGTTTCGATGTTATTATTGGTATGGATTGGTTGGCGACACACCGAGCAGAGATTGTATGTTTTGAGAAGATGATTCGTATCCCGTTGCCAGTTGGTGGTCCGTTGTTGGTTCAGGGGAACAAGGCGGGGAAGCGCCTTAAGATCGTTTCGTGTATGAAGGTTCGGGAGTACATCAAGCGGGATTGCACACTTTTTCTTGCACACCTTGTGAAGAAAGATACCGCGGGGCAGATTGAGGAGCAGCCGGTAGTTCGTGACTTTCCCGATGGATTTCCTGAGGACTTACCTGGGTTACCCCCTAGTAGGCAGGTGGAGTTCCGTATAGACTTGGTTCCTGGAGCAGCGCCGGTGGCGAAGGCTCCTTATCGGTTAGCACCCTCAGAGATGTTGGAATTATCGAAGCAGATTCAGGAGTTGGTGGATAAAGGCTTTGTTAGACCGAGTTTCTCTCCTTGGGGCGCGCCGGTACTCTTCGTGAAGAAGAAGAAGGATGGATCTATGAGGTTGTGTATCGACTACAGGGAGCTGAATAAGTTGACGGTGAAGAATCGGTATCCCTTGCCACGTATAGATGACTTGTTTGATCAGCTTCAGGGTTCATGTTTCTTTTCGAAGATTGATTTACGATCCGGATATCATCAGTTGAGAGTGCAGGAGGAGGACATTCCGAAGACCGCCTTCAGGACGCGTTATGGCCACTTCGAGTTTTTGGTTATGCCTTTCGGTCTCACGAATGCGCCTGCAGCTTTCATGGACATGATGAACCGTATATGTCGTCCTTACCTCGACAAGTTCGTGATATGGTGTTGTTGAAAGTTTCTCCGTGGAAGGGTGTGTTTCGATTTGAGAAACGCAGCAAGCTTAGTCCACGTTTTACGGGTCCTTTCAGGATATTGTCTCGTGTTGGTCCAGTGGCTTATCGTCTTGAGTTGCCACCTGAGTTGCGCGGTGTGCACAACGTATTTCATGTATCGCATCTCAAGAAGTGCCTTGCTGATGAGACCCTGATTGTACCACTGGAGAAACTATGTTTGGATGACTCGCTTCATGTGATAGAGGAGCCGGTGGAGATTGTTGACCGAGATGTCAAGAAGTTACGGCGGAGTCGGATTCCGATAGTGAAGGTCCTATGGAACTCGAAGATTGGAGCTGAGTTTACTTGGGAGCGGGAGGACGAGATGCAAAAGAAGTACCAACATTTTTTTGCTAGCAGCGGTGTTCAGTAGAATTTCGAGGACGAAATTCCTTTTTACTGGGGGATGCTGTGACAATCCGTCTTTTCGAGGTATATTTTATTTACCGATTATTACTCTTTTTATTCGCAATGATTTGGACCCTTGTGTTTCGCTTTATTTTACTCACGTTTATTGCATTTGAGTCGGGTTTATGTGTTTTATTACTTTGTCTCTCGAGACGGAAGCTTTAGAATCACCTAAGTGCCTAATATCTAGTATTCTCACGTTATTAAAGTATTACGTTTACGCCATAATCGTCGGTTAAGAAAATCATTATTTCGAAATTTCATTACAAAGTTAGTCCTCTAACTTAATCTGTTACAAAGTTAGTCCTTTAACGGAGAACTAACGAAATCTGTTACAAATCTGGTCCTTTAACAAAAAGTTAACGGAATCTGGCCAAGAATAAGCCCGGTGCGCAGCACCAAGGTACTTGGTGCGCAGCACCATGTGCTTTTTCGGCTAAAATCCATTTTTTCGAGTTTTGGTCAATTTCTTGAGGTTCTACAACCCCTTTTCACGTGATTTTTACTGCAAACTCCCCCATTTGGCTATGTTAGATTCAAATGTGGATCTCAAAGCATGTTAGAGCCATTTCTCTTTCCAAATTTCCATTTTTACATTCAAACACTTTGTCACTTTTCTTTCTATTCTCACTTTTGTTACCCACACATATTTCTCTCTCAAAAGTCCAGAGAAATAAGAATTCAAAACACCAATAACAAGTGAGAATCCAAGTGAGAAAGATGGAGAAATCATCCCTTGCAAACACTTTGTGATTCTACACATTTCGGTAAGTTACTCCTTGTTGTTTTCTTTCACTTTTCTTCTCTTTTCACCTATTTTGAGAGAGGTTTTCTAACACCAATCTAAATTCTTTCATCTTACAAGCTTTTGCTTCCGTTGATACCCTTGAAGTTGTGGAGTTTTCGGTGACTTCCTTGAAGAAACGTCACCTTTGTTCTTGGTAAGAAAACTCTCCCAAAACTTCTATATTTTCTTTCCACTTAAGAAACCTCTAACATATGTTCTTTTTATGGTGCAAATGGAAGCCCTTGCTTTCCCGGAACCTTTCCTCTACCTTAGGAGCCTAGTGACTTTCGGTGAAAGTAATACCTTGAAACACTTGGTAAGAAAGTTTCTTTTGAAAAACCTTTATTTTCTCTTCTTTATAAGACTTATGCTAATGATGGACTTTTGGTATTTTGCTTAACCTCCTCACCACCACCATCATAAAGTCTCTCTTTCCGAAATCCTTGCAAGTATCAATAATCGACACGTCTTGCGGGTGAAATCGGTAAAATATTCTTAATCTCTTATCTTTCATTTCATCACTTATAAATTCGGTTTTAAGCCTTGAAAATGGTTAGGTTAACCTACTAGACCAACACCTATCAATCTCAGAAAGTTTGGACTTAAAACATGTAAAATAAGTAAAGATAAGATGTTTACCGAAATTAACATATCTTATGATAAATATATGTAAAACCACACATTTAGACATATATGACACTTGGTAAATGTTAAATGAACCTAAACTAACAATTTATCAGTTTACACTTTCGCCTAAAAACGTCAAGCGAAACAGTTAGCAACAAAAACGTAAAATTCGGTTTTCGGGAAACACCCCGGTGCGCAGCACCTACACCCTGGTGCGCAGCACCGGGGGTCTGTCCTTCAAAAATTGTCGTTTTTATTCGTTTTCGACTAACGTGTTTTGACCTCAAACTTATATCAGTAACTTATTATGTATAAAAGTATCAAATAAGCCAAACTAACGTCTTTGGACTCAAAGACATATCGCAATCTTGAACTTTAATCGAGAATATGTAAACAAACGTTTATTTACTTTTACGGAAAATTGTTAAAACCGTCATAAATCCTTTTCATTCTATTATTCTGAAAATAAAAGTGTTTTTACTCATAAATAGTCAAGGTTATATTCCAATCTAAATATCATCAATTTTGACTTTTCTACAAACGTTGACCTTGACTTTTCTCAAATTGTTGACTTTTGACTAATCTAAATCACTATCTTTAATTTTGACTTTTCCTTCCAATTGTTGACTTTGACTTTAATCAAGTCAACATCTTTGACTTTGACCAAGTCAACATCTTCGACGTTGACTTTGGTTGACTTCAATAAACCTTGGTAACGGTATTCCTTTCAATTGACGTTCCTGTTAGTCAAGTTCGGCTCGGAATGTTTAAAAGTCTTTATGACGTGAAACTTATCGATATTTTCCCATCGTCCCTATCGACGCGGAACATCGTCACCTTGAACCGTCATCACGACTCAACTTGGAACTCGTTGGAATACCTTAATAAATCTTAAACTCTAAACTTAACCGACAAGGCTAAACCGAACTATGTTATTGAGATACTTAGACTTGTTGTATTGATTTAGGGCATTTAGGCGGCGGAGTATTAGCTTCTTATTGATTATTACTCGATCACTTGCCGAGCTTATTTTGTGAGTTATTCGAAGCCCCTTTTCTCTTATTATTTTGGGCTGGAAAGCGTTTTTGAAAACTATTATATGATGTATATCTTGTATGCCTAGTGTATCAGTATCACCTTAGATTAGGATGCTTCTTAGGCTTTTGGTAAGCCCCCCTCATACACTTGTTAGCTTTTTGCCCACGGTTACATATATATAGATCTATATGGGTTTGACCAACCCTCATTACTCGAGAGGATAGCCCTACGAGTGAATGTTATGGCCGTATGATTGTTTGTTGCCTTTGGTATTGCATCGCCTTAGGATAGGGGAATGTGGTCAGGTTCAGTGTATATTAATCTTTGGTATCTATACTCACACTAGGACTATACATCAAGATATGCTTTTGTAACTGAGTATGTTTATTAAATCTTTTATTGGGTCAAATCTTATTTACTTATTGCGAATAATTCACCAACATTGTGTTGATGTCGTTTTTAACGCTTTTTCAGGAGTTTGAGGATTTATTTGATCATGCCTTGCTTGTTTTGGGATCATATAGCTTATGTGTTTGGAATTCATTTTGTTTGATGTAATTCCTTTATGATCCACGTATTTGACATTTGTTAGGTATTCGTATTCAACATTTGGTACTCATTTGATCTTGTATTGTATTTTGTAAACCTTGAGGCATGATTTAATTTGATTCGATGTTTTGTTTATGGTTGTATGTTGTAATCCTTGACTCTTGATATCTTTAACTGGAACACTCTGCGTTCCGCTTTTAGCGGGGTGTTACATATATGAAAGTTTTAATAATCGATGGTCTTAAAACTTCAAACAGTCCAAAGGATGTGCTAGTCAGACGATTGTACATGGTCCAAGTTCGAAAGTTTTAAGGGTTATGATAATAATAATCATATGGGTGGTGGTTAACACATGTTATTACACGTATAAATTTGTTGTACATTTCTTAAAGAAAAAGAAGATCCAAAAAATACAAGAGGGCAAATTTATTAATATACTATCAATTAATGAATATTTAAATAAATTAAATGCCACCCATAAGACTACTTTTATCAATTCCCCAAACTTAAATATACAATAAGCATAGATAAGTATGACATAGTGTAATTAGCTCAACTGGTTAAGAATGTTAAATGAGTATCCTTGGTCTCAAGTTTGAATCTTGTGACTCACGAGTTTTTAATACTTCGCACGTTATGGTGGGATATAATAGTCGAAAATAAATATATGGCTTTAATACTTCGCGCGTTATGGCGGAATATAATAGTCGAAAATAAATATATGGCTAAAACATAAATTGTCATGCCACCCACCATACGCTGCGACGGGATAGAACTTTTAGTTGAAACTATATAGATATACAAATCTTGATTATATCTAAGTAATTGTAATAATAAACTCATATTTATAAAAGTTTAATAACAATACAAACCAAACACAAAGTGAAATATATACGAATTAAGTTTTTACATATAATTAAGGTTTGTTTAGTGTGAAAGTAAAAGCATATTGAGTGTTATGTAATATAGAAAATTTAACTAAAAATATATAAAAAAATAAAAGTTTTCTAACAATGATATTCGTTTAATTTGAGTAATATATCATCAATTTATAAGAAAAGTTAATGATTAATTAGTACAAATAAACATTATTATTTTCTTACTAATAAAATGGACATTTTTCTTCATTTGTATTTATATTTAATCCCCCTAGTAATGCGAAATTGGGAAAAAGTTATATATTCTTTACATGAAAAATTGTATAATACATAATTCATTATTTAATTTAGTTTATGAAAAACTTATAACAATTTTATTATTGATATACATGAAAATCATTCGAGTAAAATTGATTATTAATAGAGTAATATTCATCATAATATAAAAATTAATCATCATAATATAAAAATTTAATAATATCATAATAAATTTTAGGATGCTAGAAACTTATTCTTATAAATTTAAGTACAAACTCAATGGTTGGAGTATCTTCGCATAAACTCAAGGGTAGTGAAAGAAAACTATTTGTAGTCAATAATTAAAAATAATTGGGATGAAATTCGACCCTCCCTTCACTCAAATATCCAATGGCCTTACAAACTCGTTTATTTGATCTTTCTTTAAAATTTTCAAATATATATATATATATATATATATATATATATATATATATATATATATATATATATATATATATATATATATATATATATATATATATATATATTGAGGTTCAAAAGAGATCCCTAATTTGCTAGAGATCTAGGGATCCACTTTTTAACCACAAGATCACCTAAATTTTGTGGTTGAGATTAAAAGTTGGATTTAAATGAATTATAAGGAAAAGACAAGGAGGGGCAGTTTAGTCTTTTTACCTTTTTTCTTTTTTTTTTACTCACGCGCTTCTGCTGTGTGATTCCATAGTGTCACATTTACCAAACAATAATATATTCTTTCACATAAATATATTAAACAAATATTGAGCACATTTACCAAGTAAATATTCTTTCACATAAATGCATTAAACAATAATTTATTCCAACCACTTGCAATAAAGCCAAAATACATAATGCATTAAACAAAATTATATTCTTTCACATACATAATGCATTAAACAAAATTATATGTAAAAACTATAGAATCATAGGTGATTACTAAACATTTGGTGACATTTTACATCAACATACTAAGACACATTATTAATAAAATCACAAGTGATTACTAAACGTTTTGTGACATTTTACATCAAATATTTAGAAATCACCTGTGATTCCATAGTTTTTACTTCAATTGATTGTTAATATTACAATCTAAGGCACATTATTAATAAAATCACAAGTGATTACTAAACATTTTGTGACATTTTACATCAACATACTAAGGAACATTATTAATAAAATCACAGGTGATTACTAAACATTTTTGTGACATTTTACATCAACATACTAAGGCACATTATTAATAAAATCACAGGTGATTACTAAACATTTTTGTGACATTTTACATCAACATACTAAGGCACATTATTAATAAAATCACAGGTGATTAGTAGGTGATTACTAAACATTTTGGTGACATTTTACATCAAGGTACTAAGCCACTAAATTATAAACAGTTCTTAATGTAAAAACTTTAGAATCACAAGTGATTACTAAACATTTTTATGACATTTAAGGCACTAAATTAATACAATCACAGGTGATTACTATAGATTTTGTGACAATTTACATCAAGGTACTAAGGCACTAAATTATAAAACAGTTCTTAATGTAAAAACTATAGAATCACAGGTGATTACTAAACATTTTTGGGACATTTTACATCAACATACTAAGGCACTAAATTAAAAAAATCACAGGTGATTACTAAAGCATTTGGTAATCATAGGTGATTACTAAACATTTGGTGACATTTTACATCAACATACTAAGACACATTATTAATAAAATCACAAGTGATTACTAAACGTTTTGTGACATTTTACATCAAATATTTAGTAATCACCTGTGATTTCATAGTTTTTACTTCAATTGATTGTTAATATTACAATCTAAGGCACATTATTAATAAAATCACAAGTGATTACTAAACATTTTGTGACATTTTACATCAACATACTAAGGAACATTATTAATAAAATCACAGGTGATTACTAAACATTTTTGTGACATTTTACATCAACATACTAAGGCACATTATTAATAAAATCACAGGTGATTACTAAACATTTTTGTGACATTTTACATCAACTAAGGCACATTATTAATAAAATCACAGGTGATTACTAGGTGATTACTAAACATTTTGGTGACATTTTACATCAAGGTACTAAGCCACTAAATTATAAACAGTTCTTAATGTAAAAACTTTAGAATCACAAGTGATTACTAAACATTTTTTATGACATTTAAGGCACTAAATTAATACAATCACATGTGATTACTATAGATTTTGTGACAATTTACATCAAGGTACTAAGGCACTAAATTATAAAACAGTTCTTAATGTAAAAACTATAGAATCACAGGTGATTACTAAACATTTTGGTGACATTTTACATCAACATACTAAGGTACTAAATTAAAAAAATCACAGGTGATTACTAAAGATTTTGTGACAATTTACATCAAGGTATTAAGGCACATTATTAATACAATCACAGGTGATCAATTGAAGGTTTGACAATCGATTCTTAGATCCGATTTTGTTTGCTCAGTTTAATCGATTATTAACATGTATGGTACACTATTAAATATAAATAAAATCGAAAACGAAAACATAAACTTACTGCTGGAGGATAAGTAAACAAAACATGGTCCATCAAATTCAGCTTCTTTTTAATTTGGCCATGAATCCCATAGCTACCAAGGTCGCCGTAATCGGTGCCGGAAGTAAGCAATTATCTTTCACTTTTCCATTTATTCAATTCCATTCATTCTTTCGGATCTAAAATATATTAATCCAATTATAATTGACAGTTTCAGGAGCTGTTTGCGCTTCCAATTTGGCCAAAAATGGCATCTCAGTCACCATTTTCGATTCCGGTAGAGGTCCCGGCGGTCGTATGTCCCGACGACGGTACCACTTTCCACGAAACAAAATCACTGAAACAGATCAATCACAAATCAATAACCTAAAATACTTAACAAATTTAGAAATCATTCAAAACAAACAATTTCAGCTCAAAACAACAAAATCAAATCAATTAGATCTCAATTCTCAAACCTTTTGTTCAAGCTTTCAACTTCTTCATCAGTAACCTGACCTCCAAACACAACTTTACTGATTCCATCAGACGGCTGAAATTCATTCAATTAGTAAAATTTTCAAATTCAAAACCCTAATTTTCATGAAATCATGAAATTGAACAAAAATGGAGTGAATTGTGTATACCTGATGAGAACGAGCGGCGGAGCGAACGGTGGCCGGAGAATCAACGGCGGTGGTTTCTGACCAGGTCAATAGATCTGCAGTTGAAGTGTGAGGTTTTCTCACCGGAGTGTTTTTCTCCATTGTTGTTGTAGAGAGTGAGAGATCAGAGTCTGATTTTGTTTGTTAAATGCGACGTCGTTTGGTTATACATAGGGGCGCGTGTAACTTTAATATTTTTTCAATATGACTAAAATACCCCTCCGTGGGTTTGATCTATTAATGAAATTGTGTGGCTCTAAAGGTGATCCCTAGATCTCTAGAAAAAAAGGATCCCTATTGAACCTCACCCTATATATATATATATATATATATATATATATATATATATATATATATATATATATATATATATATATATATATATATATATATAATGAGTTAGGTTTAAAAAATCCTAGTAAATTTTAGGTGGTTAATTCTTTTTAATTTTATCATATTTATAAGTTTTTTATACTTTTTTGTACGTACACCCGAATTCTCAAAACCATCCTAGATAAAAGGTTAAAATAAGCTAAAGAAAATTTAAGTGAATGCAATTACTGTCATCTTATGTTAAATGTGTGGAATTTAAAATGATGAATTAGGATGATTTGTAAGTTGATACAAAATATCAAAGGCATACCAAAAGTTTTATTTTGAAAATTTCTTTCCTAGTTTCAAAACATATATCTATATATATATAGCCTCACATGTTAAGCACCTTTTAAGCTTATACCATTTTCATTCTCAATCTTTCTTCTTAAAACACACTTTTTACTTCTTTTTACCATAACTAATTTTGACCTCTGCACCTCTCGTTCCGCAACTAATATTAAAAAATGATGCTTAAAAACTAACTAAACTCCATCAGGATAAGATAATAATATTTAATATGAGTAGTGTATTAAGAAATATCAAAAGTTTCGACTTTTCAAAGCTTCCAAAATGATAAAACCTAATTGCTGATATATTGCACAATACACACAGATTAAGTGTTCTAAGTCAAACGCTTAACAACGGCTTCATAATTCAAAATTTAAGCACACCAAATACGATTGTTCGACTTGAGACAAAGAAGGGTTTTAACTTAAAAGCAAGTTCTTAGTAAAACAAGCTTCGAATTAAGGGGCTACCCGAAGATATTAAAAAAGATTTAAGATCCATCTTGTTGGATAAATGGATTCTCAATCTCCTCTGTACCATCTGTGGGTGAGACAAGCATAACTGCAGTACCCCTACAAACCTGCAATGCAAACAAAATGTCACTAAATTTACTTCACTTTTTATGTTTAGGTGATTCAACAATTTACACATCCCAACTATTAGATTGGCGGGTTTTGGTTTAAGACAGACTCACATGTAATGGTTAACGAGTTTAGTTCACCTGTAAACACTTTTTGCCCATTTTTATAGTTATTTAATGAATAATTTATTTTTACGATTACAAAAACAATATTAGCAATAATAACGTAAATCTTTGAAATAAAGATTTGAGAGGTTGTATTCTTCGCGCGACTTTCAACCCTGCACGTTTCCTATTATTTGTATATAGCCCTTTTAAGATAAACAACCTCAATCAGCCCTTTCATATGTAAATCAGTAAATGGGTCGAAATTACCACCTATACTTGCTATATATCATAAATTCTTCATTGCATAATGCATGCAGACCAAAACTGGTTAGGAGGGAAAATTTGATTGGAAAGTCTCTGGTGAACAAAAGACATGGTTCCATATCCAATATTCAGTTCATCAAACTTTGAATTTACTTTAATCAATAGTAACGAGGCAACAAAAAATACTCGATACATATATATCATAGCCCTCATTTCAAAAGATGAAACATATAAAAATAAAAGGTTGATGAAGAATTATCCGATTAAAGAAACATATTAAAGGTTAAATCGTCATATCCCTAGAACATGGCAGTAAATATCAAGGACATATTTATCTAATTTAAAAAGATAACATCTAGTTGAGAGAAAGAAATCATACTATTAAGCCAAGCCGACGAGTTTGATCAGTGGTCTTCAGGGGATCATCCGCATCTGCATCAATTCATAAATAGACCTTGTCATTATTCTAATCTTAATGAATCTAAAAGAATACACGACGATAACCTAGGGTAAAAGCAGCAGAATGATTTAAGGTTTGAGTAACAAAATAGTACTCATGTTTGACCCTTAAGAGGTTTATTTCTGGCTAAAGAATGTAAGAGTTGTTTTAGTACAGCAGACACTTTAAACCAAAAATCTAACGACATCGATACTGAATTTGATTTTAAATTCAAATTTAGCAGGTACTAGATCAGAGATTTAATCGCAAAGTGATTATCACAAGCTATTTTACATATACGAATAAAGTGAGAAAATATAACTTTCTGAGTATCATATGCACAGACAGGGATAGATAATATAAGACTAAATATTATATAGATGAATTTGTTACCTCTAAGGAACTCCACAGCTTCATCTAAGACAAGGTTCAGCAACTGATCATATCCTTTGAGCGTCCCCGAAACTAATTGAAAAAAGAATGTCAATTTAAGAAAAAACAACCATAACAAATAAATTATGTTTGTGGGACACCGTGAGTTAATGACCAATATAACCAGGATAGGTAGACTACGGGTCCCGTGCACGCTAAATGAGGCACGGTGTCGACATGATTACCCAAAAGATTCTAGAGTTAATTCGATCATCTGGATGAGCAGTCTAAGCGACAGAAAATTTAAATTTACATAAAGTCATTACCGCCCTACCAAAATAGGAGATAACCGGAGAGGGGTAACAGGAAAAGAAGTTGAGCAGCACAGGTGCAAGGGGAAAAAAAGCAGGTTAATTCCAAGCAAAATGCAAAAGAGACCGACAATAAAACAAGCCTACTTAGTTATTTAATTATACGGTTTTTGGTTTTGTACAATCCAATCGATACTATGCTGATCTATATTTAGATATCATACTTTCATATCCAGGGTTAAATGACTTAAATCTGTCATACATGTCCAATTTTGATTTCCATTTGTTCAGAGAGAAAGTAGTAACTATCTTCGTTCTAAACGTATCGTCAACTTAGCTTTTAACAAGATTAAGAAATGCAAACCAGTTCCAAAATCCTAGCCTTTGTGTAGCAAACTTTAGAGGTTGAAAGGCAAATTTTGAAAACTAGTGTAAAATTAAACTCTAAGAGTACAAGCGGAACATCTAATTATCATTTTTAAATCATCCCAATGTAACTTAAGTCACATTTATTGCAAGTAAAAAGCAATAAAAAAGTGATGAACATGTACATGCAGTTGCTAACCTTGCCTTCCCCCTGTTAGCTTGACTTGGACACCCTTGTCAACAAATTTGGCCAAATCCAAAACTGTTTCCTTCCTGCCCGACTGAAAAAAATATACATGAAAACACGTTAAGATAAAAAAAAAAAAATTTAAAAACTTTGAACATTTTCTTAGCACTAGAAACTAAAACTTAAAGTCTCCATGTTTGTATTTAGACAAGAGTGCTGCTCGCAGCGGACTTTTAAAGTATTACGGAAAATGAAATTGAGCAGGTAGGGTGATAAGCGTCTTGTCAGAAAGGAAAAAGAGTTTAATGGATGTGACGAGAGGCTAGTCCATCCTATAATGTTGATCTTATCTTACAAGAATAAAGTACTGCATCCAATGTTGAATTACAAAGCACTTTTTGTCTATTAAGATAACTATAAATATGTACATTGTAAGCGTTACTCTCTGGTGACAAGATGGCGGTTTCTATAAGTATGTTCTGTTTTTGGTATATGAGTGGGTAGAATGAGAGTTAAGAAGAAGAGAAATACCATTGTAAACGACGATATCAACTAATTCAAACAAAAATGGTCCTTTCTGAATCTGAAGTGCACTAACCCTGCAAAAATTAAAACATGAAATAAATATCCGAATCGTACTAAACGGTTTCTAAAACAGCTCAAGCTTTTCTAGTAATCTATTATAGTAAAATTTGAGCAATATATAAACAAACAAAACCATAAATTAAATTTTCACATAAGACATCCATATCAAGTGAAGATAATTAGATGAAAAATTGAGCCCTAAATTGATTTCAATTTCCAGTTTTCAACTATGAAAATCAGAGATTTCTATACTTCATTCAAACAGATTATAATTCATATACACAGTACATACGATTTATAGAATGTGTGGTTCTTATGGTACAACGAATATGTACGTTTACGATTTCAGGAGTTGAAATTGAAAGATAGTTTAAGGCAGAGTTGGAAGTTACGGTTGATATACGACGGTGAAGCGGCGGAACTGAAGAGAACGACGGAAAAGTCTAAACAGAAGTGAAAACAGGGAAACTGGTTCGACTAAAGTATATAACTATTCTATAATTGGTCCTTATAAGTATAAGAAATTTCAATCTTTTAGACCCTAAACTTTATGCTCCTCTATCTTTTTCTTTACCTAAGGCGTCTTCACTTTATAATTCTCATAAAATCTGACGAAATTTGAATTATAAATACCTATCAAATATTAAGACCGATTCGGTTTATAGAATATGTAAGTTGTTAATTGGAAATGGAAGTTGATAAACTCCATTTTAAAGTAAATTCGAGTGAGGTTATGCTTTCGAAGAGGTACAACCTTTCGAAAGTCACGAATGAGAGTTAATAGAAACATAGTAATAATGTGACATCCGTCAAATTTGAGGTTTGACTTTAAATTCTCGAATCCCTTGACTGTCTTTTATTGGTGTTATTTGTAACTTTGTTGAACTTTCTGTGCTTACGTGTCGTTTGTTGAATATTTGACCCGACTCATATTTTGTAGTTTATGCTCACGTGTTAAAGTTGTCAACTTGTGAACCTTTCTATTTATAGTAACTTTGTAGTAAGACAAATTTACGAAAATAATTTAGTAAATTTGTTACACGTTTTATGTATATAAAACTCGTGAGTTGATAAACAAAACTCACATGGGATCTCATCATTAATGCTTTTGAATTTCTCATTGAATAACGTTTAGTATATTCTACTTTTACATGTTTTGAACATTTTCGTCACCTTTGCTACAAACGTTCCCCCTTAGGAAACATGTCACTTTTGCTCTCAACTTTGGTATATCAAACTTTAGAATTCCTAGACTTATGATTTTACACTCTAAACTCACGAACTATTTTCCCGAAACCACCTTTTCCACCGACTCTGGTCATGGACCAACACTAGCCCAAGTCTTGTGTTTTCTTCAACCAAATGTTTAGTCCAAGTCCACCCTACCTAACCCAACCTCATACAAGCCCACAAGTCCAAGTCTTGAAAAATTACCCCCTTTTCTCCATTATTTCCATTCATTCTTCACTTCTCACACACACAAATTCCTTACACACTTCACAAATTCTCTCTAGAGAAAAACACACACAACATACTCATTCCCCTCCTTGTTTCTCTCGGTCGACCCCCACCACCGGACACCATCATCACCACTATGAACCACCACACCTCCACCACCGTTAGGGGTGAGCATGGGTCGGTTTGGGTCGGTTCCGACCTCAACCCGAACCCAAACCGAAATTTCGGGTCCTGGAAGTTTCAAACCGTTTGGTACGGTTTCTACATTGGTTCGGTTCCACTCGGTTTCGTTTTTTTCGGTTCGGTTTCGTTTTTTATTTCGGTTTTTGGACATGGGCAAATTCATAGATATGTCAAGGAAAAAATTGTGAAATAAATCTCAAATGGAAGCCTATGTTACGCAATAATTGGTGGAGTAGTTCACAACTTATAACATGAAGTTGTACATATTACTAGAACATAATGATATGAATTGGAAAACTTTAAACACAAAATTAAGAGAAAAAAAATACTATATGTAGCTTAGTAAACTATAGCGTACATGGCAACATAAAAGAAAAATCAAAATTGAAGGAATAAACCTATATGTTGCTCAGTGTTGTGGCCTACATGGCACCAAAAGATTACATATTGATAAGTATTAGATTGACAATTTAGAAAAGAAAACTTTGAGTCTTCACTATTAGGATCGAGAGTTTGTGTGTTTAAGGAGTAATTAATTAGGATGATTTAGAATTTTAGACAAAGGAAAAAAATTAAAAAGAATAAAACTTAAAATATCTACTAAAAGTGAACATATTAAAATTGACATATAATGGTTCGGTTCGGTTTTTTTCGGTTTGGTTTTACCCTCCGACCCAAACCGAACCGTTTTTTTCGGTTTCTCAAAAATCGAAACCCAAACCATCGGTTTTTGTATTCGGTCCGGTTTTTATCGGTTTTTTCGGGTTTTGGGTATTCGGTCCGGTTTTTGCTCACCCCTAACCACCGTGAACCCCCTACCTACACCTCTAGCGTCGCACACACATCACCAACACATACAAACCTTTCAAACACATCCAAACCTTCACTATAAAGCCTTAGATTTAGGTTTTAAGAAGTTTTGTTAAATTATTTCAAGGTAAAAACAAATGAACAAACAATAATATATAAATCTACTAACATCTAACTTTTATTTTATGCTTTATTTACATTCATGCATTTTATTTTGTCATTTACTTTATGTTATGGGAAACCCCCTTCTCTTGTTTACCTTTATGTCTTTTATTTTTCATATTACAAAATCTAACTATATGTATGGCTATGCCGACTTTGATGATTATAATCGGTTTTGTTCCATTTTACTTGATCTCACTTATACATATGGTGTTTAACAAAGGATAGTAACCTGAAAACTTGTTGGACTTTCGGATCTAGGATTTCTATGAAAGGGCTAATTTGTTTCGAGAAACCGATGGAAAAATCCTCCATAAAATGATTAAAGTTTCGGTTTAGGGTTTGGTTTGGGAAGTCACAAGGGAAAGGGAAAGGTTTGGGAAATTAATATAGTAATAAAAATGGTGGGAGACACAAAGACAACCTTGCATGCCTTTAAAATCCTTACGACTTTCAAGAAATCTAATTTATTTAATACCCAAATTAAATCTAGACACATGCATGAACCATCCATGCAAGGTGTGAACACAAACTATTGGGATTATTGGTGTAAAAACGTTTTTGGGACAAGAACCAAAATGGACAGAAATTGTCCCAGAAAATAAGTTGTTTTCAAATGGTCATATCTCTTAAAAAACTAAACCAAATCCATAGTTTCTTTTTCTAAACAGTAGCTTATGGAGTCTAGTTTCCAAAAAGTTCGTCCACTCGTGCAAATTCCACTTTTTGGTCACTGAAATGACGTTTAAACCACAAGCTATGTAAAATGTGTTTCTACTTAATTATTTTGTGCAACTTTCACAGATCACAACTTACTCCATTTTCTCCGATCATGATGAGACCAGTGAGTAAGGTTAGATATTTTTGTTATCTTTGATTTGGTACCTACACCATTCCTTGATTCCAAGTGAGTAATTCTCAGCAAACCGATGAAGGCACTGGGGTCTAACAGATTCCTAAACTGTGGAGACCAAGGTTATTTGATTGAGTTAAACCTCCATAAAAATGCCCCCAAAATCATGAAATGTCTTTAACATACTATATGTTGATTACCCATAAGGACTTGACTTAATTATTTTTGGAATATTTTGTTTTTACCCATTTTACCAAGTACAATTTTTGGACAACAACAATTGTTTTTTGTTTTGACGTATAAACTAAGTTTGAAAACATTCTTTATTTATTCATTATGGAACTTTTATTATAACTATACCGAAGACTCACTACATTCTTTATTCACTTAGGTCCCTTCTAGTATTCTCGAGTCTTCCATTTCTCCCTTGCATTAACCGAGATTCCAAACAAGGTCTGTACATGGATCCCATTTTACTTTAAACTTTTGGGATGAGAACATATAAGCTAGTTTTCCTATAATGCAAGATAGTCAAAACACTTTTTATGAAATACATAAGTTAGCCGACGTACTAGTCGCAACTTAACTTTGCCTACACATGAAATGTTAATTAGTGGACTTTTCGCGGGCCTAATGGATAGTACTATTGGACTTGACCACTCCCGTTCGGATATGGTAGCTCCTATTGGGTAAACGAACGCATTGTAGGTTTTGAGGTTGTTTACAAGGGACTTGACTGGTGTACTTGTAGGGGCACGAAACGATATTTTATATCACACGGTTAAGGATTCATTTTATGGCTTATGTATGCTTTTATTTACGTTTACTCTTGCATTATAATTTCTTACATTCTACTTGTGTCTATTTATTTAAACTCATGATATTCACCAACTTTTGTTGACGTATTCTTTTTATGTGTTCTTAGGTATTGATGGAGTTTGATTTCGTGATTGAAGTATTTGTGTTGATATGAAGATTGTGTGCATTGGCATGTTTTATTATGGATTTATCGTCGTTTAATTTACTAGACTTTTAAACCAATTTCTGCCATGTCAAAGGCGTTTGTATTTTATTTACTTTTACGATTTCGTATGTATTTTGTAAACTCTTTAAAACTCTTTTTTTTACCATGGTACGGCCCTCGAAGGGACTTCCGATTTTGCGGGTCTATCTTAACTATTTTAAATAAAATTAACATTTAGTAATCGTGCTTTGTGCAATGACGGTATCTATGAAAGTCCACCAAGGTATTTTGACCAGGGTGTGACATATAAATACTAGTGGAATGTTGTATTAAGTACTCAATAATTGCGAAGAATGTTTCACATTAACATATGAACATTTAATGAAAAATAACGAGTTGAATGTATATTGTGTGTGTGTGAGTAATCTGCCATAAGTTTCCCAAGTTACATCTTCCACATTGCCACTCTTCACCAATAACCTCATGGTGTTAGCTAAACGGGAGCCCAAATATGTCCAATCTTGTGTATCACTTGGAAGGGTCCATTGAGCTTAGAAGAGAGTTTGTGTTCGTTAGGATGTTTTAACCTTCTCGAATCCGTACATGTGGTGGTCATTAAGTTGCTCAATACCATACTTATGATTAAGTATAACATTTACTTTTAATAACCTCTTTTTAAACTTATAGATAGCTATGAATTTACCGCATTTTTCATCTCACCCAAACCCGAAAGGCTTGTTCCATTTTAATTTAGCAACAATCAATCCACTAACTTGTTGCATTTTTTCTTATCTATGATCAAATCAATTTCAAAAATTCACCATATCCTTCAAAAAGTATCAAAAAATCATTTTCAAGTTCATTTTCATCATCCTTTTGCAACATTTACAATATCCTTTTGTGCAATTCCATATGTTTTATAAATGATGCATCCACCATCGTCAACTTGATTAAACCTATCATTCGCGTAGTCATATTGACAAATTTTAAGCTCGCTTAATATTACACCATCTCTACCCTTAGCATAAAAATTAACAACCTTCAATTTAGCTTTTATTTGTGTGTAAAAATCAACATGAAACATTTCATCACTTTTATCACCTTTTTCAATACATTTATCAAGAACCAAACTGATGTTGTCTAATCCTTCACTTTAATATTTAGAGTTTAGATGAGATGGCATTAGTTGCCTCGTCTTGTTCTTCACTAAATTGTTTATTGTTTCTTACAACTTAGACAGACAAAAAGCATCCAAAAGGATTTTAGATTTAAACATTTTAACCCACTTTCAATTTCCGACTGTAAACATTGAACGGATCAAATTAAAGTACTATTGAATTTCTACCTTCTTGTTTGATAGTTTTGACTCTTGACATTTCATCAAAGACTTTGGGAGCGTCTCTTTTCTTCTTAGCTTTTAGTTCATCACCATTTGTCCCACACGAGAATTGTTGGTTGCGGCAACTTTCACTAATGGAATTTAAATTTTTCTTCAAAGACTTAGTCATTTACGTCACACTTATGTTCAACTCTGCCATTGAATCTTGGTTTGTTGATGCAATTGTTTAAGTTATTGGCTTCTTAATTACATCATACAAAATTGTCGAAGAAGTTATAGTCAGCATTGTGAACAACTAGAACTTCAATAATTGAACTATAAATTCTGAATATATAACCGAAAGAAATGAACGAATTAGGTCAAGAAAGAAAAGGATTTCAACCATGTAGCAATATGTTGGGATTAAACTATTTGGAATATAAGTTTAATTTCATTAATATTGCTTATTACTACTGCAAAAACTACTGCCAAGTTACTACTACATGTAACTGGTTAATACTGCTGAAGACTATGGTTACTACTGCTGAAGATTGTTACTACTGTTTGTATCCTGTTACTACTGCATGAACAATTTAGATAATTCTTGAATAAATTTGTAATTATCTCTTCCTTATTTGTAGCAATTGTAGTTATAATACAATTGTGATTGTAAATTCGTTTCCTAGATTAGCTAGGTTAGCCTCAAGGTCTATATATACATAGATCATTGTATTAAGAGAAACACATATATTGATCATTCTTAAGATTAATATATTGAGGCTTACAATTTGATATTCGTTATTGTTCTTATTCTTTTGTTAACAATATTCGTTTAATCAATAAATTTTTGATATCAAAGTGTTTATATCTGCTGCTAAACTTCTTTGATAGATCAAGATCTTCGTTCAACGTGTAGTTGTGTTTACATAAACCATATCGATCCTGACACAATAATTGTTGAATTAGGTTAACTATGAGCATGTACCGACTCCAGGTTAAGAATTATGAGAAAAGAAGAGTAATTCGAACCGAAATTGCCGTTTATGTTTAATACGAGCTCAAAGTTGTAACAATAATTTAATTGACTTTACAATATAAGTAAATCCATTTATAGACAACTATGTGCTTTGTAACCACTTCTAACAATACGACGCCTCTCACGTAGTATTTGCTGCTTCAGTTGACTTTATTAGCATCACATGCCTCCCATATGTCTTTATTCATTACTAGCATTTTGATTTAAGGGTGAGCAAGAGGGTTGATACCAATCCATAACCTACCGCTTGTATTTGTTATGGTATTCAATTTTAAGGAAAAAACAGACCAATATCGGTTTAGTATGGAACAAGTACAAAGGTGAACAAAAGTTCATGGTACCGGTAGAAACTCGTATTGAATCAGTTGAATACGGTGCGATATTCAGCACTAAGATTTTTTTCAAAAACGTACCAGATGCATAGAGTACGATAATTAGTACTAAGATTTCTTCCATAAACAAACCAATACCAAACAGTACGATACCAATTCGATATTAAACTAGTACCACTATCACCCTACCTTGATCCATTTTGCTTTTAACCTTGAAAATGAACCAAACTTATACTTATGATTTTGTTTTCTCATCTTAATGAAGTTGAAGTTTTTTATTTCTTTGAAATTTAAAACAATATGCTAAAATGTCTTTTATATAATTCTCACCTTTTCGATACAAATAAACCTCATTTTCCTTTTTTTTTTTCTTCCTTCTAGCGTCAAATATTGTGACAACCGTCAAAAATCTAGATGCTTGTTCAGCTACCATGTCGGTTCAAAATCATTAGTCACTCTTTTATCGTATTCGCTTGTTCTAGTTCGAAACTATTGAGTCGGTACTTTGTCGGAACTAATGTCGGAATAACCTCTGGAATCAATTTTATAAGTCCTAATACCAACAAAACACATATTGAACTTTCCTAAGTTCATAACTAATCATAATTAAGAACTTTCAATTAACAAAAAGGTCCAACGAAGCAATAACGTAAAAACGAACAATCAGAAAATGCTGAAAATTTGCCCGGTGCGCAGCACCTCGCACCAGATTTCAAAAATGTTACATTTTTAGTCCTTATCTCGATTTTTACAAATTTAAACCAATCAACCACGAGTTACAGCACTCATTTACTGCAAGTTATCAGTCCCAAAACCAGTATTATTACTCTACCTTTTCCTATTTTCATTTTTCATTTTAGAAAAATCAAAACACACACTCATTTACACATAGTTCATCATTCTCTCTAAACTCTCTCAAAAACACCTCCATTCCAGAGACTTTCCACCATAGAAATCCATTATTTATCCATACAAATCGTCCAAATCGTTTAGAAGAGCAAGGAGGTGCCATTTATTTCGAAAAAGGACCAAGTTCGTAAAGATTTTTGAAGCTCAAATCCGACCAAAAGCATCATCCATTCAATCTCCTTCGGTAGATTACTTCCATTTCACTATTCTTACATAAATAATCGATTGCATGCAAGATCTAACGGTTGAAAATGTGTTTTTATACAAATCTTTGACTTTTATGGTCAAAAACGTTTTTAATCAAGATACTCTTTAGATCCACGAATCTGTGAATTAAAACACTTTAGAAACTGTTAAAATGATGTTTTAAAAGATATTTACTAATTGCATGTTCGATCTAAACAACAAAAATAAGTTTTATAAAGATTTATGTCACTTTTCATACAAAAACGATTTTTTTTATCTAAATGATACTTAGATCTATGTTTTTGTGGACAAAAGTTGTTTAGAAACCATAATAATGATGTTTAATAAGTTATCCACCGGTTGCATGTTGAAATCCTTGTGTCACAAAACGTTTTTAGCAAGAAAAACACCAAACGGGAAAGAAACAGCAGCTAGGTGCGCAGCACCTAGGCTCAGGTGCGCAGCACCAAGCTGCTGTTCCCCCGAAAATCGTCGTTTTACTCGTCTAAAACTTGTACGCACCTTCTGGACTTTTGTCAATAACATTATTAGACTGAGATAAATAAAAATGATAATGATAATGACTTGTATTGGACTTTTTGGACTTAATTGACTTGCGATGAAGTTATTTTGTGTATATGTATGTTTTGTGAGTGGAAATGATTGTAAGTTTTGGACATGAAATTTGGGCGCGGAAGCGCTGCCCAAATTTCGTTAGAAAACCTAAACCATTTCAGTAACCAAAACATGTTTATCATAATAATAACTTTGACTTTGAACTTTCAAACTAAAAATAAACGTTAACCGCTTCGGACCAATTTTGAGACAATTTGACTTCATCACATAACAATAAACAAAAGTTACCTAATCTTATATAAAGGACCTAATAAGACATTAACTTTTGGACACTCTTGGTATTCATAGGCATTCCGTAATTCCCGACTACTTATCCGACCGATTCCGAGTTCACTCTCTTCGCAAACCGTGAGTTACACCCCTCCTTACTTTTACATTTAAATATGCTTTTGGGGGAAACATGAGATCAAATTGTTTTTGGACTATGGCATTATGTGAAATTGCTTATCAAACTATTTTGACTTATTGAAATTGTACGACTATTTGACTTTTGGTACTCATCGAACCAATTCGACTTTTTGACTCATAAACTATTTTGACTTTTGAACTATTTGAACTAGTTTGACTTTTGACTTATTAAACGTTGACTTTTGACTTATTAAACTTTGACTTTTGACTTATTAAACGTTGACTTTTGACTTATTAAACTTTGACTTTTGACTTATTAAACGTTTACTTTTGACTTATTAAACTTTGACTTTTGTACTTTTAAACTATTTTGAACGAACTATTTAGACGACTTTTAGACTATCTTGGACGAATTATTTGGACGACTATTTGGCCTTATATGCGTAAACAACATCAACTGTTCGGATTGGCTTACCTTAGACTCCCTAGGTTTGCCTCTTTGGATACTTGAATAGACATTGATAGCTTGATTGTATTTAAGTACTAAACCCTAGTGAGAATATAACGCCGTAAGTGCAGACTAAAAGACTTTTAAAACTGTTCGGCAAAAGTCCCACAATTTACTTAGACGACTATACACACTATTAACGCAAGCGGTTAGCATATATTATGGGTATCGATACTTAGGAGCGGTCACTCCTTACCAATGGGAAGCGACCAAGGTACATATTGCTAAGTCCTCGCGGACTCTCTGACTGTAGACTTGACTGGTGGGCAGGTACTTGACTAGAATCGGGTTAGTGTGTAGACTAAATCTTACGTATATTAAGCTTAGTGGTTGGTACAACTCGAGGATCATAGGTCTATATTACGCATATACTTACGTTCTGTCTTGCACATGTGGATTAATCCACCGCTGAGGTAATGACTACGACCCCTTTTGCTCGCTACACTATTTGACTCTGTATTTGACTTAGACTTACTTTGGTCGTACTTGAAATTGTCTTGAAATTGGGTCATTCTTGAATTTTAAGCACTTAAATTTAATTAAGTTACTCTCGAATTTTAAGTATCTGATCTTATCTTGAAATTCTTTGACTTGAACTCTTAAATTGAACTTTTCTTCAAATCATAAACTGTAACTCACTCACTACGTCTTCGTAGTTGACACTTTATCTCATGTTTCAGGAATTAAGCGTAAGTTATGAAGTGCATTGCTCGGGCGGGTCAAGTCCATCATGTGAAGTGTACTTGGGGAAGAAGACCTTATTTTGGGAATTTTATTTAAAAACACTTTTGTTATGTACTATGGTCTTATATTGAAACTTGGTTGTATCTTTGACTTGTACTTTTTAATTTAAATCTTAATGACTCGAACCGTTATTTTTAGTGTAACCCGTGAAATGATTCTTTGCTCTTCACATTCCGTGTTTCCGCTTTAGCGGGGTGTGACAGACTTGGTATCAGAGCATGGGTTATAGTGAAAACGGTTTTAAAATCTTTCAAAAAGTTTTCGAAACCAAAACTATAACCAAGGCTTTTCAGAAAACGTCATTTTCGGGTTCAAACTATAGTATGTTATTTTCCACAATTGCATGATTAACTTTTTCAACTATGCGTGACTTGATCAACCACCCGTAGTTCAAAATGAATTATGCAAGAACGGAAAATGAAAGGCTATCGTTAAAACGGTTTTGAGTCCATAAATTCCCGGTCTTGTCAATTCCCGACACTCACATGATTGACCCGTGCATGCATTTTACTTACGTTTTTCCTATTCTTAGTTTCCCCGTACTTATGTAACTCTCTATTCGCAGATACGCCATGTCTCAGTCCTCGAACTCTCGATCCCAGACACGATCACTCCCCCGAGCCGCCTCCCTCTCACGAACCCTCTGAGGGCCACACCGCATCCGAGAGTCAGCGTCACCAGACGACTGACCCAACGGAAGACACGTCCCAGACCATCAGTAGCAGTAATGGGTCCAGCCCAAGGACGGTACTTCCACCTCCTAGGTTGGTGCCCGTTGCAGCACCACCGCCCCGAGGACCAAATGCTGGAGCACCTATGCATTCGCCGTCGGGCCCATTCCGACCCGCGCCTCCCCAGTCTTTCTTGGACCCCTACGATCCCGCCTTTCGTACTCCGATATCGGAGCGTTACGCATGGGATCGTCAGTTCATTGAAGAAAGACGGCGTGCGCAGGAGTCCGGACCCTCCCGACCCATGATGCCACCTACTCATCAGCCTCTTCCTCCGGACGCCTTCCTCAACTTACACCGCCAAGTCCGAGGACTTGCCGAGGAAGCCCAGGAGTAGGGCCTTCTTTTATTCGAAGTCTCCGATGCTGCAAACGAGCTAGCACAGCAGTCCCGGCGGATCATACTGACGGCTCAGGCCACCGCCCGGACCGTCCAATGCCTCGTCAGAGCCTGCATAGTCATGGGAGCACTTGTCGCAGCTCTCGCCGCCATGATGTTCTTGGAAGAGCGTTATTAGACATGTTTCCCTTTTACCGTACTGTACCAGCTTAGTCGTAATTTTCCCATTGTACACGACTTAAGCCACTACTTATTATTCCTCTATGTATTGTACTTGTATGTTTCTCTCAGTGAATTTGTCATGTGTACCGAAACTTTTTATTATTAATGAAAAATTCTATCTTTTATCATTTGGTTTAGCGTGTCTTGTGAACTTTGTACTTGTTGCGAACACTATGATTCTACCTCCTAAATCATAATCTTGCGTATACTACTTGATCATTCGTGTTAATCTCGTGCTATGACTATCTATGATCACTTAAATCATAATTCTTATCATATCTCATCCGCGCGTTCTGAACCCAACCTAAATTCTTTCTGTTGCAGAATCATGGCACCCCCGCACTTGAGTACTAGTGACCTCGCCGAGCAAGTCATCACCCAGATGAACGCAGCAATACCCGACTTGATTGTCCAGGTGATCGCCGGAGTGAGCGACAGGATCTTCAGAGGCGATAACCCCGACACCTTTTGTTCGGAGATCAATCATGACAACAACCTCCCTCCTCCTCCAGCCCCCGTCACCCGAAGGAAGAGTGAGAAGCGTAGGGCTAGTCACCAACCCATAAGGGGCAACCACGACAAGAAGCCCGCTATCAGACGCCGAGAGTATGCTGGACCGCACCCTAAGTGCGAGAAGTGCTACCGGCATCACATTGGGGACTGCCCAGCGTGCTACGCATGCAACAAAATCGGACACCTCTTCCGACATTGTCGTGAACATGCTGCTAAGCAGAACGAGGACGAAGACCTTGGAACTAACCCCTTTCCTCCCTCTCCTGCTCTCTTCCAACAAAGGGAGAACAAGAGAAGGAAACTCCGCCACCAAATATCACGAACTAGTATCCCCCAGGAATACCCCACCATACCTCGAACCCACACTGGACCGCACACCCGATGCAACAGATGCCCTTTCCACCATGTCCGGCAGTGCCCGGTATGCAAACTTTGCAACACAGTAGGACATTACCCCTGGTGCTGTCTAGAAAATGCGAACAGAAGGCTACTATGTCTCGAATGTGGGAGCAACCAGCACTTTCGTGAGGATTGTCTCTTAGAGCATACCACAGAGACCCTCAGTGCTCTCGCAATCACAACCGAAGAAGCCTCTCAGAACCTTAAGGCGACTACTGGTACGTTCCCTGTCAAAAGACCCTTTTTCCTTCCGCACTATTGAGTCAAGGTCGTTCGTTCTGATAAACTCACTAGCATTCCGTGAAGGACTACGACACACCCTCCGCTCACAACGTCGAGTATAAACCTAAGGAAAGCCGAATCCAAGACACCTCTGTAGTCAAGGACCATCCAAAGTTTTCCTGAGGAATCGCCCGGACTACCGCCGAGAGCGACGAGCGAAAATTCCAAATAAACCTTGTTCTTAGCACAGCACCAATAGCCAAGGCTCCCTACCATCTAGCATCACTGGAGATGCTAAGGCGGCCAAAGCCGCTGTAGGAACCTCCCAACTCTAACTCTACCACTCAAAGTCAACCCGAGGAGTCCAGCTTCCCTAACAAGAGACAGACAGACCCGTACGTTGTACGCCAAGCGTCATGAACTCATCAAGCAGACCGTCGTGAACCGATAACCATCCCCGAGAATCGACAACCAGTCGGAGTAGTTGCAGGATGCAACACATCTCTCGAAGGTCGACCCCGCCCGAGTTATCACCAGGTTCGCAACATTTTGACCAACACTTGCGAGGACCGCATGTTCCGAACTCGATGCAAACCACTCAAGCCTTTCCCCTGTTAGTACGCCTAAACAACACATCGCCGGTATTCATGGACTTAATGAACAAGGTGTGTAGGCCGTACTCGGATAATTGATAACCATACTCCTCGCCAACACTCACACCTACTCAAGGAAGATCCTGTGAGCCTCCCGAGCTCACCCTAGAACCCTTCCAAAGTCAGTAGTCGTACGCCAATTTCCCTAAGTTCGAACGTTGACCCCGAGCAGAACAATTCCCGACTCTATGGTAAACCTCGAAGGAACTCAGACCCAGGCCAAACGTAGCTTGTAGCGCCAAGCCCTAACATGAGCTCTAGAAGTCCGAAGGTATTCGCGAACCCATACCCGTCAAGGGCCATCGAACTGTTATTCCATTAACCGGGATCCGACTTGCTGTAACCGGAATTCCCGAGAATACTATTCTGGCCGGACACTGTGTAAGGACCCTACCCTGTATCCCGCCAAGTGCTTCACTTACCTCGAGGTCAAGGCAGGACACCGAAAACTCACCCCACCATTTGTCGATATACGTCCCCCTCTCCTTGAAGTGCCCTCCTGAGAATCGCCAGGAACGCGACTATACCTCATCACCTCTCACAAGTTCGCCTGCCTTTAATCGGGTACACTTGCGTCACGGACCCCGTGCCAGCACTAAGTGTGAACCCATCAGCCTATGCTTGGACGCAAGTGTCAAACACCGCCTTGTCGACTAGAAGTTGACGGTTGACGACTTGCAAGGTCCTACGTCTACCTCTACTCGCGAAGGACCGGAAACGTTCCTGTACTCGGCCAAGGAGCCGCGCGACCATCTGGAAGTAAAACCTCAATCCCTTGGATGGAAATAGGGTATCCCTTATGATACCGCCACGGAAGGAGGACAGTATGCTTCTGGAAACGCGGCAAACTAAGCCGAAGTACACCGGTTCAATCTAAGTCTCGGGATATGCCGATCCGACCTCTCATCGTTGATAATTTTCCCGACCGTCTCCCAATGTTCTTACGTGCCCCTCCTCACACTTGTAAAGCGTTCATCGGATGAGACCTTTGTCATCTTCCTCTAGCCCAGATCAAGACTGCTGCTACACCAAGTTCCTTATTAAAACACTTAGGTTGTTGACTCCAAGGACAAATAGCATTGATCGAACCTCGTACCCATCTCTGAGTTCAGTGGAACCTCCGACGTAGTCCCACTACCGCGTGAAGGCGCATGGACCAAAACTCGTCAGGAGAACCCACTACGATCCGACGGCAAAACTTTTCCCCATGAGACGAACAAAATTTCGGGACGAAATTCCTTTCAACCCGGGGAGAATGTGACAACCGTCAAAAATCTAGATGCTTGTTCAGCTACCATGTCGGTTCAAAATCATTAGTCACTCTTTTATCGTATTCGCTTGTTCTAGTTCGAAACTATTGAGTCGGTACTTTGTCGGAACTAATGTCGGAATAACCTCCGGAATCAATTTTATAAGTCCTAATACCAACAAAACACATATTGAACTTTCCTAAGTTCATAACTAATCATAATTAGGAACTTTCAATTAACAAAAAGGTCCAACGAAGCAATAACGTAAAAACGAACAATCAGAAAATGCTGAAAATTTGCCCGGTGCGCAGCACCTCGCACCAGATTTCAAAAATGTTACATTTTTAGTCCTTATCTCGATTTTTACAAATTTAAACCAATCAACCACGAGTTACAGCACTCATTTACTGCAAGTTATCAGTCCCAAAACCAGTATTATTACTCTACCTTTTCCTATTTTCATTTTTCATTTTAGAAAAATCAAAACACACACTCATTTACACATAGTTCATCATTCTCTCTAAACTCTCTCAAAAACACCTCCATTCCAGAGACTTTCCACCATAGAAATCCATTATTTATCCATACAAATCGTCCAAATCGTTTAGAAGAGCAAGGAGGTGCCATTTATTTCGAAAAAGGACCAAGTTCGTAAAGATTTTTGAAGCTCAAATCCGACCAAAAGCATCATCCATTCAATCTCCTTCGGTAGATTACTTCCTTTTCACTATTCTTACATAAATAATCGATTGCATGCTAAGATCTAACGGTTGAAAATGTGTTTTTATACAAATCTTTGACTTTTATGGTCAAAAACGTTTTTAATCAAGATACTCTTTAGATCCACGACTCTGTGAATTAAAACACTTTAGAAACTGTTAAAATGATGTTTTAAAAGATATTTACTAATTGCATGTTCGATCTAAACAACAAAAATAAGTTTTATAAAGATTTATGTCACTTTTCATACAAAAACGATTTTTTTTATCTAAATGATACTTAGATCTATGTTTTTGTGGACAAAAGTTGTTTAGAAACCATAATAATGATGTTTAATAAGTTATCCACCGGTTGCATGTTGAAATCCTTGTGTCACAAAACGTTTTTAGCAAGAAAAACACCAAACGGGAAAGAAACAGCAGCTAGGTGCGCAACACCTAGGCTCAGGTGCGCAGCACCAAGCTGCTGTTCCCCCGAAAATCGTCGTTTTACTCGTCTAAAACTTGTACGCACCTTCTGGACTTTTTTCAATAACATTATTAGACTGAGATAAATAAAAATGATAATGATAATGACTTGTATTGGACTTTTTGGACTTAATTGACTTGCGGTGAAGTTATTTTGTGTATATGTATTTTTTGTGAGCGGAAATGATTGTAGGTTTTGGACATGAAATTTGGGCGCGGAAGCGCTGCCCAAATTTCGTTAGAAAACCTAAACCATTTCAGTAACCAAAACATGTTTATCATAATAATAACTTTGACTTTGAACTTTCAAACTAAAAATAAACGTTAACCGCTTCGGACCAATTTTGAGACAATTTGACTTCATCACATAACAATAAACAAAAGTTACCTAATCTTATATAAAGGACCTAATAAGACATTAACTTTTGGTCACTCTTGGTATTCATAGGCATTCCGTAATTCCCGACTACTTATCCGACCGATTCCGAGTTCACTATCTTCGCAAACCGTGAGTTACACCCCTCCTTACTTTTACATTTAAATATGCTTTTGGGGGAAACATGAGATCAAATTGTTTTTGGACTATGGCATTATGTGAAATTGCTTATCAAACTATTTTGACTTATTGAAATTGTACGACTATTTGACTTTTGGTACTCATCGAACCAATTCGACTTTTTGACTCATAAACTATTTTGACTTTTGAACTATTTGAACTAGTTTGACTTTTGACTTATTAAACGTTGACTTTTGACTTATTAAACTTTGACTTTTGACTTATTAAACTTTGACTTTTGACTTATTAAACGTTGACTTTTGACTTATTAAACTTTGACGTTTGACTTATTAAACGTTGACTTTTGACTTATTAAACTTTGACTTTTGACTTATTAAACGTTGACTTTTGACTTATTAAACTTTGACTTTTGTACTTTTAAACTATTTTGAACGAACTATTTAGACGACTTTTAGACTATCTTGGACGAATTATTTGGACGACTATTTGGCCTTATATGCGTAAACAACATCAACTGTTCGGATTGGCTTACCTTAGACTCCCTAGGTTTGCCTCTTTGGATACTTGAATAGACATTGATAGCTTGATTGTATTTAAGTACTAAACCCTAGTGAGAATATAACGCCGTAAGTGCAGACTAAAAGACTTTTAAAACTGTTCGGCAAAAGTCCCACAATTTACTTAGACGACTATACACACTATTAACGCAAGCGGTTAGCATATATTATGGGTATCGATACTTAGGAGCGGTCACTCCTTACCAATGGGTAGCGACCAAGGTACATATTGCTAAGTCCTCGCGGACTCTCTGACTGTAGACTTGACTGGTGGGCAGGTACTTGACTAGAATCGGGTTAGTGTGTAGACTAAATCTTACATATATTAAGCTTAGTGGTTGGTACAACTCGAGGATCATAGGTCTATATTACGCATATACTTACGTTCTGTCTTGCACATGTGGATTAATCCACCGCTGAGGTAATGACTACGACCCCTTTTGCTCGCTACACTATTTGACTCTGTATTTGACTTAGACTTACTTTGGTCGTACTTGAAATTGTCTTGAAATTGGGTCATTCTTGAATTTTAAGCACTTAAATTTAATTAAGTTACTCTCGAATTTTAAGTATCTGATCTTATCTTGAAATTCTTTGACTTGAACTCTTAAATTGAACTTTTCTTCAAATCATAAACTGTAACTCACTCACTACGTCTTCGTAGTTGACACTTTATCTCATGTTTCAGGAATTAAGCGTAAGTTATGAAGTGCATTGCTCGGGCGGGTCAAGTCCATCATGTGAAGTGTACTTGGGGAAGAAGACCTTATTTTGGGAATTTTATTTAAAAACACTTTTGTTATGTACTATGGTCTTATATTGAAACTTGGTTGTATCTTTGACTTGTACTTTTTAATTTAAATCTTAATGACTCGAACCGTTATTTTTAGTGTAACCCGTGAAATGATTCTTTGCTCTTCACATTCCGTGTTTCCGCTTTAGCGGGGTGTGACAAATATCATATTATTCATCCGCTATAACAATTTTTCCAATTAAAAAATAATAAAATAAAAAGGGTTTTATTGGATTACAAGGCACCTATGTACCACCAAAAATGTTCGATTAATAGATAAAATATTTAATTAATATATTTTGTTTACTTTTCGTATTGGGTCGATAAAAATCTAAAAGTTTTCATAACTAATTTTAACGAAATTTCATGAATACACTCTCCCTTCTCTCCCCTACACCCTCATAATTACCTAATCACTATTTTGACTAATAATATATAATCATTTATTACACCTAATAAAATGAGGCAAATATGTCGATAAAAAACAGACAAAAAATGTAATTAAAGTGATTCACTTTGGTTGTAACTAGACTGGTCCCACAATAACTTTGATCAAACTTATCCAATAACTTTTTTACTTTTTAATTAATGTTATATATTACTATATCTAGTATTAGATTAGATATGCATATATAAATATACATGAAAATAAAATTAAAAAATATAGCAAATATATTAAAGATAGAAAATATGAAATTAAATTCCAATAACAATCGGTCCACACAATTTATAAAAACTCTTTCGGAACTAGGAGGTTTAAATTGAGCATATAAATCTAGGCGCGACTTGTACATTGTTTCCCATCCAACAACAGAATGTGTCTTGAATAAATTCCAGTATGCCGTGAAGTGTGGCATTGGATACTCACCTTGCAGTTGTACCATCACATAATGGTCACCTCGTACATGTGTCTCCGCTTGTTGATATGCTCCTTAGAAAATAAAAAACTATGAATTTTTCTTTTATGTGATTGAGTGTTTGGATGTGTGGTTGTTTGGAAACATATTATAATTTAGACACTAAAAACCTGATAATGAAATTTAAGAATGTAATTAACTTAATATATTTATATATACCTAATTAAATCTGGTTTAAATCATATTTAATGAGTTAGTTAGAAGTTAAATAAATTAAGTTATTTATGTTTTTAATAAAAATGTTGTTGACTTAGCTTGATAGTAAACCATAATTTAGTCTTTTTATAAATTGTAGTTTTCCATAAAAGTAGTTAAAATTTTGATTTAAATATTTAGTAAAAACGAGGTGAAAACTTTGATCAACTATTTTAAGGGTGTATGTAATATAGGGTCCTAAGAAATAATGCAATTTAAGTGAAATGATTAATTAATACCATTATTTTTCTAAAACTAAAAGACATAACCTTGATCATTTATATCATTTTAATCTAATGGTTGAGATTCTAACAAAAATCTACTTTTATTTTATTCTTTAAAATTAAATTATTTTATAAACCGTTAATTGTTAAAATAAATAAATTATATCGTTGCGATCGTCTCGTTTTTATCTTTAATTAGCGCAGTGATGTTATATTTTCGATGATTTTTTTAATAGGTATTGAAATTGTAACTAATAAATCACATATGATATTACACCAATACGTAAAATTTTATAAAAGAGAATTACTATAAATGTATAAACTACCTGAATTTAGAAAAAAAATCGAATTTTGACGAGTTTTATTTTTTCTCGTTTTTTGACATAATATATGATAGTACTAAATCACATGTGATAATATTAAAATCAAATGTGATTTTACTATATATCATATGTGATATTATTATGTATGTAAAATTTTAAAAACTCTTAAGACAATTAAACACGTGATTTTAACTTTAAATAAGAATTTTAATACCCAACAATGCTATATAATGTATAATATATAGACCTAGAAAAAAGTTTGAATTTTGATGACTTTTTATATTTTTGTTTATGACATAATGTTGAAATTCGTAACGTTAATATCACATGTGATTTGAACACTAAATATAAATTTCAAAACTTAGTTTGTTATACTACGTACTTTCAACTAGAATAAAAAAGAAAAACCCTAAAATAATATGTCAAACTACTGAAATCAGATGTGTTAAAATAGTAATTTCATAATATAAAATTTCAAAACCCTCAAAAATGTCCAAAATTTTTTTCGTCAAAAAGATATCGAGTGAGTGCTCTATAAAAAAAAAAATGAGGAAATGCTCATTTTAGTGGTGTATTTTACTCGTCAAATACATTTATCATTTTTGAGATGCTCAATTTGAGAAATGGTCAATTAATACCCATAATTTTTTAAAGACCAAAAGACACCATCTTGGCCATCCATCTCATTTTAATCTAATGACTAAGATTTAAACAAAAACCCAAATTTATTTAATTTTTTTAAATTAAATAATCTCACAAACCGTTAATCGTTAGATGAAACAAAATATACGGTTGCGATCGTCTCGTTTTTATCTTTAATTAGAGCAGTGATGTTATATACTTTCGACTTCTTTTTTTTTTTTATGGGTATTGAAATTGTAACGCTAAAATCACATGTGACATTTACATCAATACGAAAATTTTATAAAAGAGAATTACTATAAAATATATAAATTACCTAAATTTAGAAAAAAAACTCGAATTTTGGCGAGTTTTATTTTTTCTCGTTTTTTGACATAAAATATGATATATACTAAAATCACATATGATAATACTAAATCATATGTGATATTACTCTAAATCATATGTGATATTACTGTAAATCATATATGATATTATGTATGTAAAATTTTCAAAAACTCGAAAGACAATAATACACATGATTTTAACTCTAAATATGAATTTAAATACCTAACAATGGTACACAATGTATAACCTATATGGACCTGGTAAAACGTTCGAATTTGGACGACTTTTTATTTTTTCGTTTATGGGCAAATGTTGAAATTCGTAAGACAATATTACATGTGATTTGAACACTAAATACGAATTTCAAAACTAGATTTGTTATATTACGTACATTCAACTACAATAAAAAAAAAAAAAAACAAAAAAATAATATGTCAAACTATTGAAATCACATGTGATAAAACAGTGATTTATAATATAAAATTTCAAAACCCGTAAAAAAACCTGAAAAAAAATTTCTTCAAAAGTATATCGAGTAGGTTCTCTATAGAAAGAGGAGAAAATGCTCGTTTTAATGGTGTAATTTATTCGTTTAATACATTTATCGTTTATGAGATAATTAATTTTTAAACAAAAAAAAATTATGATGAGTTTTTAAAATGGAGAGTTGTGATTGGTTTATTTGGTCTCAAGGTTTTTAATGGTTTTTTTTTATCTCAAACTCTTAATTTTTAGGGTAAAAGTCAAAAAATTATACGAACTTTCTCATCTTTTTGATTTATTGGATATCTATATAAGGCATTCTCCGGATAATTCATTGTAGCGTTATAACAAACCAACTTCCGATACTACTTTTATAATACATCAACTTTCCAAATCCGTGGCAATGTGATAAACTTGTAACCGGTTACCTCCACGTCACAATGTTGGTGACATGGCATACAAATGTCATACACGTCAACACTCAGGTTATTCCTTTAACACATAAATCTGCTACCCTAATTTTAAATATGGTACCCTAGTTTTAAATCTGGTACCCTAATTTTAAATCTGGTACCCTTTAACACATAAATCTGGTACACTTAGGTTACATTTTTTATTCAGTTTTGTTCTGATCATGAAGTGTTGGCAAATTCTTTGAAACTATTAAAGGTCATACCTTCAAAGTCCACATCGTCGATAATATAATGTTTACCTCGTGCATACCTTAGCGGATTTGGTAAGAATAGACCATTATGATACAGAGAAACGACTAGATTCTCCTTTGTCTTCTTCATGATTGAAGCGATTGAGGGTGAATGAGGTTGAATTAAGGTTTGGGGGAAATGATAAATTAGGGTTTCAATCAGGTGTAAAATGATGTGGATAATACGTGGAATTAATAAGAGTAAAAGAAGGAAGAAAAAACCGGTAAACAAAAATTTCAACGGTAACCGGTAAAAAGTCAACAAAATTTTTCAAATTCTTTATCACATAATGACGGATTTGAAAAGTTGATGTATTATAAAAGTAGTATCGAAAGTTAGTTTGTTATAAAACTACAAATAAGAAAGTTCGAATAAGTTCTGTTTAACTTTTACCCTAATTTTTAAATAAAAATAAGTTATGATAGAATTTTAAAATAAAAATGTAATTAGTGTATTTGGTCTTAAATTTATAAATGATCCTAAAGTTTAATATTTTACAAGTATTTTTGTACTCATTTTAAAAATATATAATCATTTATTAGTCAATTATTATTTGAGTTTCTAAAAAATATTAAAATTTTAAAATTAATTTACATTTTCAATATTCCCTCGTCGATTCACAATCAAACCAATTTCCCTCTCTACTCAGGCCACCGATCAACCGTAAGTACCAACTCTTGGATTAACTACTTTCATTAGCAAATGCATTCAATGTTCCTCATAGCCCATTGATTACAAGCCCTATCATATTTTAGACTATTTTTGATCGAAACTGAAATTGAGGTAAATTTTCAGTATATGTAGTTTATTTGAAGTTATAATTCTAGCATATACAATGATGTGTGATTATTTCGGAATCCCTAACACATTTTCTTAAACTTACAATGTATGATTTTATCGATTGATAAAAGGCCATCATAGTTTAGGGCATAGGGATATGATTTTTAATTTTGTCTCTATATTTGGAGATTTAATTTGTTGCTGATTCAGAAAGGATAAAGTTTTGGTGAGAATCTTTTGTTTACAATGGTATGCCGCTAAAATCCTTTCATTTCGAAGATACTACTTACACTATACTACATTATACTTTATGTTATGATAACTAATAACATAAACTCGAAGAGATGGTGGACGAAAGCTGCTTATCGTGTGTTTTCTTTAGTTTTCATCAAAATTACTACGGGCTTTAACACATTCATTTAGTTTAAATATGTCTTAGATCATAGGTGTCATTAGATGCAGCAATTCCGTTTTTCATGTTTATTGTGCATATATGCTTCAGCCAAGCAGGAGGAATCAGTTGTACCATTAGCCAGGGTGTCCACGACAAGCTCACTGGGGAAGGCAAGGTTTGTAATTATTTATATTTTATGCATAGTTACTCTCAATGAATGTGGTCGAAGTAAAACCTCTAATATTAAGTAAACTGGGACAAAACCAAAATGATTATTTTTGAGGGTTTAGTTGTTGTGAGTGCTTAATTCAGCTCGAGGGCTTGAAGTACCATGTTCTAAGGACGTAATGTTGCTAACAGGGAAGTTTGTAGTTCAATAATAGTATATACTAATAAATTTGCATCTATACTACAGTTTTTAGTATTATGCAATTTCAACAGGCGGGTTGTGTAAGTTTTTAAATGGGTTTGGGTTGCAACGGGTCATTTTTTAGTCCGGGTCGGGTTGACCTATTAACCTTTTTTGGAGCCATTTTTTGGACATATAACGAGTGTATCAGTTAAGATTACGAAACAATAATATTCTTATTCTTTGTAGAAAATGCTTCAGGATGCTGAATGTATTAAAAATAGACCTTGGGCAACTTTCAACATGTCTGAGCCGTGCCACCCATTTGACCCATCACCCTTTAGCTTCATTTTTAGGTTTGAACCGTCTGAGTAAAAAACACAACCCTATTAGACCCAATCATTGAATCAACTAAATGAGTCAAGATTGGCACCTCTAGGTTTTACCAAAAAAATGTTCACTTCCAAATTGTCTATTCGTAGTCATATATATGCAACTTGCTCATATTTAGGTTGTTCTTTTGAATCCACAGATGGAAGGGGATTTGCAAACGTCTTCAGAACAAGCTTACCATGTTGATGGTACTGATACAGAATATATATCAGGACTTAGTACCTTATTGGCTGCCACAATCCAGGAAACAAAAGAAAGTGTTTCTCAGATAGAATATCTATTCTGCAAACAGTTGTTTCCAGATTTTCAATCAAAATTGAAAAAAATCTATTCTGAAACAAAGAAATCTGCAGAAGAAGAATGGAAGAAGAAGGAAAATGATTTGATGGTTCAAGTAAAAACGCTTCAATCAGAAAAACAGAAGATTTTTGAAGAAAATCAGTTTTTAAAGATGGAGAACAGCAAGATAAAGAATATTCCCCATGATCTTGAGGAGGAACTGAAAAGAAAGACCAAAGAGATAGCTGAAAAAAGAGAACTACAAAAAAGTTTACGTGAACTTCTAGATTCGAAAGGCTCCATGGTAAATGGCAATGAAAAGAGAATGAAGGAGCTTGAGGAGGAAAATTTGTTGCTTCAAGAGAAATCTCGTGTACAGAATCTTGAAATTGAGGACTTAAGATTGAATCTAAAAAACAAATGTAGGATAATCGAAGAGAAAGAGGAATCAAATAATGAGTTACTCCAATTGGTTAAGTCAAAAGTCTTACTCAATGAGCAGAAAGAACAACAATTAAGAGATAAGGTCGATAAAATGAATGAGCTTTTTGAAAAGATTCAAATTTTGGAAAACAAAGTTGACGAGAAAAAGGAGTTTCAAGAAACATTGCTCACAAAAATGAGAACACAAGCTGCTGAAAATTTGAAAACTAGACAGCTTCTGGATGACTATGAAATGGAAAACAAAATTTTAACAGATCAACTACGCATACTCGAAAATAACTGTGGAAGGCAAGAGAAAATGACGGAACAGAGTGAATCCCACAGTTCGGAGTTGATGAAGACTAAACGTGAACTGGAAGAACTTCAAACGGAGAACAGATTGCTTCTTGTCCAATTAAAAGGTTTAGAGGTGGAAGTTGATAAGCTTCAAGGGGATATCAGAAAAAGGAGCAGAGATTCAACCGAAGGACTGGAATTGCATGGGAAATTGCTTCAGCAGATTGAAGGGAAGAATGGCGAGATTATGAAAGAGAAGCAGAAAAGAAGGGAAGTCGTAGATGCTTATAAGAAGCTTAAATCTCAGTACAACTATCTATGCTCAAAATCAGGCTTAACTCCAGAGAATATGCATGGAAGTGCCAGCACAATACTCAATAAGGACTCGTTAGTCCATGATCAGAATATATTGAATTCCCCTGGTAATCCTTCTACATTTTTCCTTTTTTCTTGTTTTTATGTTCATTATGCTCTTAATTATGTTGATTCCCAAAAGTAAAACGGAAATCACCCACGAAATAAAAGATGTATGCCAATATGATAGACAATAATAATGACTATTTTTAGAATCGAGTAAAAAACATTTTGGTGCCGACCGTCATATGTCATCCTGGAATGCTTATATTCAGATTGGCCAAAATTATGATGCATTGTCGAATTTTGAATGACCAAATACTGTAATTATATTTTAGGTAATTTACCTTTATTAAGTACTAGTAGGGTACCCGCACGTTGCAGCGGCGACTATAGTTATTTAATGTATATGCAATTTGATTTCTTTTGGCAATCGAGACGAATGGAAACGGATAACGGATAGCAAAGATAGATTGTGTGAAATGGTTCACAACTTTTTTAGAATGATGTAAAAATCGAGTAGCATATAATTGTTGGTACTAAAAGAATACATATATGATATTCATAAGAAAACATAACTTGCGGTATTCAACAACTACACACATGGATACTCTATTTGTCATGTAGAACTTCTCGATACACTACGTTCGAAGTGTACACTCCATCTCGATCAAAAATTTTGGCCACGTAAAGTTGTCCATGGGAGAATACCGATTCTGGTAGATACACACCCACGTTTGGAATTGTTTGTCCTTCAACCTTGTTAATTGTCATAGCAAAGCTAAGTCGGACAAGAAATTGTTTTCTTTTCAGCTTGAACGGAAACATGTCACTTTCGAAAGGGCATAACGGAAGTATGGGAACAAACACTCTTTTTCCAGCATGCTGACCAACAACTATTTCCGCGTCAATGATGTTTGGCTGAAAAGCTTTACATATCAATCTTGTGCCGTTGCATAATCCATTAGAGGGGTCAATATTCCTTAATAGTATAATCGGACACCCAACTTTGAGTCGAAGGTAATGAGGAGGCAAACCACTAACAGTTAGTGAGTTTAAGAATTCGACCGGATAATAGTTATTAGTATCATCTACAGCTTCATCGAAACTATAGTAGATTTTTTCTTCGCCGCAAAACCGGTCTATTAACTGATCGTTAATCTCGTCCACGTTCTCATTTTTCGTTGATAATATCGCCCTAGAAATGATGTAATCCGAAGAACCACCATTGATATGCAAAGTTGGAAAGATAGCATCGATCAAATCATTTTTTGATGTACTTTCATCTGTGTAAGGTATGACCATGTCATCAGGTATTCGAATATAACTTCCATCAATCGTTTCTTCATCTCCGTTTCCAACTCGAAGTAGAAAATCCGAAAACCATGGGTCTGTCAGTGCTGTCATATTTAGAGTGAGGGGGATCTTTTTAAATTTTATTACTAATTAGGAAAGTTTAATGGTGAAAAATTGATTTGTCCCTTATATCAATTTTTGGTTTGTTTAGTAGCTATAGATTAATTTAATTTGTCTCTTATATTAAACGGTGTGTCTATTATTAGTTGGCATTTTATAAGTTATTTAATATGGAAACAATATTAAATCAAGTTAATCAAATAAATCAAGGGATTTATGTAATTATTGTCATCTAAAAATGGTCATCTAAACGATTTATGAAAAAATTAAAAATGATTAATTTAATATGATATATATTTGAATATTAAATCACAAAATATGGAAATTTAATATGATATATATTTGAATATTAAAACTATTTTAATATTAGTAAATTTCTCTCCATATTTTATACTATATAAAACCGTTATCATAATATTATTCATTTGAATATTTACACTCTATAATTATATGGTAAAATAATTATACAGCTTACTTAAATATTATTTTGTCAAACTTCAATGTGGAATAACAAATTATAGATTCTAGAAATATTATAAAATCATGATTAAAAATTATCCTAACTAACTAACAATGAATATTCTGAAAACATATTATTCATGTTGTTAATTCACCAATTTTCAACGAATTAAGTGTAATTATAGCAAATTCTACAATAATCAAAAATTACAAATCAGGGAGTTCAAGGATATTTTTGGTTTTGTATTTTTAATTTTTTAAATTTTATTATTAATTAGGAAAATATATTGGTGGGAAATTGATTTGTTTAGTAGTTATAAGTTAATTTAATTTGTCCATTTTATAAGTTAAGTTAATATGGAAACAATATTAAATCAAGTTCATCAAATAAATCAAGGGATTTATGTAATTAATATGGATGATAAGGGCAAAAGAGTAATTTCATTCTTAAATTTCAATTTTAGAAAAAAGCACCCAAATGCTTTATAAGATAGTATGATTATAAAATTTGCGACTATGTTCCATAAAATCGTTTTAGCTTCCCTTATGGCAAAATGTTGTAAAGCTAGTCAATCGAGTCCATCATTGCAAGCTTTATAGGGCAATATAGCTCATCGGTAGTAGTGAGAGTGTGAGACTACAGTATTTTACAATTTAGGGATATAGTCTATTGAAGTCGCCCAATTTTTCATACATTTTCACTTAGCCCACTCATGCTTTTTTCTTAAGCGGTTAGGCAACTCAGCCTTTTATTTTGATACCATTTAACCCGTTTTCGGTTAAAAACAGAATTATGTTACAATTACCATTTCACCTTTCAGTTTTTATGTCAATGTTATTCCATTAAATAGGTCCATTCCGTTCCTACCATGGTGGAGCTGGTAGCTGGTAACATTTCCAGCTCAATCAGCGGACTAGGTTTTAAAACACTGCTTATGTGTTTAACAATAGCTCACCTCTAGCAGTGTCAATTATTGATTAATATACTTATAAACGGGTCAATCACGTTTATGTTTTTTAATTTTTTTTTTTATCTCTAATGGGTTTAGCTTAAGAATTTAACAAAAAAGGAAAACGAGTGGGTTGAAAGTCATCCTAAGAGTATTAAAAAGCATAAACACAATTATTTGAATTATTTTTGTAGCAGTACAGTGTTTGTTTATATTTAGCATGTTATTTATATATAAGTTTTTAAAATATGGGTTAGCTTGTCGAATCAACCTGTTTCGACCTGCACATATAAATTACCCGTTACCCAACTAGCGCATATTTCTATCTCTACTAACATCTCCTCTAATTTATCGTTACAGTTATTGAAAAAAAGTGTATAAATAGCCCAATGCCTGCTTGTGAAACGACAAATGATAATATAAACCAACAAACCCCACAATACAATAAAGGATCAAGTTCGAGTTCCCGTCTTGTACCACGACCAGACAGCAATAAAAAGACAAACTCATTGTCTGGAACAAAACGTCCTGTTTCTCATTGGAGAGACACCAGGCCTACAAAAAACAAAAATGGAGGCGACCCCCATGATGATTTTCTCGATACTCCTTTAGAAAACATCAAAGATGAAATGAGAAAAGCAGCAAAGGGAGAAGATATTCATCAGCTTCCAGGCCCAGCTCCTAAAGACATGAATTTTGACAGCTCTGACGATGAAACACAAGACTTAAATGCTGCTGGCCCACAAATTCCCCAGAAGAAAAGTTTTAAGTATGTTGAACCTGTAAGAAAGAAAGCAGAGAGGGCTAATCTTAAAGGAGTCGAATGCAAGGAGTGCAAGAAGTTCTATGATGCCGTTCTTCCTCCTGATGGCGGTGGTGATAATAACAATAAACAAAATTTACGTTGTGAGCATCATGAAGGTGTTTCTAGGCATCGATACAGGTTTGCACCTCCTTCGACTCCTGAAGGTTTTTGGAATATTGGATTTGAATCTGAAATGTGACTCGTATATTGAAGTGTAGATTTTGACTATATTTTGGAAATGAAATCCTGTTGAACTTTTTTTTATTCAATTCGAAGTTACTGATTCATACCACATAATCGACTTTTCTTTTTAAATATCTTATGCAATGACTCCTTTCGCTTGTTGTATTTCCAGAACCAGAAGTTCCCCTTTGAACAAGAATTTTACATTTTGGTTATTAAAGTTAGAACATTGTGCTCGGTGATTATTTCTAGCATGTAAACTTGATAATGTTGCATTGCATCCGTCGACTATAACCTTTGTCTAATTGATATCTGTATGAACGAATGATTAGTTACTAAAAAAGGTAAAAATGAAATGAGAAATTTGGTTAAATATCAAATAATAAGTGATTAAATATATCTGAACTGTACAAATTCCCTTGGAGAAAAAACTTATAAATAATTAATAATGGCAGATATTTATGAAAACTAATGACACAATTAATGACTAATGGTAGCATATAATGATTGCCAAAGATGATGAGATTAGTTAGTTTAACCCAAAATGAGGCAGACTATGGCACCCGGAATCATGTTACAACTACTCGTAACGGCCACCTTACTTTGTGTAACAAATAGCAAAATCACTCTACAAATTTTCAACTTGATTGGATATGATAACGAAATGTTTATTGATTGTCGATCATTAGACGATGATTTGGGTCAACACACGTTAATGTATGGTGAATCAATGGAGTGGAAGTTTAACCCAAACTTTTCAAAAACAACCTTATTTTATTGTGATGCAATGTGGAACGCGGATGATACTGTTATAATGCATATTCATTTTGATGCATACGATTACATGAGGGATAACTATGGTTGTGGCTCAGATTGTCGATGGCTGTTTACAATCAATGGTGTTTATGCGTATGACTCGAAACATGACTCTTGGGATTTCAGGTTGTCTTGGTATTCATAATATTTATTAGTTTTGTACGCAATTTCAGTCACGTAAATTTCACTTTTTAGTTGGTTTTTTGTGGAGTCAACTTGTGACTGAGTTCTTGATCAGTTTCGGGTGATGCAGGAGAGTTACATTGCACTGCAATAACATTATAGTTTGTTTTATGAGTTAACTCGTGGCTGTGTTGTTTGGCTGTTTATTTGTTACCGTGTTTGGTGTTATTTTTTGGTTGAATGTTAACCAGCTTACTAATGTCCAACACCTATCAGCATTTTATCTGATCATAACCATTCTCAGAAGGTGAGTTCGATGTAAACCAAAGCCGGTATTCATAAGACGATCATTAATTAAAAGGGGAAAATTACAAAAACAAAATTGTTGTTAGCTTTTTGATTGTGGTTTTCTTTTCTTGAAATGCATCTCTATGGTTTCATATTTTTTTATTACAATATCTATAGGCTAAAAATGAAGTCGAAACTTGAAACAAAAAACCCGAAAACAGTTGAGCCGTTATGGATTTAGGCAGTGTCAGAAGTTTTCGGTTTTGGCTTGTAGACACTCATTTCATCTTTGTATCTCTTCTTGTCTACCTGAGCCATAGCTTCATATGGTTCTTTCTCCTCCGCTACAAAAAACAATTTAACTTCCTTCAAATTAGAATAAGGTCTGCAAGTTAAGTACACAGTTGAGTTTGCTCAAATAGATTCTTCAGTCTCTAAAGATATAAAAATATACGGAGTAAAAGTACGAAACAAAACCTGATAGCTTGTTCCATCGTTCGCCAAGAACCCTCCCCATCTCTTGAAATGAAATACTAGGGATGTCCTTTTTCACATTCTGAAGTTGAATACGGATAAAATGTATTAACCTCTTAAACACAAAACATATATAAATAACACAAAATAGATAAACTACGTTTACTAACCTCTCGTTCGGTCTTTGAGAAGAACATAAAAGCAGCAATTGCTCGCTTTGGTGCATTCGGGTCTTTTTTTGTTTTGGTTTGTTTTCTCTTGTGAGAACCATCATTTTCACCGCTTTTGAGTCTCTTGTTACATTTGGAAGTAGTAGGAGCTTCTATCTTCTTGACAGGTTTCTGAAATATCAAATAGTAACGTTAATCAAATGTCTAATAACCAAAACCGAAACCCAATTACTTGCCTCCTTTTCGCCTCCACTCAAACTACCATCAGAATCATCTCCCCCGGAGCCATCCGTAGGTGAACCTTCATCATCTTTTCCCATAACAAAATCCTCGTCCTGCATAATTATACCAGATTTAACAAGTAAAATGTTACCTTTAGAAAGTTGAATACATTAAACAAAAAAGATAAATAATTTTACCTCCTCATCACTATCATCTTCACCAACAATATTTTTAATCCGTTCAAGATGTGGGTCTACGTTATCATCATCCTCATCTTGTAGCACGGCTGCAACACCTTCGGTGGTTTTAGCAGCACCGAGATTCATGATTTTAAGACCCTTTGAACTGCATCATTTAGATTGGGAAAATCAGCAATGGTTTTCCCAGTCTCAACTCAATTTCAGGTTTCAAAACATGTAAATCTTACGAACTTGATAAAATCAAAGAGATTATGATATTCGTTTCTCTGAATGTTCCGGAAAAGATGTTCTTGTTCTGTCTTCAATCTAATAAGAAGATCAAAGTAATGCATATTTGATCCTCCGGCAGCATGTCTTTCAAATTCAACATAATCGATCTATATCAAAAACTAAATCAATGAATTCATCCACTCTAGAGAAAGTAAAAGAAAAACCTATACCACTATGAACACAGAAATACCTCATCATATACAATAAGAGTAGGAGGTTTTGGTAAAAAGAAAAAGCTCTTTTCAAGTGGATAAAGGACACCGTCTTCAGCTTTTAAGGATGACTTCACAGCATAACCATCTTGACAACTTCGGAATTTTCCTGGTCTTGTGAGTTTAGTACCAGACAAGCCTCTCAATACCATTGTGAATACTTCATGGATGAGTCCCTGTTTATATAAACCAATCTAAATGTAACTTTACTGTGCACACAGAATGCCAAAGGTGTGGAAAATACTGATAGTGGCAAAATGGACGAATCGGACAGGTTTGGTCACGAGTGAAACGGGCCGGCATTAAATATGAAATTTCTGGTGCGGGTAGAAACGGTCAAGCGAAATCAGAATTAGTTCTTTTTTATAATTATATAATCTAGTGATGAATGTACCAAATATGACTGCACAAAATATTACAAATGTTGCTAACTTCTAATAATAAAGCAATTAGGAGATTTTATTGACGACGTTCAACTTGGTTGACCCGCCCGTTTCCTTTCTAGTTAAATTCTTTAGTTTAACCCCTTTAACTTTCAGATATAAAACATAACCCAGATCAACCCGTTTACAAGTAAATGGGTAGTAATTGCAAGACTTTTTAATACAAAGTACCTTATAAGTTGGTTCTAGCTTGTCCTTATATTTGGTAGCAAATAGATCTTCATTCATTGTCAAGGTGCTTTCTATCACATAATCTGTTTCAAACTGTCGCACGCAATAGTCAGACAATTAATTAAACTTTTTTACAAAAGCTAATGAAACCATATCCGTAGCAGTTAACAAACAGACCTGCAACACTATATGTGGATACAACGTTTGGCCTTTACGGATAGGCGGATCGAGGGTAACAACGACAAACGTATGTGGTTGATTCGACTGCATTACGACGCAACAAAACTCAGTTAGAAATAAGAAGGGCTGGTTTTAATATATTTGCTTCTCAACAAATGAAGTATTCAACAAAAGACTAAACGTAACTTTTCTGGTAAGAAGAGAGAAAAAGATAAACCTTGGGCAGTACGAAGACACGAACTACACTGCTGAACTGAATTTTGAAATCGTTGGCTTGTCCTTGCAGCCTCAAGAAAGATAGATGTAATTCAACGTTGTAGCGACCCCTAAAAGAGAAAGAGGCATTGAATGGAATTAAATTTACCATAACTGATAACAAGTAGATCTGGCATTCTCGACCCATTAGTCAACTGGCATGACTCGACAGTTTTGTCACCTCTTATAAAAATAATGCCAAGAACGAACCTTGGAGTAAGAATAGCAATGCCCTCAAATGTGACTACAGCCTCCTCACCTCCAGCACCAACATCTGCCATTGACATTATTTTTTCACGGAATACCTGAAAGGAAGCGAGAGCCTGAGATGTGAAATATAGGCTACTTCTCAACAAAACAATAACGAATTCCAGACCATCTTACCTGAGCAGGTGGCCGGTTTTCATCACCAACAAACTGTGTGTTGTTAGTGGGAATGTGAAAGCTTATCTCCATCAATGAATCTTTCTGCATTAAATGTAAAAGAAAAACTATATGATAAATTTAAAACGGACACATCAACTAGAGAAAAACAAATTTTTATTAACACAGAGAAACCTCGTTTGCTCCAGTTGTGTCATCTACATGGAATTCCAATATTACGTCAGTCTTTCCTTGAAGCTGTGTCTGGGACACATCAGCTAAGGAGATTTCAAACGCTTGTTTCTGACCAACATTAAAAGCCAGCATATTTCCTAGAAATTTTTGGAAAGGAAAATACTCGATTATTCGACAACATATGAATAACAGGTTTTCCTAACAACTTTTGGATAAAATGCTCGAGTCTCAACCATTCAAATCGACTTCTCCCCAGTTTTTCCCACTAACAGAAAGCTGCTTTTCTTCTGTTTTTAAACCACAAGTGTTCTGGAAAAAGTTGGTCAAGCTAGTGACATCCTGTAATTAAATTACCGAGCTTAATCAACAAGGGTAATTAATTATAAGAGATCTATTGCAATAAATTTCCAACATATATTAGATACACATATACATCTTTTATATATGGGACATATGTGATAAATCAATGAATCAAATATTTGAAAAGAAAAAGGTAACATATATTAAAACTGTCCCTCTAATTTCCCCATTATCCTATCCTCTTGTATTTATGGTCAATATTTAACGATGCAGGCAACAACGCAGAGTGTGCACTTGACACGCCTGTTAGGTACTGCATCCCGTAAGTACCCAACACAGGGATACAACAATCACCACCACTTACTAGATGATCCAGCAAAATGGTGATCACGAAAAGAATAATAAAAGTAAAGGAGTTAATGTCAGTGGAAAACTACCTGGTCACGGAAACCAGTGAACTTGTATTTTAAACCATCCTTAATTCTAACAGCAAGCTGATTAGTGCGAGGAACTTTCATCCAAGTAAGACCCAAAATATCAGACTTATCCACTTGGACAGCTTTACCACCTCCTTGTTTCTTCCACAATATACCACCCGAATGAACTTTAAGCTGACCTGGGTTCTGCATTGCCCGCCAACCATTAATATTACTATCGAACTATACATTAGATTCACGATTAGGCAAAAAAAGAAGATAACTCACACTGCCACCACGACCGCCGAGAGATATATTGTTAAACGAATGAAAATCTGCCATGTTCCAAATCCAAACAAGCTAGCAGTATCTCAGGTCAGACGCTGCGAATGATCAAATAATTAATGCTTGTGCTACAAGTTTCCATGAATCAATGAATAAATGTTGATTTAAAATCTTGGTAAAACAATGCATCAACACATTTGGAAACAAAAACAACTAGTATTCGAAATCGAATGTGATGATCATAAATCCTACATTGAGCAATCAATCTCTGTGGAGGTTAAATTTTGAAACTGGTGAAATATATGATATTTGAGTTTATAACAGATTTAGATTAAAAATAATAATACATGTCACTTACTGATAATCATTAATTGGTAACTGATATTGATTGAAACGAGAAAACATGTTAAACAAATATTTGATTTGATTTAGTCATTTGTGTGTGAGAGTGAACGGTATTCAAAAGTTTACAAACAGGACCCTGTTAATTGCAAATAAAAGTCAGGTGCTGTTCTTTTTTTTTAATAAAAGTCTAATAGGCTAAAGTTTTGTTGTTTTTTTTTTTTTTTTTTTCAACCAGACACAAAAAACCTCTTTTTCCTTCTGATACAACCCTACATAAAAAACCCCCTTTTTACCACTGATTACCTCTTTCTCTTCGCCAGTAAGTTTTCCATCCTTAAATTCAAGATTTTTTTTCAATGGTTTGTCACTTGATTTTGTTATCTAAATTGATATTGATGATTGTTTGTTAGATTTAGATGATATATTTTTTTTTTTAATATGTATTTGTTTTCAATTGCATATAAACTCCTACTATTACATTGACTTTTATGTGAACTTTTCTTTTGTTAATTATTTTTATATCTTGAAATTGATGTTAGACAATTAGTTTATTAATTTGTTCAATCACGCTCATGCTAAACTTAGAAACGTGATTGAGCGTGCTTTTGGTGTTTTGAAAGCACGTTTTTCCATCTTGAAGAGAATGACTCCGTATTCTTTGTTGAAACAAAGAGATATTACTATTGCATGCTTTGCTATTCATAATTTTATACGAAAAGAAGGATTAAGTGATGATTTTTTCTCCGAATATGATCAATTGTCGAGATTAACTTGCGGCACAATTAATGCAAAAATGTTGAAAATATTGTTTGAATATTATCTTTATTTGAAAAATGTTGCCACTATGTTTGAACATTTTTATGAATGTTTTTATTTAAGACGGTTTATAAATGAAACAGTTTAGTACTAATATAGTAAAACAAATGTTACGAAGGAAAAAAGAACATAGTATATTGATTCAGATTCAGAGTTTTGGACCACCTCTGATTATTCAGAGTTGATATTCAGATTCAGAGGAAAAACCTTTTTCCAAAAGAACAGCACTTTAGAATTGTACGAATATTGTCTTGATTAAATTAAAATGATTTTAATATCTTTGTAATTTGGGGAACTCTTATAAACTTACTTTTATTTTGATCTTATGCAACTAATTTTTCTAAGTCCAAATTGTTTTTCTTGTTTCTAGACTTTAAATCGTGAATTTCTTTGGTATCAAAGATTAATTCAAATAAAGTAAGATCGGATCAACATGATTTTAAAAAGATCAAGATCGATGTGTTAATAATCATGCTTTTAAGGATTTGTTTTCGGAGATATAAAATTATTTTCTTCTACATTTAACATTAATCTTTTGCATGTCAAGATTATCCAATGACAAAGCTTTCTAATGTATCCGTAGATATATATGAAGTTAGACCTCTCCAAGTAAGATCTTTAGAATGACGAGGGCAAAGATTCATAAACAATCATTGAAGTACATACTTCTAGTTAGACAAAAAGTCTCAACCTTTATGTCGTTTATGGGTAACCGAATACAACTTTCGTTTGTTCGTTAACTCCATATGTTGGTACATGAAAGCTAAAGTGTTATTCAGTTTAGTGATTGTTATAGCCAAAGTTAACAAATATATAAAAAACAAGATGATTATAGTAGAAGGTATTATTTTTGCCTTTTCCAAACCCCAACACCCAAGTCACATATGAATGAAAAAGGAGCATGTGGTAATTAAACTCAACACGTAATAGTGGGAGTAAAAACGTATCATCAGGAAAAATGACAATCTACTATTTATAAAAGCAACTTTTCATGTTGGAATACGACGTATCATCTTATGATTGTTTAGACCACAACGCTCCTTTTGAAGAGACCTACTAGTAACAAATATTTGATCACCTCCAATAGAAGAGTGACATGTGTCTGGTCCATAATGTCCGTGCTTGACAACAACATTTATGCATGTGTTTCGTTTGTGCCCGTATTCTTTTACGAATTCATTACTCGAGGTTCTTCTTAGCGAATGTCTTCTTTTTTCTTATCTCGTAGATATCCTTTTGTGCTTTTTCTAGTCAGTATTATCACCAACACATGCCTTCTACATTATACCTCCATATAGTGTACATTTCTCGCTTTTCTTATAATGTATTATAAGTAAACAAAATATTTTTTCTTATGGATTTAAACTTTTCCACATTCAAACGTTTTTTTACTTTAATTTCTTTCTTTCTTTTACAAAATGTTTAGTATTTTAGTCTGAAAAAGTTATTTACACGGATGGTCCTTTTCCTCTTACCAATGTGTCACTTTTCGTCCTATTTTCTGAAAAATCACATGGATAGTCCTTTATTTTGAATTTCTGCACATTGATAGTCTTTTAGTCCGTTAGGGTTAACTCAATTCTGTTAGTTATATCACAATGACCAATTTACCCTTTTTTGTCTTATTCTCAAAGGACCATCCGTGTAATTAACTCTAAAAAATCAATATAATTGAATATCATTTCCTAATTTAAATTTAGAGTAAATTACACCGTTGGTCCCTATGTTTGTACCAGAATCACTAGTTTGAGGCTTTTCTTTAAATAATTACACCAGACGTCCCCATTGTTGCAATTATATTACGTCGGTGGTCCTTTTCTGATAATTTTCAACTGAAAAGACCGAATTACCCTTTTCAATATATTTTATTTCCTAGTTCAATATATTTAATATTTTGATAGAATTATAAAACAAAATAAATCATTTTTTTCTCTCTCCTCTCATCTCTTTCTTCTCCATCACATTTTCCCACTATCTCCATTACTTTTTCTTTCTTCTTTCTCTTCTCCATCACATCACTCATCCACCACCACCATCTCCATTTTTTCAGTCGACCTCATCTACCACCACTACCATCCCACCGCCTTCTACCATCCACCCCACCATCCATCCATCTCTCTCTCTCTCTCTCTCTCTCTCTCTCTCTCTCTCTCTCTTCCATCGCATCTTTTCCCTCTAATTCTACCACCATATCCAACATAGACCATCAGCTCTATCTCATATCCGATTATCTCTAACATGTGAAATTTATTTGGGGTTTTAGAATGTGGATTTTAAAGAAACTAATTTGGGGTTTTAAAAAAAACCGATTTAGGTTTTTTACGAATATGAGTTTTTAAAGACTGGTTAACGTTCCTAATCACCCTAATTTCACGTCTCTCTCTCTTTTTCAACAAACCCTAGTTTTATTTTTGAATTCCTGTGCTCGGTTTGATCTTAATTGCAATACCCACTTCCTGATTTCTCGTCGCGCCGAACCAAAAATTAAGAGGATGATGAAGACTTTTCAGTTGGGTATTCTTGAGGAAACTTATGCTTGGTTGTTTTTTGTTTATGATGATTTTTGTTTTGATTTGGGTTATTTTTGTTGTTACTTGATATGAGAAATAAAGGGATGGAGAAAAGAGAGATGGGAGGAGTGAGAAAAAAGTTATATTATTTTTTTTGTCATAAAGATATTAAAAGAAATTGAAAAAGAAAATTGAAAATTAAAAAAGGGTATTTTGGACGTTTCAGTTGAAAATTATAAAAAATGGACCACCGACGTAATAGAATTGCAACAATGGGGACGTCTTGTGTAATTACTTAAAAAAGCCTCAAACTAGTGATTCTGGTACAAACACAGGGACCAACGGTGTAATTTACTCTTAAATTTATAAAGAATATCAATATAACTTGATGTTCATATTTTCTGGAAATAGGATTCGTGACCGCATAATCAAAATCACAAATACCTATAATTAACAAAAAACCCCCAAAAATCTTTAAATCTTAAAAACAAAATGAAAAAAATAAAACAAAAATCACAATCATACAAACACCTAGACAAACTCCAATTTATTGTGGATCTGAAATCACCACCAACCTCAAAATAATGTACATCTGCAAATCGAACTGCAACTCCAACCCCAAAATCAGATCCGACATCAACCCTCACCACCTACAAATCGAACCCCAACCCCAAAATCATGTAGATCTGCAAATCGAACCCCAACCCCAAAATCAGTCTCCGACGACATCACCCCTCGCCACCTGCAAATCGAACCCCACCATCGACAACAGCCTCCAAAGCCACCATCGCCACTATCGCCGCACTTTTCCTTAATGGAGGAAAAAGGTTATGGTTATTAATTTAGGGATAAATGTTTTCATGGATGATGGATTTATTACTGTTAAATGGTTTTTATTTTTGCTTTTGGGGATCATTGGGTTGATCTGAAGGGCTAATTGCTAATGATCCATAGTCAGTCGGATTGGTTCCTAGAGAGTTTAAAAGTGCTGCGACACTTGAATTGACATTTTGCTCCACCTTTGTTTTAGACATTGCCTGACAAATTCAAAATAGTGAGTAAATGTGTACGTGTGTTTAAAGAGAGAAGATTTCCTAACCACAAAAAAAAATCCCGACACCATATCATCACAACCACCCACGGCTTCGATTCGAGATTGTTTTGTGTGTGTGATTTGATTTTCGTTCTTAAAAATGGATCTAAGGTTTCATATTTTTTTTCCGATTTGGATTGAATTATGAAACCTTTTTTCAGTTGGATCTAGTTTTTAATTTGAATGGTTGTCTAAAATGGTGATAAAGGTCGACTGACTTTTGGCAATTTTGGACTTTAGTTTTTAATGGTTGATTTCGATTTGGGCAGGGTTATGGTAGACTTTTTATTTGGAGAATACGACCAAAAAAACACGATTTAAAGTTTTATTTTTTTTCATTAATACTTTTAATAAATTTAAGAGTTAATTACACGGATGGTCCTTTGCGAATAAGACAAAAAGGGTAAATTGGTCATTGTGATATAACTAACAGAATTGAGTTAACTCTAACGGACTAAAGGACTATCAATGTGCAAAAATTCAAAATAAATGACTATCCATGTAATTTTTCAGAAAATAGGACGAAAAGTGACACATTGGTAAGAGGAAAAGGACCATCCGTGTAATTATAATTAAAATAAAATTGTACTATATAGTTTATGTTTAAGCAACGGCTGACGTGCTAAACGATTTGGGGGTGTTGGCTAATCGATACGAACTCCTGCGAGGGCAGTGCAAACCTACCAAGCTCTTGGCTAGCCTAAGGTGACGTATGATTAGCGTTGGTGAGAGTGGGAAAACTTCTCTTGAACGTGTGTGTGTGTGTTATGCAAATGATTGATAACTGACTTCCTCTGACAATGACCAAGGGTATTTATAGGCCTGAAATTAGGGTTTCCATTTATGGGCCGCGGCCCATGATTACGTTCATGGGCCGTCACTTTATGATCCATAAATGGGTAAGTGACGTAAGCATGTGTGCTCGTGACGTCAGGTCAACTCAAGTCAATAGCCTAAAGCAGCCGAGTAGAAAAGATTAAGTGTGTATCGCGTAGAACTTAGTGTTACCGGGCAGCCAGGCCAACCGAGTAGGCTGTGCCCGGTAACGGGGCTGGCCATGGCGGTAATCACTAATTCGGGTAGGCTATGCCCGGTAAAGGGGCCATGTGTTACCGGGTAGGAACAAGTTTACTCGAGCTCGGGGCGTCCCACTCCGGTAACGGGGCCATGGTCCTAGGGCATACCCGGGTAGGTCCTTGGCGGTTTGTACCGCGTAGAGCCTGGGCGGCTTCCGAGGTGTGTCCGAGGTAAGTACTGAGGTGTGTCCGGGATGAGCCTTGGCTTACCCGGGCAGGGCGGTTTGTACCGCGCAGGGGCTTCCGGGGTGGCTCTAGGTACCCGAGGTGTGTCCGGGATGAGCCTTGGCTTACCCGGCCAGGGCGGTTTGTACCGCGCAGGGGCTTCCGGGGTGGCTCGAGGTTTCCGAGGTGTGTTCGAGTTAGAGCTAGCTTACTCGATCACGGGGCGTTTCACCCCGGTGACGGGGCTTGGCTTTGTCCGGAATGAACCTTGTAGGTAATCCGCGAAGGAATTGTGTTCGAGTCGCTTTCGGTTGTCGGACCACATACCTCAATAGCCCCCCCAAGTTTGATTTTTTGTTAAATTTTTCGAAAAAAATTTCAAAATTTCAAAACTTTAACACCTTTCACCTTTCCCTCCAAGATTTTTCTATAAATTCCTCCATTCCTTTTTACTTTTCATTTATCCTTTTCTCTTTTTCACCTACTTCTCCTTTTCTCTCTACCTTTTGTTTTTACCTTTTACCAATCAAGAACACCAATTTCCCAAGAACATAAATCACCCAAGAACAAATCACCAACCACCACCGATTGCAGCTGTAGCAGCGGCGGAGGTTGACGATGGTGGCGGCGACGGCCGACGGCGGTGGTTGACGGCGGTGGTTTTCGGCTGTTCATAGGTTCTTGGTGGTGAGCTTGCTTTATTCTTCAAGGTGTGTTCTTGATTTTTGTCTTTTGTTTTGTTTGTTTGATTTTATAAATTCCTTTGTTAAAATTACTAGGATGTTTGTTTCTAGCTAGGTCACCATGTTTTTAGGGTTACTACTTCCCTTTTTTGTATGCCATCCTTACCAAATAAGTATAGGGGGTATTTGAGATTATAACTTATTCTTGGTAGGAATTTAGGAGGGCCGTAGCTAGGTTTTTATTCCTTGTAGGTGTGAACTTTATTCCTTGTAGGTATTTTCCTTGTTGGTTACGTCGTAGGAAAATGTCATTCCTAGGAAGAATTTCTTGGGAGAATTTTTGTCTTACCTTAACACTTATTATTATTATATATTGCTAACACTTTTTCCTTGCTTGTTAGGTTTATTAGCGGCTTAGAATGTCTGATCTCTCTCCCTCGGAGGGGAATGGGGGATCTTCTCCTGTAGATCCGCCTATGGTTGAGGATTATCCGTGTGAGTTTACTCAGGCCCAGCTAGATGTTCTTCGGAATAGTAAGTATTTGGGCCTGCATCGTTACATGACGAAACTTCCTGGTCCGAATGACCGAGCGTGTTCTCCCCCTGCTGGGTTCGTAGCCTGTTATAGTGAATACTTTATAGATGGATGTTTGAGGTTTCCCCTTTCTCGCTATTTCTTGGACCTAGTTAAACAATACGGGGTTGGTTTTTCTCAGCTGGGTCCGCTCACTGTTTGGAGGATTGTGGCCCTCCAGATGCTTCACCATGCTTTAGGTAGAGAGCCTTCTGTAGAGTTATTTAGGCTTACGTTTTCGTTGGTGAGGCAACAGAGTTGGTTTGGCTGTAAACCTATGGCTAAAGCTAAGAAAGTTTTCGTTGGCTTCCCTGATAGTTTGAGGAGATGGCGATATAACTTCTTTTTTGTAGAGGATTCCTTTATTCCCCCTGAGTATGAGTCTCTTCGTGGGCGGATTGATGTTATTGCTAGTCGTGCTCGGATTAAGCCCGATGGTACCCATGCAAATGAGTGTACGACTTTACTTGATGATGTTATTGGGGATATGAAGATTCAGTATCGGAGGTACTCGACGAGCATCTTATCGAGGGGGGGGGGGGTGTATGTGTTTACCAGAGAGCACCGTGTGTGCCGCTGATTTTTATAGCCGATCGTGATGGGAATCGAAGAGGGAAATATATGTTTTTCTCTCTTCTTTTCCTCTTTATCTAGCTTTTTTGCTTTATTTAACTCTTTCTTGTTTGCTTTGTTGTATTGCAGCTTTGAGTTTGTTGGAGGCCATGACTGCTCATAAGAAGGTTGATTTGATTGCGAGAGGTGTTCCACCAGAGGATGTGCAGAGACTTAGAGGTAAGGGGGATTTGGATAAGTTGGTTATTGACGCAGCTGGAGAGGATGTGGTTGAGACTGAAGATGCTGATAATTCGCTGTCTCCTATTATTGGCGAAGGTATGTTTCATGGTGCGGTAGTTGTATACTCATATATGTTGGGTTTTTTTTATATATATTGGCTTTCCTTAGCACGAGATGATATTTCGGCCAAGGATGTTGAGGGAGAGGATGTTGAGGTCGTTGTAGCGGAGGATGTTGGGGCTGAGGATTTGTCCGTAGATGATGCTGGGGGTGAGACCCTTGCTGAGCTATCCCGCCCCCAGACGACCTTGGGATTGTACCTCTTGTGTGCCTGGAAGGGTCTGATGACGATGCTGATGATTCATTGCTTATGTCATCTCCCCGAGGTGGCGGTGAGTATTGTTTATTTAGTTTGGCTATACTTTTTATAACTTTGCCATGGCTAATTCTTTGTTGCTTTTGTGCAGGTTCTCCGTTAGGACTTCGCGTTGGTGGCGCTTCCTCTTCTCTGGGGAAAAGACCTGCCAACGATGATGTGCAGGGGAGGAGTGTTCGACCCTTCCGTCAGGGAGCGGGGAAGACCCTCCATTCGATCTCAGGTTCGTTTGCGTCCGTTTCGAGTGGTGCTACCACATCTTTTGCTGGTATGCATGTTGGTGAGGGCTCCTCTATGGCGGGGATGACTACCTCGACCTCTGTTGTGACTTCTCTGTTTCGCCCGCCCTGCTTTCCAGCTGGCGTGTTTAAGCTGCCCGCTCATGGTAAGTTAGTTTTATTTTGTTATTGGTTGTTATTTTTTAGCTGACTCCTTTGTCTTTTGCAGGTCTTAGCATGGAGTTTTCTCACTCCGTGGGGCGTCCTCCTCGCACTGTCGAGCCAGTGCGGTTTGAGGGGGACTTCAGCTCTGAGGCTGCTCGAGCCTATTTGGGTGCTATGGAGAAGTACAACCTTACTGATGTCTATGACATGGCTGCGACCTCTGCGTACAACGCTTATGTTGATACGTGGGTGGAAACACAACGGAATATTCTCTATCATCAAGATAGAGATCTTAGGCTTGCTTCTCTAAATGAGCAGTTAGGGCAGGGACGAGAGGTTGCTCGTGCCTCGGAGGAGAGGGCTGTGATGGCAAAGGAGAGGGCTAGGGTAGCCGAGGAGAGGGCTAGGGTAGCCGAGGAGGAGGCTAGGGTAGCCAAGGAGGAGGCTGGGGTAGCCAGGGAGGAGGCTAGGGTAGCAAGGAGGCTTTGGTTAGGGAGGGAAAGGAGAAGGATAGGGCTCTCACCCGTGTTCAGGAGTTAGTGGCTGATTTGGAGTTTACCCATGAGACTACTCATGGTATAGAGGATGCTTTATCGGGTTGTGTTGTGGAGAAAAAGGATTTGATTACTTCTTTGCCGCATATTTTTAGGGCTGTGCATGCTCATCCTCAGTTTTTAGATGCGGTGACTCAGCTTAACACCGCAGCCCGTGGTTATGGGAGGTATAAGGCTAGTGCGGCGCTCAAAGGGGTATTCCTTGGGATATCTGATGGTGGTGTTGTATTTAGAAAGTATCATGATCTGACTGCGATGGACCTGCTTAAAGAGCAGAATCAGGCCTTTAAGCGTCATGACTACCCTATCATGACTCAAGTTGCGGCTGATCCCAACTTGACTGCGAAGGGTATTCTGAAGATGATCAAGGAGGATGCGGAGCTGGAGCGACAAAGGAAAAGGGAAAAATAGTGTCTTCTATATTGTCCTATTTTGTTTATCTTTTTTTCTTTTTGTGAGGCATGAGATGAACTGATGTATTTGTGGTGTTGCCTCTTTTTATTATTGAGACTATGTATGATGAACTTATGGTGTTGCTACTTTTTATTTTTGAGACTATGTATGATGTACTTACGGGGTTGCGGTGGCAACTCTTTTTGTTATGACTGTGCCATATTTTTAGTTGTTATTTTCTTGTTTTTTGCATGCATGTATTTTTGTGTTCTCGCGAGGTCGCTTCCGTAGGAAGTGCTTACCCTTTCTCCAATGGAGTTGAGGGCGGATAGGTGTGTGTTTGCCTAGTAGGCCATGAATTTCTTTGTATCATACATAGACATAGTATATAAATTGTAACTTATAAGGCAAGTGTTTGAAGTAAAAGTTGTATTCATTAAAATAAAGATAGTTTGGAATACAAAACATGGATCTAATCATTACATGTAGGAATTTGATCAGTCCTTACATAGCTCATTGCGCACATGATTTTCTAGGCATAGCATTTTTTCAAGTTCATTGCGTTCCAAGTCCTAGGGATAGGGCATCCTGCTAGGTCAGAGAGGGTGTAGGCACCGCTCTCACTTGCTTCTTCCACCTTGTAGGGGCCTAGCTTGCCCGTACTTTCCGCCCTGCTCGCTTCATTTTTTCTCCAAACGAGGTCGCCAACCTTGAATGTTGTTGGGCGGACCCGTGCATTGTAGTACTTAGCCATTTGTCTCTTGCTTTCTGCTTGTCTGATGTGGGCTATTTCCCGTCGCTCTTCAAGCAAGTTTAGGTTTTCTCTGAGAGCTTCCTCATTCGGAGATGGATTGAGTGTCATGACACGAGGAGTTGGGATGGTGAGATCGATGGGAATGACAGCTTCAGTTCCATACACAAGGCTAAATGGGGTTTCCCCAGTGCTTCCTCTAGGGGTTGTGCGGTGAGCCCATAGAACTCCAGTGAGCTCATCTACCCATGATGCTCTGCTTGTGCCTAGCCTTGCCTTGATTCCTTCAACAATGGCCTTGTTCATGATTTCTACATGGCCGTTTGCTTAAGGATGGGCGACGGAGGTAAAGACTTGTTTGATTTCCATGTCTTGACACCAGGCTCTGAAGGGATTTTCAGCTAGCTGTTTCCCGTTGTCACTCACCATTACATGAGGCACGCCAAAGCGGCAGACAATGTGTTCCCACACGAAGTTGATCATTCTTTGTCCAGTAATGGTGGTGACTGTCTTGGCCTCTACCCACTTAGTGAAGTAGTCGACTGCTACTATGAGGAACTTGACATTCCCCACTCCTGGAGGGAACAGGCCAACTATGTCGGTGCCCCACTTGTAGAAGGGCCAAGCGGTGGTGACAGGAATTAGGTCCTGCTTAGGTATTTTGGGGACTGGAGCGTGCCTCTGGCATGATTCACATTTTTCAATCTCTTTCTTGGCATCTTGGTGCATGGTAGGCCAATAGTATCCCATGCGCATGATCTTGGTTACCACGGTGCGTGGACCAGAGTGTAGGCCACAAGTGTCGCTATGCATTTCTTGTACCATTCAAGCGCTTGAGCAGGGCCGACACAGCGGAGGTGTGGTCCAAGGAAGTATTTCCTAAAGAGGATGCCGTCAATCATTAGATACATGGGGGCCTTCATCCTTATTTTCCTTGCCAAATGCTTGTCTTCTGGTAGCATTTTATCCTTAACAAATGCGATGATAGGAGACATCCAATTGTCGGGATCTTCGATGGCCATCACTTCCTCCTTGGGGGTAATTGATTTTTCTTTCAACTCTTCCACTAACACTTTTTTCGTTAGGTGGGAAAAGGCGTCCGAGGCCATTTTGCTCAAGGCATCCGCAATCTTATTTCTGCTTCGTGGCACTTGTTCTATGTTGAAATTCTTAAACTCTGAGGCTAGTTTCTTAGCTTCCTCTAGGTAGAGCTGCATAGAATCTTGGACGGCCTCAAAGATGCCTTTGACTTGTACCAGCTGTGAGTCCACAAATACTTCAATGTGTTGCACTCCCATCTTTTTAGCGATGCGAAGCCAAGCGAGGAGAGCTTCGTATTATGCCTCGTTGTTGGTAGCAGGGAACTTAAACTTTAAAGCATAAGTATATTCCTTCTTGTCTGGATCAATGAGGATCAGACCAGCCCCAGAGCCTTCTTCATTGGATGCTCCATCAGTGAACAATGTCCACGTAAGTCTCACTATCTCTTCTTCTTGGGCTTTAGGTTCCTCTTCCAATTCCGCCAAGAAGTCTGCCAAGACTTGGCCTTTTAAAGAGCTTCTTGGCTGGAAGGTGATCTCGTGCTCTCCCAACTCTACTGCCCACTTTGCTAGTCGGCCTGAGACTTCTGGTTTGCCTAACACCTGCTTGATTGGCTTGTCACTAAGGACTTGTATTGGGTGCCCTTGGAAGTATCTTCTTAGGCGCCTAGCGGAGTGGACTAATGCCAATGCCAACTTTTCTAGGGCTGGATAGTTTATTTCGGCTCCTTTTAACGCTCTACTGATGAAGTAGATGGGGACTTGTGCTGTTCCGCGTTGAGCGAGGAGTACTGAGGTCACACATTCTTTGGAGGCAGCCAAGTATATGGTAAGGGGTTCTCCTGGCACTGGAGCCGTGAGAGTAGGAAGGTCGAGTAGAAATTAATTCATTTCTTGAAATGCTTCTTCAGCTTCGTCAGACCACATGAAATCTTTCTTTCTTATGCACCCCTTCAAGGTTTTGAAAAATGGTAAGGATTTGTCTTCGGCCTTGGAGAGGAAACGAGCCAGGGCAGCCATCTTACCGTTGAGACTTTGCACTTGTTTCTTGGGGGAGGGAGAAGGCATTTGGATGATTGCTTGTATTTTCTTGGGGTTTGCTTTAATGCCCCGAGGGGTGATAAGGTGGCCAAGAAATTTTCCTTCCTCCATACCAAAGCTACATTTAGAGGGGTTCAACTTCATGTTGATTTCTCTAAGCGTGTTGAAAGTTTCTTGGATGTCAGCAAGTATTGCTCCCTCGGCGTTGCTTTTGATTACAATTTCATCTACATATGCTTCCACATTCCTCCCAATCTGATCTTTGAAAGCTTTGTCGATCAGACGTTGGTAGGGGGCTCCTGCATTCTTTAGGCCGAATGACATCTTTTTAAAGCAGTAGATTCCTTGGTCTGTGTGAAAGGCGGTTTTGTCTTCATCTCTTTCTTTCTAGAGATTTGGTGGTAGCCCTTGTAGGCATCCAAAAAACATTTGAGCCTGAAACCGTCCAAGGATTCCACCTTCCAATCTATCTCAAGTAAGGGGTAATTATCCTTTGGGCATGCCTTGTTAATGTCTTTGAAGTCTACACATAGTCTCCATGAGCCATCTACCTTCTTGACCATGACGAAGTTGGCTATCCATGTCTCGTACTTCACTTCTCTGACTATTCTTGCCTCTTCCATCTTGGCTACTTGTTCCAGGGCAGCTATGCTTCTATCATGGGACATTGCCCTTTTCTTTTGCTTGATAGGGAACATCTTAGGGTTAGCATTAAGGGAGTGTTCGGCCAGCTTTCTTGTACCCCAGTCATGTCAGACGTTTGCCATGCAAACACGTCTAGGTTATTCTTGAGCAGATGAACTAACTTCTTTTTGGTTTCTGATGGAAGTTGTTCTCCTATGCCAACGGGCTGCTATGGGAATTTTTCATTGATTATCACTTTTTGTTCATTGCCATCTATGACTTCAACTTCCGTTGTGATGGGCTTGGGTTTAGATACTTCAGCTTTGGCCACCTGCTTGCATTCACGAGACCAGTTCATGCGACCACGTACGGTGCCTATGCCAGTTGGCGTTGGGAACCTGATCATTCCATGTATGGTTGAGGGGATCGCCCCAAACCTTTCTATGGAAGGCCTTCCCAATATTACGTTATAGGTGGATGCCCGTTCAAGCTTTCCTTCATCCAATGCCCGTTTAATTTCAGCTTTTAGTTCCCGGCATGAGTTAGTTTCATGGCCGTAGTCTTCATGAAATTCACAACGCTTGTTCATGTTTTTTGTTCCAGAGCGGTGTAGCATCCGGGGAGGTGGCTTGAATGTTGCCCCTACTTGTTCAGTTTTTAGGATTTCCATAGGGGTCTTGCTGAGGTTCCCCCCATATGGGTTTCTCTCATAGGGGGTGAATCTCCTAGGTGGTCTTTCCTCTTCTCGCCTGCCCTGTGTGCTGTCACGTTGATCTCTTCTTCGAGTATCATGTCGGGGCTCCTACCTACTTGTCCCTCCGACAGTTGGTCCGCTCCATGCCCTATCTCTTTTGCCACTTGTTACGCTTCTTTCCAAATCAATCGTTTCCTTTGACCTTAAATAATTGTAGCAAACATCTGTTGTCTCCTTGAAGGTAACTGGGATTCGTGTTGCGAGTCGTTCTTGGAGTTGGCCTGGGAGTAGTGAGAGTGTGAACCCGGATATTTGCTGACTTTTGGGCAGGCCTGGTATTTTCTGGCACTCTTGCGTGTAACGGAGGATGAACTCTCGTAGGCCTTCCCCTTCTCGCTGGCGTATGAGATGTGCCTCAAGATGGGTTCTCCTTTGCTTCTTCTGTTGAAAAAAGTTGGAGGTAAACTTAGCTTTAAGGTGGTAGAAATCGTAGATGCTTTTCTCTGGTAGGCTTGTGAACCAATCTCTAGCGAAACCTTGCAACGTTCCCGGAAACATGTGGCAAGCTACCGCGTCTACCCACTTTTCTGTCATGATAGCTTGCTCGAAAAGTGCCAAGTGATCCTCTAGGTCTCTTGTTCCATCATAGGTGCCGACTATAGAGGGAACTCTCTCTCGGTCTGGGATGGGATATCTTGCTACCCAGTCACAAAACTTAGAGTTCACCACAGAGGTAGGCATGGTTGCTATCCGAGATGGTCCTTCTCTCTCTCCCACGAGGCCCTTCAACAAATTGAGTAATTCGTGAGTGGTATCCTGTGGGGGTGGAGGAGGGGTGGGCTCTGGTGCCTTTTGCTTTCGTAACTCGTCGACCAATTGTCCCAGCAAGACACTCGCATTGACCTCAGGAATTGGTTGTGGCGCACAGGCTTGGGCTCCAATGTTTCTATGAGCCTGGCCAAGAAATCGTTTTGTGCAGGTGGAGTCGGTGTGGGTGTTTGGTGTTGGGACAAGGCAGTCTTTAACATCTCCAAGATGGCTGCTCCCTGGAAGGGGTTTGAGTGGGAGTGGGAGATGGTTGTTGGGTTAGAGTGGAGGTTTCCAAGCTAACAAGTTGTGGAAAGTTCTGGGTTGGGGTAGTACTTGAAGGCCTTCCCATCTAGAAGCCTTGATAACTTGACTGGCCTGCCTCTCCCGTGCTAGGCACTTCCACTTCAGCTGTGTCGTTAGACCCGAAAGGATAAAGTCTGGTCTGAACACTAGATAGGTTCTCTTCACTCATCCTTCTAACATTCCCCGTCCCGTCTCCTGTTCCAGTGCCTTGGGATTTGGGGGGGGGGGGGGGGGTGTTGATGTCAACCGAGGGAGGAGGATCCTCTCTGCTCGGTGGGGGATTCATGGAAGGGCCTGAATCCATTGAGAGTGAAGGGTTAAAGATAAAGCTTAATGAAAAACCGTTGTTCTAAAATGGTCCCACGGATGGCACCAATGTTTAAGCAACGACTGACGTGCTAAACGATTTGGGGGTGTTGGCTAATCGATACGAACTCCTGCGAGGGCAGTGCAAACCTACCAAGCTCTTGGCGAGCCTAAGGTGACGTATGATTAATGTTGGTGACGTAAGAGAGTGGGAAAACTTCTCTTGAACGTGTGTGTGTGTGTTATGCAAAAGATTGATAACTGACTTCCTCTGACAATGACCAGAGGGGTATTTATAGGCCTGAAATTAGGGTTTCCATTTATGGGCCACGGCCAATCATGGGCCGTCACTTTATGATCCATAAATGGGTAAGTGACGTAAGCATGTGTGCTCGTGACTTCAGGTCAACTCAAGTCAATAGCCTGAAGCAGCTGGGTAGAAAAGATTAAGTGTGTATCGGGTAGAACTTAGTGTTACCGGGCAGCCAGGCCAACCGGGTAGGCTGTGCCCGGTAACGGGGCTGGCCATGGCGGTAATCACTAAGCCGGGTAGGCTATGCCCGGTAACGGGGCCATGTGTTACCGGGTAGGAACAAGTTTACTCGAGCTCGGGGCGTCCCACTCTGGTAACGGGGCCATGGTCCTAGGGCATACCCGAGTAGGGCCTTGGCGGTTTGTACCGCGCAGAGCCTGGGCGGCTTCCGAGGTGTGTCCGAGGTAAATACCGAGGTGTGTCCGGGATGAGCCTTGGCTTACCCGGCCAGGGCGGTTTGTATCGCGCAGGGGCTTCCGAATTGGCTCGAGGTTTCCGAGGTGTGTTCGAGTTAGAGCTAGCTTACTCGATCACGGGGCGTTTCACCCCGGTGACGGGGCTTGGCTTAGTCCAGAATGAACCGTGTAGGTAATCCGCGTAGGAATTGTGTTCGAGTCGCTTTCGGTTGTCGGACCACATACCTCAATAGTTTACAATTCTGTGTTCAAACTAATAACACACTTTATTTTGCGATCTTGTGTTTAAACTAGCAACACACTTTATTTAAAGAGTGAAAACCGGTTTGAATTGGCTTTTAGACGGTCGACCGGTTTAGACCCGCTTTTTTTTAGTTAAACCGTCCAATAATTGAATTGGCCACTGATTCTGGTTTTCTCGGATACAATCTTTTAAATTTTGTCCAAACGTAGCCATTAAAATAAGTGGTGCTTTGTCGGCGTTTGTTGGGTATCCTGGTTATCTCACTAGTCAAACAAACAAAACACAGAAATGGGTGAGGTGAAGCACATACTTTTAGCCAAGTTTAAGGATGGAATCTCACAAGAACAGATCGATGACCTCATCAAAGGTTATGCAAACCTAGTCAATTACATTGAACCAATGAAATCTTTCCGATGGTAACATTCAATTCATCTCAATGATTATATGTCTTAAATTAGTTTACTGTTCTAGTTTGATCCTTTCAAATTTCTGTAAATGCATATGAATTATTAGTACTAGTATGGATTTACATCTAAAATGAATAATGTTATGGCAAAATATATCATCATTTCGATTGATAATCAGATCCCCAAAGTCACAAACACATATGTTCTGAATCCCACAACGAGCCCCCACAACGAGTGGGGGCGGTGTAATAACGAGCGCTGTGGCTCGTTCTGAATCCCACAACGAGCCTATAATCACCCCACACCGGGTGCTCTTAGTGTCAAGAAAATGTTATGTTATGAAATATCGGTTTCAGCCCCCCATGTGAAAGTGTTCAAGTTCCAGTTCCGCTAATGAGTCACATATATGAAATAAAAGTTGAGTTTTCTTTTTCAATGAAGCTTTGATACTCTTTTGGTTTTAAAGTTCAGAGCACCTTGTTCTAAAAACAGCTCATAAATTTGTATCGATAGTCAGTAATTTCCTAATTTTGTTTAGAGTTTATAAAAATCTGATACAAGTATCTTGTTTTGGCAACAGGGGAAAAGATGTGAGCATTGAGAATCTGCACCAAGGCTTCACTCATGTGTTTGAGTCGAGCTTTGAAACTATCCAAGGCATTGCAACTTATATATCTCATCCAGCCCATCTCGAGTTTGCCACTGGTTTTCTAGAGCAACTAGACAAAGTTATAGTCATTGACTTCAAACCTACAGAGGTCAAACCATAAGCATCCTTCTTCTTCTCGTTAAACTGTATGATTTGATATGTGTACACTTATGATGTGTGAGTTTGTTTGTTTGATGGATGTATCTTGCTGAGTTAAATCAGAAAACCTATGCTACTCCCTTCCAGCCTTAATAATCAAATTACTTTTTCGTTTACAGTAATCGTTATTGAATTGAAAATTGATTTTGATATGCACGAACCTGTTGTTTTGTGGTAATTGCAGGGGTATATAAGATAGATTCTATCTCTGATGGCTTACTGCCTACACTTTTAAGCGAGCTAGTAATGTGCATTTGGTTTGGTCCGATTTATAATGGTTTTCTTTGGTTAAAATCTGTTTTGAGGGTTTAATTAGTGGGTATGTACCTTAGTAATTCTTCTCTTTTTTTTAACAAGGTTCTTTATCATTAAAACACAAAACCTAATTTTTGAGCACACGGAGGAAACTCCTACGGCTGAGAAGTAACAGAAAACATAAGTTTTTTTTCTTCATCTCAAAAGATATCATGGCCAACATTAACAACCATTGAACCCGAAAACAAGTCAGTCATGTGATTACCAAAAGAAAATAAATTAAATTGTAGAATTTAGGGTTGCACACGGTCCGGTTCGGCCGGTTTTTGACGAAAAATATGGACCGGACCGGATTATACGGTTTTGAAATTTTTTAGACCGGATCGTTCGGTTTGGTTGGGTTGGCCGGATCAGCCGGAGTGTTCAATCCAGTTCGGTTCGGCCGGTTTTGCAGTTTCGACAGTTTTTTTTTTTTTTTTTTTTAATAAAATATATTTTCATTTAAAATACTTGAAAAAATGATAATGTAAATTTAATATCAAATTAAAATTAATCAAGAATGCATATGTTTTTATAAAATTCATCCGATTAAAATTAATGTTGAGTATTGGTGTTCTACATTTAAAAAAAAAACATTGGACTAAAATTAGATATGTCTAAATATATTAAAAACGTTAGATGTATAACTCTATTAATAGTTATATCCTATTTATATATGATTAAAAACTAAAATTATATTATAAAATTTATATATACGGCCGGTCCGGTTTTCTCTGCCAATTTTTCACTCCAAAGCGTAATCCGGACCGGGTAAACCGGTTTGCTACATTTATAAACTGGCCGACCGGATTTTGATTTTTAAAACCGACCAAACTGGACCGTATAAATCGGTTCCGCCTGCTTGGTCCGGTTTGATGGTTTCGTATACACCCTAGTAGAATTTGATTTGTTACTGTGGGTGATATATATATTTTTTTGATAAATAAAACTTTTAATTAATAAAACCAACAAGAGACAACAAGATAAAATGTTCTGAGCACTAACCGACCACTATCCAAAAAGAGAGAAAAACATAGAGTAACATAAAACACACGACTAAATCTTCAACCATACCTCTATCTATATCTCTATATTTTATATAAAGGAAATAAAAACTTTTAAACATATTTCTCCTCTAAATTTTTTCCTCTTCAACCATCTACTTTAAAAACTTTTACTCTAATAAATTTTTATACTAATTTAATTCATTTTTATATGAAACAATTGTTTATTTGAGTTTTGATTGAACTTTTATAATCAAACTTGATAAAATTTTATAAAAATATATTTTTCGAATATGTTTACTTTACTAAAAATTTAGACCAAAAAAAGTTTAACATTTTTTAGAATTTTTAAACTTTAATATTAAGTATCGATTAATAGAATCAATAATTATATAAAAAAACACATAAATGATAAAGATTAGAAAATTAAAGTGATGAATTAATTTAGAGAGTAATAAATAGTGTTCATCTATATATAAGAGAAATTGAGTTTCCTCTATGAATTTCTTTATTTATAGAGTAATCGTTGGAGGAACTTTTTCCTTGCTTTATCTCTCTATATTTAGAGATAGAGGAGGTTTTAGAGGACGATTGAAGATGAACTAAGACTCCCAAACAACAGCCTAAACCAGCCTACACAAATTTGATAGCTTGGGAGTTGGGACCAACATGTGTGGTTTAGGACTCGAGTTTGGTTTGTTATATCTAGCTTTCATCCAATGAAGTGACATGCGATGAATCCCAGAGAATTGATGTTCCAACAGCACCGCTGCACGGAAGCATGTAAAATTGAATTTGCCATTTCCAAACACTCCAAATCAAGACCATAAACACCTTTGCTAAATCTTATCTAAAACCTTGTTTCTGAATATGTTCACTTCGCCAGCCGCAACGTCATACATGGAAAAGAGGGATCGACACCAATGTTCTACCAAGCCTCTCCAAATGGGAAAACTTTTGGACAGTGACTTATGAGATGGTTAAACATCTTTGCAAACATCTTTACTGTGTCTGATACATTCATTACGATCATGATATCTGGCCTTTTCTTACTTCCAAATGAGCACAACTGCTCCTCTTCATCAAAATTGGGTTCTTACTTCTTAATAAGATTTAAATGCTTAAACGGGTCTGGTCTAAGTAACATGTTCTAAAAGTGTTGTGATTATGTAATAACTTACTAAGTTTGTCGTTGTTTGCGTTCTTGATAAATCACTACATGATTTGTAACATTTATTTTATGGAAAGCTCGTTGCCCATTTAAACGAGTTTTATCAATTCTCTATTACATTTTAGTAATTCGGGGCTGATAACACTAGGTCCATCGAACCAAATCGAAATGAAGTTCCAGTATGTTGACTAAGCAACTCGGTCAATAATCTTATGAATTGAAAGGCTAACTGACAAGTGACAAACATGTTACCCGATAGACGGTGACAAAAGTTTTGACTTATGAATTGTTTATGAAAACTAAGATCTTTATCCTTACAAGTTGACAGAATGAATATAATTTTATTAAATTACACTTGACAAAAGATAAATACAATTATAAATAAATTTATTAAGCTATATCTTGAAAATATAACATATAAAACCGTAAATGCAGTAGTTGTTTTAAGTTTTAGATTAGTAGTTTGCTAGTCATAGTTGTTGGGCTATATATATCCGATCAAATTTCTTAAGTCACGGGTCTACCAGAAGAGGTGTTTTATATGGGGGTTCCTGATTTAGCATCTCAATCTTATCAGTGCACTTCATGGTAAAGGTGTAGGACATGCCCCGTTCTCGGTGGCGCTACATTGGTAGGGAGTTGAAACCACTCTCCTGATGAGTCCAAGGCAGGACGAAACCAATGAACCTCCATCATTTCTTTAGAGTCTTCCAAGGCTTACTCGGCATCGTTGAGACCAGGATAAAAGTCGGATGCTCGAGTGCCACACGGGCCAAAATCTGACCCCGTGACATATAGCTAACATAAAATTCCATGCATAACTTACAAATTACATATACGTTAACTATAAAAAATAAAATGCAAAAAAGATGTCTATCAAATGTAAGAAGTTATTTTTTTTAATTATTTATAGCTCTTAAACATTGTCCGGGAGTATTTTAATTTTTTAAAAATAAAATGCAAAAAAAGTATTACGCATAGGATGTTCGTAATGAAGACATGTTTTCTATAATTCAGATAATATCTCTTCTTTAGTTGATAAATAGGTGTCCTCGATTTGATATTAACCTCACAGCTTGATCTTCAACCCGCGTGATTCTATTTTAGGCTAGTAGGGTCATACGGGCTTCTAAATTGTTTGGTTTTTCTTTTGATGGATCCTAATTTTATAGTTGCGGTTTTGTATTGTTTTAAGTTGTGAGACTCTATCTCGAAATTTTCTTTTTTCCTTTCTTGTATATTGGTGTTTTTATGATATATCTTTGTTTTTTTAAAAAAAAAACTTCGAAAACAAAGTTATTTACTAGTTTTAGAAGAAATAAAAATTAGTTCATAATCTTTTTTTTTTTTTTTGTTTTTCTCATCCACCCTCTCATTTATGTCATTTCTTTTTTATTTCGATTGACAACTTATTAAATACTTAATTAATGTATTTTATGATACTGTAAATTGGGTAAATTATTAACTTTATAATCTATCTTTTAATAAAATAAACTTTGATTAGTTTATATTAAACTAGTTTTAATACCCGTATTATGTACGGTAAAAATTAACTATAAATGTTAAAAATATATATTTCAAATTTTATATATATTAGTTTAATAATAATAATAATAATAACAATACCAATAATAATAATAATAAGGGCATAAAAATCATCGACCACTCGATTTTTTCCAATATTATTGTTCTATTAATTGTTTGAAATTTGTCAAATCACTTGATTTCTGGATTTTAGCAATATTGTTATAACCTAATAAGTAATAACACTTTCATCTGAAATTTTGGTTACTTAAAACAAAGTATAATAATTTTGTTAAAAAATATACCCGTCTAGCTTCTATCCTAATGTATGATAAACAAATTCAATATTATTGTTTTGAATGAAATAAAAAAATAAAAATAAACATTAATTTATACGCAACATCAAAAGTTATTTCAAAAATTAACTTTAAATGATTTTAATGATAGACACTACATAAGTTTTTTAAACTTTCAAATTTATTTGATTTTAACAATTCTAATGTATAATTAATTAAATATTTTAAAACGTCACATGTCATTTTAAAGTAGTCCTACTGTCGTTCACTGTTCAATTATGTTTTAGTTATATATATTAAGAAATGAAAATTAATTTAAAATCTTATTAATTTTTAGATTAAAATTAATTAATATTTTCTTTAATAATAAGGTGCCACATATATTAGCTTTTTATTTAATACCAAATATGTTTTGATAATGATATCATTGGTTATTTAATCTTAAATATTAAAAAAAGAAAATGCATAATAAAATATTGTATTTCACTATTAACGATATTTTGAGTTAATGTTATATTTAACAAAACTATAATAGCATACTATATAACAAATATTTATAATTTTATAAAATAATAAAAATATAAAATATTATTTATATTTTTGTACTATATTAAAAAGTTAGATTAAAAATATCCGTACGATAAATAAGGATTGGTTTTGATGTCTACATACAGGGAATACAATAAACCAGCATATAAGATGAGATGGCTTCAATACTTTGGGCCGCCGCAATTGAAGCCACTATTGCCACGTAGGATATTGGCACCAACTACTAGGTTCTTTGTACCCACCCCTGTAATTACACCAAACGTCATAGGATATATTTTATCAAGCAAGTAGTAACATATATTATTAATTTTTAGTTTTAGTTAATTTTTTGTACGAGAAATCTTTTCATTTTACTTATTTTTTTATTTCAGTCAACCAATCATTTGAAAGTCGAAATATACATATATATAAGTTGAAGGAAATACAACTTGTTTTAAATTATTTGTTTAAAGTTGTAGAGATATAAAGAAATAATGAAACAAAATTAAATTAGTTTATTTTTATAGAATCTTTCTCGCTCTAGAATTTCGACTAATATATAGATTTACAAACAACGATTATCTTAATATATAATAAAAGAGAGGCTTAAAATATCATTTGACAAAGTAATAGACATTAGATGGAAATTCAACTTTAATTTGAACCATTAGATCATTTTGATGATGTTATCATTAATAATTTTATTTTAACCCTTTTACTTTAAATAATTTAACCCTTATTTTAAATAGTAATAATTAAATAAAACTAATTAACCTTTCTACTTTAAATAATATAACACTTGTATTTTAAATTAATTCTAAAAAATAAAAAAACATATTTTTTTCTTCACACACGTACACATGTTTTGTATAAAAAGAAACTAAAATTATTTTATTGTTTTACGGGTGTTTTGCATATAAACGGAAAACATATGATATAAAAAATCTTCTGTTTTTTTTTTTTGTATTATTTATCCAATATTTTTAGTTTTTTTTATATATTATAAAAAGAAAATAAAATTATTTTATTGTTTTACGAGTGTTTTGCATATAAACGGAAAACATATCATATAAAAAAATCTTATGTTTTTTTTTCTTCCTATTTACGCAATATTTTCAGTTTTTTTTTATATTATAATTATTTTATTTTTAATAAGGTTTTTTTCGAATTACATAGTAATTTTTTTTTTTAACTTTACAATTGCTAACATAATCATTTTGTCTACATGACTAATAGCTTTCTATTAATTTTTTTATATAAGTTATATGTTCTTTGTTAACATTATATATTTTTTGATATAATTCTACGCGTATTAGACGGGTCAATAAGCTAGTATAAATATAAATAAGGAATATACTTTTGTTTAAATTCCTTAACTATAACTTTTAGTATGAAACTCGTATGATGTGCGGTGACGAAAAAGTAATATTCGAAAAAATTACATTATGGTAACGGTTTATGATAGTTTTTCATTCATTGCAAGATATATAAGTTAAATGTAATAGTTTATGGTTCGACAATAAAAATAGTTATGGGCATGTTTGGTGTGATGACTTTGTTAAAGATATAAGCGCAAAAACAGTAAGCTACTTGAAGTAGCTTATGAAAAAGACTTGATTTATGATAAACAAAATTACATATATATCCTTCAAATTAATTAAAATGTACACTTTTAAATGTCTATTTGTATTTTTTATCTTTATAAACTCAAACTCTAACTACTTACCAAACATTTTTATCATCTTTATATATATAAGCTTTACACTCAAGCTCAAAATCCACCTCAAACTCCAACTAAACTTAAGCTCCGAGTAGTTAAGCCAAACTCACCCTATGTGGTAAAAGTTTTTTATTCGATTTTTTGAATCAAAAAATGAATTATGTAGTAAGCAATTATGATAGTGCTCTAAGAAAACTAATCTATGTGGTAACGATTTGTGTTGTCTCGTTTTACGATTAATATATTGAGTGTAATAGTTTTTAATTCGACCTAACGAGCATCAAACTCATTATAGCCATAAAATACAAATACTTATGGTGATGTATTAAGGTCATTTGATTGTGTTAGGACAATTCTTTTTGTTATTCTATAAATATTCTATTTCATAATATAAAAATTGGGAGAAAATAGAAAATTCAAAATATGTCTTTGGTTTATTTCTTGTCATTTGAGTCTTATGGGAAAATCTAAAAATTTGTCTTTGTTATTGATTGTTCTTTTGAGTCTTGAAGTCTTTTATATTCTTGAGTACTTTTGTTTCTTATTATGATCATTTTAGTATGTACAATTTAAACCAAACAGATGTTTTTGATATCTCTGCATGTACATTTTTGACGAAAATCAAAAACAAAAGTATAAAATGATTCTGAAAATGGTATTTCAAAAGGATTTTTGAAGTTTCATATTATACTGATTTTGTACAAAGAAAATTGAAAAGGAAAACTAAAGTGAAAATTTCAGGAAAAGCATAAATAGTACTTAACTTATTAAATTTATAGAAACTAAATTTATTGAAAAACATTTTCTTAATGTATTTGGAAAACCTTAGCACTTAGTGGTTTACTAAGTTGCATTAAGATACAAAATTTTGATACTATCAAATGGGATATCAATTCTGTCTTTTGAAAAGGTGAAAAGTTGTGCTTTAGAGCTTACAAATGTCTTGATGCTATTGACAAATGAGGTTGTAGAAATTTCAAATGTTAAATGGCAAATAAAAGTTGAAGAGTTGGCAACTATACTAAACTTCTTGATAGGTCTTTATCATTCTCAAATGTATAACTAGATGATTAGAATCACTAACATGTTGCAGAATAACAAATTAATGATTGAGTTAATGAAATGAACAATGAATCAAAGTATGTTTGAGTAAAAGGAATAGTTCATTCAAAGTCAAAAATGGCGGGAGAAACGGTTATAGGAGATTTTTTCACTCATATAAGCGCTATCTAACTGTCTCACTTATTTCACTATTTATAGGCTAATACACACACTAACTATTACATTACAAACCTTATGTTCATTTAAGAACACTTCGGGTGAACAAAATACATTTTGTCATCATTAAAATTTAACGCTGGTGAACTTCAAGTTAAGTCGGGTAGACTAACTTGTTCACCGGAGTTAAAGTCTTTACAGAATGACTATCTACGTTTTAGTTCCGGTGATGAACATTGTTCATCCGAACTAATTCCTTAGACACAAAATCACACTAATGAACTTTTGGAAGCTTCAACCATCACTCTAATTATGATCCAACAATCTCCCCCTTGGATGATGCTTCCAAAATATTCATCTTGCTAAGTTTAGCTCCATTCCCATCTTCATACATCAATTATCTTCCTTTTCTCCTTCCCATTCTGATCTTCTCAACTTCCCATGCAACTACCTCCAATGCCATATGTCTTTCTCTGTCATCTTCTTGCAGTTTCTCAAGAGGTAACTGATAAATAGTCAGTAAGTCTTCATTTGTGAGCTCTCTTAAGTCTACATTTTCAAAAAATTTCTCATATTCTCCATCTTCTCTGTCTAACAAAATTTCATGGTATTTATACTCCATCCACCACCTGAGAATCTTTGGTTTTGATGAACAACTTTGGCTTTCTTTATTGGTGTTTCGTACATTGTCATTCGCTTTCTTTTAGTTTTAAACTTCTCCCCAAAGTTGACAAAATCCGTTTTAGCACACTCATGAATGAACTTTTAATAGTCACTACCATGAGAATAGGAATCATGATTCACCATTTTCAACTTGCATAGCGGTCTAGCATCCTCCACAGTAATTTGCATAAGTTTCTCAGTTGTATCAAATGATTGAGTCATTGTACCATTAACACTCTTCCTTTTGATCACAATAGCTCATTTGTAATGATCAAACCTCCAACCCACAATTGGTGGAAGAATGTCTCTGCTCATTCTTTCAAGCTCTTCTCTCTCAGTCCTTGATTGTTTCCTTGATTGTTCTTGAGTTATTTCCTTTATTCTAGACCCAGATCCTTCTTTCATAGCTTTGCACAAGTGTATCCTCAGGTTCAACAGGAAAACCATATTGATCAAGTTCTCCTCCATCTGATGCAGTATTATCCACCCAGTTTGACAATTCTTCTATGATTTCATTAAGCACTTGATCATCTAGATAATAATCTTGAAGAAGAACTGATTTGGCTTTTGATTGAGCTTTAGTTTGATTTTCCTGTTTGAGACTTTGAAAACCATAGCTCATTCTCCATGTACTCTGCAAATGGATCATCCTCTAGTTTCACCTTCATCTTCAACTGAACCTCTTGACTTTGCTTCTCAACTAAATACTTCAAGGTTACAGTTTGATTTGGATCAACTGTTTGAGAAGAAGATCATCCAACATCTTTCTCAGTGGATAAAGGAGTCACCAATGGTGTTTCTGTTGCTTGACTTTCAACATTTTTTTGAACTCCAACTTGACTTTCAACATTGCTTTCCATCTCTACTGCATGATCCACCAACATTCTCCTTTGCAAGCCTTTCTTTCATCCTTCTATTCAATTCCTCCTCCATTCTCTTTTCTTTCTTCAACTTCATGTCTCTAATCAAAATCTTTGTTTGAATATCCAACTAATTTCTTTCTAATGTCTCAATTTTCATATGTCCAACTGACCTTGCAAATAGACCACCAGCCAATACCAAATAATTCTTTACTGGAAGTTTATAATTTGCTTCAGTTAAATCTCTCTTGTATCCATACATTCTCTTTTTCAGTTCAACTACCTTGGTAGGTATCAAATTTGTAGACTTCACAGCCTTTGACTTTAGTCTCCTCCAGTAAAATTTTCTTTAACAATGCTACCTCCACTTGTAGTTTCTTCAGCTTTATCACTTGGTCCTTCCTATTCTTTGACAATCACTTCAACTTCTTTCTCAACATCAATTTCTCCCATATGCTCATCATCACTATCAATATTAATCACCTTTTCATCTCCTCCCACTCCTTATTCCATACATCACTATCTCCATATGCAACAGTTGGAATTGGATTTCTCTCCTTGATGAAAACAATGAAGATTTCAGTTGCATTCTCATCAAATAATACACCCCTTCATAGTACATTTCAAACATTTCTCTATCCAAAACATTGCCAAATTGATCTACCGCTTTTAATTTCATCACCTTTTCCCCAGACTTGACACTTTCATTATCTTCACCATCATGAGAATTAAAATCTCCATCACCCGACTTGTTTGTTTCTTCACCAGACTTCAATTTTTCATCATCCGAAATAAAATCTTGATCACCAGATTTAAAATCTTCAACCATCTTCTCCTTTCCTTTAAAACTTCCAACCTTCTCCAAATCCTCTACTATTTTACCAAAAATAGACGAGTCAATCTCAGCTTTTTCATCAATAAACTCACTGCTTACAGTCTCCCCCTTTGACACATCATCACCCAACTATACAGTTTGATCCGTATCTACATCTTCTTCCATGTCTACATCTTCAGTCACCACGGTGTTTTCAGCTTCAGTCATCCCCATATCTTCAGTTTCAGTTTTATCTCCCCTTATTTTGGATGCATCATCCAAAGGGAGAGATTTCAATCTAAAATTGAATCTCCTTTGTCTTCTAATAACTTGCTGAATAGCATTCTTCCATCTTAATTCACAAATTAATGACTTCTGCTTCTTGACAAGCTTCTCAAGCAACTCATTTTTCTGTCTAAGCTCCAATATTGTCAACAAACCAATTCCTTCTCCCCCTTTCTTCTTTGACTTGTACACCTTTAAAGTAGTACTAGTAGAAGGAACTTCTTTCATAATTGGAGCAACATGAGTATTCAAAGTTGGTACATTGGGTGTGAGGATGTGAGTTTCAACATGATTTGGTAGTGCTTGAATTTCTGCTTCTGTATAGAACCATTCACTGTCTCCACTGCTTTGAGCATGCGAAATTGGAGCAGGAGGTGTGTGAGATAAAGAATGTGCAGGAGATTGATGAATAATTGATGAATGAGGTGGTGGTGGTGATGGAATATCAATGATGGGTGAAAGAGGTTGGTTTATGTGTTCTTGTTCTTCTACTTATTATTGTTCTTGATGTTGATGTTCATGCTCTGCTTCATGTGTTTCTACTTGTTGCTGATTATGTAAATCTTCAAATATTTGAATTGCCACCTGTGCTTGCTCTATCATATGTGGAAAGAAAGCAGTAAATCTTCCAGAGAATACAAATTTTGCCTTTGAGAATGACTTCTTCATATTGTTCATTATTTTCCAATTCATGTTCATTTTTCAACTTTGGCCCTTCAAGTACCAACCCTTGCACCTCATACTGCAATATGATTTGTAAGAATCTTGGGTAGAGCAAGAACTTATGAGAACTCCCATCTGCCATACTTTGTATACAATCCATGATAAACCCATAAAAATTTAACTGTTTTTATGTAATCATGCATACAAAAGCTGATGCTAACTCCTAATTCATTTCATCATACCCACCAGACCTTCCAGAAATGCAACATACTAATACATGGAACAATTTTAGGAGAATCTAGTTTTCTTAACCATGTTTTCAGGGAAATCACCTTCATAACCAGCTCTTCTGCATTCTATCTTAATCTCGTCCAGTTCCTTGTCTTTCAATTCCTCCTTCATCATTCAACTGTGGAAGCTAAGTAGACAATTAACAGTAACAAAAATACTAACAACTTTAATACTGCACTTGTTACACCAATTGGTTCATCTCAAACAGACAACATAAAAGATGTTACTTTTGAAGCTATTCTGTCACAAAGTGCATGCTCAGGACTAACCAATGAAGACCTTAGGCAGATTCATCAAGATGATTTAGAAGAGATGGATCTTAAATGCAAACTTGCTATGTTATTAGTTAGAGCTAGAAGTTTTATGAATAGAGCTGGGAGAAGGTTTACTCCAAGAGGCAATGACAAAGTTGGATTTGACAAGAGCAAAGTCAAGTGCTTTGAATGCAATGAACTTGGACACTTTGCAAGAGAATACAAGAACATATCAAACTCCAACAATTCAAGGAACATCCTAGAAGAGTACATCTACAACTCTTGTCCCACAGGACGTATTTGGGTATGATTGGAATGATCTAGCTGAAGAAACCACTCAAAACAGAGCTCTTATGATAGTTGTAGCTTCAACTAAGGATACATTATCATCTTCCACAACTACTGATGATGTTTTTGGGAATGATTGGAGTGCAATTGCAGAAGAAGTTATTCAACACAAAACAATCATGGCTATTGCATCATCCACCAAGGACACTGCATCACCTTCTCTCCCAACTGAGGTACATTCTAAACTCTGTTCTCCTGAATGTTGAGATTTTGTGAGTAAATATAAAATCATAATCAAATTATATGTAACACCATTTAAACATTAGAGGAACAAAGAAAATCAGCTTCTAGGGGGATTGAAAAACTTCTATACCAAAGAGATTGGAAGTGTACGCAAATCTCATGAGAGATGAGATAGAAAAAGAAACTGATGATATAGAAAATCCTATAACATAGTAGAAAATCATTGAAAAACTAAGAGGATATGAAGCAACAAGCATGAACGTTGATGTATCACATGAGTATATTCAAAATCCATCACTTTATGGATTTACCGTCCTGTAGTCCGATAAAGGTCAAACTAAAAAGGGAAGCTCATATTCTTCATCATCTGGAAAAACTTCTAACTGTTCAAAGTCTACTAAGGCAACTCATGCTCCTCAGAACATGCCAATGAGTGTAAAATCTGCCGAGGAATAATTAAAAATTCTATCTTATTTCACGACTGCTTATGAAAATCATATCCAAGGAAAGATAACTGACCCGAGACTTTAGGATGAAGATTATAATCAAGTGGATAGTGATGATATGGAGGAGATGGATATGCAATGGAAAAATGCAATGCTGACTTACAAAATGAAGAAGTTCATAGCCAGAACCGGAAGGAGTCCTCGTACTGGCAAAGCAGGGTTTGACAAATCTAAAGTACGCTGCTTTGATTATCAGAAATTGGGACACTTTGCAAGAGAGTGTAAACAATAGAAGATTGAGCAAAATCAGAACTTTGAACGTCCAATGACTCCTTTTGGAACAGATGAATATAAACAAACCAGTTTAAGCGCACATGCTATGTTTGTTCAAGAGGATGGTCGAACTTATGATTGGATAGTATGCTCTACAAGTTTTGAAAATTCAAATCATGATTTGATGGCTTCGGTTAGTGATCAAGATACTGAAAGTATATGTTCTGACAAAGAAGATCTCATTAAGGAGGAACAACTACAGTCATGTTCATGTGTGCTCGATGTACAAGAGAAAAAATTTGTGGCAAACATGAAAAACCTTTATACTGACAAGAAATAGTACTTCTCGACACTAAATATGTAGTTGACTTGTGCAAATATGTTTCAACTTTAACCAAGGAAAATAAACGTTTAACTGAATCTTTGGACACCCTGGTGACTCAACATAAAGATTTGAAATTTGAATTGGCTGCTCAAGTTAATTTGAAAAATGATTTTTCAAACAAGCTTCGTCAAGATTCCAAAGATAGAAGTGAGTTCTTATCTATTATAAGTGAACAGTCAGCAAAGACTGATATGCTTTATGAAAGTTTGGAAAAACAGAAGAAGTTGTACGTTGAAAAGGAAAAGGAACCAAGAGAAAGTGAGGTCAAAAGTTTAGATCTTAACAGAAAGATTGAGCAATTTCTGAACTCATCTAACACCCTTACTTCCATTTTGAGCCGTCAAAGGCCAAGTGGAAATGTCACTGGTTTGGGATATCATGAAACAACTCCACCTTTTAATAACAATTTCAGTTTCCTTAAAACTGAATTTGAATTGAAAGAAAACAGTTTTGACTCTTCCCGTGAATCTTCCACTACATGGGACGATCAGACTGAGTCACGTGCTTCAAATGAGTCAAGTGTTTATGAGAGAAGAACGAGTACTTTAGCTGAAAACTCAAAACCCAAACAAGCTATGGCTGATTTAGATTGTTTTAAGTGCCGTGAACATGGTCATGTGGCTTCTGTGTGTCCAAACAAGAAGCAAGTTCGACAATCGTCTTCACAAAGGACTAAACCTATGGCTCGATCAATTTCACCTGTTCGTAAACCAGTAAAAAAAATTGGGTTATAAAACAGGAACGCCCAAGTGTTTCAAATGATCGTCCATTTCAACCGTCATCTTGGAATTCAAATCAACATTGTCCGAGTCAAAGAGTAAATTCTTTTAGTCGACAATCTAGATCTTTCAGTCCACCAAGGAAACATACGAATTCTCACGTTAATGAAACTGTTTCCAGAAATGATGGTTTCTTCAAAGAGTTTTTTTACGTGAACGAGAAAGGAAAATCAAGACCCGTTATGGCTTGGGTTCCCCATCATAAACTGATCTCTCTTGATTTGATGCTAGCTTTGTTGATTATGATGTAAAATTGTGTTTTGATGTAGATATAATCGACATGAAAATATCAGTGTTATCATGTCGATATCTTTATTAAAAAAAATACAAATTATTAAATAAATAAATAAATTGTTTTTATTGCAGGTTGCGGAGATTGTACGTGACTCTATTCTTGAAGCTACTATTTGAGACTTTGTTCAGCGTCAGACAGCTCAGGGGGAGTTTGTTGGATGATGAACTTAGTTGAGTAAATTCGTGATGATGACTCTGATAAAAAAAGTTCACAACGACAAAGGGAGTTGCATGACTCTTCACAAGCGCAAAAGGAGATGCCAGATTCTTCACAACGAGACTACTGCAACAATTCAGGGGGAGTCATTATGAGTTAGAAGAACCTGCTGGGAGTACAAGACTATAAAGACTTTGAGCATATTAAATAATCTAGAAGAAATAGTCAAGGGGGAGTTTGTTAGTGCAAAATTGTGTGACAGTTGTTCAAGATTAATTAAAGTTTGTATTTATAGTGTTGTTCATGTATGTAAACGAACATGTCCAACAAATATGATTGTTCGTTTATTCGTTTGTGTAATGTCCAATGAACATATTGTGTTCGTGGGCTTAACAGTCTATGGAGTTAATAAACATTGCATTGTTCATAAGCCCATTAGTAGCCCAAGCCCGATGAACATGTTTACCTATATAAAAGGTATAACTTGTTTAGGTTTAGGTTAAGACTTTTCTGGGAGAAAACGCAGACAAGAATTTAGTCGACACTGAAGAATATTGATTGTATTAGGTTTGATTCATCTGAATACAAGTATTCGTGTTTGTGGTAATCGATTATTTTCTTATTTCTAAGTATTTTTATTGTGTATTGACTTTTGATTAATGAGATTCCGCCTCATAATCAACGGGTTTATCTTGTTGATCCGCTACCTGGGACCTACAATTCATCATCATTAGAACACTTTGATCATCTGAATTACATCATCCGACTTAAAAACCTACTTGATTAAAAGTGAATTTACTTAGACAAAACACTAATCTGAACTTGGATTATCATGCAGACTTGAACTCAGAATTGATTCTCAGTTTCGTGTTCATCATTTTCAACCTCCTTTTCATCAATCACAGTTTCAATCATCCACACCTTCAATTAACTACAATTTCTTCATAGATTAATTGACTTAAGCAGCTTGAATGGAAAAATCACTAATTCTAAGCTTTTATTAGCATTCAGAATTAAATTTATGAGTAGATCCTTAGATTCATGATCATGAGATTCAATCTACTCTTCATCAATCGCAATTTCAATTTAGTTCGGATGAACTACTTCATCATCCGAATTAATTCATATTTGAACTTCAATTCTTCAATTTCAGCTTTGATATGCTCAAAATCACTGCATCAACACCAAAACACCTTCAAACTTCATAAATTGATAACTCGTGGATTAGCTTCATACTACGATCACCTCCAATTGATTATCGTAACAACAGTTTCACCAAAAACTAACTAGTCTTCACAAATTTTTCAATAACTTTCCATAATTTCAATTCGAACTTCTTCGGTTCAACAAAACACTGATAATTTAACTAAATTCACTCGAATCAAGTCAAATTGATGAACCGGAATCAATTGAATCTAATCAAATGATTTATCCGACTCTGATACCACTTGACAGGATTTAAATTAGGATCCAAAACTCTAATAGTGAATTGTCTGGTCAAACCATGATGCGGAATCTCATGATTTGATTGAATCTAAAACAGTAATTGAATTGAGGATTTGATGAATGAATGCATAATGTGAGATTATCATTGATAGTGTGATTTTTTCCGTTTACAAACTTTAAGCTCTACGGTACTCAAGAGAGTACGGGTTCAAATACCACTAACTAAACACACACATCACTCTATTTATAGGCATCTCAATACAGACTCTCTACATATAAAATACTTAATTCTTCATTTAACTTTAAGTCTGGTAAACTTCAGTTAAGTCTGGTGAACTAACTTGTTCACCCGAGTTAAAGTATTCAATGTTGACTTGTCTTGATCAGCTAAATCTTCAATTAACATTAACTCGTGTGAACTTGATTTAACTCTGGTGAGTAAACTTGTTCTCCCGAGTTAAATTATGTACTGAAAGACTTTCTAAGTTTTAATGCGGGTGATGAACATTGTTCACCCGACTTAAAACTTAGAGCAAAAATATACTTTGAAGATTTCTTAGATTCATCCATAACTTTCAATACCCAACAATTCTTTTAAATTATATTCATATATTTAAAGTTGTACACTTGAGTAGTCCGTGTTTAAGAACTCAAAAACTTCTTGATGGGAAATGACATTATAAGGTTGAAATATTGAAGAGTTAAAAACCGCTCAAAAATAAAGATTGAAGAGTTGGATTTTCTCAAAAACTTATTTTGAAAAATTGTATGCATAAAAGACTATATGAGCAACTACACTCCTTGTAATATGTCTGCTACAGATTAAAACTCACATATATCTCTGGATGCTTTGTTGACAGATGATATAAGTGTCTCATTTAATTGAATATATATTTATTTTTGATTGACAACATTGAAAATTTTGGCAAGTCGTCACTTCTCTTTTAGTTTATAAAAATTTGCAACTTATGAATTTTTGACACCTGATTTATTTTAGTAGAAAATACTTTGCAAAGCCTTTATCACCATATTTCATTTCTAAGAAATTTATTTACTGGAACCAACTTATTCAGTTCTGAAAGAAAAACTTTTACCTTTGAAGGTGAAAGTATTACTTCTAAAACTTTTGCAAAAGGTTACTTCTAATATTTAAATATTTTACTTTTGAAGTTCAGATATTATTCTTTTTAATTTATTATTTATTTTACTTCGAATCTTAAAAATTTAGTACTGATTTTATTTTTGAGTTTGACTATATAAACTTCGGAAATTGACTTTTATTTCCTATTTTTATTTGAGTTAGTGGAAAATATTATATTTAATTTACTTCAGATTTCATAGATTTCATTTCGGACTTTAAATTATTTTTAAACTTAAATATTGTTTTATAATTATTAAACGTTTATCCTTTAAAACAAGGTTTAATTTTATTTCCCCTAATTTCAATTGCTTATACCTTATCTCATAAATCAATCTTAAGTGTTAGCATTCCTTCCTTATTCCATCTAAGTTCTAGTAATCTTTAGTCTATCAAGTGATTTAGAAGGTCAATTTTGGCTTTTAGAAAGGTTTGTAATCTGTTTATATGTTTTAATTCACCATTTCATTAAATGTGATATTCATTTTATACTTAAATGCTTTATCTTACTAATGTGAATGTTTGGTTGTTTAACGCAAATGGAGAATCTAGTTTCTTGTGATGTACACAATGTTTGTGCTTTCATGGATACAAATAATCCAAGAGCTGTGCGATTTGTTGAAGCTATAAACTTTTTAAATGGATCAACTTCGAGATATGCAATCACCACACATACATTGGTCTGTAGAATCATGATTCAAGTGTTTTGGGAGAAGGAAATTTTTTATGTCATCAACGATGTGCCTACAATTACTTATGAAGTCTAAGAATCTCAGGTTGTGATCACAGAAGGTGTTGTAAGAAGGGTCTTACAATTCAATGATGAAAATGGGATTAAACAGCTTCCAGTGGTAAAGATACAAGAAGTGGGCAGAAGATTTGGTTGTGAAGGAGACTTTCCTGGTCAAATGGTTAAGAAGACAAGGGTTTTTTTCAATTGGAGATACCTTATTCACTCTTCATACATTGCATCTCCAACAGACAAGGGGGATTTTGATAAGATGGGTAAGATACTTGCTTCAACATTTCTCAGCTTGGTGACTGGTAGAGCTTTCAACATTTCTGCTATGGTTTTCGATCACATGAGGAAGCATTTAGTTGAGTCAAAGAAGAAGTTCCTCATGTACCCAAGATTTCTGTAACTGATACTTGACTCTGAAGTTCAAGGACTAATGCCTAAGGGAGAGGTTTTGTACTTAAAACACATGACCTGGAAGGTATTTGAGAGAATGATAAAGAATCACCATACTAGTACATTTTCTGTTCATGTGACTCTTTTTACTCCCATCATGCTTCATGGTCAGCAACAACAACCTGAGCAACCACAACAACAACAACATGTTTTTTTGGTTGTACATGTTGTTGTTGTTTTTTTTGTTGTTGTTGTTGTTGTTGTTGTTATTTTTGTTGTTGTAACATTAACAAAAACCTAAGCAACCACAACAACCTGTAGATCAAGAACCTAAACAGGAAGAACCAATTCTTCATGAAATAGAGATTGATTAACAAAAGCATGAAGTTGTAGAAAATGAAAATGTAGTGATGGAAGAACCATAAGAAGAGACATCTGCAAATGAAGCACACATTAATGAAGATGCTCTGTTTGATTATGTGCTTAGAGATAGGCTGTCAAATGTGGATACAATATTCATAGTTCAACCCACTTTAATTGTTCAAGATGAGGGGTAACTGCTAGTGTTTCATATACAGTTGTGTTGTCCACACCAGAGATCGTACCCAATAATGTCAACTCCAGTTTCTGCTCCTATTATAGAACCACCAAGTTCTTCATTGGTGCAGAAGAAACTTTCAAAGCTACAAGTGTACAAGTCCAAAATAAAGGGAGTTCAAAAGGAATCTACAAGTAGCCCAGGGGTAAACTCTTTTTCTATTCTGATGGCAAAGAATTAAGAACTTCAAGCATAAGTGATTAGCCAACAAAAGGAGATTGATGTATTGAAAAAGACTTCCTCAACACAACTAATGGTGATTTCTGCGTTACAAGATGAGTTGGATCAATTAAGATAACCCTTATGGACGATGTTTCCAAAATAGGGGAGATAATTCTAAGAATGAGGATGATACAGATGGTGTAGATGATGGTGAAAATGATAATGATGATGGTGTTGATGATAAAAATCATGATAGAGTTGATTCAGATAGAAATGTAGATGAGGATGTTGTAGTAGTTTCTACTTCTAATGTAGATGAAGTGATTAGAGGTGTGACTGTAGAGGTTCAGAAGGATTTTGGGAAAAGTAGAGATGGTTTTGAAGACATCGGTGATGAAGAGTGGGTAGAAATAAATGATTGTGAAGGGAAGGTTCTGAAAGTCAAAAAGAAAGACTTCAAGCTCCATTCGTTCAAAGAGAGGGAAAGAGAGCTTTGACAACAGATGAAATCATATATGATGAGTTGATAGAGAAGAAAGGAATAGAATCATATGATCATATACCTTATGACTCTGTTTCTAGAATTAAAGTAAGAACTAAAGATGAAATAACGGAAAAGAGCAGAAAAGAAGAAAGGAAGACATGGGAAGATAGGCAAGAGAAAATAGATTAACTTAGGTATGGAGAATGCTTGTTCAATGAAATGTGTGAAAATCTAAATCATTTGGCTTTAAATCAAGTAGGTGAAGTATATGAGCCTAAAAAGGAATCTGTTACAATGGTTATCTCCAAAATTGGAACTAGAAAGAAGCAAGTTGCAAGAAAGGCTACCCCCACAGTCATCAAAAAGGTTGCAGTGAAACTTGAAGTTTAGAGAAAAAGCATGGATACTACAAGGTTTAAAGAAAACCTGAAGATATATATCTTGTCAACAGATGGAAATTTGATAAAAGAAAAGTAGGGCAAAGAAACTTGAAAAGTTGGAAAAGCATTATACTTAAGTGGCAAAACAGGAGGAAATAAAATATATGAGAAAGGGAGAGATAAAGAAAGACAAAGTTGTTGAAGTATATTTAAAATAAAAAGCAATGAAAGATGCTCAACAAGCTTTCATGGTAGAGAAAAGGAGAAAGGATGAAGAAGAAAAATTGAAAAAGCTTGATGAACATAAAGGGAATCAATATATTACACTTGAAGAATTGGTTGCAAAGCAATCTGTAGTAGATCATATTCAAGATGTAGAAGATTTACTTAATGATCCTACTGAATGGGTGTAACATCCCGGTTCTCGGAAATTAGAATATTTCGTAAGTATTTATTTATTTATAATATAAATGTTTTATATTTATGTTATTTGAGAAGTTTTATAAGTGAAGGACTAGAATTGTAAGAAAGATAGTTAATTTTAGTTAGTAAGGACTTAATTAGTTAATAATGCTAGTAATTTTGTAAATTAGAAAGATTTGAGAAGTTGAGGGACTCAAGGTGTAAATCCGAAATTGAGTATGAGTAGGATGATAAGGTGTCAAATTCTGGATTTCTTGTATGTGTTTTGAGTGTGTGTAATTGAAATCAACCTAAGAGTATTTGCAATTTCCTCAAATTGGTGTTAGATTTGTGAAGTTTATAAAGAGTTAAGATTAGAAGATAAAGGAATCTAGCTAAATTGGTGTTTGGAGGAAAAGAAGGTAAAATTATGCACTTAATATTATTTGATGAATTTGGGTTTATATTATGTGTTATAGTCTTAATAAAATGCTTAATTGGTAAAATTAGGTTTTTTGATAATTTGGGGATAATCATAATAATTGAAGAAAATTGTTAATTTGAGCTTTGATTGTATGTTAATTTGATGTGAGAATTGTATGTTTAAGTTTTTGAATGAGAAAGAATATAGTATTATGATTTCTCCTTTTGATGTTGCCAAATGGGTCAAATGACCCAAGGAGTGGCAATGGGTAGAAATTTGTTAAAGAAAAGGAAATGATCATTTTATATATGTATTGTTGATATGTGTATAAGGTAGATGGTGATTTGAAATGCTTCTATGTAGGTATAAAAGCCTAACGGGTCAAAAGACCCCAAAAGTGGCACGTTGGGTAGGAAATGAATAAGCAAGTTAATGTTTAGATTTTTGAAAAGAAATGTGTAACAAAGTTGTTAGTTATGTTGTTATGAGTATTGAAAGCTATGGTGTTTTCGTCTTATAAACTCAGATTTAAAAGACAAAGGAAAGGGTAAAGCAACAAAAGAGTAGTGAACGTACTTCAACGCCAAGGTGAGTATACGAGACTCATTTTCATATGGTTATGTGTTTAAAATTTTGTATTAATGTGTTGAAGATTGATAAGTATGTTATTCCAAGTTATAGTTAGAGTTGTTAACGGAAATAAGGACAAGAAGTAGCGTAAACTAAAATGTAAGTGCAGGAAACGATCAAAAACGGAAGTCACCCCTGCTACTGGCCTAGTTGCGCCGCAACTGGTCTGTGTTGCGCCGCAACTGGTCTGTGTTGCGCCGCAACTGGCACTCAGTAGCCAAGGGTGATTTTCAGAATGTTTAGTTGCGGAGCAACTAGTGCCTAGATCAGTTTTTAGTAAGTTTTAGGGTAGTTTAAGTATGGGAATGATATCCTAACATATTATTATGTTAGAGAAGAATAGAGAAGACATTTATATGTCGATGAGAAATAGAATCGACTTTCATTAGTCGGAAAAGAGTAGAGTTAACTATACTTCTATACCGCGAGGGTATGTAGTAAGACTTTATATAGTCTTGGAGACGTATCAATATGTCATTAAGTATGCTCACTAGCTTAATGCTAATGTATATTATGATTTGTTATGTTTGTAGGTAAAAAGGATCTCTAATTTTGCAAGACAAGCATATGAAGAATGGATGGGGACCTAAATATGATATTAAATCTTTTGTAACGAGCTTCCGCTCAAAACGTTATAAATGTTATCTTAGTAGAAGTAAAACAATAACTTTCATTTTGGTTAAGTTATGTAAATGTTGTAGAATGTTTAAAAAAAAATTGTGTGTTTAAAATCCTAGCGTTACAAGTTGGTATCAGAGCCTTGGCTTGTGTGAGTTGGGTATCTCGGTTGATACTTGAACCCAAGCTGAGGCTTTGTGAGGGGAAGAAGCTTGCCTTGCGGAAGAGATAAGAGTAAGAAAGATTAATTGTTGAGAAAGAATAGAATGCCTTAGTCTAAAATATACATTGATAGTATTGGGTGTACAAGAGTTAATATGTTAAAAATTAACGTCTGGCCAACGCTAATTTTGGACATGTTATGTATATCCAATATGATTGAAGTATATTAAGGACAAGGGACAAAGAAAGTTAGAAAGTATATATATGACGTATAAACTATAATTGTGTATAGATTATAGTTTTATATGTCATTATTAACTGAATTTAATTTCAGTTGGTAGAAATGGAAGAAGAAGGTAGTCATCATGATGATGGTCACAAGGAAGTAGATATGCAAACAATTGTGGCTAAGGAGATTAGCCAAGCCTTTGAGAAAGCAATACCGTTTATTATTAAACGGGTTAGAGATGATGTTGTACAGATTATTGATGAAAAGATAGACCGCGTGCTTGCGGAGAAAGAATTGAAGCAGAAAGAGAAGGAAGATTCAGAAAGTGAGAATGATCATTTTGATCATCAAGAAGAACCCACAGAAGGTTATAAGAAAGGGTGTACGTATAAAGATTTTGAAAGCTGTAATCCACCTATTTTCCTTGGAGAGATTGATCCTATCGCTAGTATGCGATGGGTTATGGAGGTAGAAGGTGCATTCTTGACTTGCAAGTGCGCGGATAGAGATAAGGTTTTTTATGCATCAAATCTACACCCGAAATCAAGCTAAAAGTTGGTGGGAGTCTATAGTGAGGTTATTCCCGGCTCAAGGGATAGTGAAGATGACGTGGGGAGACTTTAAGAAGAGATTCATGGAGTATTATTGTCCACCTTCGGCAGTGAACAAAATTACCCGAGAGTTTTTGTCATTACAACAAGGAAGTAAAACCGTGAATGAGATCACTAATGAATTTCTAGATAGAGCGGGGTTTTGTCCAGAATATGTTGTAAGTGAACGGATGAAGATGGATCGTTATATTTGTTGTTTGAGTCCCGACATCAGAGAGCATGTTTCCACTTATAATCCTCGGACTTTTGAGGATATGGTTGAAGCGGCAAGAAGGAGAGAGTTAGAACTTTCAAATAGAGCTGAAGAAGAGAAGAAGAAACGCAAGGTGGAATATGTACAAGAACCGTATAAAAGGCAAAGATTTGAACAGAAGGGTAGAAGTTCGGGAAGAAGATTTGAAAGGAAAGAGTCATCAAGAAGAGAATATAGTTGTAGAAAGTGTGGTAAGAATCATCCTGGAGAATGCAAATTTGGTCAGATGGGTTGTTATACGTGTGGGAAGCCGGGCCATATTAGTAGTGAATGTCCTAATCCAATAAGGATTTGCTACTACTGTAAAGACCTGGAGCATCTTAAAAATGAATGTCCAAAGTTGCCTCAAAATCAGAAGTTATTGGTGGGACCGAAAGCTCCTTTACTTCTAGAAGGAGGGAGTAGTGGAAAGAAAGCTGAAGATAATAAAGGTCGTGGTCGTGCCTTTCAAATCACAACCGTAGAAGCAAAAGAATCGACTGATGTCGTTTCAGGTATTTTTATTGTAAACTCTCAACCTGCTTATGTGTTGTTTGATTCGGGAGCAAATAGATCTTTTGTATCAAGTAGATTTTGTAAGAAGTTTTCTAAGCCCCTTAGTAAGCTAGAATATCCCTTAGAAGTAGAAGTGGCGGATAATCGAATTGTTCTTGTGTCAGATGTTTATCATGATAATCAATTGGAGATAGAGTCAACAAAATTTACAATAGACTTGATTCCAATGGTCATGGGAGAATTTGATGTTATAGTTGGTATGGATTGGTTAGAAAAGAATAATGCTATCATCTTATGTAAGATTAAAATTATTAAAGTTGCTGATTTAGAAGGAAAAGAAGTTGTCATTTACGGGGAGAAAAAGAGTTGTGAAATTTCAGTTTGTTCCTTAATGAAAGCAAGAAGATATATGTCCCGAGGTTGTCAAGCATACCTTGCGTATGTGATAGATAAAAAGAAAGATAAGAAAGAATTAAAAGAAGTAGATGTAGTAAATGAATATGTAGATGTATTTCCTGAAGATCTTCCGGGTTTGCCACCAGAAAGAGAAGTAGAGTTTAGAATAGAATTGATTCCCCGTGCTGCACCTGTAGCAAAGGCTCCATATAGATTAGCTCCAGCCGAAATGAAAGAATTAATGAGTCAGTTACAAGAGTTGTAAGATAAAGGTTTTATCCGTCCCAGTTCTTCTCCGTGGGGTGCACCGATTTTATTTGTGAAAAAGAAAGATGGTAGTATGTGTATGTGTATAGATTATCGAGAACTTAATAAGTTAACAGTCAAGAATAAATACCCGTTACCGAGAATAGATGATTTGTTTGATCAATTGCAAGGGGCAAAATTCTTTCAAAGATAGATTTGAGGTCGGGTTATCATCAATTAAAAGTAAAGGAGGAAGATGTACCGAAAACGGCTTTTCGCACGAGGTATGGCCATTATGAATTTTTGTTTATGTCTTTTGGTCTAACAAATGGCCCCGCAACTTTTATGGATTTGATGAATAGAGTTTGTAGATCGATGTTGGATAAATCTGTTATAGTCTTTATTGATGATATTCTAATATATTCAAGGAGTAAAGAAGAACATGCGGATCATTTGCGACAATTATTGGAGATTCTTAGACAAGAGAAATTATATGCAAAATTTTCTAAATGTGAGTTTTGGTTAAAAGAAGTTCAATTTTTGGGTCATGTAGTAAATGCAGAAGGTATAAAAGTAGATCCGGCGAAAATTGAAGCAATTGTTAATTGGAATTCTCCGAAAAATGTGAAAGAAATTCGTAGTTTTCTTGGTCTTGTGGGGTATTACCGAAGATTTATTCAAGATTTTTCTAAAATAGCTTCAAGCTTAACCGAGTTAACTAAAAAGAATAAGAAGTTTGAATGGAAAGAAAAACAAGAAGAAGCCTTCCAGATTTTAAAGAAGAAACTAAGTGAAGCACCGGTGTTAGTTTTGCCGGATGGAACGAAAGATTTAGTTGTTTATAGTGATGCTTCATATACCGGTTTAGGATGTGTTTTGATGCAACATGGAAGGGTTATCGCTTATGCTTCGAGACAGTTGAAAGATAATGAAAAGAAGTATCCGGTACGAGATTTAGAGTTAGCGGCGGTTGTGTTTGCTTTAAAGATATGGAGACATTATCTCTATGGTGAAAGATGTACGATTTATACGGATCACAAAAGTTTGCAATATTTCTTTACCCAAAATGATCTTAGTATGAGACAACGTAGATGGTTAGATTCGGTAAAAGATTATGATTGTGACATTCGATACCATCCCGGAAAAGCAAATGTTGTTGCGGATGCGTTAAGTAGAAAGAGTTCACAACCGGAGATGAAACTTTATTCCTTAGCTTTAATCATCAATGCAAATTTCCTTGATTCGGTTAAAGAAGCTCAATCGGAAGCAATTAAAGAGGAAAATTGGAAAAGAGAAAGAATTGTGGGTCAAGTGCAAAATTTGATGGAAGATAGCCGAGGTTTAAAGACTAGATTTGGGAGAGTTTGGATTCCTAATACATCGGATTGTAAGAAGGTTTTGCTAGACGGAGCTCATAAGTCAAAATATTCTATTCATCCCGGAAGTACGAAAATGTATAGAGATCTTAAGGAAGACTATTGGTGGCCGGGTATGAAGAGAGATATAGTGAAATATGTAGAAAAATGTTTAACATGTTTACAAGTTAAAGCGGAACACCAAAAGCCTTATGGAAAAATGCAACCATTGGAAATACCGGTTTGGAAATGGGAGAATATTACTATGGATTTGGTGACGAAATTGCCAAAGTCTAAAAGAAAGAATGATGCTATTTGGGTGATCGTAGATAGATTAACGAAGAGTGCTCATTTCTTACCAATCAAAGAAGCTATATCTTCGGAGAAAATGGCGGAAATGTTTTTGAAGGAGATCGTAGTAAGACATGGAGTTCCGATTTCGATAGTGTCGGATAGAGATACACGTTTTACTTCTCACTTTTGGAGAGGTTTTCAAGAAGAATTAGGGGTGAAACTTAATATTAGCACGGCTTATCATCCTCAAACCGATGGGCAACGCGAAAGAACAATACAAACATTGGTTTATTTACTCCGTGCGTGTGGTAATTGGGATGATCATTTACCGTTAGTAGAATTTTCTTACAACAATAGCTATCAAGCAAGTATAGATTGTGCACCTTATACAATGTTGTATGGAAGAAAGTGTAGAACGCCAATATGTTGGGGTGAAATTGGACAACGAGAATTGGGAGAAAAAGAAATTGTACAAATTACAACGGAGAAGATAGATCAAATTAGAGAAAGACTTAAGATGGCTCAAGATCGACAAAAGAGTTATGCCGATAAAATACGAAGACCGATAGAATTTGAAGTTGGTGAATTTGTAATGTTAAAAGTTTCCCCATGGAAAGGAGTGATTCGATTTAGAAAGAGAGGAAAATTAAGTCCAAGGTTTATTGGACCATTTAAGATTTTGGAGAGAATCGGAAAAGTTGCTTACCAACTAGAATTGCCCGAAATTTTAAATAAGATACATCCTACATTCCATGTGTCAAATTTAAAAAAGTGTCTTGCGGATGAAACAACATTTGTTCCACTAGATGATATAGAAATCGATGAGAAGTTGAATTATGTAGAAGAACCGGTAGCCATTCTCGATCGGAAAATAAAACAACTTAGAAATAAGCAAATTAGTATGGTTAAGGTTCAATGGAAGCATAGAAAGGGGTCGAAATTTACCTGGGAACCGGAGAATGAAATGAAGAAATTTTATCCCAAATTATTTGAAGAATAGATTTCGGGGACGAAATCTTTAGAAGGAGGGAAGATTTGTAACATCCCGGTTCTCGGAAATTAGAATATTTCGTAAGTATTTATTTATTTATAATATAAATGTTTTATATTTATGTTATTTGAGAAGTTTTATAAGTGAAGGACTAGAATTGTAAGAAAGATAGTTAATTTTAGTTAGAAAGGACTTAATTAGTTAATAATGCTAGTAATTTTGTAAATTAGAAAGATTTGAGAAGTTGAGGGACTCAAGGTGTAAATCCGAAATTGAGTATGAGTAGGATGATAAGGTGTCAAATTCTGGATTTCGTGTATGTGTTTTGAGTGTGTGTAATTGAAATCAAGCTAAGAGTAATTGCAATTTCCTCAAATTGGTGTTAAATTTGTGAAGTTTATAAAGAGTTAAGATTAGAAGATAAAGGAATCTAGCTAAATTGGTGTTTGGAGGAAAAGAAGGTAAAATTATGCACTTAATATTATTTGATGAATTTGGGTTTATATTATGTGTTATAGTCTTAATAAAATGCTTAATTGGTAAAATTAGGTTTTTTGATAATTTGGGGATAATCATAATAATTGAAGAAAATTGTTAATTTGAGCTTTGATTGTATGTTAATTTGATGTAAGAATTGTATGTTTAAGTTTTTGAATGAGAAAGAATATAGTATTATGATTTCTCCTTTTGATGTTGCCAAATGGGTCAAATGACCCAAGGAGTGGCAATGGGTAGAAATTTGTTAAAGAAAAGGAAATGATCATTTTATATATGTATTGTTGATATGTGTATAAGGTAGATGGTGATTTGAAATGCTTCTATGTAGGTATAAAAGCCTAACGGGTCAAAAGACCCCAAAAGTGGCACGTTGGGTAGGAAATGAATAAGCAAGTTAATGTTTAGATTTTTGAAAAGAAATGTGTAACAAAGTTGTTAGTTATGTTGTTATGAGTATTGAAAGCTATGGTGTTTTGGTCTTATAAACTCAGATTTAAAAGACAAAGGAAAGGGTAAAGCAACAAAAGAGTAGTGAACGTATTTCAACGCCAAGGTGAGTATACGAGACTCATTTTCATATGGTTATGTGTTTAAAATTTGTATTAATGTGTTGAAGATTGATAAGTATGTTATTCCAAGTTATAGTTAGAGTTGTTAATGGAAATAAGGACTAGAAGTGGCGTAAACTAAAATGTAAGTGCAGGAAACGATCAAAAACGGAAGTCACCCCTGCTACTGGCCTAGTTGGCCCCGCAACTGGTCTGTGTTGCGCCGCAACTGGCACTCAGTAGCCAAGGGTGATTTTCAGAATGTTTAGTTGCGGAGCAACTGTTTTAGTTGCGGAGCAACTAGTGCCTAGATCAGTTTTTAGTAAGTTTTAAGGTAGTTTAAGTATGAGAATGATATCCTAACATATTATTAGGTTAGAGAAGAATAGAGAAGACATTTATATGTCGATGAGAAATAGAATCGACTTTCATTAGTCGGAAAAGAGTAGAGTTAACTATACTTCTATACCGCGAGGGTATGTAGTAAGACTTTATATAGTCTTGGAGACGTATCAATATGTCATTAAGTATGCTCACTAGCTTAATGCTAATGTATATTATGATTTGTTATGTTTGTAGGTAAAAAGGAACTCTAATTTTGCAAGGCAAGCATATGAAGAATGGATGGGGACCTAAATATGATATTAAATCTTTTGTAACGAGCTTCCGCTCAAAACGTTATAAATGTTATCTTAGTAGAAGTAAAACAATAACTTTCATTTTGGTTAAGTTATGTAAATGTTGTAGAATGTTTAAAAAAAAAAAAATTGTGTTTAAAATCCTAGCGTTACAATGGGATCAACCTCAACATGAAGAAGAGGTAGTGAAGAAACATGTAGGGGAAGGAGGTTCAAGTTCAAGAATAGTTGATCCTTCTATAAAAGAGTTGAGAGCAGAAAGAATTAGATTATATGAGATCAAGAAGCGGATTTCAGCTAGAATCAAGGGGTGGAAGTATGATATAGAGAAAAGAAAAATAATTGTAAAAATGGTAGATAATTAGTATAGCTACTTCGAAATTACAAATGAGCTAATGAAGTTAAGAAATATAATTTACTTCAATTGTATCAACAGAAGAAGGGAAATCTTGGTATGTATCCTTATGGGTATGAATTTGAGAAGGAGAATGCATCCAATAACTTCAAGGACTTGGGAAAGAAATTTAAAAAAAGGAGGTCTACTATGATGATGGACAAAATTCCAGTCTACCCATCCAAAAGGAAAAAGGTTGAGGAGAAATCAAAGATTATTGGTTGGAGATTTAATTTGGAATCTCATGAACTTGTGATAGAAAGAGAAGATGGTTCTGAAGACAGATTATATGAAGATGCAAATCCAGCTAGCCTGGCTGCTTCAATAAAAAAAAATTCGGTTTTCTTTTTTGGGTTACGCTACAAAATAAATTGCGAGTTACCTATAAAATAAATTCAAGGACTTGGAAAAGAAATTCAAGAAAAGGAGGTCTATTATGATGATGGACCAGTCCAACCATCCAAAAAAGGAGAAAGGTTGATGAGAAATCAAAGATTACTGGTTGGAGACTTGATTTGGAATCTCATGAAATTGTGATGGAAAGAAAAGATGGTTCCGAAGACAGATTATATGAAGATGCAGATCTGAGGGAAATGTGTAATGCGAAATTGTTAATATTACAACACTTACCTTTCAGAGACCATGACAAAGATGATGAAGGACTGCATTTCATGAAGGTACTTCAGTATTATCTTGATTTGATTAGAGAAATATTGAGATAACATTGATAATTTGTTGAAAGTTAGACTACATGAAGATGAAGTGTGCATTGTGTTTTCAAAATTGAAGATTTTGGTAGCATCATCCAAGGGGGATATTTTTGGGTTGAAGATTTTGGATGAGGCTACAAAATGTTCAAGTGTGGATTTTGATAAGTCGTTACTTTGGATGAACACAGTTCAGCATTCGACGTAAAACTTAAGTAGTCAACAAAAGTCGACATTGAAGAGTTTACTTCGGATGAAGATTTCAACATCCGAAGTGAATATTGAAGCTTCAGAAGTTAATCAAGATGTAGACTAGTTGTTTTTATATGTCCGAATTGTTTTTAGAAAAACACGTGACATGTATTTTGAATTGTATTTATGTTTGTATTGGTCTATAAATAGGTGATAGGGGAAATCAGTTAGGGTGTGCTTTGTAATAGAATATAAATTTGTGACGGATTTTCCTGCCAAAGTTTAAAGATCAATGACTAATGAATATTTAGTGAGACTGTGTGTTGATTACTACGTTTAAACTTAGATTCATATTAGTTTGTTATTCCACAAAATTCTAGTATCAAGTGAATTATTGTGAAGTATTGATCCATGGTTAAATCCTGTCACAAACATATAAGGAAACTACTCTATAATCGTGGCATCAAAATCTCATACAAATAGATATGAACATCAAACAAGAACATCATATAAAAAAGTATTAAAAAAGATAGGTGAGAGATCATCGATGATAAAAGAAGAACCAAATAGCAACTTGTATATAATAGACTTCAAGATTACAATCTTCAAGCTTGTCACCAACCCGAAAAATATAACTTTAATCTGCCATAAAAGTGCTAAATCGCCACTAATCTAGTACTACCGCTACTACTACTAACTATCTACGTGAAAACAATGGGAAGGGAAATAAACTTCCCTCCCCTAAAAAATACTAGAAAAATACTAAAATAAACAAGAAAAGAAAACATAGAGATAGAAACTATAGAGGACGAAGAGATAATTATGAAAAAGAGGTGTGTTGAATGGAGGAAATGAGGCTTGTATTTATGTGCAAATGAGGAAGCACAAAACACCAAAAATTATCATGACATCGTCGGCGCCACCACCCGTCGGCGGTTGTGGTGGTTGTCGATGGTCTGGTCGATGTTGTTTCTCCGGGCCGTTCTAAGTGCGTTCTTCCGTGTTTCGGGTTTAGACGTAGTTTCTTGTTTTGCACGAAATTAGTTTCTTGACGTTAATGCTTGTCACGGGCACTTTCTATATACGGCTCGGTTAACTGCTACGTTTTTCAGGTCTCTAGACTTCAGCTTGGCGAGCTTCATATCAGGTGGATTTTATTTATTTCTTCGAGATGACACTTCCTTCTTACGATAAATTTGTGCTTTATTCCCGTTTCTGGTCGGTTTCTACTCCTTTTTCCTTTCTTTTCTGCTTCTTTTATATGATCACCTCAAAATTCACATGTTTGGCAAATCAATCACAAAGTACGCTTTTTCGGGATAAAATGTGATATTTTGTTATTAAAAGGTGGTAAAAATGTGAGATTTTGTGTCTATAAAATAGGTCTTTTTACGCGATATCATAGACCCCAAAGTCTGTCTAAAAGGAAAGTGAACGGTATAAGTGATAGTGAATGGTATAAATTTCACCGGGAGTCTCATTTGGATATGTAAAGAAGGTTTCACATATTCTAGACAAATTTGGACCTTATATTTCGTCCACGTGTCTTTGTAAATGACCTTTGAGATGACTGAGTCAACAAGTTCCCAGGCCATGCAGAAATGATGATGGATCTAAGTCTTGTATCCAATCAAGCCCACTTTTTTTCCTTCATTAGTCGATTGTTCGACTGCTTTGTAGGTGACCCGTGGAGTATCGTCATCATTTAAGACATTTTTCTTTCAAGGGATTATTGGTTTTAAAGGTTCTTTCTATATGATGGTGTGAATATAACCATCTAATTCTTCTATATGAAACGACATACATTTTCTTCCAAGTTTGGAAGTAAGCATTCGTTCCACAAATATAGGAATGAGACTATTATGAATATGTATGATGTGGGAGATCGGGTTAGACCTAGAAGAAGGAGTAGGAGGTGGTGAAGGTAGTTGATCATTTTCTTACCATTAAGATTCCAATTATTGATTAAGTGTTTGCTCTGATACCAATTATTGGTCCATATATGTATGAAATGATAAACATAATGCACAACCTTCTAACTAAACACTTAGTTTTAACACAAGAACGGTCTGATTCAAGATATCAACACAAAATATAAGTGTTTAGCGGTTAACTCATTTTATTGTATGAAAGAAGTACAAGTTGTAACCGGAACAAAAAAAATGCGAAACCTAATCTATTACAACTCATTTTTAGGGACAACGTGCTCTCTGAATCTAGAACAGAAACTGTAGAGATCTCCTCTAAAGGGTTCGGTAGGAGAAATGAGTAGCACGTAATGTTATAAGACTTAAGGAATTAATTGTTTTTCTATTTAATACAATTTATTTTAAGTGTTGTCGAGATTCTTCAACGTCTCTATTTATAGACGATGCATTTAATGAATGAGATACATGTGTCTTCTTTTAATTGGATTTCAAGCACTCTTGGACCTATCCCAAATCTTTGAAGTTTGCATTCGTTCGAGGATGTGTTAGAAAGGTTTCAAATTGCTTTTACGGTAGATGTTTCATGGTTGTAGTCGTTTTCGTAGAGTTTTGTGGCGTTAGTGTTTTTTCAAGCAAGTGTTTGATGTTCATGTTTGGTTTTCCGGCAAGTATTCGTGATCGTGGTCATTTTTCTACACGTGTTTCCGGTTCATTGTTGTTTTTGGTTGAACGTTCCAAGATCAACCCTTTTTTGCTTGGTTCACATGTATCATTTTGAAGTTCATATCATTGTGTTCGGTCTTGTGGGTCGTAGTTCCATCATCATTCATATTAGTGGCTCGAGTTGTGTTTCATCTTGTTAGCATTGTTAGCAGATGTCCATATCGGTGAATTCATGTCGGGTATGGTAGTCTTCTCCTCGTTTTAGGGTTGTTTTGGTCTCAATAAAAGTTGCATCACATATGTCAATTGTCATGCTTGTTTTAGTATGTATTACAATCTCGAGTATTTCTTCATTTTAGTCCCTACATCACGTCATGTCACAACTTTGTCTCATATATGGTTAGAACTGTGTGATATGCAGTTTCAACAAGCTTCGTCTTATTTGTCCATTGTTATGTTCATAGTCGACTTTCCACCCATTCTATGTTTTTCTACAAGATATTTGCCCTTAAGTGATTATACATATGAGTTTGGTGTGACACAATCTTCATTCGATAGTTGGATTTCCATGAGTGTAATTCTTACGATCGTTTTCGACAACTTTATTTTTAGTATTGTTGTAATTACTATTTTCATTTAATTATTTAAATTTGTCTTTCAAAAAACTTTCATCAAAGTATATTTTATACAGAAGGTCTGTTTATCTAAATGTAGTAATAACTTGAGGTAACAAAAGATATAACATTTATAGTTTCAACCTTTTAGGTATTAGAAAAGGTTGCTAAAAAAAGCATTATTAATATTATTATTATAACAAGACAACCCCACCCATTGTTTATCTAAAAAAAGAAAAAGGGGCAGGCTTTCTATTTGTGTCTTTGGGGTCTGGTCTGGTCAGCATCACTACAGGCTCTGATTTCCACCGTTGAGATTCATCTCTATTCCCATCATCATTTTATTCCATTTTCATTGGTTCACAAAATGCAATTCCAATCCAATTAAATATCGCTTTTCTTCAATATATCTAGTTATTTTATCTAATATCTAATATCTAGTTTGTCTTTTAGATTTCTCATTAGATTTGTAGTTTCCATAAATCTAGAGCTATGTATGGTGTTAATAGTTCTTCTGATTCGATATCTCGCGATATGAATTCGGTCTTGTATTCGTCTACGTTTAAACATCCTGCAGATGGAGAGTTTGCCAAGATCAAACAGTTAATATCTCTAGATCCATATCAAGACTACCAAACTCATAATACCCAGAATCAGGCTCTAGATGTACATGAACAAGGAAGTCATGGAACTTTACTACGAAATCGCTCTACTCCTAGTTCGTTTTTTTCAAATCTACTTAATGAAAACGGCGTAGACGATGAGTTTGTTGATGAACCCGCGGAGGAAATATTCTTCGCGGGTTCTCAGCAAAAGAAATCTGAATCAGATGCACGTGATTTTCTTCACTATGCATCTTCGTCTTCGCCTATGAAACAAGAAAGAAAAGAAACTATGTGTAACAACAATAACAATAACAATACTAGTTATGGTGGTTATATGAATCAAAGCGATTTGGATAATGGATCGTCGTCGTTTAGAGGTATGGATTCAACGAGCTCGAACTCGAACCTCATCAGGCAAAGTAGTACACCAGCTGGATTTTTGTCATCGTTGACAAATCATGATAATGGTAAAACATTTCTCAACTTGTTTCCTAATTTGTTAGTTTATTTCAACTTGATTTATTCTCTTACTATTATTAGCAATATGTATTTTTGTAGTTGACTTTTTGTTTTTGACCTTTTGGAAGTCATCTAGCTTCATAGATCTTAAATTTTCTGATACTTGCATAGAGTTGGTTATTTTGTAAAAAGTCAAATGATTAAAATACAACAACAAGGTTAAATTTGTGTCGAAAGTTAGTATTATGTTTAACAGAAAACAGAACAAACTGTGCTTGGTTAAGTTTCGATTCTTGGTGGTATGTTGTTGAAGAAAGGTTTGTGCTAGAAGTTGAGGTTAAAAACAAGCAAATATCGACTAATGATTTGTAGACCGAAATGTTATGTTTTATTTGTTATTTGTGTAAAACAATTAAAACTGGATTGTTTTTTTTTAACTTGAATTACAGGTTTTGCTGGAATGAAAGATGTGAGAAAAGGGGCGGTTCCACCGAGTACTTTAAACAATCATATCAATTTCTCATTGGGGCCATCTTCTACATCGAGATTCTTGCCCCAAATAGCTGAAAACGAGGACGAGTTGAATGATTCCACATTCAGTAGCTTGAAGAGGAACAGAGATGGTGGTATGAAGATGTCCCAGGTACATCCTTATTCAAGAATGCTTCAATGTAATTTGCGTTAACGCTCCTACTTTTCTAATTATGTTGTTATGCTTTTTCTGTTCATGTGATCTTGTTTTTAGAATGGAGAAACTGGAAATCATACTCCGAATTTGGTACACCATATGAGCTTGCCAAAAACTTCCTCCGAGATGGCTGCTGTTGAGAATTTCTTGCATTTCCAACAAGATTCGTCCGTTCCATGGAAAACACGTGCAAAAAGAGGATTTGCTACTCACCCACGAAGCATCGCAGAGAGGGTACCAAATCTTTATACTCTTAATCTTATATGTTCTGTATTGTTTGACATGGATATCAACAGCTCTTCATTTGGACATCACTTTTCAGGTGAGAAGAACCCGAATCAGTGAAAGAATCAAAAGGCTGCAAGAGCTTTTCCCAGATATGGACAAGGTAAGTTTTCCGAGCCTCAAATGTAAATCTTGTTTTGAAATACAAAAAACAAGAAAATTGAATTATCCATTTTTTTTTAACAAAATTCTGTTATTTTGCAGCAAACTAATACAGCCGATATGTTAGATATGGCTGTTGAGTACATCAAAGATCTCCAAAAAGAACTACAGGTATATACACTACAACTACATGAACCGACAACAGAGTTTATACCTTTTTCTTCTTCTCATGAATTTTGTTGCTATCGGCTATTGTAGACTTTGAATGATGCTCGAGCAAGGTGCACTTGTTCAAGCAAACAGTTGCAGTCAGGTTCGACCATGTAAGCTTGGTTTCATGTGTTAAAATAAGGAAAACATAACAAAAGCAGACGGATCAATGGGTAACCCGTCGAAAATCGTCAAGTTTATGTTGTAAAATGTAAATGATTTAGTTTCTGTTAATTAGATAAGACAATGTTATTTCAATTTGAGGATTAGATCCAATTTTTGGATAACCCAAAGTGCATCAAAAACTTTGTAAGAAAGTTGATGTGATCTCAATTGTGGGTTTAATTTTGTTTCTTTTTTTTCATTTTCTTCTATACCATTTTGTAGGGGTTCCGTGTTCATTTCCGCAAGATCATAGGTTTTCGTATTAAGGACAAATTGCATGAAAATCTATTTTGAAATTGTTACTGTTTATATCAATGTACCTTTTTTACTCAGAATAGCAACATACCAACATTTTCTTACGGTTTATAAATTGCTGACATGGCATTTGTAACCAATGTATGTTAAAAAAAGTACGGTATATCAACTAGTCCTGTTTTGATATCCGTCGCTTTAAAAGTATAAAAATGATAGTAGATTGCTGTTTTCTGCTGTAACACGCACAATCTTTCATAGAATTCAAACATAAAACACTCAAAACTCATCACATTCTATAATAATATAAAAGTCAACCAGTGAAACGATCTATTGCAGGAACATTAAAGATATAACTAAGATGAAACGATAAAATATGAAAACCTAGGATGAATGTAAGACTATAACAGACACAAACTCGATACTTCTTTATTCTCTTGAATTTTCTTCTATCAGACGATCAGATGGATGCCACTCTAAGCTCACTCTTTTTTCTTCACGAGCTCACCTGCAACCACATAAACAACATTAAACAACAAGTATTACAGATAATATAATCATGCATACAAGTTTTTAGCCATATGTAAGTAAAGATTGGGTACATGGTTCAAAGTTGACACTGCATTTCTCGGGAAGCTGCATGGCCATGCTACGATCGACACCAGAAATTGGAGGACCGTTGACCAGAACACACAAACAAGGTTGACCAAGAGTTCTAATTGCATTACAACAAGATTCATTCGGTGGAATGGGGCTAAAAGGTGCAACTGCTGCACGACATGGTATCAGTTGCACCAATGCTGAGAAAAACGTGTTACCACATGGGTGGCTTACGCTTCCTTGAACCAATAGTCCCATTATCACCACCACTACTACCGCCATTCTCATTGATTTATTTTCCATAGTTGTAATGAGCTTGAAGAACACTTGTAAGTTATGAATATATGGAATGTTTGTTTTAAAAGTAACTAGTTAACGAATTCCGATGGATATATATATAGATATAGATTTGTGTTAGGAGTGATGCAAGCCATTGTGTGGGTGAATCACAGTTGATTCATGCCATTTTAATTTTAAGCCATTATCTCAACACCATTGGCATGCTTTATGGAAACAGTTGTTCAATTCATATGTCATGACTTGGTACTTAATTGCCCTATCAGATTAGTTCATTTCTCGTTATACATTTTGACTACAAAACGATGATTAGAGAACCCTAAACACATAGATACACATTTCATATATAATGTGATTTCGTATACGATTAGTTCATTTGTTTATTTTAATTGGTAGAATTCCGTTACGCCAACAACTAGTGTAGCACTATACATGTTACATAACACAATTTTTGTTGCAACACTACAAGGAAAACAAGTTTAAATGACTTATGATGGTTTCATAAAGATGTTAGCAATTGAACATTTTTAACTCATTTGTAAAATTTAAAAACAAGCAAAAGGGTTCATTTTGTTTTTTCTTTCTTTCAAATAAAGCTAAACAGTCAGGAAAAAAAAAATCCGATATTATAAAATATCGTTATCAATTCAATATCTAATGTCTTATATTCATCAGAGCAGACAACCAAAAAAACAAAAGTGCTGATGGAACAAATGTGACAATCACCACGATTAGCAGTTTCTTTATCAAAATAAATTACTCGTAAAATTAGTATTGAAACATCCTTTATTGTCCTTTATTCTGAATAAAAATAAAAATGCTAAAGGTTAGCTTATAACCACCAAATAAGATATATACATCAATGTTTCAAGACGAAGATAGTAATGGTACAGAGTCTTGACCATAATGACTAGCTCATTTATGTCTTTTTTGCATGCGACACATACCTTACATCCGTAAATAAACACTTCCCATCAAAACTTTGGAGGCTTCCACCTATTAGCGACGAGAGCGGAGCATAACTTCAAAAATCTCCCTTTTCTTATCAAGTATGATGGATTACCTAGATGCTCCAGCTGCCTCACTTTTCTCGTATTCACCTTGCTCTTCTTTTGCAAACTCTTCAATCAATTCTCGCTGTCTTTTAGTTAAGTTCCTGCGTAGTAACAATAATACATTATGAAACAGTTTAACCAAAATCCGGAGTTGCAAGCATTGTTCGCTGAACTGATTGTGTCGTATAGAGGAGGCAAAAGGTCGAGGTTAAGACAGATAATTGTCCATTTTCCTAAAAAAGTTTATGAATAATATCTTCTATATAATCACAATAATAATCCGATTTTTAAAATTAAAGCGATTCAGAAGGTTGTATAGATTATATATCCACTTTAGACTATGTTTGACCCGTTCTCTTTAGCTTGTTACTTTCATTTTACCTACTAGGGATAAAACATAAACCATAAATGAGAAAAGGGTAGTATTTTGATATTGACAACTTTCTCTTATATATTTTCGTAGACAAAGTGGATCAATATTAGCATGTCATACAACAATAGCTACTAGACACTCTCCATCAGTTATTGTCATCGTCTTTAGGATGAGCTGTAGCTTTATTGTTATGATTTTCATATTTATTAATACTCTTATATCTAGGTTGCAATCTCCAATACTTTTTTATTAGATGACTAAACCAAAATAGTTTATTATAAAATCGAGTCCACAGAGAGACTCATTGGGGGCTCACAGTGGCCCATTTCAACTAATTAAACTGAAACAGCAAGACAAAAACAGCAATAACCAAAAGATTAGTTCAATAGCACAGGGAGGGAGGGAGGGAGGAAACATACGTTGGGAGGCTAACGTTGAAGTGCACATATTGATCTCCGTATGAGTAAGACTTTCTAGTTTTAATTCCTGATCGAGAACAATTTAAAAAGGTTAATTTCCTGATATACATACATTAACAATGGTTAGCATAAACATAAAGCTATCAAATATCATTACAGCCTACCTTTTCCCTTTAAAACTACTTTTTGACCAGGCTGGGTTCCTGGACGAACCTGCATATAACATCAGAAAAAATGTTACAATGTAATTCACGCAATTGTTAATAATATATTTTAATATAATTTTCTATAGAAAGTGTGAACAGAACCTTAAGAACCACATCTCCTGTTAACGTTGGGACCTGAATAGTACCTCCCAAAATTGCCTGCAAGTACATAAACGAAAAGGGAAAACGTCAGTAACTGGATTCCAACATGGATGAAAAATACAGAAGATTAAAAACATTAGATGGCATAAAAGAGACCATTTAGTGGCAAAAAAACAGAACTGTTAAGAATTTTTCCACACCGATACCGATTTAAATTTAAATGATTAGTAAGGTGTTCAACTGGAACTTAACAAAAAACAACTCCAAATGTTAGTTGATAATTACCTGAGTGATATTCAAGACGGCATCAACATGAATGTCTGGTCCTTCTCGTCGAAAAACAGGATCTTCTCGCACCTAAAAATTTATCATGGTATTCATAAATTCACAAGACATTATATATTTCTTTACATACACATATACACATCTGTATACTTACACGTATTATGTGTATGTATACTTGTATATATGTGTATATACATGTATCATGTATGTACATGAACACACATACACAAATATGCTGCATAACCATATAAGCATTGGATCGTTACCCTGATAAGAACGTAAAGATCACCAGGCTGGTTGCCATCTGGATCTGCTCCACCACCTCTGGACATCCTTATTTCTTCATTCGTATCCACTCCTGCATATTCCAATCAATGAATGAGTCACAAAACATTAAAATGTATAATTGGGTATAAGTAGGGCTGTAAACGAACTAAACATTCAACGAACCGTTCATGAATCGTTCGGCGGGAAAATCGTTTATGTTCATTTCTTTAATAAATGAACGAATATGGACAAAAAATTATGTCCGTTTAGTTAAACGAACGAACATGAATAGACACCTTGTTCGTTTATTTACGTTCGTGAACATTCGATTATGTTGTTTAGAAGTTATTATGTAAATATTAACTAGGATAATGATGTTATTTATGACTATATTATAAGATGATGATGTTTTTGTGATCATCGATGAAAGTAATAAATTTCTATATACGGTTGTTTATGTCTGCTTATGTTCGTTTATGCTTGTTTATGTTCATCTACAGTAAAAACTCTTATAAATTAAAGCTTACACGATCACTAAAATTTATTTACTTAAAGAGTTATTAATTAATCGAGTATACAAATGTAATGATTACTCAATTCGGAGACTGTATATTATATTTTATTTAAGCGAGTTTATTAATTAATTTCTATTGTATGTTCTTCTATATTTGTTTAATTTATTAACGAACGAACATAAACAGACATGAACAAGTTTAAATTTTAATAAACGAACACGAACAAATTTTTTCGTCCGTTTACGCGTCCGTGTTCGTTTATTTGTTCGGTTAAAATTAAACTAACGAACACGAACACACCCCCGATCGTGTCCGACCGGTTCGTTTACAGCCCTAGGTATAAGACTTGTTCTTAATATGAAAAGCAAAATATAGAAGTTACGTTGTTTAATCTGCCTAGAAGAATTTAATTTGTATTAAACATGTTATTCTTCAAAATTACAACTTTTTTGAACTTGAGGGTGTTATTTAAAGTCTGAGCTACTTAATAAAGAGCTTGCTACTTAATAAAGAGCTACTGGAATAGACAAGTACAGTAATAGAATTTACGAGTTCAAATTCCCATGAAGTTTCACATTTAGATTTGTATCCTCTTTTCATCGATTTCCACAATATGCCAAAAACAAAAAAAAAACAAAAAAAAAAGAAGCGATATCATAACCACAAAATACCTGGCATTATATTTAATTTCACAGATTTTGGTCCTACCACCACCCTCTGGCCGTTGCATGACTTACATACACTCTGTTTGTCAAAGTTCAGCTATTTCAGAAACTAATAGACGACCAACATAAAGATGCTTCGATTTCTAAAATAAATATTTGCACATACCTTGACAAATTTGCCACTTCCACCACATTGACTGCAACTGACCTGGATTCTAAATGGGCCCGTTTGATTGAACGTCTGCAGACAATACATAACCACCAATTAGCATGTTATATCTACTAATCTTAAAAACTTAAAAATAGAAAGAAAAAGAAGTAAAAGCATGATGCAAACCATGCCGGCTCCTTTACAACGCCTACATGTCTCTGGCTTAACTCCAGGCGGAACACCACTTCCACCTGTCAATCAGCACAAATGATAACATGATTAAAAAATTGTTGAATATTTTTGAATCTTGTATTATTCATTATTTATTAGCTAAAATAACCATTAAAGAGTGTATCATACCACAACTTTCACAAGGCAACTCAGTCTGGAAGACTACATTTTTGTTACATCCTTGGACAGCCTCCATAAACGAAAGTTCAACGGCTACCTGTGCGTGATGGTAAAAAAATTAAGACATCGATGACAAATCAAAATGCCTAAACATGTAGAAAATAAAGTAAAAAAAGAAGAAATTTATCAAGACCTTAACATCCTTGCCAGTGAAGTTCCGAGCAAATGGCCCAAAACCAAATATCTGATCCCACCAACATGCGCACAAACAAAACAAATATATGAGTTATAATCCTAGTGTTACACACTATGCAGTTAATCTCGGCGAGATCTCGGATCTCGGGGTAAAAAAAATCTCGGTCCGAAATCTCGGATCAAAATCTCGGAAACGAGATTCTCGGCGATATTTAGCGAGAAATCGGCGAGATTTTGATCTCGGCGAGATTTTGATAGTGAAAATTTCGTTTTTTTGACTTTTTTGTTGACTTTTTTTTTCTACCAGCCCAATAACTTTTCCAGCCCACTTTTATTAGGATTTTATGATTTGAATTTAATGTTGTTTGACACTTTTATGCTATGTTTTATGTTTAATCTTTTGCGATTTTAATATATTATTTATATATATAATATTCTAAATAATATAAAAAACCGAGATCTCACCGAGATAATCGAAATCTCGGATCTCGGACCTCGAACGAGATTCGAAATCTGACCGAGATAACTGCATAGGTTACACAATAGATGACATGTCATATACCAGTATCTTGGGATGTTCCGTGTTCGTGTGATAAGCATACGGAACTTAATCTTAATGAATTACTGTTTTTAGTTATATACATAAAATGAATTACTGTTTTTAAAGGAGCTTAAACTTCAAACAGACACAGGAATAGGCGATGACTAGTTTTTCTGACATAAAGTATTAAGAACTCACGTCATTCATGTCCTGAAATGGATTGCGCCAATGACCAGAATCGGGACCCGCTCCACCATTGGCACTTGCTTCAAAAGTTTCATGGCCAAGCTGAAGATCCGTAAATACATTGAAAAAGACATTAAGTACAGCATAAATCAAATGAAATAGTAAGCTGATATACCAATACTATAATAAGTATAGAGTTGATAACTAATATAATGCGAGTAATAACAATAAAAAGTATAGTAAAAAATCACATGCAAATGAAGGACAACAAGGTGCTATAAAATGATTAGGATGTGTTTAACGACATACCATAAGCATCCTTGATATCTTTACAACTCTAATGGTAAGTTTTGCACAGCATGTTACACATTATATAGTATGCTCCCAAGTCCCAATTTAAGTGTCCACTTTGAAAGATGTAGAGAGTTTTAAAATTGCGTAATCATTACAATGTTCACCAATAAGATATCATCTATACCCCCTAAAAACTCTTTTCATTGGTTAAAATATAAATGTAAAGATTTATTCTTAGACAAACCAGAATATATAAATATGGACACTTAAATTGGGACGGAGGAAGCAACATTTATCAGAGGGGTATATTTCGAGGTCAAAAGTGAGCCTTGGTCTTGGTGAGCTTGCATTTGAGTTTTAGTTAGTTTTATCATTAAACAAATTAAATAAATCAAAATCGACTTAAACATAGATTTTAATTTAAAAGTCAAAAGAATGTATGTTTTGAGACTGCAGCAAGACACAGGCAAACAATCCTTCTTACACGCATTGCACAATATTTTGATCAATCTTATCAACTATATATTAATAAAGCATGAAACACAGTATAGCACATGAATGCTTCTGCAGAAACTTTTAAAGAAAATAGAACTACCAGGTAATCAGTAAATTATAAAACATAGTATAAAATAAGAACCTGGTCATATTGTGCTCGTTTCTCCTCATCTTTCAAAACCTGCAGGAATCCAGGCTAATTATGAGCTTTGTTCACTTTATAGGTTTCGAATGTGACATAACTCATATGCAGTTTTTCTTTTACCATTATCACGAAATTTAAAGAAAATACAAAAAAAAAATAAAAAATAATAATACATATTTTTTGCATATTTTAGACTAACTTTTTAAGCTATTCTATGATGGAGCTCAAAAGGAGAGACGTTTTAAGACGGTCAGCAGTACAATTATATAAAAAAAAAGAACTAGAAGGATATATCGCATGTTAAACAAAACCAAAGTACCTCATAAGCCTTCGAAATTTCTTGAAACCTTGTTTCTGCTTCTGGATCATCTTTATTTGCATCTGGATGCCACTTCTTAGCTAACTACAAATTTCAAATAGCATAGGATAATTTAATTAATAAAAGAAAATCACAAGGACAATGCATGTAACAATTTGGTTTATGTAAACAGAATAGTTATGCTACACACCCCATAATAGGCTTTCTTGATTTCTGATGCAGTTGCATTCTTGTTGACTCCAAGTGTATCGTAAAAATCTTTCGAAGCCATGAATGCTGTGGAACATAAGAAAGTTCGAAATTAAGCAAGCTGGAATAATTTTAAAATATTAGACATCGTAACACTGTGTTCTCAATTTTTTCATTTAAAACTTTCCTATCACCTCTGGTCAAATTTTTAAGGGAAGTAATATTATAATAACCATAATCTTTTATAATAATAAATATATCCCTCGTTATCTAACCTAATATTACATGAGTGCTTTCAGACTTCTATCCGATATATTCCTCTGCAAGGGAAAATATAGTCCTTAATTTTAAACTGCAATATACTTCTATGTCCTATCACTAAAAAGTAAGAAAGACAAAATCTAGGTTTCCATTTTCTCTACATCTTCACATAATCCAATATAAGATGTGTTATTTAATATTTGGTTTTTGTATTCAAACGTAGGCGTATAATTGTAAAACTGAATGTGTCATTTTTCTTTCCATCGAAGTAGAGAACATGATAAACAACCACTTTATCTTTCTTTTCTTTTAAACTCGAGAACACCTGTAGAAAAACCTATTTTTCTTTCATTGTTTCTTTTCTTTTTCTTTAAGATTGAGAACACATGTAAGATAACTTATTTTTATTTCATTTCTTTTGATTTATTGTCATTTCAGTTCCTTTGATATCTTTTCCTCTGAATTAAAACTTGAGAACCCAGTGTAATGAGTAAAAACAAAATGTTAACTACTAACTGCCACCCCCAAATTTGATTCTTATCATTCCCTACATGAAAATCAACTCATGGAAAATGGAATATTGTCATGACCAAGATGCAAAACAGTGATGTCAGGTTGAGTGGGACGATTGGGGGATGCTAGGGATAATGTCAAACGAGTTTCACTCGGAAATAGAGAGAAATAATTTGTTTCTAGTATAATGGACATTGTCTTATATAATGTTTCCAAATGAAAGAGAAGAACTAACTACTAATGATGAGCAGAAGAAAACTACATAAAAGAAAATTGGGCCGCAAATTCATTGCTTCTTTTGTATAGTAATACCACCAAAAGATACCATTCAGGTCATTAGAGTATATGATATAAAACCATATAGTTTTTGAACGAATAATTCTTTTAACTCAGGCTGCTAAAAGATTGGGAGTAAGGAGGGACAAAACACGTGTTCTGATAGGCAACTTGGGAGACTATGATGACTTTGTCATTGTGCATCGTTAAAAGGATATTAACACATCTTTACTAGTTCATACTTGTTAATTAGTTTGTTACTTTGGGCAAGAAAAGATAAAATTAGTTTCAATTTTTATATAGAGCTGTTTTAATTTGTTTATTTTTTTGGAAGAAATTTTCATTTTTCTTCTATCTCTAAAATCCCAGCTATCTCGTTTATCTAGGTGAGTTCTATCTCATTTCTCTCCTTAGTAACAGTTAAACAGAGACACCGAAAGTTCAAATTCACAATAATAAAACACTCCGACTTCAACTACTAACGAAAAAAAAAGAAAAAGTACCAACTTACATGTGCCATGAATGAATCGACTTTTTCCATAATTCACATAACTTGTTCCAAGATACGACCGATATCTCGAACCAACTACTGCAATCATTTACGAGCCAGTCAGTAATACATACAGCACGAAAACCTCCAAGAAATTAACTTTACATAACAAAATACAAACTTTATCTATTTCGCCAATAAATTTTACCATTTTTGTAACTGTGACAGTTCGGAATCGAACCAAACTTCCTATAACTTCCTCTAATCACCGATTCATACAACTACACAATAATCACATAATATAAATAATTGATTAAAAAATACAAAAAAAAAAAAAAAAAAAAATTGAGTAATGAAATCCATACGGGATAATTGGAGAGTGAGCGGCGAGCAATTAATGAAAAAAGCTTAATGCCATTTGAATTAACCATTTCTGGATTGTGAATTTGGGGAAAAAGATTCAATTTTGGTAAATCCTAATGAAACCCTAATTTGCAGGGATCAAGGTTTAATAATTCGGAAAACTGGAAGCTTCTAGGGCTTATTAGTTTCAGTTGAGTTCTGTTTTTTTAAGGAGGGGTTATTCTGTAAGTATATGAAATTGGAAGTATGTAAACAAACCTTACCCCTAAGGTTTTGAATATGTTTAAAGTTAGTCCCTAATAAATCATGACTCTTACCATACAGCACCAGCTAAGGGGTTTCATGGTTCGGTTAATCATTTATCGGTTAACCGTGTATTTCGGTTCGACGTTATAGTGAACCTAAACCGAAATGATCGATTAACCATTTTTTCGGTTTTTAACGATTAGGTTATTCAGTTAACCACTTAACCAAATCTAAGATAGATATGTGTATTTAATAGGTTTCTATTAGTTATAAAGGTCTGATGATTTTCATCATTTAATAAAACAAGAATCTGGGATGTTATTATGATTGAATATTAACGAAAAAAAATGGTATTATCATAGTGGAAATGACATATTAGTGCAAACCTATTTGTATTAATTCTACCCATTATCGATCATTACATGGTCTGATATATAATTACTTGGTTAGTAGTTATGATTCTTGTATGTTACTATTTTTACTTACAAAGTAAATCTTTATTCTAATTCTAATTATAAATATATACATTAATAAAACTATTGTAACAAATGATAATACTTTACAACAAAAACATCTATTCAAGAACAACGTATGTGATATTTATATGGATTAATTAACAGAAAAAGTTAGTATCTAAAAATTTTGGTTTTTCGGTTTACCGTCTATCATAAAAATCATAAACCATAATCGAACCGAAAACTGATTTTTGTTTCGGTTCGGTTAACCAAACCGAAAATATATAAAATGACAATTCAGTTAACCTAAATTAAACGGTTCTCGGTTTTTCGAAACGGTTTTTTCGATTTCGGATAATTTTGAACACCTGCCATCACCAGCTACATGTGTGTTTCAATTTAGTCTTTAACTCTTATAATCGGTTAAAGAAATCCATTATTGATTAGCAAACTTATTCATTAATTGATACTAAGGGATTATATGTGAATTTTATGAAATTTATCAGCTTACTATATTTGATTTCGATTTTTTTTAACTGATATTGTAGCTCTTACTAATATTAAAAAATTTTAAATCGAATTTCTTATAAAGTTTTTTGAATGACTTGTGAATCTGTGCTTTAAGACCATGCATTTGGGTGTATACGATGTATGAGCGAGAACTTCGGTTAGGAAGTCGACAAACTAAGGGGATGTCGTATCCAGTTGGAAATTTAAACCTCGTTTTTGTCACCCATCGCATACGGTGTTTGCGGTTTTAAGTGCATACAATGTATTTGTAGTATGAAAAAAATTATAAATTTGAATTTTAGGTTTCAATTCATTTCACAACCCTAAGCTTCGTTTTTCTAGAGTGTTCGACCATATGTGTTTTGGGATCATTCTTGGAGTGGGGAGTGCTTGGAGTAATATTTCAAGTTTAAATCAAGTATGATTTCTATAGTTCTATTACTCTTCTTATTCAATTTCTCTTCATCAATTGTTATTTGGATTGATTGTATTGTTTATTTCGTAAATCCGTTCGATTGCTTCGATTGTTAACGTGCGTATATTCGTATTTACATTGTGTTCCCGAGAATTTTTTTCTGAAGAAATGAAAGGAAAGGAAAAGAAGCAGGAAGAAAATAAAAAAGAGAACGTGTTCCCGAGTTTTTATGTGGAGAGAAGAGAAAAGAAGTGGAAAGAAAATTTGTTCCATTTTTCTCTCTTAATCTTCCTTCCAAAATTGAGAAGATTTGGAAAGAAAATTATTTTTGTACATTTTTTAAAAATTAATCCCTAAATTATCTTTAAACAAATATTATTTTTTATATACATGTTTATCTTTTTCATCTTTACTCGATACAACCGATTCGAATCGAATTGCTAAATTCTTCATATTTTATTCTTTTGTTTTTTTGTTTTTACACAAGTGAAATTTTTTAAACAATTTATCTTATACTTGTTTTTCGTTGATTAATTCGTGTATTATGTAATCCTCGTTTGATCTTTATGAGTTTTTTTAATTTATTTATATTGAATTGTTTCAGTTGTGTTTATAAAGTTCATCACTTGTTTTTCGTTAATTAATTTGTGTATTATGTAATCCTCGTTTGATCTTGATGAGTTTTTATAATTTGTTTATATCGAACTTTTATTTTGATTTTTCTTTACTTTCTTTTCTTTCCAAATACTTCCACTCGGGAACGCGTTTTTAAAAAAATAATCTTCTTTCTTCTCTCTTCTTTTCTTTAAAATTATTTTCTTTTCACTTCTCTTCTTCCCTTCTTCCCTTGGTGATTGGTTTGAGGATTTATTCACTTGTTTGTTTACTCAATTATTGTAGCAGTTTATTGTTTATCACTTTTGGATGTTAAATGATAAGACAACTTACATATTTAGATAATCACATGTTTAAGTTGAAAAAGATATGGGTCAGTCATGAACATACAATTGTGTTTAACCATTTGGTGAAAACTAGAGGATTTCCCGTGCGTTGCACGGGTTCGAATGGGTGCAGGTGACTCTTTCGTTGATAACGATATTTTCAGTTTTGGTCGTTGCTCCATGTGCCTTTCATAGTCTCTGTCGCTGGAAAGAAATGAAAATCATACTCTTTGCCTTAACGCGGAAGCAAGAAATTTTTTTAAACACTAAAAATGGAAAAACCAAAATGAATTAGTTACATTGCAGTATGAAGTATGAATAAAGAATTAGATTATGCACCCACTTTCCGAAAACGATTAGACTCTTGCCCATCTTTTTTACACGATTAAATTTTAGTCTTATCTGGAATGATAAAAATAATACAATTGATAAAAATGAAACTACTATAAAAAATTGTGAATTTCCGAAAAGGTTACCTTTGATGCAGGTTTTAAACTGCTGAAATCACAAACGTATCCATATGATCGAGTTGTAGTTAGAGGCATTTGAATACATAAGCAGGATTCCATTAATTAAACATTACATTACAAACCGAAAGCATTAAACACACATACTAAAAATTCATATTTATCGTTTCAGATTAATCAAGTGAATGAACCGTCTCTGTATGGACCTTTTTACTAACAAAAACACATGTTGGGATTATAAGTTATCATCATCATCATCAACAACATTAAACAACCTAACATCAACGCAATATATACTGAGGCGACGTAACTTACTTGTAAAACTTGACAAAGCAAAGATTACAGAATAACCATACGGCGTGACACAACATCCGCCAATAAGATCTCCAAGGGCTGCATCAAATCCTGCTGAAACCATGATTATGTCGGGGGATAAAATATAGATTAAACTTAAAAGACAGAAAATGTTTAGAGTCGTCTAGAAAAAGTTCAAATTCTTAAAAACATTTTAATACGTACACAATATTACGAAAAAATGTGACTTACCGATTCTTTGGCACAATGTGAATAAGCGTGAATCTTACCTGCAGGTTAAAGTACTATTGTTAGGCCAACTGCCATCATAAAAACAAAGTTACTATCCTACAAATACAAAAATAAACTGATATAGTAACGATTGTATTCAAAGTTACATTTTTTTTTAACATAATTACCTTTCGATTCGAACGAAAGTTGTCTTGCAGCTGCGGGTCTGTTGCTTTCTTCTGCTGTCGGTGCGTCTATGTCTGACAATTTATTTTCGATAATTGGAGTTGTGGGAGTGTGCCCACCTACTGTTTATATATAAATTGCAAGCAACACAAATACTCATTTTTATCGTTAGCTACAGTCCTAGGAGCTATTGTTCCATTTACTTAACATTATAGATATTTACTCTCCCTGATGTGTTATTTTAACTTAATTTAAGACTTTTTTAGCTTATTTTGTTCTGCTTATTTCCCTTAACACCATTTTTCGAGCTTATTAGTTTCTTTCCAATTTTTTTAGTTTGTTTCAGGTTTTTTTGGTTTCATAAGACCTTTTTCCAACTTATTTATCCGCATCAGCTTAATATCTAGTTTTAAGCCATGCTAAGCTCAGAAAGGCCAAGGCATAAACTAAGCCGTCATAAGTAAGCTTATTTTTCACTAACCGAAACAAATGAAATCATAACCCCATAAGTAAGTTAAAATAAAGACCCCTTAACTCCTAAGAAGCTCACAAGTCACTAAATAAATATATATTAACCCTATCTATATAAGCTCATAAACCGAAAAATAAACACAAAAAAAAACACAAATAAGCTCAATTCGTAGCTAAAATTATCTGATAATCTTTCCAACATGCTGAGGAGACATATCTTCCTTCTGCGTCTCAACAAATCCAAACTTCCTTTTATCACCATATTCGAACTATATCTATTTTTTTCATTTAATTCCGGAAACAACGATTGCTACAAAAATCACTCAATTTACAAACATGATGACATATTTGATTAGCAATTAGGTTACAATTAATTAGTAACTAAAAGGTTAAATAAAACAATAAAAGTAAAAGAAAGGAGATCGAGAATAAACTTACATTGCTTCCTTTCCATGTCTTATAAATTCTCAAGTTATCCGACCCGTTATTGGATCCGGATAATGAATCGGAGTGTTTCGGTGATGGGACCACGTACATGTTTCTACTTTTCTATTTTTCACAAATCTGAACTCGAGATCTTGTAGATTCCGACGCCGGAGAGTGGTTTCAGGGTTTCATTGGCCGACAACCCATCAGAGTGTGAAGAAAAAAGAAAAAGGGGTTTTCAGTGTGGGTGTGTGTGTGTGTGTTTTGTAGTGATTTTTGCTTTACAATAAAGCTTACGTATATCCATATATCTATATCTATTTTTTCATTAACCAAGTGGCAAGACAGAGGAAAGGTGAGTCAGCAACAGGGAGAACACGTGTAAACCAAAACAACAAAAGCAGGTGAAACCAAAAAAGACTATTCCCAAGCTGGAGAGGTGGGAGAGGTGGAGAAACCCAACCCAAAAACGAAATCTTAAACCCAAAAACAAAAAAAACGAAATAAGGCCCAGCATGGCCCAAAATAATAAGAAAATCCCATAGGCACAAATCCATAGGAATCTTACACATTTAATATAGAAGAGTAATATAATGGTAAGTCGTTCATAGGTGCCTTAGTCAGGAGAGTTAGAAACACAAACTACCTTAAAGTTGTACTTGAGGTGCTACTATTGGCAATCTAGACATTGCCGATAGCATGGGTATGTAGGTATATTTCGAGTGCTCGTGTACCCGATTGCATATGATGTACAACATGCGTCATGCTACGATTAGTCTCACATGCATATTATCGGCTTACTCGTTTTTGCTTCTTTTAATTTATCAACAAATATAAAGTGTAGGTTCATTCCTGTCTAAGCAAGAATGGAATTTTTCTAAAGAAAGCACATGAGAAGCAATGAAGCAAAGCATATTATCGGTTAATCCATATGGAGCCCTTTGTGCATTACTTAACTTACTATATAGTACCATAAATTTCAAGCCCAAAATATTGTCATTTTTTAGAACTATCCAAATTCACCAAGTAATCATTGTTTGTATTTTATTTTTTCCTAGCTAATTCCATCTTTAATTTTACAAGGCGCGTAAAATATATGAAGATAAAAACCCAGAACGGTGAGAGCCATTTTATCTCGATCAGCTCGTATAATGATTTGAGCTATCCAATTATCACCTCGCTCTTAAATGACAACCTTGTGACCCTTAGATATAAATACACATATCTACAAAGACGGATACAGATTGTTTATGTTACGTTTAATTTTAAACAAAACACGTCCAACTCAAATAATGTGTCCTTAAGCACATTTACTAAAATAAAGAAATTCAGAGACAATAATGATGGAAATGTGAAGTAGCATTTTGATCATATCTACTTTCTTTCCCGAGATACCGGTGAATAAAAGTTGTGACTTTTTCTATGAAAACGACTAAAGTTATAGGAGTTGACTCGTGACTCGTACAAGTTTGACAACGATGCTTAATTCTTTAAAACATTATTCAAGACCATATGAAGAAGTAATTTTGGGAAAAAAGCATCAAGTTGTTTAAATATGTATATTTGAGAACTTCGCAAGAGGCTTTGTTTTTATAAATGACCAATGTCTTTATTAGTTTACTAATTTGAATGAAGCTTTTTATGTAAATTCAATAGATAAATTGTAGTAGAGTAACCTAATTAAATAAAAACATAAAACAAATCAATAACATTTATATATTTACATGGTCGAACCGAAACATATATAGAATATTTCGTATAAGAAAAGTATTTAATTAATTTTTTTTGCACCGGACCTCTTAAATCTCGGGACTGGACATGTATTTATATATTTATAACCTTATTTAAAAAACCTATAAAGAGTTCATATTTTGGGTAGAAAGTTTATACCTTGCCTCCATTCTCCTACGTACATTTAACCTCAAGTTCCTGTAGCTACTTCCACCAATGCATAAGAATCTATTTCATAGTACTTAAGAGGTTACTTCTAATGCAAGTAATCATCACATCATGCATGCATGGGTTGTTACTTTTCAAAGAAGCAAAGAATGAAAGAATAAGAAAACCAAGCACGATGCTCTTAAGGCGAACAATCATTCATCATTCACAACACCAACACTTCCAAACACCAAAATGATTCGATTACGAAACCGCCAAACAAACCATGATCATGTTCCAGTTCCTGGTGTTCCAACTCTCCAACGAGACGATTACGAGCTAAAAAACACAAACCCGCACCTTGGAAGCGAGAGATTGACAAGCACGTATGATCTTGTTGAACAAACTTACCATCTTTATGTTCGAATTGTGAAGGCTAAAGAACTTGCTCTTGGTGTTGACCCTTATGTTGAGGTTAAACTCGGGAACTATAGAGGACGAACGAGACATTTTGAGAAAAAAGCCAACCCTGAATGGAACCAGGTTTTCGCTTTCTCGAAAGATCGTGTTCAATCATCGACATTAGAAGTTTATGTAAGAGATAAGGAGATGCTTGGACGTGATGATTATCTCGGGAGAGTGGTTTTTGATTTGAATGAGATTCCGACACGTGTCCCGCCTGATAGCCCGTTAGCGGCTCAGTGGTACAGGTTGGATGACCGACGGGGCCAAGGCGAGATCATGCTTGCCGTTTGGATGGGAACACAAGCGGATGAAGCGTTCCCAGAAGCGTGGCATTCTGACGCCTCGTTCGCCCATGGAGAAGGTGTTTTTAACGTTCGATCAAAAGTTTATGTATCACCTAAACTTTGGTATCTTCGAGTTAATGTTATAGAAGCTCAAGATGTTATCCCGCATGACCGAACTCGGGTCCCAGAGGTTTCCGTGAAGGCAGAAGTTGGAAACCAAGTGTTAAGAACAAACATAAGTTCCGTAAGGACGATGAATCCTTTATGGAACGAAGATTTTGTGTTTGTTGCTGCTGAGCCATTCGAGGAACACTTGGTTCTAACCATTGAGGATCGTGTTCACCCTTCGAGAGATGAGGTTTTGGGGACATTGAGTCTTCCCTTGACCATGTTCGAGAAGCGGCTTGACCATCGCCCCGTCCATTCTCGATGGTTCAATCTTGAGAGGTATGGAGTTGGTGACATGAAGTTTTCGAGTAGAGTGCATATTCGGGTTTGCTTAGAAGGTGGGTATCATGTTCTTGATGAATCAACTTTGTATATAAGCGATACACGACCGACTGCTAAACAGTTATGGAAGCAGCCTTGTGGGATTCTTGAAGTTGGAATATTGGGAGCGCAAGGGCTGCTCCCTATGAAGATGAAAGATGGTCGGGGGTCTACTGATGCTTATTGTGTGGCAAAGTATGGGCAAAAATGGGTTCGAACACGAACCATTCTTGACACCCTTAATCCCAAGTGGAACGAGCAATACACGTGGGAAGTTTATGATCCGTGCACCGTCATCACGATGGGTGTTTTCGACAATTGTCACTTGGGATCGGAGAAACCAGGTATGTAGAGTGTGGGAAAACAGGTTGGGTAACTGACTAACGGGTCAAAATAAGTCATTTCTGATGCGGGTTGGGTTGACTCAAAACAATTTTATCCAAAAATTTTCAAGTCATTATTGGGTTATTCCAGCTAATGTTTACCATTTTTAGTTTATTGGCTAAACTCATTATCGATGGAACTTAACCTGAAATTGATTTGAAATTGTCTCCTCTACAGGTACGGGACGAGATTCAAGAATTGGGAAGGTAAGGATTCGGTTATCGACTCTTGAAGCTCATCGAATATACACACATTCGTACCCTTTACTTGTACTCCATCCTTCTGGTGTGAAGAAAATGGGAGAGGTCCAACTTGCAGTCCGGTTTACCTCACTATCAGTAGCCAACATGGTGTACATATATGGCCACCCTCTGTTGCCTAAGATGCATTACCTAAACCCATTAACAGTCAACCAAGTCGACACTTTAAGGTACCAGGCCATGAACATAGTGGCGGTAAGGTTAGGCCGAGCTGAACCCCCTCTAAGGAAAGAGGTGGTTGAGTACATGTTAGATGTGGATTCTCATATGTGGAGCATGAGAAGAAGCAAAGCAAATTTCTTTAGGATCATGTCTTTGCTTTCAGGTTTGTTTTCCGTGAGCAAGTGGTTTAACAACGTTCAAGAATGGAAAAACCCAATCACGACTGTTCTGGTTCATGTCCTGTTTTTTATTTTGCTATGGTACCCCGAGCTCATACTCCCTACAATCTGTCTCTACATGTTCTTGATCGGGCTCTGGAACTATAGGTTCCGAGCCCGACACCCGCCTCATATGGACCCAAAACTCTCATGGGCCGAGGCAGTGCACCCTGACGAGCTTGATGAAGAATTTGACACGTTTCCCACATCAAGACCGCCAGACACGGTTCGGATGAGATATGACAGGATTAGAAGCATAGCCGGGAGGATTCAGACCGTGGTGGGAGATTTAGCTACACAAGGAGAAAGGATAGGGTCGTTGCTTAGTTGGAGGGACCCTCGAGCCACTAGTCTTTTTGTTGTGTTCAGCCTTTGCTCAGCAGTGGTTCTCTATGTGACGCCATTTAGGGTGGTTGCCTTAGTTGGAGGACTGTACATGTTACGACACCCTAAGTTCAGAAGCAAATTGCCTTCGGTTTCCAGCAATTTCTTTAAGAGACTCCCGGCTAAATCAGATAGCTTACTCTAAGACACAGCAAATCATCAATCACAAGAAAGAGACTACAGACAGCAGCACGTTTTACTTGTTTTGGTATTCTAACGTTGGCGTTTTCAACTTTCATTTCCATGTAATGTTCGAATATCTAAATAAATCAATTTCTTACGACAAACGGTCACACAAGCACAAATCCAATAACATAGTACACAAATCAGATGCGGTTAAATAAAGAACTGATCACAGAACAGGATATAGCAATCAATATATAGATTCCAAAATTCAGATGCAGTTGAGAAATAGGGAAGAAGGGAATTTCATTGTTGATCACCGTCAAAAACTGACATAATGCAGCCTCAAAATCTAGAGTTGACACAAACATAATTGAGAAAACAAAACTAATTTGAAAATTCTTTCTAGAAGACCAGCTCATGAGGTTTCATGCCAGCTTTTAGTGAGAATCGTGCACCCAAGTAGGTTTTCAAGTCAGGAACAGACTCGATCGCCTTTATCAATGCTGCATCAACAGATTTCTGGTCGTCTTTCTTATCCTGTGGGAGTGTGTTCTTTTCCTATATATGAATTAATAGAAATCCATTAAAGCATGACATTAAGAGTAGAATCATAAACATCAACAACTTGCAAGAACTTGACAAAACGGCCTGGGCAGATAATGTGCCAAAACAAATAACTTTTGTTCAAGTTATTTCAAGCTGTTTGACACTTTTTACCCATCTTTTAAAGCGATTAAGAAGATTTTATGCATTTGAACACAATTCAGATGACTTTTACAAATCTTCTAACTTAGCCCATTTGATCCATGATAAATATAGGTAAATGTATAGGTAAATGGGTTATAAGACATCTCTAAGTGTTTGTGTCTGCAAAGAGAGAAAACAAGTGGTACCTCTTTCTCGGCTTCAAAAAACTCGCCCTCCCCTTTCGTCTTCTTCTTTTCAACTTTCTTTCCAAAGTACTTATCGCCAAATTTCTCCACATTAACTCCAGCGACGTCGACCTTGGTTGATGTAGCAATCACATATGATTGGTTCACCCTCCTCAAAGGAACACCGTTGATCTTGAAAGGACCTAACCAAAGTTATCGAATAAGTTTCAGGTTGAGAAATTCACGGAGGAAAAAATGAAAAAGTAAACGAAATGAATTTGAATAACACTTCCTAATGACAATTTGACTTTCAATAGACAACATTCCAGGTTTCAACTTTAATACAACTTCCTAATGACAATTTGCAATTCACTTAGTTGCACAAGTTGATATAAATATAGTAAACAGAAAGCCAAAGCAAATTACATCAAACGTTTGCAACTCTAATTCATACCAAGACTTAATATCCAAGTTCATCTTTATATCACTAATATGATAACTCGCTTCAGGAATATCCCTATCTGAGGAGTGTAAAACGACAATTTGCATAAACAGTAACATAAAAGGTTTTCATTACATCCAATCCATAAAACTCTTGATGATTTCGAAAGTATGTAAACAGTGAATACAAAATAGAGTGAGCAACAATAGTTAACACGGAAAAATGTACATTCAACAATCCAAAATGGGGGAAATGATACCAGTAACAAGGAGCAGTCCAGACGTAAGTTGCTTCAAGAAGACAACCCTCTTCCCCTTGAACCTCCCAGCCAATATAATCAGCACGGTTCCAGGAGTAATACTACCTCTAAACACATATAAAACACACACGATTCAATACACCTATAGAATATATACAAATGTACCACAAAATATGTAACTACATCTATATACCTAAGCTTAGTGGGTCGAGCTTTACGTTTGTTGACAAGCGGTTTCTTGACATCATCCGCTGGATAGAATTTTGGAGGTTTCTCGGCCGGGGCAGCAGCAACGGCTTTTTTCTCATGGTTAGGGAAAGTACCGCCATTCTTGGCCTTAATTGCCCAAAGACCCCTTTTGTGATACATCTTCGACCGCGAATACTTTCCGACACCTCTGATCAAATCAGGGTTCCTGCAAACATGAGGTTTCCTCTGCTGTGGTGCCATTGGTTCTTACCTAAGATTGCCATGGAATCAATATGTTAATTCCATTTCACAAAAATATCAAAAACATAATTACACATTATAGCCTAGAAGTTAATGTAAAATGCCAATTATATTATATTCAATGCACAATTTCAAAAGCTAACAAAACCTTAAGAATCAAATGAAATTACAACATTAAAACTATACACTACTATTTAATGAAAATAAATTGATCTTGGCAAAGGGATAACAAAACCCTGATAAGAGGATTTACCTGTAATTTGATCTATGTGGTGAAGAGAGCGGCAGTCGGCACAACGGAGGAAACCCTAATAGATATATAAAGTAAAACGAATCAAGGGCAAGATTGTCATAAAAACACTTTTTTATTTTTATTAGTAAATTAGGAGTAGTTATTTTAGTTTTTTTTTTTAGCTTAATTTGTTATTTATGGGCTTTTAATTATACTACTATAGAATCGGCGCGATGGAGGGACCGTGAAAAATTAGTGTTCGATTAAATTTTATTAGTGGAATGGTTGATGATAGCTTTTCATTCATCGCGTATTACATGTAGTAAGATTTTATGGTTCGACCAATCGGGTTATAAAACGAATTAAATGGTAATGGTTTCTCAATTCACGTTCCATCTTAATAGTCATAATAAACCTGAAACGCCTAGTATAATATTTTCCATTTTCTACTTGAGTTATTGGTACTCTAAAAATAGTACCTATTGTTATTTATAATAGTTTCAAGTTCTATTCTTCGAGACATAAAAATAAAAATTTCTTGTTTGGGTCATACCGAAATTTAAGGTTGTTTCAAGTCCTTTGACTTATTGAGCTCGTTTGAGGCATTCAAATTAAACCATGTTTTTCATAAAAACTCAATTTCGTTTCCAGGTTTTTAGTTGCATGTTTTAACTATTTTATATTTTTGTTAAGTTTAATGTACCGATAATTTGTAGTTCACATATATGTAAATTATTGGTGTCCCGTTCTTGAGTGTCATGCAAAATTACGAGTTCAAATGTCACAAAGTCGATAATCTCTTGCTAACAGTAACCAGATATTTTAATTTTGCAACATTCATTATTTAATTTGGTTCTTTAGTTTTATAGAAAAATTAAACTTTAAACTTTTCAACAAAAGTTTTTAGTTACTTGAAATTTTACTTTTTCGTTTTTCTTTAATTTTCTACTCCTTTCATTTTGATTAGGTTAGTATAGGAGTGAGGAGGTTGAGCTCATCATTGTGGCATGACACGACACCTCATCACTTTGGCATGACACCTTATTACTTTGGTCTGACACCTCACCTCATCACTTTGCCATGACACCTCATCACTTTGGTCGGACATCTCATCACTTTGGTCTGGCACCACACCTCATCATTTTGGTCTGGCACCACACCTCATCACTTAGAGTTGTGACCTCTTGTGCGCTACCCGAACAAGATTGGTGTGCGCCTCGGTAACAATGTAACACCTTGGTCGCGCCTCATCACGAGTTTGGCATCCCTGCTTGGTAACGTGACACCTTGGCCCACGAAGTGCTATGCTACACGGACAACTTGCACGCCACGGTGATTTGGGCAATCCAAACATGCCCCACGCCTGGCAGTTTGGCCCCGAGTTGAGCCACTTGTCCGGTAATCTTGCCCCGATGTGCGCCTCAACACGGCCCTATGTGTTAGCCAAAATAGCCCGATGACATTTGAGCGCGCTTCGGTACACTCACTACCCCGCGCCTTGGTACAAAGGCTTTGTGCCCCGAAGCTTTGCTCGGTTATCACAAACTTATTGCTCGGTCACCACAAACTTTCTGCTCGGTCACAACAACTTCACTAATCGCCTCGCGCCTCGAAATGGAGGCCCCACGTTGTTCGGTATAGTTTCCCGAAAAACTCCTAGCCGCTGCTCGGCAGTACACCCCGCTGCTCGGCATAAGAGCTCTGCTATGCTCGGCATAAGACTCTGTTCGACAAGAGCTCTGCTCTGCTCGGTACAAGACTCTGCTCAACAAGAGTTATGCAATGCTCGACACAAGACTCGGCTCGAGGAGAGCTCCGCTCAACAAGATCTATGCTCTGCTTGGCACAAGAGCTCTACTCTGCTTGACAAAAGAGCTATGATCGGCACAAGAGCTCTACTCTGCTCGGAAAAAGAGCTATGATCGGCACAAGAGCCGTGCTCGACACAAAAAGCTTTGCTTGGAACAAGACTCTGCTCAGCACAAAATCTCTGCTCTGCTCGAACAAATTGCAATGCGCCTCGGTGATCTCCACTACGTTGCCCAATCACTTACTTGGGCACCACAACGTCTCTATTTTCCTGGCCACACCTAGGCACCTCAACACTTACTCTCAGGAGTATTTACCACAATACAAGAGTTACTCACCACTTCTCTAAACTTACGTTGTCGGCTAGACATCGCAAGACCATGTGGGCAGGATGTGACTAACTTACGTCATCGATTCCTTCTTTGGGTTATAAACAATGACCCATAAATATGTAATCATGGTCCACGAATTATGTGACAACCGTCTAAATTTTAGGTGATTCTCAGCTACTTAATCGGTTCGAATCTCTAGTTACTCTTTATCGTATTCGTATTGTTCGGGTTCATACTTATTGTGTCTTTTATTGTCGGAACCAAAAGTCGGAATCAAACTATAAATCCTAACACCAAATAAACAATACAAGAACTTGACTAAGTTCATAACGGAAACTAAAAAGATTCTAGTCCTTAACTAATTATAACGGAAAACTTAAAACGTCAAAAAGCTGGATTTTTCAATCCAGTCGGCGGCTGAATATATTCAGCCGGCGACTGAATCACGTTGTCCAGCTGGACGATGACTCATTTTTGCATGTTTATTGATTGGGCAACGAATTTAATCCGGGATTGGACCATGGTTACTGCAATTTGGCTTCCCAAGAGCAGTAACATCACCTCTAACTCCACTATCATTTTCATTTCAAACCTATTTTCAAATTAACACACAAAACACACACACATAACTCTCTCTCTAGAAATTATCTCAAGAACATAAACACAAATCCAGAAACTTTGCACCATAAAACAGTCCTAAAAACACAAATCCATCCACGAAAATCATACACAAATCGTCCTAGAAGAAAAGGGTATCAAAGGAAAAGGTTTAAATCGGGTTTTCAAGAAGTTTTTGGAGCTAAAACTCATCCAAACCATCACCTTGCTTTTTCCTCCGGTAGAACTTCTTTATTTTACTCTTTTTACATAAATAATCGGTTGCATGTAAGATCCATAAACTGAAAATATGTTTCTACAAAGATTTAAAACGTTTTCTTGTTTAAAAACGAGTTTTTATGATAGATCTACATTTTTAACATATAAATCTAAAAGAAACAGTGTTTTGACTCTAAAAATACATATATTTGAGTTATATCAGTTTGCATGTCGAATCTAACGGTTAAACAAGCTTAAAATCGAAAAATAAAGCAACCTTGAAACTGGACGAAGGCTTTTGGCCGGCGGCTGAAGGATTCTAGCCGACGGCTAAAGTCCAGCCGGCGGCTGAATACCTCCAGCCGCCGCCTGAATATTGTTGTTGTCACTTTTATCGTTTTAAAGGCCGTAAACGTGAAAATAAGCTAACAGAAGTACCACAGATTAATTACTTTTGAAAAGCCTACTGTTTTGGGGCAAAGTAATTGTTTGAGAATGATTTAGAATTTGAAACTTGTGTATTATTGTTTAAATGGTTATATAGTGTATTTTAAAGCGGGAAAGTGTTTTGAAAATGGACATAATATTTATAGCGCGGAAGCGCTGCCCAAATTTCACCGTAAAATACATTTCAAATTCAGTAACATAATAACTTCGAGACTTATACACTTTGACTTCGAACTTTGACACTTTTTGGACATAATTGGACTTATCGGACTATAAAACGTACACGAACACTTTAATCTTATAAACCTTCCGTAATAATCTTTTTGGGACAGAATCTAAGTAAAAGAAATTGGGAAATTAAAATGTTAAATTGAAACTTAACATAACTCAATTATACTAATAAAACTTGTACAACTTTCCGGTGTTTTTAGGTCGTTTGTGATTCCCGACGCGTTCCGCTTCTTTTGAGCTAGTTCATACCTTTTTACCTTTGCAAACCGTGAGTTACAACCCCACTTTGTTTTACTTTTGTACTTTTAAACATTATTTGGGGGAAACATAAGATACTATGCTTGTAACTTTAAACTATTTGCGAATTATTTGAAACTATTGGAAACTTGGTACTTTCGATACTTTATTGAAACTTTTGGAAACTTGAAACATTTTAAACTTGTGAAACTCGTAAACTTTGGAAACTTGTACGAAACCTTATTGAAACTCTTATGAAACTTTGAACTTTTGGATACTTGGAAACTTGTGAACTATTATGCGTATATGTGTTGATGCCTTAGCCGGTTAACTAAATTTAGGATACTTGTTAGCGACCAATCCTTGAGGAAAATATAAACCCGTAAGAACTTACTGCTATTTTTGGAAACTTTGTTCATCAGGAACTTTATACACTATTAGCATTAGCCGTTAGTCATATGGGTATCGATACTTAGGAGCGGTCACTCCTTACTCAGGGTTAGCGACCCAAGTACATATTACTAAGTTCAGATGTACACTCAATTAAACATTTTGGGCTAGATCAGGACCACACAATCGGTTTAGTGTATACTTACTATTTATATTATGCCAAGTGATTGATACGAGTTACTATTTAGTTAAACACATACTCCCTACGCATATACCTTTTAGCGCTTGGATTCCGCTGCAACTTTATTTATACGAGTTTTATTTATTTATTTCATCTTCGTGTGTTCAAATCTTTTACTGTTCACCTATATGTTCTAACGTCGCTCCGTTCCTTTTACTTATGACGTCACTATTTCTATGTACTTTCTATTTTTGGAAACCTTTCTCGAAACTCTAAACTGTAACTCACTCACTCCTTTATGTAGTTGACACTTTATCTTATGTTTCAGGAAATTAATGTAAGTGTACGGAATGCATGGCAAGGAAGGGTCAATATGGTTACGTGAGGCGCAAAGTGGGAAAAGACCTTTCTATTTTTGGGAATTTTATTTTGAAACATTGTACTTGTAGTTTATTTAAAATTGTGAACTGCTTGGTTGTTTGAAACTTGAACTATTTTACTTCTATTGAAATGACTTGAATCGTTTATATTTGCTTATGACCGTGTAATGATATTCCAGCTCTCACATTCCGTGTTTCCGCTATAGCGGGGTGTGACAGACTTGGTATCAGAGCACAGGTTGTAGTGAAAACGGTTTTAGAAATTTTCAAAAAGTTTTTGAAACCAAACTATAACCAAGGCTTTTCGGAAAATCATTATGGGTTCAAAACTTTAGAAAAATTTATTTTGCGATTGCATGATTGTTTTTAACTACCCATGGCCTGATCACCCCTGCCTAGTTCAAAATGACTTATGCAAGGACGAAACGTAATTTCTAAAGATAAACGGTTTTGAGTCGAAAAATTCCTGGTCTTACTATTCCCAACCTCACGTGATCGACCCTTACCTGCATTTCCTTACTTACTTTCCTTTAACATTATCATGCTCATGTACATACGAAACTTTTTACGTCGCAGATCCGTCATGTCTCAATCGTCACGCTCGCGATCCCCCTCACGATCACAGTCCCGATCCCAGCACCGAGCCGCGTCGTCACACGAGCCATCCGAGGGCCATACCGCCTCGGAAAGTATCCGTCACCAGACCACGGACCCCACGGAGGATACCTCCATGGCTGTGTCTAGCAGC
>CAJVGC010000060.1:41035492-41138819 GCA_910822075.1 Senecio squalidus | reverse complement strand
GAAAATGGTCCTTCCTGGTGGCTTCATTCAGTTTGCGGTAGTCGATGCAAACTCTCCATCCTATGATTGTCCTTGTTGGTACGAGTTCGTTCTTATCGTTCATCACCACGGTCATACCTCCCTTTTTCGGCACGCAATGAATAGGACTCACCCATGGGCTGTCTGAAATAGGGTAGATAATTCCTGCATCCAACAACTTAACAACTTCCTTTTTAACGACATCTGCCATATTCGGATTTAGCCGACGTTGTTTTTGAACAACGGGTTTTACATTATTAATAAAGTTTATTTTATGTTTGCAAAATTCGGGGCTAATTCCTGGTATGTCAGATATACGCCAAGCAAAGGCCTTTTTATGACCCTTAAGGACTGTCAATAATCGAGCTTTTTCGTCACCCGAAAGTGATGACGAAATATCAACTGGTAATAAATTTGTACCTTCAAGGAAAGCATATTCTAAATGTACCGGTAGTTGTTTTAGCTCCAAGTCGGTAGGTGGTGATTCGATTGAAGATTTGATCCTCATGCTTTGGTCCAACTTCAGCTCTTCCTTAACTTCAACCTCCACTTCCTCGATCTTCTCGTCTTTCAGCTCCTCCTCCAAGCTAGTTTCTATCTCGAGAATTTCCTGCCAATCTAAATCATCAAACACATCAATCCGAAAACAAGTTTCATCAGTAGAATAAGAATGAGTCATAGCTCTATCTAGATTAAAAACAATTCGTTCATTCCCAACCCCTAATGAAATTTGCCCATTTTTCACCCGAATAATTGCGTCAGCAGTGTTTAGGAATGGTCGTCCAAGGATTAGTGGAACAGTGACATCCTCATCCATCTCTAGAATCACGAAGTCAACCGGAAAGGTGAATTTTCCTACGTTTACTAGCATGTTCTCAGCAATTCCTAACGGGTACTGAAATGATCTGTCTGCTAGGCGGATACTCATCCTGGTGGGTTTTAACATTCCAAGGGCGAGTTTAGCATATAGTGAATACGGCATCAGGTTTATGCTAGCTCCTAAGTCTGCTAAAGCGCTGCAACTGTATGTATTACTGAAGTTGCACTGTATCAGAAAACTCCATGGGTCATCCAACTTGGGTGGTATCGTGTTTTTCACCAAGGCTGAACATTCCGTGTTTAAGAATGCGGCTTGCTCCTCCGATGGCTTTCCTTTGTTCGTGACCAGCTCCTTGATGAATTTAGCGTAGTTTGGCATCCCTGCAATCAAATCAATAAGAGGAACATTAATATTAACCGATTTAATCATGTCACAAAATTTACCGTACTGCTCCCGCATTCTTGCTTTTCGTAATCGTTGAGGATATGGGATATGAGGTTTATAAGCTTTAATGGGAACTTCCTCCACTGGTTCAGGTGTTTTGTCCTTGGGTTGAACTTGTGGTGCCTCGTCCTCATCGTCACCGATCTCGAAATCGTCAATAACCGGCTCAGCAGCTCGGTGCTGCGCACCAGAAGGTTGGTGCTGCGCACCCCCTTTGTCAGACCGGAGGTGCTGCGCACCTGTAGGTAGGTGTTGCGCACCAGGCGCCTGATTTGCTCCATTTTCGTTCTGATTTCCTCCATAAGCATTCCCCGAGCGTGTAGTAATTGCATTAACATGTTCATCTCTGTGTTTTGGGCAGGTTGGCATTCCGTTTCGTGGTCCTTCGGTTCTTCCAGGATGTTGATATTTTGGTGCTTGATTAGTGGAATTATTTCCCGGATTCTGGTGTTGTGCTGGATTTGGTTGAGTATTGCTTGGTATTTGGCCCGGTTGCCGATTTGAGTTCCGCTTGTTCATCCTGTCGAATCGTCTCTCTAAGTCTTGATGTGCTGCCTGCTGATTTCTTTGTCCTTGCTCGATTTGCTCAGTTAAAACTTTAAATTGGTTACGGACATCGTTAAATTGGTTACGGACATCGTCATTGGTTGATTTTTGGGTGTTGATGAACTATTTCAAAAGATCTTTAATGCTTGGATCTTCATCTTCGTTTTTCGGTGGATCGTATCTTTGTCGTGGTGGGGAACGTGTGTTGTTTCTTTGCCATCCGTTGTCTCGATTGTCACCGCGGTTGTAGTTACCTCCGTGGTTTTGCCAATTTGACCCCCGATTAGGATAACCATACTGTACGTAGTTGGCATCCTCCACTTGATTACACTCACTAGCATAGTGAGGTCCTCCGCATCCTTCACATCCATTCTTCACCAAGTGTATGTCCTTCTCCATCCGTCCCATGCGCTTATCAATTCTGTCCGCTAAAGTCTTGACCTCTTGAACTACCGAGTATGTTTCATGGCTACTCTCAGCTTGAGCAACTTGTCCTCTGTGTTTTCGGCCTCGACCATCGTCTCGATATTCCCTTGATAGGCTTATGACCAGCTTGTCTTCCATTAGGTTGTATGCCTCATTGGTGGTTTTGTACATGAAATCTCCTCCTCCAGCTAGATCCAACTCGTTTTGAGACTCCTTGGTTAATCCGTAAAAGAAAATTTCAATGATGTTTTCCTTGCCCAATCCGTGACCATAGCAACTTCTCAGCAACTCCTTAAGTCTAGCCCATGCTTCAGTGGAAGTCTCTCCATCTTCCTGTCGGAATCCTCTGATGTCTCGGAGTAATTTCCTACCCAAGGCGGGTGGGAAAAATCTTTTGATAAAAGTCTCTCGCATTTGCGTCCATGTGGTTATTGAATTTTCATTAAGCTCCTCGAACCAAACCTTCGCATCTCCGGTGAGAGACGAAGGGAATAACCTCAGCTTGACAGGATCGCCCTTGCCTTGACCATATTTGAACATCTCACACAGCTCGTTGAATTTGGCTATGTGTTTATGCGGATCTGAATTGTATCGCCCATCGAACGTGTTGTCTTGGATCATCTTGAGATTGTGACCCTTGACAACGAAATCTTCACCCAATTCCGGGGTGGTGATTGCCGACCCTCGGGTGGGTGGCACTGCTACAGCTGCGGCCCGTCGGTTCATTGGTGTGTCCAAAGGATCCATAGCTGGTTGCGGTTCCGGTTTGTCTTCACAAAATACTTCTTCGACCTCTGGTTCTGAATCGCTTCCTCCGCTTTCTGATGACGCAATGTGTTCAAACTTTACGGGTGAAACTTGATCAAAACTTGGTGGTGTCTGAAGCGATAAGTTGCCTCTTCTCCTGCCTCGTCTCTTTGATACTCCTGGATTTGACTTTGGACTCGCGAGTGGTAATCCCGAAGCCCTTGTGTTCATCAACTACCTGAAATACCTGAAAAGACAAAAACAAGAAAAGCGTAAAACGTACCGGTGTAAAATCTAGTCTTAAAAGTAACTTCTAAGTAAATAAATACTCAAAAGGATCGTATCACAAATTCGAAACAAAAAACGAAAAATCAGTCCCCGGCAGCGGCGCCAAAAACTTGATGTGTAAAATCTAGTCTTAAAATTAACCTACTATTTAACGCAATTACACACTTCTAGGCAGTGAACCTATCCGTATATAATATAGTTTAAAGCAAGTAAAGGTTCGTTCGCAGGGACTAATTTGTTTTAATATTTCGAATAAATAATACTGAGTATTTGTGGGGGTTTTTATTATCGTAACAAAAAGATTAATTGATTGAAAATTGCAAAGTAATTAATGAGAGTGATTAGTAAAATCGAGTACGCAAATAATTGAAATTATCAAATAATAAAGAAAAGGCACTTGTTTGACACTTCACTTGTTTTCCATTTAAATTCACGAAATTGATTAAATATTAAACTTCTAAAATATAGTAAAAGTCCTCTCGAATCTTTTATTAACTTTAACTACTTCTAATTATACCGTTCATCTCGAATACAGTTGTAATTATTAATAGTTAAGCATTAAGTAACAAGCCTGTTTTTAGTGATTTAATCTTATAGAGTTTCCTCTCGAATAACTCCTCTAAATACTAAGTCCTTCCGAATCTTAACAAATAGACTTACTCAATTAAGTTTAATTACCTAAGTTGTTATTACTAAGTCCTCTCGAATCCTAGTAATTTTAAATCGATTATAGACCGACCGATTATTTCATATAAGTTATTTAACCTATCTAGATTCCTCTCGAATACCTAGAATGTTGATTAATTAAATTATATATAAACAACTTTATGATAATATGTTAAAACTTAAGCAAATAAGGATTAGCGATTAAACACATAAACATAAATAATCAATTACGCAAAAGTAAACTTCAAACAAGATCCGTTAATCAAACAAGCGTAAAAAGAGTTTAGTTGCTCATAATTGAAATAAAAACAGCAAATAAACAAGTAGAAAACATAATAGAAAAAGTCTTAAAAAGGAAAAGAGAAACAAACTAAAAGATTGCAAACGCGTCGTGACCGACGTTGAATGAAAACCAAATTCCTAGCTCGAAACCTTGCCTCCAAACGAATACTAAGCTTCCAATACTTGAGAATAATAATTGATTGAATGAAATATCTGGATGAATTTGTCTTGTATTTATAGGCAAAAACTAGATAGAGTTTGTATTCGAGTCGAATTACAAAAACTATTAAAATAGGCAGCATATTCCTTTTTTTATTTATTCCACCCGTGAACTCCTCTGTTGCTTTTTTTCTTTCTATTTTTGTCCAGCCGTGACTTTTTATATATTTAGAATTGGGTTCAAATTTGAACTCCTCCATATCCATACCAATTGTCTTTCTTTCTTTTTTCTTTTCTTAAATCAATCGTCCCTCACTGGCTTTCTTTTTAAAATGGCCCAAGCCCATTTGAAACATAAATGACAAGTAGTATGTTATCTTCATTGCAATCTAAATTGTCAAAGAGCCAAAATTGTCATTTAAGCTTGGTCTTATATTATTTTTAATCATTTCTTCGTTTAAGTTCATTTCTTCATCCTTTTCCACTTCCCGATCATGAAAACCTGTAAAATAGATAAAAACACTTTTCCACACAATTAAATGTAAAAACCTATCCTATCCATCATGTTTACTATGAAATGTGACACAATATCGCATATAAATATCTATATAAATATGCGATATCAGGTCCTTGATGTACTTAACTGCATCTAGGCCTGACATTATGTTCAGTGTTTGTGTTTGTGCAAGATACCAATATCATCAAAAGGTCTCACATTTTACTGCTGTGAAAAGGATCTTCAGATACTTAAAGGGAAAGCATAATCTGGGTTTGCGGTATCCAAAGGAGTCTCCATTTGATCTCATTGCTTACACAGACAGTGATTATGGAGGGGAGAACATGGACAAGAAGTCAACATCTGGGGGATGTCAATTCTTTGGGTCCAGACTGGTTTCATGGCAATGCAAGAAGCAGATCTATGTGTCTACTTCTTCAACTGAAGCTAAATATGTTGCAGCTGCCAGTTGCTGTTCTCAAGTCCTTTGGATTCAGAATCAAATGATGGATTATGGTATGTTCATTCTTAAAACTCCTATTTTCGTTGACAATAAGCGTACAATTTGCATCATAAACAATCCAGTCAAACACAACAAAACTAAGCACATTGAAATACGTTTTCATTTTATTAGAGATTGCAATGAAAAGAAATTAATTCAAGTTTTAAAAGTTCACACGGACAATCAATTTGCAGATCTTTTCACAAAAGCATTTGATGTGGGAAGATTTACATTTCTTGTGAACTCAATCGGAATGATTAATCAAAATTGATTTTAATTCTATTTCAAACAAATTAAACGTCTTTGTGCTTGGTCAATTCTGTAAAAATTTTGAGTACACTGCTATAAATTGCATATTATTGAACTGTGTACTAACCAACAAAAAAAAAAAAAAAATACTTTGTGACTGATGATCAGTAGATGAAAAGAACTACTGATCAGATGTAACTTTGTAACTACTGATGGAATCAAAGTCTATGTGTCTACTGATCAGTTGTGAAAACAACTTAGAAAGTTTTGTCATGTTGCAAAGACTTTCCTACTGATCAACTGACACATACAAGTCATCAAGTGACTACTGACGGAAGAAGCAGTGTAATACTGATCAGTACCAAAGATTCATCTAACTGATCAGTAGGAAAAGACTACACTACTGATTAGAGGTGTCAAAATCGGGTTTGACCAAGAACCGAACCGGTTTCTGGTCAAACCTATGAAACCGGTTTCGGTTCCAAACCGGTTCGGTTCCTATAGGTTTTTCGGTTCCAAAAATACAAACCAGTGAAACCGGTTCCAATCGGTTCCAAACCGGTTTCGGTTCCTAAACCGGTTCCAAACCGGTTAGCGCGAGGGACGCCCGTCCCAGATTGGGGACGCCCGACACACCCAATTTGCCAAATAACAAGTTAACAACCAGTCTGGAACGCCCGTCACATACTAGGAACGCCCGTCAAATGTAGGCGGGACGCCCGTCCTCTATGTGGGACGCCCGTCCTACGGGAAAAAAGCTTCATAATTCGACTTTAACTTAATCGGTTTTAACTTTTAAACATCGTATTGACGTATTCTACTAAAACAAAGCGGAAATTAATAAACATCGTATTCAAAGTTTCATAATTCGACAATTAATAAACAAAGCGGAAAAAGTACTAATAAGTAATAACATTGGAAAGTCATATTCGTCTTCGTCTTCGTCTTCATCCAATCTTCATATTTATTCATCTTGAACGGGAACTTCTTCTTCGGAGCTATATGCTCGGTTAGCTTCGTCAAGAGCGATTTCTTCATCGGAAAGTGATATTGCAACTCCTTCTTCCACCTCGATATCGTGTACTTCGCCTTCATAATCTAGTTCACCTTCAAGATTTTGGTGGTCTTGTGTACGTTGGGCGGCGTCTAAGTAATCCTTCAAGCAAATGCACATCTCCAATGCCGTCGGTGTGAGTCTTGTTCTTCGTAAAGATAATACCCTGCCACTAAGAGAAAAAGCGGATTCCGAAGCTACCGAAGAAGCTTGGGAGGTTAGTAGATCTTTGGCCATGGCGGATAGAACGGGATATTGAGCTTCCCGTGCTCTCCACCAAGCCAAAACCTCAAAGTTGGTGAATTCTTCAACCCCCATAGTGGCTAAAAAATCCGTTCCCGTATACCTCCCATATTCGGTATTAGTTTGGTCACCCCCGTCCCCCCTAGCATGTTTAATGCCTTCTCGTCTTAATTTGTTATACATGTCAATTTCCGGGTCCCCACTTGTATAGTTTTCATAGGTCGAGGCCATAGTACTAGAACTTGATTCACCCAAACCGGTTGTTCTATACTTGTTAAAATAAACACCAAACAACCCTTTAAAAGATTCACGAAATTCTTTTATGGCGTTATCGACAAATAATGGGTCGTTCAAACCACAATTCAATTTTTCAAAGATTATTTTCATATTGTATTCCACCCCAATTTTGTTCAAAGTCGGGTTTAGTGCGGCGTAAACGGTAATTAAAGGTGATAATTTAGAAAAATATTTTCTCATTTTTTCTTTCATCGGGGCTACCATTGACTTATAGAAAGGACCTTTAAACTCATAATCGTCTAACTTTGTAGCCATAAAACATAGTTGTTTAAGGACTAAATGACTCGTGGGATAATAAACTCCCGATAACAAAGTTGTTGCGGTTTTGAAAACTTTAAGCAATTCACTTATTTTACGAATAATTTGCCAATTATCACTCGAAAATGCTACAATACCCCGATGCGCTACCACTAAGTCACCATGAAATAAAGTTAAACTACCTTGTTGCCGTAAACCGCAAATAAGCATATTGTAGGTCGAGTTCCATCTTGTTGGAACATCCCAATTAGGTGCCAAAAAGACGGAACCCGTTTCCTTACAAAGTTTCATATATGCCTTGTATATACTTTTGCGGTTTGAAAATACATCGTGCAACATGGTTTTATAAGCACTTATGGCGTCTTTTACTACGGGGACTTCTAGTCCGGCTTGCACAACCAAATTAATAATGTGTGCAATGCATCGACCATAATAAAAGTCACCGTTCAATGGTGGTAAGTATTTTAGCTTTAGTTTACCCACCGCGTTTGTGTTATTACTTGCATTATCAAATGTAATTGAAAACACTTTTTCTTCCAAATTATATCTTTCTAAAACTTCCATTAACATGGGAAATAAGTTATGACCCGAGTGAGGATAAGGAAATTGGTCAAAAGCAATAACCCTTTCATCATTTGCCACGATTCGGGATCACACCAATGTGCGGTAACGCAAATGTATGAATCGGGCAAACCATGAGGAGCCGACCAAACGTCGGTTGTTAAGTTTACATTTGCATTTAGATTTTCAAAACCTTGTAATATCATTGTTTTAGCTTTTTTCCAAATTTTTAAGCAATCCTTACGAAGAGTATTACGACTTACATGAGTATATAGCGGTTGGAGGCACTTTTGAACCACCCTAGTGAACCTCGGGTTGTCGAAGTGATTGAATGGCAAGGCGGATTGAATCACAAAACCCGCAAACTCTTCACGCATCCTCTCCACCGAATAAACAAAAATACTCCCGTCTCCACCCATCGATGATTGACTCGCTTCCGGTACGCTATGGAGAACTTTACAATACCTATCGGTGTGACTCTTCAACGTCGAGTTGGAATTATGTTTCATAAAAATGCCGCAATTATTACAATGCGCCATAATTGAGCCATCGGACAAACGCACCATCCGGAAATTTTGCCAAATATTTTGGTTTCGGGTTGTTGGGATAACCTCTACGATCGTTCTTTCATTTGACGAACCGCAACCGGTTGAAGCGGTAGAGCTTTGAGTTGCCATTAGATTGTTGGTGATTTTTTGAGAATTATTCAAACGTTTTTCGAAGGTATTTTTTGCGTTTTTTGAGCTTTGAGAGTGTTTTGAGAGAGTTAGAAGTGTGTGTTTAATCCCAAACTCTACCACATATTTATAGTAAACTTGGAATGGCAAAATGGTAAAAAAAAATGCAAAAAAAACGGTCAAAAAGCAGTCCCAACGGGTCTTTAAACGGCTAGTTTGACTTTTGTTGACTGGTCCAACGGCTAGTGGGACGCCCGTCCCCTTTACTCTATATAGTTTGTGACGCCCATCCCAATGGGAACCGGTTTCAAACCGGGTTCACAAACCGGTTTCCCGAACCGATTTCACTCAAACCGGTCTCGAACTGATTTGAAGCTGGAAAACCCAAACCGGTTTGAAACCACCGGTTTCGGTCAAAACCGAACCGGTTTTGGTCAAAACCGGTTTGGTCCGGTTTCGGTTTCGGTTTTTTTTTTCGGTTTCGGTTTCGGTTTCGGTTTTTTTTGACACGACTAATACTGATGCTAAGGCGGGGATCTACTGATGGTTGACGCTACTGATAAGTAGGATATCTACATACTGATGTGGGTCCCTACTGATCGGTACTTAGAATATGAAGGGGTGCTGACGTGTAAATTTTTCTTGTCATTTAGTGTTCATTTAATACTGATGAGGGCATTTAAGTCCTTTCCCGGTATTATTTGAAAAACTATAAATGCTTCATCTTCAACCTTAATTCACTTCACCGTGATCTAAATTGCAAGAAAACCCTCTTTAAGCAATCGAAAATTCTAAAGTCTGCAAATCAAGTCGAATATCATCAATGGATCTCGAATTTCATGATCAACACAATGCTGTGGCATATCTTATAAAAGGAAAAGAAACATCAGGTTTTCATACACTCATAGACTTCTTAAATCGCTCGAAAATCAAATACGCCCTAACTATCAACCCGACAATTAGAAGTCTACATATCCGAGAATTTTGGGCGACAACCACCATGGGTGACATAAATGGAGTGCCAAGTATATCTGCCACAGTTGATGGAAAGCCAGTCATCCCAACCGAAGCCATTATTCGTACTCACCTTCAGCTGGATGATGAAACAGGTATCATTTCTATGCCCAAAGAAAACTTGCTTGTGATTGTGGGCCGTATGGGTTACCCTGTAACCCAACGCGTGACTTTTAACAAAGCCCAGTTTCCAAAAATCTGGAAACTGTTCGACCACATAATCCAAACTTGTCTTTCCCCAAAACATAGTACCTGGAATGAAATAAATGTGCCTAATGCTACTGCAATGGCATGTTTGGCGGATGGCCAGGTATTCAATTTTTCAAAATTTATTTTTTAGGGGATGCAATCAAACATCTCTGCCAAGGGTAAAATTTTAATGTACCCTAGATTCTTGGCAGAGATCTTTTCAAAGGAAATTCCAAATCTTACTCCTCATGAAAACCTTTTCTTATCTTGCGTACATTCCTCAAAAACTTTTACATCAATGAGGAAGGTAGGGAAAACTTTTGATGGTGATGCAGATACTCCTCTTTTTCAAAATATGTTGGGGGTATCTTCATCATCTGCTTCTAGAGGTGAAGGATCATCTAACCCAGGTGCATACCAACCCCCACCTCCCACTTCTTCTACTCCACCCATTCCTCCCATTGTGGAGCCTGAGGTTCAAGAACCTATTGTTGATATTCCAGCCACTGAACAGACTGTTCAAGCTGATGAATCAGTTGATCATTCTCTTGATCAAACTGAAGCTCCCATTCTAGAACCACCTGTCGTAGCAGGCTCTAGTACACCACCTGTTGAGGTTGGCACACATACCCATACATCCATGCATGAGACCATGGATGATGCAGAGTTGCATGCACAGTCTCAAGGGGGTCCTTCAACACTTGTTACTGAAGACCCAATCCTTGAAACCTATCCTGGCACTTCCCTCTTTCTTGGAAGTGACAATGAGGATAACATTGAAGCTGATGATCTTATCAATCCTTTCTCTTATGAAGCCTATAGAAGGCTTTCAGTCTCAATGGGTCCACATGAGGTCTCACCCAACCTTAAAGAGGTAGCCACCAAGGAGATGAGTGGTTATGTGGAAAGGGCTCAACCTACTGATGTTACACCTAGTGTGACACATGACAGGTTGATAGGAAATAAGACCCAATTCACGGCAACTTCACTCTATGGAGGGTCTTTTGATCCTTCATGCGAAGGTCCCTGGTGCCAAGAAACCAAGAGGGTACAGCTGATCAAGCTAGGCTTGATATTGTATCTTTGTTCAAAGATCTGCCTCATGTTGATACTCAACATGAGAGTGGGGAGAATAGTGTGCACATCCAGGAATTGACGAATAAATGTACCACTCTGGAGGTTAAGGTGACAAAGCAAGGTCAGGAGATCAAAATGCTAAAGAGAAAATTGTCCAAGCTTGCTAAATCTGTCCAAATCTCACACTCCTCCATGCTCAAAAGACTGAAATCTGCCAAGGCTCTAAAGAAGATTGTCAGAATCAATCAAGCAGTGCAGACAGAAGAGGAGGTACATATGGTGGTGATGGAGAAGGATGTGCTTGTTATGGTGGATAGTGGTGTGCAGACATATGATGCAACCACTAAGGGGGAGAAAATGGTGATAGATTTGGAGGATGATGAAACAGTTGAGAAGGAAATGGAGAAGCCAACTACTGATGAAGAGGTTACAGTAGAAAAAGAGTCTGAAAAAGAGGAAACTCCAAAAGGTGGTGAAGCTACAGTGGATGATCAACCATCAGTAGATACCCCACCTACTGATGCTTCAGCTGCTGATGTGCCACCTTCTACTGATGTACCAACAGCTGATCCTTCATCTACTGATATCCCAGCTACTGATGCTTCATCTACTGAGCCATCAGCAGCTGACAAACAAGAAAATTGGAAGATGGTTGTGTTTGAGGATGCAGAGGGGGAGAAGCCTGCTGATCAATCTACTGATGGACCTCCATCAGCATCTCAAGCTTCTAAGGATGCTACATCTACTGATGATCAAACTCTAGCTAATGTGTTCTGTCCAGACCCTCTGAGAGTGGACACATTAACTCAAAATCTCAGTATGTTTGTGGACCCTGAATTGGTTACAAGGGAAAATCTACTGAAATGTAAAGCAACTTTTGCAAAGATGGATGCTAAAGAACCAAAGGAGGAAGAAAAGGCTAAGAAGAAAGCTGAGTCCAAGTCTCTAAAGTTTAAAGATCCTCAAGGAAAAAGGAAAGTACAAGATCAAGAGCCTGAGAAGGAACAGAGAAAGGAAAAGAAGAAGGTTAGATCTAGCTCTCTTAAAATCAAAGAACCCCAACCTGAAGCAGATCAACTGATCACATATGAGAAAGAGAAGGAAGCTGCCATAGATGCTGAACTCAAAATAAAAATACAGCAAGTAGAGGAAGATGCAAAGCTGAGCAGACAAATGCAAAGAGAAGAACAAATGTTGGCTGAAGCAGAAAGAAGGAAAAAGAAGTCTGAACAGTCTCTTGAGCAAAAGAGAAGAGATGACAAAAAAAATTTTGTTGACTATCTAGTGAGGAAAGGATATAATCCAAAGTCTGTGAAGTCAATGAAGCTTGAAAATCTTGCAAATCTCTACAAGGATGTCAAAAAGCAAGAACTAGAGAAGGAGAAGGCTCAGTACATCCTTGAGAGAAACATTAAAGTAACTCATGACCCCTCAATGGGAGCACCTAGTGGTCTTATGAAAAGAAATAGAAGTGGAGAGCTAAGATCAAAGGTGACTCAAAATCTTGAAGATGTGCCTGCAAATAGGTAGATTCAGGAGAAAAGGAGGAGGGAAGCTGAGCAAGAAACTGAGAGTCCTGAGCAACAACTGAAAAGAAAAAAATCAAATACTGGACAGTAGCTGAAGGATCATCAGCTGCTGGAGGATCATCAGTAGCTGCTGGAGGTCTATCACTGAAAGAGAAAGAGGAAGAATTTGAAGCTGTTAATAAAAGGTCCTTTCATGACATGGCAAAGCTTGTGAAGTACAAATCATATGAAGAGGCTAAGCCACTCAATAGAATTGTACCAATCACTGACTGGTTCAATGTGATGGAAGATGGTAAAGACAAAGTAAAGATAATCAGAGCTGATAACTCTTCACAAACCATCTCCTCACACAAGACTCTATTCTCCTCCCTCACAAGAGATGAGCTTCAACAGATGCTAGCAATAGGAAGGACCAAGTATGTAAGGAAGCATCATATGGATTTCAATCTGAACATCCTTCTTCTTGACCTTCTGTTGATATGTTTTGAGCCAGAGTTCATGGATGATAGAGTAAAAAGGTACTCTGAAGTGGTGGGATGGATTCTGTATGAAAAGAATGACATCTATTGCATCATGAGAAAGGATGGCACTACAGAGTTCTACCTTGTTGAGAAGAAATACAACCATGATCCTTGTATGATGAGCATTATGTTGAAGAGAAGACTATATGCATCTCTTAACTCCAATAAGGCAACTCAGCTGATTTGGAAGATAAATGGAAAAATCAAAGAGAAGTATGCTAACTTGTTCAAGGAAAAACCTCCAAATCAATGATAAAACAAGTAAGCAACTCTGTCCTTTTTGAAAGAAATTTTGGGTTTTTGGTATATAGTGATGAGCATGGATATGCTATCACTAACGCTGTGTTCTTAAGTTTTAAGATGATGGAAAAGGAAAAAGACTAAAAAGGGAATGGAAATAGAAAAGAAAAGAAGGGATTGTTTATATGTTTTTGAGTTGGATTAAGGGAAAAGGAAAGTAACATAATGTTATGTTCTTAACTACATGAAAAAGAAAGGATTTAGACAAAATTACAATCTTGCTCTTAATTGTTACAAACCAATCTTTTAAAAGAAGGGACATTTTTGTCTTTTAAACAAAATAATAAAACATTTCATTTCTTTTCCTCCCAAATATGGGAGGAAGATTTTATCACAAAAAAATCCCCCCATTTCCTCTCTAATTCCATTTCCTTTCTTAAAAAAAAACTAGAGAACACAAAATATGATATGGATCATTTCTTTTCTCCCCAAATTAGAACTCAAGAACACACCGTAAGGGGGAGATTGTTGGGACATAATTCTCTAAGTATGCTTTGCTACTGATCAGTAGGTAGTCCTTGTCTACTGATCAGCAGTAAAACATATATTTTGGTCCCAAGGTACTGATCAGTATCTAGCTTATAAGAACTGATCAGTATATAGCCTCTTTTGAAGAACCGATCAGTAGCCACATACTGATCAACAGAAACCCATCGTCCTCAACTGATCAGTAGAGGTGGTAATCACCGGCGATGACTGCTGATGAAGATCCTCTACTACTGAAGCTTTTCAACCACTAAAGTACACTTCACGTGCTGTTGCAGAGCGCTTTACTGGGAGTTGTTTTTCAATTGATTGGACAGGTTGATTAGAGACTAACCATGTTTATAGAGTATGGCTATAGATTATAGTATTAGTTTACTCAAGTGTAATCGTACTTGTCTATAGCTTAGTAGCCTCAAGGATTTGTATTTAGTAATTTCTTTATCATATTGAGATGATAACGTCGACTGTGTAATTTTGTAATTCTCTCGAAATTAATACAAGTCAATTGAGGTGTTGTTGATAATTGTGTTATTTGTTCTTATCGTTTATTCTTACAAATTAACTCAATTAATCATAACCTTGTTCAATACAAGTTGTGTTTATCCGCTGCAACACATTTGTGTTTGTTAGATCTTAATCATTAAATCAATTAATCTCATTTTCTAATTGATTCAATCCTCTCAAACGTGTCACAAGTGACTAATTTACGAGGTATAGACTTTCCCGTATGAGATTTTTGAAAACTAATATACCGGATGTGCAAACATCTATTTTTCCGAATAGTTTTAAGGTTATCCAAAAAATGCAAGACAACCTTGTCTTAGTTTTATCCAAAAGGAGGTATACAATGTATTCTCAATAACTTCAACTATTTTAAACCTCGAACCAACTATATACTAAAACCTCAACTCCTCTTAGGGGTAGTTTGGTTCTTAAAATGTTTTCTCACGACGACCAGACTTATAAAAAAAAGTGTGAAAAAATTGAATAAAAAATGAAGAACTTGTTTTGAAAAAGTGATCGGGCCATACGAGCTCGAATACCCTACGAACCAATGCCAATGAGCCCGAAAGTCAGCTCGACAATCTAACTACCACCAAACTTATAAAAAGAAATGGACCCTAATCCTAGTCAATATCTCTCTTTCCATAAGTGCTTGGAGTAGGGTTTCATCGGGTCGGTTCTCGGTTTATTTGAGTTATTTAATTCGGTTTATTCCTTTTCCTGGAAAAAAGTTTAAACTGAGAACCGAATTCATATGAAGAACCAAACTGAAAACTGAATTTGAATTAGGTTCGGTTTTCGGTTTTAACCGAAAAAACTGAATTGCCTCCAAAGAAAAGTATTTTTTTAATGGGTTTTAATATGCATATGAGATATGAAAAAAATTGTGAATGATATAATTTAGTCATTTATTATAAAAGTCTAATTAAACAAAGAAAATTCAAAAAGTTATGTACTTTACCAAACTAAAAAGTTAATATCTTATTTATTAAGTAATTAATCATATGGCTAAAAGAAAAAATTATCAAGATATCAACTATGATGTCACTTTGACCACAATTGACTAAACTTAGAGTCCGGACACATCTAACAGAAGAAGAGATGCGAGTTTGAGGTTTTCCGAGTTCTCCGTAGTAAACTATAATTTAGTAAATTAAAACTATTTTTACTTATAAAAATATAAAATATATTCGGTTTTCGTTTAAAACCGAATTAAAAATTCTAAAGCAAGAATCGAATTCTAGTTCGGGAACCAAAAATCAAATTCATAATCGGTTCGATTGTAAATGAATTTTGGTTCGATTCGAATTTCGGTTTATTCGATTAAAAATCAAACCGTGAACACCTCTAACATGGAGGCCAATCTAGGATTTGAGGAATTGTTTTCTGGCATTTTTAATATGTAGTGATGAAGAATATTATGAAATCATTATGTTGATAAGAGTAGTAGTTTTCTATCTTTAATGGCAATGATAAAACATTTAAATATAAAGTTTTAAAGTTGAAATTTAAAGATGATAAAATTATTGGACCATCTTTTTATCTAATCAATTATTAAATAATTACAAATATAAACTATAACATACTTACTATATAAACTTAAAATTTTGAAATAATTGAATTTTATATTTTATAAATTTAAAACAATCAATTATAATGTTTAAAATTTCAAATAAGTTTAGAATTTTTAACTAAGGGTATGATAGTGTTAGTAGGTGATGGCTTATACTTATAGCCTATCAAACCTAATATTTGGGTTCGGCCCACTAAATCTCAATCTGAAAAAAGGACCAGAACCCGGAACGTGAGCCCGACACCCAGAAGCCCCGCGACCAAGTAAAATGGCCCCGGCACCCGACCCCGTGTCCGGGTAAAATGGCCCTGGCACCCGGCCCCGTGTCCGGGTAAAATGGCCCCGACACCAGGCCCCGTGTCCGGGTAAAATGGCCCCGCCACCAGTCCCCGTGTCCGGGTAAAACGGCCCCGTGTCCGGGTAAAACGGCCCCGTGTCCGGGTAAAATGGCTCCGGCACCAGGCCCCGTGTCCGGGTAAAATGGCCCCGGCACCAGGCCCCATGTCCGGGTAAAATGGCCTCGTGTTCGGGAATCCGGCCCCGTGTCCGGGAATTTGGCCCCGGCACCCGAGCCTTGGCCCCGTGTCCGGGAGTTTAGCCCCGACACCCGAGCCTTGGCCCCGACACCCTAGCCTTGGCCCCGTGTCCGACATTTAGGCCCCGACACCCGGCACTTAGGCCCCGACACCCGGCACTTAGCCCCACGTCCGGGAATTTGGCCCCGTGTCCGGTAGCTTGGCCCCAGCGTCCGACGTCCGGCACCCGTGGCCCGGTGTCCGGCACTCGTATCCCGGCGTCCGGCACTCGTGGTCCGATGTCCGGCACCTTGGTAGCACTTACGCCTAGGCTGTCACTCATGCTTTTGGCCCGACACTCCAGAGCCAATACTTATACCTTGTATCTAATAAGTACCGTATTCCTCCAAACCAACACTAATGCCTTGGGATTCATCTCATAGTATCCTACTCCTGACATCCTACCAGTCAGACACTCAAGCCTAATCCTTGAGTGTAACCGTCAAAGCATTAATAAGGTTATATAATGATATGGACGTTATCTGTATCTTTAATACCCGTTGGAATCCTACTGATGAGTCATAAATGGTCATCATGGTCATACGTTGTTGATACCTGGTAGTGTTGGGTATAAATACTCCACACTTCAGGTTTTGGAGGCCATCTTCTCTACTATGATACTTGCACACAGTATCTCTTGACCGGAATACCTATACACTTCCCGCAGTAAACATATTCCGATCTTCTTTCTCCAACCAGCCACTTGACCACCTTAGGCTCGCCAAGAGCTTGATAGGTTCGCACTGCTAAGCAGGAGGTCAAGGGGTTGAATCCCAAACACCCAACTTACTGAGCCTGTCAATCCTTTCTCTAACATTGGCGCCATCCGTGGGACACGTTTTTTAGCAACGGTGTTTCATCTTTATTTCCAGATTTTCACAAGTTTTTTCTTCAATTCGTTTCTTTTTTCATCATGGAAGACATGAACTCTTCATCAATAATTTCCTCAGTCCCAGAAGTAACTACTACAACACCACCCCCAATGACTACTGTAACCCCTTCCCCAGTGACTGCTGTGACCACATCCCAAGTTGAAGGGAGTACCACCCTGATACCGACGATTGTTTCGTCACCTCGTGCATTTGTTTCATTTCTAGTTAGTTCATACCAGACATGGAGACAGACATGGTGTTTGAGAGAGGTCCAATGGGGAGGATAGGCAGGCACGGATTTTCCGCCTTGGAGGATTGGACACTAGGGGATTCAGGTCCTGTCCGTCTGTATCGCTCAACAACCACTGGACCTTTGTATTCTACAAGGGTGTCCGGAGCTAGTGCATCTGCCATACCAACGCCAAACGTGTCAAGTTTTCAGATCCCCATGTCTCGTACCTCAACACTGCACGAAGAAGCCGCTGAAGCCTCTTGGCAGGCTGTCCCAGAACTTCATGGCTTTGAAGCCCCTAGGCAGCCTGCCTCGGCGGGATCCCAACCCGTCACTCAAGGAACGGGAGAGGACCCAAGCATGGGAAGGCAGAGAAGGACATTTCAGAATATCCAAGGAGCAACATCAGTACCAACACCAACCTCATCTAAACACCTCCTGGCTCAACTATTGGCATCCCTGCAGCCAGCACCACCACAGGAAATCCCCCAACAATCCGAAACAGATGTCCTGTTAACACAGTTGGCGGATCGCCTGAGGCAGAACGCGCCGACACCGGCGCCACCTCAAAATCCCAATCAAGAGTTATTACGACTGTTGCAGCAACTAGCAGAAGGAGAAATGCCAAGAGAAGCTATTATGCTTGTATCAATAGTAAGTTCGAAATTTTGGGACTGGGTGTCAAGATATCCGATGCCAGACAAGCAGAAGGTCCCCTCCATTGTAGGCACTTATGACGGCACAAGAGACCCAGACGACCATATGGCCTTGTTTGAGTAGGCCATCATGACAGAAAAATGGGTAGACCCGGTAGTCTGTAAAATGTTTCCAGGAACATTGCAATGGTTTGCAAGAGATTGGTTTGCTGGCCTTCCAGAAATGAGCATTAGGGACTTTGCTGATCTAAAGGCAAAGTTTGTGTATCAATTCTTTCAGCAAAAGAAACAACGCAGGACACATCTGGAGGCCCACCTAATCCGGCAGAATGAAGGGGAAGCTTTGCGAGACTTCATCCTGCGGTACACGCATGAATGCCAAAAGATCCCAGGTTTGCCAGAAAGACAACTAATTTCAGGTTTCACCTTTTCCCTCTTGCCTGGTCAGTTGTAGGAAAAACTTGTAAAAAGGACTCCCGCCACCTTCAAGGAAGCCACAGATAGAGCCTATGACTTCTTAAGATCAAGGGAAACTGTCTCTTTGCAAGAGGAGTGGCTGGAAAGAAGGACAAGCTTTGGAACGGTGGGTCAGCGTCAGGTAGACAGGACCAGCAGCGGGAAGATAGGAGAAATGACAGACGGGATGACAGAGGCAACAGAAGGTTTAGCCCTTATGACAAGACTGCATCCGAGCCATTTCTCAACAAGACCCCGAAAGAGATCCTGTAGACAGAGCATGTAGGCTCTACTTTTAAACCTCCACCACAAATGGCACACAGGTCTGGTAAGAAAAACATGAACAAGTACTGTGAATTTCACGAGGACCATAGACATGACACCAATGCCTGTCGGGAATTGAAAGGAGAGATAATAAGGGCGTTGGACGAAGGAAAGTTAGAACACCTAGTGCCAGCTGCAAGACAACAAACCAACAGGACCCCAACCCAGAAAACGTATGCCTGGCAAAAGAGGGGGGAGAATAGTGAACGGCCGGGACCGCCAGAAGGTCACATCCTTATGATTGAAGATCAGACATACATAGACTAAACCTAGATCAAGGTCTGATAAATTTTTATTCTATGTTTTCATGTTTTGTCAAAGTTTAATCTTGTTTTCTGTCAAGGACATGGATGTCACACCCCGCTAAAACGGAAACACGGGGCGTGAAGAGCGAGGATGTCATCGCACAAGCATATAGATCGATACCAAAATTTATATATTACAAAAACACATATTTAAAGTTTACAAACGATAATAGTTTAAGTTTACAAAATATTCATAACAAGACTTCTGAATTCAACCACCCAAACCATTCCCGATCTTGAAGTCTTTAAGTGCAAACCCGCAAAAGCTAACCACATGAATAGACGTCTCCACTACTTACTCGTTTCCTGAAAACACGAGTAAAATGTTAACTACGGGAGACGTAGTTAGTGAGTTACAACATATTGTAAAAGCATATAATGTTTTAACGCATTAATCACAGGTATAAGATATGAATAAGTTTTATGTATATAGGTATCGACCACATAGTGTACGGCTATGTGACGATCCTATTATTGTCCAGTGATAAAAGGGTTACGTTGCTAAGCCTGTAGTTTACCCGATTAATAACTATGCACCACTGAATCTTAGTGGAGAGGGTATTTGCAACTACCCTAATAGCGCTATCCATAAATTATTAACAGTCCTTTCCAAAGGGATTAATAGCAACCAATAGTGGTAACGGGAATTAAAGTGGCTATCCGTCAATATGTTAGATAATTCAATAACATATGACAACCATAAACGATCACTGGCAATATAAGTATATACCGTCATTACCTCAGCGGTGGAACATTCCACATGTGTAAGACGATATGCATATGTTGTCATTACCTCAGCGGTGGAATAATCCACATGTGTAAGACAATAAGTATAAGTTTGAGTTTCCAAGTATAAAAGTATAACTTTCTAGAGTGTTCACAGTTGTTGGCAAAACATTCAACAATGCTAAAATATGTTTTCGTTTAAGTGTTCAAGCGTATACAATCCATGTATAAAGTATAAGTTTCAAGCATAAGAGTATCTCGTTATAAGTATGCAAAACTAGCATATAACGCTTATAGAATAAGTTTACGATAACAATCGTAAAATAGTGTAAGACTCGTGTTTCCACCCCAAAAGGTATATAAAACGTTTAAAAGATAGGGGTTCTGTAACTCACGTTTCGAAGTGTGAGTGTGTGAGTCGGAATCTCGAGCTAGTCGGTCGGAATCAACGTCGTCCTATAACACCAAAAGAGTATATAAATATACTATGCTTTAGTTATTCTAAGTTTTTATTAACGTATTATTAGTCTCGTTTCGTTAAGTTTAATTGTTATTAATTCATTTTCGTTCAAAATACCCGTTTACTAATCTTAGTCCAAATAATTCGATTATCGTCCGAAATAAGTGTTTTTGTCCCAAAATAACATTCAAAAGTCTTATGTTCGTGTAGTCCAAATATAGTCCTCAAGTCCGAATATGCGTTTTTGTCCAATTTTTGTATTATGTCATTTTTTCAATTTATTACTTACAAATCAAGTTTTTATCAAAATATATTAACACTTTAATTCTTCTAGTTTATTAGGTTTTTATAACAATTTGATTTTAATCATTCTTAACAATTTTAACATATTAATAACTTAACATATTTACATACAAACTTCATATTAATCATTTTAATATCAATTTTAGTATCATAATTTATGATATATATACATATGTTCAATAATCATTTACATCCAAAATATCACCAATAATATATATCTTATTACAAAATCATAATATGTTTATAATAACAAATTTTTTTGTATAACTTCAATTCAAGTCTTCTAATCAATATATAATCAAGACATCATATTTAATGATAGTTTACATACTAAAATTAATACTATTAATAAAACTATATGAGAGTTAAATAAAGATTTTACCCCAAATGATCCTGTAATTTCTTTGATTCAAAACACCAAGCTTTCCTGAAAACCCTCTTTAATCTTCAAACTCCAAAGTATGTGTGTGTATGTATTATGTAAAGAGTTTTATGAATATGATATTTTGAATATATATAAATGACTAGTTATGAGTCATTTATGGACTCATTCTTATCATGCCACGTTAATTGTAAGGTGTCAATTATTTAGCATGCTAAGTGGGTGACTAATATGTGTGTTTAATTTTTAATTATTATTATTTTTTTATTTAACTTTTTTTTTTTAAAAAAAATCTGGGTATATTATGACATTTTCGATCAACTTAATATCACATTCAATAATTATGGCCATAACCATTAGAAAGTAGACTCTTATACCTTTCCAACGATATTTTATTCATCAAAAATGGAGTTACGGTTGATTTATTATGATTTTTACAAAACAACCTTCTTTTAGAGTATAAAGCTGTCCAACTTCGAGTTTTATCAATATTTCACCAAAAATCATAACAACTATCCAACTTACTTTAAAAAAAATCATAATCTCTTTTCTAAGCTTGTTTAGTAACATTTCAACTATTATTTAGATTTTCGTTATGCAATATTGTAATGTTATGAATTTAGACAAATTCATAATTTGTCTTCTTGGTATAATTGGTCGTTTATTGATTCGATTCCGACTCCGAGACACACACGTTTAAAATCATGTAACATAAAACTTACGTTAAGGCTTTAGCATGAGTTACAACGAGCTAACTTAACAAATAGCTTATGCTTCCAAAACCACACATAAGAGTTATATCACATAAGGAGTCGAGGTTAAAAGTTAATACACTCGACCTAAGATAAGACGGTCGTCACATTCTCCCCCCGTAAGAAAAATTTCGTCCCGAAATTTATTATATTAGTTGTGGAAGAAGTGAAGGGATGAGGATACTTTTGCATCATGTGATCCTCTTGTCCCCATGTGTATTCAGGGCCACGCCTTGCGTTCTAGCGTACCCTTACTATGGGAATTCAGCGATGCCTTAGCCTCTTAGTTTCGCGATATATGATTTCAATGAATTAGAGTTTATCATCTAAGTGCACTTCCTGTAAAGGAGTAATTCGTCCGATATACATTACTTCATGTTTGAGTCATGAAAAGTATTACTTATGTTGCCAAGATTTTTGCGGCATCTTTCAAATATAAGCTACATGACCGATAACTTCGATGGTCCTTTCTATCTTGGACTTAACTTGATTTGGTTTCTTAGCATACTACTTCCTTCCAAGGTGATACCTTAAGGAGTACTTTGTTGCCAGTTTGAAAGTCTAAAGACTTTTTATGTGCATTTGCGCAACCTTTCTGGCGAGTTCTCATAATGTTAGACCTTCTCTTATTGTGATGATCTTTCTCAATAATTTCTTGAACTATTTCCATGCTAATTAGTTGTCGGTCACCTGATATTAACCAACATATTGGCGATCGACATATAAAGCCTTGCAGGTAACGTATCTGATGTTATCATGGTAGCTGCCGTAGTATAAGAATTCTGTCAAGGGTATGTAGTTATCCCAACTACTATCGAAACCAATAACGTGCGTTCAAAGCATCACCTTTTCCCTCTTGCCTGGTCAGTTGCAGGAAAAACTTGCAAAAAGGACTCCCGCCACCTTCAAGGAAGCCACAGATAGAGCCTATGACTTCTTAAGATGAAGGGAAACTGTCTATTTGCAAGAGGAGTGGCTGGAAAGAAGGACAAGCTTTGGAACGGTGGGTCAGCGTCAGGTAGACAGGACCAACAGCGGGAAGATAGGAGAAATGACAGACGGGATGACAGAGGCAACAAAAGGTTTAGCCCTTATGACAAGACTGCATCCGAGCCATTTCTCAACAAGACCCCGAAAGAGATCCTGCAGACAGAACATGTAGGCTCTACTTTTAAACCTCCACCACAAATGGCACACAGGTCTGGTAAGAAAAACATGAACAAGTACTCTGAATTTCACGAGGACCATGGACATGACACCAATGCGTGTCGGGAATTGAAAGGAGAGATAATAAGGGCGTTGGACGAAGGAAAGTTAGAACACCTAGTGCCAGCTGCAAGAAAACAAACCAACAGGACCCCAACCCAGAAAACGTATGCCTGGCAAAAGAGGGGGGAGAATAGTGAACGATCGGGACCGCCAGAAGGTCACATCCTTATGATTGAAGATCAGACATACATAGACTAAACCTAGATCAAGGTCTGATAAATTTTTATTCTATGTTTTCATGTTTTGTCAAAGTTTAATCTTGTTTTCTGTCAAGGACATGGATACCATGCCTTATAATAAAATGTTTGGTCTGATATTATCCCAATTATGCACTGCATTATCTTTTTATTTTATGAACATTGTTCAACATCACAAGCATAAGGCAAAATAAGACACTCATGTCTAAGCCAAAACATGCGAACACGTCTTTTCATCTACTTGAGAAAAGATAAGCACTTCTCATAGGGAAGCGACATACCTCGCGAGTAATACAAATAAACGGTTAACCAAATAATGCATCATTGATGTAATATGCTTAAATAGCAAACAAATCATAAGATAAATATCCAACGGATAAACATTTATTATTAAAAAGAAACCACTCATAGAGCCAAGCAAAATATCCAAACCATAAAGCTTATAAAGTTGATATTCATAACAGAAAGGGAAAATGTTCAAACATATAAATATATATATATATATATATATATATATATATATATATATATATATATATATATATATATATATATATATATATATATATATATATATATATATATATATATATATATATATATATATATATATATATATATATATATATATATATATATATATATATATATATATATATATTTCGCCGGCACAAAAGGCCGGTTGTATGCCGGCTGTGAAATCCAAGTCACCGGCACAAAAGGCCGGCTATATGCCGACTAACGACACCACGTCGCCGGAAAAAAAGGCCGGCTGTATGCCGGCTACTTGCCTAGCCACCGGACAGGAACCGGACGTCGCAAAAAAAAAAAAAAAAAAAAAAAAAAAAACTTACCGATCGCCTAAAGCAGAAGAGTTAGGCTTCAAAAGGCCGGCTATATGCCGACTAACGACACCACGTCGCCGGAAAAAAAGGCCGGCTGTATGCCGGCTACTTGCCTAGCCACCGGACAGGAACCGGACGTCGCAAAAAAAAAAAAAAAAAAAAAAACTTACCGATCGCCTAAAGCAGAAGAGTTAGGCTTCAAAACCTAATTTTTAAAACCTAACTGGGGGGCATGATAGTGTTAGTAGGTGATGGCTTATATTTATAGCCTATCAAACCTAACATTTGGGTTCGACCCACTGAATCTCAATCTGACAAAAGGACCAGAACCCGGAACGTGAGCCCGACACCCAGAAGCCCCGCGACCAGGTAAAATGGCCCCGACACCCGGCCCCGTGTCCGGGTAAAATGGCCCCGACACCAGGACCCGTGTCCGGGTAAAATGGCCCCGACACCAGGCCCCATGTTCGGGTAAAATGGCCCCGTGTCCGGGAATCCGGCCCCGTGTCCCGGAATTTGGCCCCGACACCCGAGCCTTGACCCCGTGTCCGAGAATCAGGCCCCGTGTCCGGGAGTTTAGCCCCGGCACCCGAGCCTTGGCCCCGACACCCTAGCCTTGGCCCCGTGTCCGACATTTAGGCCCCAACACCCGTCACTTAGCCCCACGTCCGGGAATCCGACTCCGTGTCCGGGAATTTGGCCCCGTGTCCGGTAGCTTGGCCCCAGCGTCCGTCGCTCGTGGCCCGACGTCCGGAACCCGTGGCCCGGTGTCCGGCACTCGTATCCCCGCGTCCGGCACTCGTGGTCCGATGTCCGGCACCTTGGTAGCACTTACGCCTAGGCTGTCACTCATGCTTTTGGCCCGGCACTCCAGAGCCAATACTTATACCTTGTATCTAATAAGTACCGTATTCCTCCAAACTAACACTAATGCCTTGGGATTCATCTCATAGTATCATACTCTGACATCCTACCAATCAGACACTCAAGCCTAATCCTTGAGTGTAACCGTCAAAGCATTAATAAGGTTATATAATGATATGGACGTTATCTGTATCTTTAATACCCGTTGGAATCCTACTGATGAGTCATAAATGGTCATCATGGTCATACGTTGTTGATACCTGGTAGTGTTGGGTATAAATACTCCACACTTCAGGTTTTGGAGGCCATCTTCTCTACTCTCATACTTGCACACAGTATCTCTTGACCGGAATACCTATACACTTCCCGCAGTAAACATATTCCGATCATCTTTCTCCAACCAGCCACTTGACCACCTTAGGCTCGCCAAGAGCTTGATAGGTTCGCACTGCTAAGCAGGAGGTCAAGGGGTTGAATCCCAAACACCCAAGTTATTGAGCCTGTCAATCCTTGCTCTAACTGTTTACAAACCTAAATCTTCATCGTTCGTAAAATTATTTGTAACACAATATGTGTTATCGCCGTTCGTAAAATTATTTGTAACAAAATATGTATTACCGGAAAAATTATTGTTGAAACATATTCATCGTTGATAGTAGTTTGTACTTAGTCTAGGACATGTCGTGTAAGTTAGAATGTATTACCGGAAAAAAATTATTGTTGTAACAAAATGTTGCGCTAAGTGTTGCGCAACGTATCACTTGTTTAAGTGTTGCGTTTGCGTAATATTTTAGGGTTTTATGGTCACTTATAAATACCCCAACCTCAGGTCATAAATGTAGCTGTCTAGAGAGAGAAAGTTAAGTGTTGTGCTACCCTACCTCTAGAGTTGCGTAACAGTTGATTCTGACGGTCTAAAGTCTTGTAATCGAGTGTATTTGATATTATTCGTATTGTATAACATTACGTGAGCTTAATAATATCAAATATTTGGTTATTTACGTGTTCTTCACCATTACATATTCACTTAGAAGTAATTCCGCGACTTTTAGGTGTTTGGTCCCGATCGGCTTCCGGAAGGCGACCAACAATTATTCACCGGAAGTTTAAATAATTTATTATCACTGTGGCATCGACACATGTATTTTACTAGTAGTAAGTTACATAAATCTTCTAAAAGTTTGTCCCTAAAAATATTACACCACTCGTCTATTAATTAATTGCGTTTTCCGTCCCTAAAATGAGTGTCCTTTAAAAATTATCGATAAAGTCGTTAATTAATAACAAATTTTGTCTCTAAATAGATATTCGTTGTAATTTACGGATGCACAAAATTTATTAATTTTTCTAAATGGATAAGTGATAAATATTTATTTTAATTTAGAGACAAATTTAGTTTATTAATATTGAATAACGCTATGTTCTCAAGTTAAAAATTAAAGTAAAGGAAAGAAAAGTGAAGTAAAGGAAATGAAAGTAAAGAAAATAAAATAAAAGCAATTCAATTTAACATTGTTCTCGAGTTATATAAGAAGGAAAGAAAGTGAAAGAAAAGTTTATTATTAATCATGTTCTTGAGTTGAATAGAAAGTAAAGGAAAGTAAATAAAACATTTCATTTTACAATTACACCCTTGTCAAATATTGAGTCATAACTACAACACAAGTATAGTATTATATTTGTTAATCAACACAATTTTTATTACCGATTACGTGTTTCAAACTTGTAGTTTTGGGTAGTTTATGCCTCATTAATTTGTAACTCTGTTATCACTGATTACCACATTCATGACGGTGTTAGCTTCAAAGTTACCGATATATATATTTTTTTATTATCTTTTTCATTGATACAATATGTATGAAAAACTAAGGTGATAAGGTTAGTTATGAGTATGAAGAATATTTAGTACGGTAGAAATCAAACTAATTAGTAAAAAAGATGTTCAGAATATGATGTTTCATGATCTAAAAATCATGAATCAAATCTAAAATAAATGACAAAACCGATAAAAAAAATAAACTCCATTCCGATCAAAGATCATGACAAAACTAGACAACGAAATATAAACTTTTAGTTCAAATAAAAAGACTACGATGATTAAGAAATAGGCAATACGTAATAATACTTTTCGGTATAGACGTGAGGACGAGAATGAAGTAAGAGACAATACAACATGTTTATGAAAAATACTCACTTTACAAATTTAAATAATTTGAATTAACTTGTTATTAAATCGATCAAAACAACACACGCATCGGAAAACTTTACCACAACAACATGTGAAGGGTTAGAAATTAAAAAACAACAAAGTCATCCTCAAAGGTAACACATGTAACAACATTTGATACGAGTAAGTTAATTCTTTTCAATCTTTCCAGTCTTGATATGTGTAAGTTAATTCTATATTTGCTAAGGTCAATAAAAAATAATTGCAATCAAAAGTATTGATGATGTTTTTTATTTTGATTGGGGATTTATAGATATAGGATTTAATAAACAAGAAGAACATGGAACAATTATATTTATAAAAAAAAGTAATTAAAAAATATTCATGAAACCTAATAGATTGAATGTGATTAAAAAATGCAGTCTATTTAGCATATACGTGATAATAATTTGTAGATAATAAAGAATAATTTCATAGATAATCACGTGTTTTGGAGAAAGGATAGATAGTGATCAGGTTTTGAGAAGAGAAAGTGGAGTAAACCAGTATGTAGAGAAATTTATGTGGGAGGGAATAATCACGTATTATAGGATTGATAGGGTAAATAATTATTAGAGTTTGTTAGGATATACTTTCCTACAGATACATCCCATATTTGACCTAATAAATATCTTATTGAAAAGGTCTATCAATTTCCTTTTCAATCACATCCTTTACCATCCTTTATCCCATAAAAAAACTTTAAAACACGTATTTTAATATTTTCTATTACTTTCCTTTTCGCTAAAATTTAAACTTAACGCTAAACTTAAAACTTAAAAGTACAACGTAAAGGTTTAAGACTTTTTTGGAACCGGCAAATAGATTAAAACAGGGGAACCCGACCAACAAGAAGCTAGCCGGGAACCACAAAAGAGTACACAGGAAAGAACAAAGAAAAACAGATTACAAGATCAAAAGAGGGGCATTAAGCCAAGACTCCCACGTACTAACCAACCCGAGTCTCCTATGCTTAACCCAAAAAAACACCGAAGAGATAATGTTGTCTAGGATTGTGTTAATGGAGCAAGGCTTGCAGTTGAAAACCCTATCATTCCGAGCCCTCCATATGCTCCATAAAGTGCCTTGGATGATAGCCGAGATCAATTCCTTCCTCTTTGGACAGCTTCCCCATCTTGAAGCAAAATCCAGCACCTCGCTCACCTTAATAAAGTGACTTCGAACTAACGTGATACCACACCAAAGTTGCAACCGGTTCCAAAGAAATTTAGCAAAAGGGCAACGAATGAAAATATGGTCCGAATCCTCCATACCATTAATATAAAAACAGCAACTTGTGGAAACACCCCCGATTCCCCGTTTAGCAAGTTCCGTACCAGTAGGAATTCGATTCAAAGCAGCCCTCCAAGTGAAACATGAGACTTTAATCGGAATGCTTTTCATCGAGGGAAGACAATTCGCACTATCAACCACTGAACCAACATTAGGATTGCCAAGTAAATGACGCATAAGATCCACCCGAAACAGCCCCTCAGTCCCGAGATTACACCTCCAGGTATCCTGGTTCAGACCAAGCCGGAAAGCACGCATAATTCCTTCGATAGCTGTCAACTCGCTGATCTCCACCAGGCTAGACGGAGCTGCAGACCAGTCCCAACACGGCGCACCATTCCGAATACGTTCAACAAGTTTGCACCTTTTTTTCTTATCTAACTTGTAAATGTGAGGATACACCGATTTCATATCACCTGCACCACTCCAATCGTCCCACCAAAAAGAGGTACCGTCGCCTTTCCCTATTACACAAGAAAAAACATTAAAAAAAGAGTAGCTAGTGTTAGATGAAGCATCCGCAAATGCAACAATATTGTTCCAAACTCCTCCCAAGCTCTTCTTACTCAGCACGTCCCAAGGTTTATCCCCCAATCTATGTATGCCATTAATAACACGACACCAAAGATTATTAGGTTCCGATTTTAGTCTCCACCACCATTTCATAATGAGTGCAATATTGAAGTTTCGAAGTGGAACGACACCAAGCCCCCCTTTGTCTTTGGGAGTAGTTACTTTATCCCAAGCAACCCAATGTATCTTTCTTTTATCCTCCGTACCTCCCCACAAGAATTTCCTTCTTATACTTTCAAGTTGCTCAATAACTCCACAAGGTGCTTTAAAAAGAGAGAAATAATAGATCGGGAGACTACCAAGCACACTTTTGATCAAGGTCAACCTCCCCCCAAAAGATAAGGTTCTAGCCTTCCAAAGAGATAACTTTGCAAGAAACCTATCGAGGACCGGTCTCCATGAATTTTTCAAATTCATATTCTTCCCAACGGGAACTCCAAGGTACATAAACGGAAGACAAGCCGGCTCACACCCAAGCACATTAGCCCAATCATTAACTTCATTCGGACTCGCACCAATACCAAAGACTTTCGACTTATGAAAATTGACTTTGAGACCGGAGGAGACATGAAAACACCGCAGAATTCTCGCAAGGTTTTTGAGATTCGATTTCTCCCACTCACCAACAAAAATGGCGTCATCCGCATAAAACATATGAGAAATCACAGTGTCACCGTTAGGGATAGAGATACCTTTAAATATACCTTTATCCACCGCCGCTTTAAGAGCCACATTAAGACCTTCCATAGCAATAATAAATAAGAAAGGGGAGAGAGGGTCCCCTTGCCTGATTCCTTTGTTTAGATGGAATTCCTTGGTAGGCACTCCATTAACCAGAATCGAAGCACATGCGGAGGAAACACAACCAGACATCCATTTTCTCCAAGTATCGCCAAATCCCATTTGACCCAAAATCGAGTCTAAGTACTCCCAATTAACGGAATCAAAAGCCTTATCAAAATCAACTTTAAAGATAAGAGCTTTTTTCTTCATCTTTTTAATCCAATTACAAACTTCATTTATAATGAGAGGGCCTTCAAGAATATTTCTACCTTTGATGAAAGCCGTTTGGGTAACATCAACAACACTACCAATCACCGTCTTCAGCCTATTAGCAAGCATTTTCGCGACTACCTTATACATACACCCGATTAAACTAATCGGACGGTAATCACTTAAGTTAATGGGGTCTTTTATCTTGGGAATAAGGGTTATAAATGATGAATTGCAGCCATGGGCAAGCCTTCCAAATCTTTCAAAATGCCTCACCATATTCATGAAATCACATTTGAGAACGTCCCAGAATTTTTTAATAAACGCAAAAGTAAAACCATCGGGCCCGGGAGCCTTGTCTCCACCACATGCCCAAACGGCATTTTTTACTTCATCCAAAGAGAAGGATGACTCTAAAAAATCAGCATCATGACTCGAAAGTTGTTTAAACAAAGGACTCACCAGTTTGGGACGGGAAGGCCACTCCTCCTTAAATTTAGAAATTAAAAAACTCAAACACCTCCATCTTCACCTGATTGGCATCCGAAATCCACTGACCATTGATATTCAAACCATGCATTCTGCTACGTCTATTCCTGTTGTTCAAATACCCGTGAAAAAACTTAGAGTTTTCGTCACCGTCAATTGCCCACTTGATTCTGGATTTCTGTTTAATGTCAAGCGTGATAAGTTTCTCAATCTCAACCATCTTTTTTATACCATCCCTCCTATAGTTGAGTTCCTGTGGTGTAAGGCTTCTAGATTCGGCGATAAAATCCAAAGTTTTAATCAATTCCTTTGCCAAGAATAAATCTGAGTTCTCTTCATTGTGCCCTGCCCTTCTCCACATACGAAGATTAGCCTTGAGGAATTTTAGTTTAGCCAAAAGGAAGGAATCAGGATTTCCGAACCCATGGAATCGAGAACAAGCGCTGATCACAGTGGATTCGCAACCAACCCTAAGTAACCAGGAATTAAGGAAACGGAAGGGTGTAGGCCCATAATCAATCTTAATGCATGAGAGTGTTAAAGGGCTATGGTCCGATAATTCCCGCGGATGGGCCGTAACACAAGCAGAAGGAAAAAGACCCAAAAAATTCGAACAAACAAGGAACCGATCTAGCTTACTCAGTTTAGCCCCAACCAGAGAGCAATACGTAAACCTGAGCCCTCCCATGGTGTACTCATGAAGACCCGCATTGAGAATGAACCCGTTGAAAGCCTCGGCCGTAGCTGGGCAGAATTCCGAGTTAAAGCGTTCGTCAGATCTCCGCACCGCATTAAAATCCCCAAAAAAGACCCAAATACCCGGATTATTATTTTTAATAACAATCAACTCATTCCATAACATTATTTTCTCAGAAAGTGCTTGAGGAGCATATATATTGGCGAAAAAAACTTTCCCCTGTACACCCCTCCACTTACCTCCACAAATTAAGAAAAATCTACCTTGCATTGAATCTTCAATTGAAAAGAAATCTCTATCCCACATACAAAGCAATCCACCTGATCTACCAGCCGAATTACTTCCAACAAAGTCGTAATTATCAGAATCCCAACACCCACTAACATCAATATTATTATAATTAACCATCATTGTTTCCTGCAGACCAACAAAATTCGGTTTGTGTTTTACCTTGAGGCGTTTAACCCATCTCACCTTGTGATACAACCCGATTCCTCTTATATTTAGGGAGAGGACATTCATTGGGACACATTGTTCTCGCCAATAACCTCCAACACACTCTTCAAAACTTGGTTCTCGGGGTTAATTTCAAAACCCACCTCACAACCAATCTCTGCGGTTTTGTCGAGTTCCTTCTCATTAGAAGATGCCATGGAGCAAGATTCACTGTTGATTCCAGAGCATGAAGGAGCAGCAATGTCATTTAAGTCGAATTTAGGGGGGTGAGGATAACACATAGAAGCCACTGCCATTGCGGAAGAAAACCTTTTACGTTTTTTTGAGTTACTTTCACTGATTGGAGAAGTTCCAGGCCCAACACCAAAAACTGACAAAGATGGTCCAGCGGGAGTATTGGGCTGTGAAGGCCCAAATCCAGAAATAAATTTTGAAGCCCCAACCTTGACATTAAAGAAACCGGAGTTGACTTCCTGATCCCCAAGATCAATAACCACGTCTGGTCCCACAGGAACCTTTCCAACATCTGCATAGTCAGCCGCAACATTCTCCTGGTCCCCATGCACATTAAAACCAACATTAAAACCATCGTGACCCTTCCACTTCTCTTTTTCCGGCGAGTGCATCGCCTGATCGACATTCTCCATTGGGACCAATTTTTCTGGCGAAGCCATCACCAGATCATCTTCCTCCGGAACAAATTCGGCTGGTTCCCGAACTACTTTACCGTCCAAAGTATCAGAGACACCCACACTAATATCCCCATCATCATCCTTATCCGAATCTTCTTCAGACGAAAGGTCATTGTACTCTTCAGCAGACTTAAACGGTAGTTCATCTACTTCCATTTCGACAATGCCAATTTTAATGGGTCTACCCTCCGCCGAAATAACCATTTCATCGTTAATTTTGCGGCGAAAACTGGTCAAAATGCCAACCTTACCAAATGAAAAGTCCGTACGATGTTCAAAGTCATCAAACGGGGCCACAGTTCTTCCAAACTTATTTGTAATTGCAGAGAAGTTTTCGACATCCCAGAATATGATTGGTAAGCCGATGATTTTAACCCAGGCCAAACGTTCAAAACCCGTATCATCACTGTCCCCCGGGATTACCCATTTGAACCATTCTTTCCATATTTCCTTATTCCCCATAAACTCCTTTGCATCCACCGATCCCCGAAATTTGAGAAGCACCTTCAGGCCACCAAGGTATTTCAGTTCATGATCATATGGTAGGACAGAAGGTAAAAAATCCTTGACAGATACCAATTGATCAAAAGAGAGGGTTTCCGCCATCAATGTGTTCTTCTCCAACATTTGGACCATGGGCCTAGACCGCTTGAGAAATAGAGCAGGGGGCGGCGGGGGTGGGGGAGCCCTACCAGTAAGTGCATCGACAAAAGACCTATCCACTCTACCACCTCCACCCTGAGGTACAGTCCGGTTAGCAGTATCACTATTGTTATTTTTGATATGATGCGGCATAACCTTAACCGGGCCATCTTTCTTGAAGAATCGCGCGACATTGACCAGTAACTCGTTGGACCTGAACTTGACACCATTGAGCGACCTTTCCATCTTCTTCACGTCTCCAATGTCGCTGAATCTGACAAACGCGAACTTCTTCCCACTTCTATCCATTTTCCAAGCCACATATACATCCATCACCTTTCCGAATTTCCGAAAAAACTCTCTCAGCTGTGCGGGGGAGCAGTTGTTCGGAAGGTTTGCCACATAGAAGGAAGTGACGCCCTCCATCTCCGCCCAAGACGCACCCTTCACAGGAGGCCTTCTCTGTCAGACCGTCGTCCACCCCTCATCTGACCGTCGTCCTCCCATCTTCACAGAAATGTATCTAAAAAAAAAAAAAAAAAAAAAAAAAAAAAAAAAAAAAAAAAAGGTTTAAGACTATTTATGTAATTTACTCTATGATTTAATATGCCTTTTCTTTTTGTTACAAATTGTTGTTGGTCAAATTACAGCTATAACATTTTATGAAGGAAGGTGATACATATACATAAGTTTTTGTATCCATATCCATAAAATTCAAGTGTATTGACAGTTTGACACCGGTTCCCAAATCCAGTTAATTTACTCGTTTATCCAAAATCCAACAAACCTTTCCGCTTTTGCTCTAATTGATTTACACCGGTCCCCAACTCATGTGATATTTGTGTTTGGCCAAAAGTCGCAGAATTACTTTTAAGTGAATAAGTAATGGTAAAGAATACGTAAAATATTAAATGTTTGATATTATCAAACTCACGTAATATTGTACAAATATATAATATTTGACAACTTCTGTTGTTAGTTGATAAGCCATCCGAGTTGGGTCAATTCGGCTCGGACGGATGACATAGTCGGACGGATCGGAGTAAAAAATTATTTATTTATTTATTCTCTATAAATAATTTTTTTGTTTGTTTGTTTCAAGTTGGTTTTTAGTTGTCACTGTTCATAAACCATTCGGTTCGGATTGGGTCGGGTCAACTCGGCTCAGGCTGTTAAGAATAATAATAATAATAATTTTCTTTTTTTAATATAATAAAAATACGTTTAAACAAAGAAAATTATTTTTATTTCATGTTGGTTTTTAGTTTGGGATGTTTAGTTTAACGAAAAATAGATTTTGTATCTTGTTTACGTTTCGGATCGATTATGTTTATTATTTTTGTATATTTTACTTCGAAGGGCCCCCAACCCCTCTTTAATGGACGATTTACACAAGGAACAGTTTTTAAGAGTTGGACGTGGACAATATGTTTGTTTTGGTGGAAGAAAGTATTTGCTTTAGTCAGAGGGAATATTTATACCCTCATTTTACATAATTTTCTCCGTCATGTAATTTATCATATTCCGATTGCACATCACTTTTCCAACAGCCGTGACAAATCGTGATCAATAATGTGATATGCAATAACATCACCTACGGGTACGATTGAAGTTTTCATTGACACGATCCCTTTGCTTTTGATACCTTCGGTTTCCTTGCACCGGAGGCGGTAGAGCTACTCAGTCGAGTGCAACGGGTTATGCATAGCAATGTTATGACTCCTAGACGTTTTGATGTAGTTTTTAAACGTATTGGCTTTGCGATCCAAAAAGGGTTAGCGGCGCAGCTTGTTGCCCGCTTGCCTTCTGTCACTTTGTAAATTCTAACGTTCTAAATCTAATATGATATTAATAATAATTGTTGTTAAGACTTGAAATATCAATGATATTAAAAAAAGAGTTTTATTTATATGTATGCTTGTAAAATAAAAGTAAAATAAAATAAAAGGATAAATAGTACGAGGAATAATCAATTAAATAAAAAAGATTTTTGTAATTTGGATAGATGACAATGTAACGATATATATTTTACCACTGGTATTTATTATATACCAATTAAATTGTTTTATAGTATTTCTTTTCATTTGTGTACCAGCAACGCAATATTCGACCATAGACACGGAACATTTACATTATCTCGCGCAACAATTGCGAAACCTTATGGCCTGGCCGGTTGCATAGCGTTGCAAAAATCTTGATATATGCACGATAGAAACCACACACCCAAAGTAATTATAGAAATAAAGTTTAAAAAGAAAATGTCAGGACTCGAGAAATCCTGTCATCCTAAGGATCGAGTTCCGGACTTGACTCAAATCCCTTCCTTTCAAAGTCCTCCCATAGCCCGAGCAAACAGAATTCGCTGCTTTACCCTCCATTCTCCGCTCCAAGATCACGTGTGGTGGCACTCTCTCTTCTTCTTCCTCTTCAGGATCATCTTCATCATTTGAATGTGATTCTATGTAGTGACGAATCCATGAACAACCCGAAAATTCTTCCTGGATGTTCATTGGAACCGAACTCTTCTTCTGCCTTTTCTTATCGGTTTCTCTCATATTAACTTTCGGATACTGGATTTCTTTTCCGTTCCTAGCAACCTTTTCAGGAAACACAACCTCTGATTCTTCAAACTCCTTCGTCATTGGAATATTTATGTGCTTATAGATGTTGTTTTATAAAATAAACTTTCGTAGGAATTTATAGATATCTCATACTTAGGTGACGTCTTACTATTTTTATGATTAAGTAATTAACCAATGAATAATGTGTTTAATCCAATCATTGTGAAGCACGTAAATAGTAGACTTGAGGCACGACACGACAAATTAAACAATCATCAACACGTGTAATGTTTGAGTTTAAGACGATAAACTCTTTGATTGGTCCATTCCGTATTATGTCAATGGTAGTAGTCCGTACGTACACAACGCCTATTTTCTTCTAATCCGATCCAATTATAATAATAAATATTTTGTCATTTGTTGTTTTTGTTTGTATAATTGATTTTATCAAACAACAAGAGTTATGAATTATGTCATTATGAATAGGATCATAATAAGATGGTGATTTTTACACCACTTAAATTTTCCGTAATTCTAATAAGATACACCACTTTATCGCTATTAAACTTCATTTTAGAGGTCTTTTCACTCACCGTTTACTGATTATTTTATTATTGAGTAAATTACATTAATTCTTATATTTGTACCAAAATCAATAGTTTGAGTTTTTTTTCTCTTTTAAATAATTACATCAGTAGTTTCTATTGTTGTAATTTTCTAACCCAAGTGATCAAATTTTCTAAATTCCGTTAACTTTTAACGATATAAAGATCATATGTCCCTCACAGGGTATTTTTTTTTCTTTTTCTTACAATATAGACCCACAAGATACTCTCTCTCTCTCTCTTCATCTTCATCTTCATCTTCATCTTCATCTTCATCTTCATCTTCATCTTCATCTTCAATAAAATCCACCACTATTAATTTCTATTTCACACACAAATTTACTACCATTAAAACCACCACCATTAATCTTTCTCTTACTAACTATCTTCATCTTCGATCCCACCATATTTTAATTACCATTAAACCGCCACCACAAAACCACTATAATATCCCACCACTAAAAAAACCACTATAATATACCACCACTACAAAACTATCATCTATCTATCTCTCATACACAACCTAAAACCCACCATTATAAATCTCCACAATAACGCCTCCACCAATATAATTTTTTAACCAAACACTCCTCAACCGTCGCCTTCCGTAGCATTCACCATAGCAACCCAACCCCACAACCACCTGTAACGCCACCATTGAAACCCCCGATCTTGGATTTCATTTTGTATGTTTGGTGTTTGTATTTTGAAGAAGATTTTGCTTTTTGAATAGATCTGGGTTTATATATGTATATAGCGTTCACTGTGAGAAAGAAAGATGATGTAGGAGGTAGTCGCCCGAAATATGAAAATTAGAGAAGATGGTGGATGTATGGTGGGCGTGTTGGTGGTTTAAGAGAGAGAGAATTATGAAATGGGCGGAGAAAAGAAAAGAGAAAGAGAGAGTGAAGTCAAAATAATTGTTATTCTTTTCTTATAAAAATCAAAATATTAAATAAAAAAGAAAATGACTATATTACCCTTTTTTTTAAGTCATGTGATATGACGTTCATGTTGTTAAAAAATAATGGACGCTAGAAAATTGGATAACCGGGGTAAGAGAATTACAACAATGAGAACTATTGGTGTAATTATTTTTAAAAAAGCCTCGAACTAGTGATTCCGGTACAAACATAGAGACCGGCGGTGAAATTTACTCTTTATTGTTTTTACATCTACCGTTTATGATCAAACTGAAGAATATAAATTAATAATTTTGATAGATTGATAGATGATTCTTATTTATGATTTTTCTCTCTATTTGAATTTAGAATAGCTATTAACTCTTAAATGCCTCGATGCTCTTGTGTTTATCTCGAAAATACATTGTCTCGAATAAAAACTTATGTCTTGCGACTGCTCTACGAAGCATCGTAAACAAAACGAGAAATAAAGGTTTTTTTATAATATATTCATCATAGGAACTACTAGAATCTTTATCTTCAAGATACCAGATATACTTTCAAACAGGTTGCTTTCTTCGTGATCGTCGATATTCATTGGGATGAGATAGAAGCGACAACAACGCTATCAGGATAATCAGAATGACTTCGGTCAGAACTGATGTAGGAGTTGTAAGAGTAAAGGTGTATCAATAGACAAAATAGTTTAATTAAATCAATGAGTTGTAGGTTTTAAGGAAATTAAAAAACAAGTTAACTATTAAAAAGTTTAAAAAAAAGTCATAGAAATCTATACTATATTATAAATCATTTCAACATTTTACTAAAGGGGGAGGATAACCTCACCCCCCTCCTCTCTAAAGACACCCCCCCATGTATTTTATATTATTATTATTATTATTATTATTATTATTATTATTATAGATCTTAAATTAAAAATATAGATTTAAGATAAATATATTAATAAAATGAACATTACTCATAACAAAATACATAAATAATTAAACATAACAAGTTATTGAACATAACAAACTACATTATCTAATCATCTACATCAACACCTTCAGGATCACAAGTTGAAGGGTTAAGTTGACGATACACTTTTTGTCGATTAACATATGGGGTTTCCCATCCAGAAGCACAGTCGGATCTTCCCAAAACCCAGTGCGGATGAGTCGGTGCCATTGGGTATTCCCCTTGTAACTCCACTGAGACATAGTGGTTATCATTTACGAGTGCCAGTGTAATGCTTAAAAAATGCCGAGGAGCAGACCAAAGCGGAAAAAAAGTTATACTGCCTTTGGGACTCAAAAAATTAACTATTACGTCGAACTTTGAAGCAATCATAAACCCTGTATCCGGCATTAGCATCCAATGCGGCTGTGGTGCAGGACACGCATATGGGAAACTCAAAGAGTGAAGAATTTGTTCTAACCATTCAAAGTCCATAATTTTCAAGTAACCTTCATAGTGGGCATGAAATTCCTCTAATAGAGCACATCTGATTTGGAGATATTCTTCTTCATCATAGCCGAGGGAATTAGCAATTGCTCGAAATCCGCAATTTCCGTCACCTTTTACATTCTCTATATGTGCGACGTAAGGGTGAAAGGTAGGTGGAATTTGACCAAGAAGTGGATGTGAATAGCGTGTTTGATTCGTGTAAGAACTGTGTCTATGTGGATCTTGATTTCGAGTTATCATATTTATATAACACGCATAACCGGTAATAACATTTATATTTTCATAACATTTTGTCTTAATTTTTTGATTTTCATCAAAACTAAATAAATAAAAGTTTTAGTTTAATAATTTATTTAAATAAAAATATTACAAATGAAATAATAATTAAAAAAAAAAAATTAATTTAAAGTATCGATTTGACCCTTGGGGGTGTCGATAACCAAAAAAAAATTGTGGGGGGTGTCTTTATCAACACCCTTTACTAAAAAGTTGAAATTTTAAGTAAGTTAAATTACTTATTTACCCCTTTATCCATATATTCAATTTTTTTAATAAATTAAGTTTAAATGAAGAGTAGAAAACAATAATGAGTTATTTTACACAACTATTTTAGCAATTATTTCTAGTAATTGGGAGTCAAACTCTAGCATTTTATTTATATATTTTTAATCATTATCTTCTGAAATCACTTTTTAAAATTTCGTATTTTTAACACCGTTAATAAAATGAAGTGACTATAATAAGCGTTTAAATATGTTATTGTTCTAATTACAAAAAATTTTTATCTTTTGATACACATGTTTTTTGAAGTTTGTTTCTAGGAAAACAAAAACGTTATTGAGACATTTGTGTATAAGAATTCTATGTGATATAAGTATTAATAGAATTTAAATAGTACGCTTTTTTCTTTGCTAATTGAAATATTTTTATTGTTGACCTTCTTATTTTTTATATTGTAAATAGTAATATATATATATATATATATATATATATATATATATATATATATATATATATATATATATATATATAGAGAGAGAGAGAGAGAGAGAGAGAGAGAGAGAGAGAGAGAGAGAGAGAGAGAGAGAGAGATTGATAATCTTTATTGCAATAATCTAGTTATTGCATACAACAATTGTTCCAAAATTTATTTTATCAGTAAATGAAAATTCGGTCATCAAAATGTCATAATCAAATATCATATAACTTTATGTACGAAATTATTATTATTATAAATTGTTTTTATTTTATTGGTGTCATATACAAGTTTTATTTACACATATTAAAGATATATTTTTAGATTTGAAAAAATTAAAATCGATAATATTTGACTTTTAAATGGGATCGGAGTTAAACCTTAGTAAATTATAAAAAGGAAGTCAAACATCAACCGCGTTTAAAAGAAAACACAATATTAATTAATTATTGATATTCTTCGTCTTTCAAAAAAATGTACAAAAAGTATATTATAAACTAGATTCTTAATTTACTTAATACACGGTTAATATAAATAAAAGTTAAATTTAATTAAGTTGGCACTAATAAAATGTTCATAAATATAAACATCATTATTAAGAAAATGAAAAAGAATACATATAGAACTTAAAATATAAAAGGGTTTCAAGTAAATGATCCGAATAAAAATAAATCTTAGGTTAAATACTTTTTTTTCAAAAATATTTAGGTGCCAAATTAAAATTAGTTTAAATAAAAAATTAATTTCTAAGAAATGAATTTAATCGATAGGATTTAATAATGTAAGATATCAAAAATGAATTTTAGTAAATTAATTTAAAAGTGTAACTTTAGTTTGGGTGGGAAAATTGAAAATTGATGTTGTAAATGTCATATGTGAATATAAGTTTTAGCATATGGGTGACAAAATTAAAATTAGTCTCAATAAAAAGAAACTTATAAAAATGGATCTAATTGATATGGTCATATGAGTTTAATAATGTAAGAGGGGTAAAAAGAATTTAGTACATCAATTTAAAAATGTAACAACAATAGAAAATAGGTGGAAAAGTATTTCATGGCACTTGTTATGTTCTTCTTTGGTCTATATGGAAATAGAGAAATAAGTTTTTATACGAGCCATAGAGAGTTTGGATAAAGGTAAATGTGAAGATATCGTTCCGGGAATCCAAAGGTTGTCGCTTCTTTGGTTATGTAATCGATGCAATCGTATGGAGTTAAATTGGAGTGGTTGGATTCTAAATCCACGTAGCTTGGTAGTGGAGTAACGGTGTTATAACTCTTAAGGGTGCTCTTTGTGGCGTTTTTTGTTCGTATTGTTTATTTTTGGTGATTGTTTTTGGTGTTTTCCTTTGTACTCTTTGTTGTACATTTTGGTGTGGTGCTATGTGAATATTAATATTCTTTTTCAAGAAAAAAGAAGAAAAACAACAATAGAATATTGGAAATTGATGTTCCAATTAGAAGCCATGTTCATATTAATTTTAAATGACTTTAGAATTACATATTGTGACAACCGTGATTTTTAGAATTTATTTTTCGACAATTTTTATTATTTTTATTGAGAAATTATTTATCTACGATTAATTCCGTATTTATTTCGATTATACTACTTTTGTCGGAATGTACAAATGATCTACGCTCGTTATACCTAAGTTCCAACAGTTAGTACGTTCTAGCGGTAAGGAAACTGGAAGTATATTCACAACTATTGCCAAAAAACGATATGTTAAGTATTCTTATTACATGTAAATACATGGCCCCAAATAAGATATATGTGTTTTGCTCTCATGATCATTAGCTATGCAATCAACTGAAGACGCTTGATAAGCGTTTCAACAAAAGAAATTTGCGTAAGACATGCTCAATGTCAACCACTTATTCCAATAATCATTTATAAAAATTGAAAAATATATTCACAACTATTGCCAAAAACCATATGTTAATCTGGAACAATGTGCTCTTTATCTCATTAGATGAGTCAATAATTACGCAAACTTTAGGTTGCGACTTGATGAGCTATTAATATCGCAAGCTTCAGGTTGTGACCTTTATGACCATTAGACGATGCATTGATTTAAAACTCTAAATGGTCCACAAAATGAGTGTATAAGCCTATAAATACCCCTTTGTATCATTTTCAGAATATTATATACTTAATCCCTCATTTATTTGACAAATAATCATCCTCTTTTGAGAGCAATATAAAAACATATATATCAAATCATAATTTTGAATATATTTTAAGGAATCTTCTAGTTCTTTAAATTATCTTTGACTCAGGATGGTCTAACCGATCAGCCAATCCATAAAATAATCAAAGTCTATAAAATTCATGTTTATGACCACAAAATCAATATCCGACTATGTGTTTCAATTACATTTGTCTTTATAATACAAACAATACATATGAGGCTCGTTATCTTCTTAAGCCATATGCAAACATAACCTCAAAATTCACATTCATAGATTTAAAACATTACAACCTTAGTGAACTCATAACGAGCTTTAAGGAACACCTAATGGTATCATAAACTTAACTTATTCCATTTAGACAAGTAGATCATTTACTTTCTAGTATAGCATACATGTAAAAAGCAAATCATATATGTATCTCATGGATCAAAATGGCACTTATTTGTCGTTACTTTATTCAAAATAATTAATAATATTGTTCTATAATATATAGCATATAATTCTATAACAGTGCGTCTACGTTAAAAGCTATAAGCAAGTCTGAGATATCTTTCTTTTTAAGCTTTAGTTAACTAATTACGTATAATTAAATTGGTTTCAAGGTTTGAACTTTTAACAACCTTTGTGTAAAACCATCATAAGTCCAACAGTGAAGACATTATTTGTTTCAACTAGCAAATTTAATCAACGACATAATCTCTAATAGTGTCCAAGCAACAAAATCAAATTATACAAGAATAACCCACATAGTATACTAGCATAAAAGTCTATAATCCAAATTATATATCATTTAAAAATCATAAGCCACTTCATAGTACATATATATATAGGTATCAAAAAACAAAATATATAACTGAATTTACTTATAAGGCCAATCCCTCGTGTAACAAGTGTGGTCAACTATCATCTAATCTAATTTCAATATTCTAACAACCAAAATATAATTATACAAATTAATTGATTGGTTTTAAGTTGTTCTTACTTTTTAGTTCTTACCCAAGGTCCAATCAATATCAATATCCAGTACTATAAGAGCACCCGAAGTGGCACCTTTTCTCGCCTCGTTCTCGCCTCACAACGAGCGTTGTGCTCGTTGTGACTCCGACGTCGCTCGTTCTTGGGTCGTTGTGAGGCACCCGTTGTGCCCACAACGGCTCATTCTCGGATTTTGTTTTTTTTTTCTTTTTTTAATTCCAACGGTTATATATATAATCGTTATATATATAATCGTTATATATATATATATATATATATATATATATATATATATATATATATATATATATATATATATATATATATATATATATATATATATTTTTCTTTCCAAATTCCCCTATAAATACCCCCACAATCTAACTAAAAATTCACACCAATTCTCAATCTCTTTCTATCTCAATATTGTCACACCCCGCTAAAGCGGAAACACGGAATGTGAAGAGCAATAGCATTCGATACACAAGTTTATAATTCCACACCAAGTTGTATTGAAAGAAACATAACCTCAAAGGTTTATAAGTGTTTAAAACATCGTTTACATATCCAAAATACAAGATAAGTGTTCATAGCCAAACCACCCGAACCCTTTTCCGTTCTTGAAGTCATCAGCCCAAAGCATAAGTATCGTCTCCAAAGCTTACTCATTTCCTGAAAATACGAGTCAAGTGTTAACTACGGGAGACGTAGTTAGTGAGCTACAAAGTTTAAGTATTCAAAGCGTTGACGCATAGCCATGCGTAAAGTATAAGTAATCAAGTTTCGACGCATAGAAATGCGTAAAAATATAGCATTCATGTAGTTGTCGCATAAGCATGCGAAAAGAATAGCATTCAAAAAGTAGTCGCATAACCATGCGAAAAGTTTAGTATTCGTTTTCGTAGGCATTGACCACGTAGCGCGACTATGTGACAATCCTAAGTATTCCCCAATGATCGTTCGTTGCTAAACCTTAAGCCTACCCACTAGAACTATGCACCATCTGTTGTAATCGTTGTGGTGAGGGTCAATCTACCCTAATAGCGCTATCCATAAATTCTATCGGTCCTCTCCCAGAGATTAATAGCAACTGTTATGCAGGAGTGTATGGGATTTGTATGGTGTCTCACGTCCATGTTGTACAACCTCCGCAACATGACGATCGACGTTTAGTCATTGGCAATTTAGTGTTTGTATCCTCAGCATTGTTGGCAAAACCATCAACAATGCTGGCAAAATATAGTTTGTAATAGTGTTCAAGTATCAAATCGTTTCGTAATAGTTTTCAAGTATCAAATCGTTTCGTAATAGTATCCAAATATAAAATCGTTTCGTAATAGTTTTCAAGTATCAAATCGTTTCGTAATAGTATCCAAATATCAAATCGTTTCGTAATAGTTTTCAAGTATCAAATCGTTTCGTAATAGTTTTCAAGGTTTGTTTCAGCTTAAAAGTAGTGTATAAGCCTAAGACTCGCATTTCACCCCAAAATATGTTTAAAAGCATTTAAAAGTAGGGGTTTGTAACTCACTGTTTGCGAAGATTTCTAGCGTGCTCGGAATTGCTCGAAGGTGTTCGGAATCACCGGAATCCCAAATAGATTGCTTTGATGGTGATTTGTTGGAGATTAAGCTTCAAAAATGTAGAGAATCGTTTATGTAACCCAAATAGATGAACACTTCTTTCTTCCTTTGTTTTTAGAACGATTTTATGGTGTTTTTATGATGATGTTTCTGTGATATTTATGGCTGCAAAGAGAGGATTTAAGAGTGACTTCTTGGGTGTGTGTGTGTGTGTGTATGTAACTAGTGAGAGAGAGAGAGTTGAAAGAAAAAGAGTGATGTGTGTGTGTGTGAGGTTTCAAATGAAAGAAAAATAGTGAGTAGGTGATATTTCTGTAATGTTTGGGGGCCCTAATCGAGTTGGACCTGAGTTGGGCTCGTGTAGCATCGAGATTGAGTCACCAAAAACTGGACCAGCGTTATTCAGCCGCCGGGTGGGCCTCAGCCGTTGGCTGAATAGTTGTTCCAGCCAGAATTCGTTTTAAGTTTTTGTTATCGATGAGCATTAGTCCTGAATTTTTTCGTTTGTTGTTGTTATGAACTTAGGCAAGTTCATTATGTGATTTCTTGGTGTTAGAGTTCAATTGTTGATTTGATTCCGATTCCGATTCCGTTTCCGAGACACACACGTTTAAAGTTTAAGTAACGTAAACCTACGTTAAAAGTTTTGTGTGAGTTACATCGAGCTTAGCTTAAAGAGTTGTGTCTACGTAGCCACGTAACACATAAAGTTAGTTGAAGCAAGTAGCAAGTATAGCTTAACGAGGTTAAAAGTTAGCGTTGTCGACTAGAAGTTATGACGGTTGTCACATTCTCCCCACGTTGAAAGAATTTCGTCCCGAAATTTCAACTTGTAGTATTCGTTGTGGGAGAAGTGAAGAGATAAGGATACTTAAGCATCATTCGATCCTATCGTTCCCAGGTATATTCGGGGCCTCGTTTTGCGTTCCTACGTACCCTTACTATAGGGATTTGACTGAGCCTTAGTTTCTTAGTTTCGCGATCTACGATTTCAATTGGTTCTTCGTCGAGTTGAAGTTTTTCGTCTAGTTGTACTTCTTCTAAAGGTGTGATAAGTGTTTCGTTCGAGGAGTACTTTTTCAGTATCGACACATGAAAAGTGTTATGCGTGTTATCGTGCTCTTGTGGTAGTTCCCAACGACACGCAACTGGACCTACTCTTTCGAGTACCTCAAATGGTCCTACGTATATGGGGCTAAGTTTTCTAGTGTTTTCCGCGACGTATTTCACCTTTCCAAGGTGACACCTTAAGAAGTACTTTGTTGCCGACTTGAAATTCTAAGTCTTTTCTACGCACATCAGCGTAAATCGTTTGACGACTTCTAGTAGTCTTAGTCGTTCCTTTATCGTTGTGTTCTACCAATCGTTTCTTGTACTACATCCATACTGATTAGTTATCGATCCCCCGATTCCAGTCAACACTGTGGAAGTTATCTTCCATAAAGGGCTTAAATGGCGCACATTTGATACTAGCGCGATAATTATTGCTATAGGAGAATCCTGTTAGTGGTATATGATCATCCTGACTCCCTCCGAAGTCAATAGCACATGCTTTTAGCATATCATCTACGATTTGTATTGTAAGTTCGCTTTGACCATCGGTCCGTGGATAGTAAACCGTGTTTAAATATAATTGTGTGCTAGAAGATTCTTGGAATGCCTTCGACAATCTGGGAGTGAAACGTCTCTGTCCGAGATAATTGACGTGGGTATTCCGTGACGTGTCACTACCTCGTTGATGTATATTTGGACAAGTTTTTACACGTCAAAACTTTCCTTGATGGGGATAAAGTGTGCTGATTTCGTTAGTCGATCTACTACAACCTAGATCATGTCGTTACCCTTTGATGTTCGAGGTGACTTTGTGACAGTCCATTGTGACTTGTTACCATTTCCACTCGGGAATTTCGGGTTGCTGCAGTAAGCCGGATGGCTTTTAATATTCGGCCTTCACTTTCGCACAAGTGAGGAATTTCTCTACGTATAAAGCAACGTGTCTTTTCATTCCAGGCCACCAGTAATGTTCCTTGAGATCTTTGTACATCTTGCTCGACCCTGGATGAATGGAATATCGTTTTCGGTGTGCTTCATCCATAATGGCCTTCCTCAATTCGTTAGTCGTAGGAAACCATGCTAGATCCTTAAAATAATAGACATCGTTGCTCTTCCTTACAAAATCCTTATCGTGTTTGTGCAAAATTTCGACCTTTGTGTGATCTGCTTTCGAAGCCTCATGCTGAGCACTTTCTATACGTGTCCTCAATCGGGTTTAATGTAGATTCCTAACGCACGTGCTCGAGTCGATTGCTGCCTTTCTTTCCTACTCAAGGCATCTGCTATGGCGTTCGCTTTGTCGGGGTGATACTTAGTAACACAGTCGTAGTTGCTAAGGAGTTTTAACCATCTCCTTTGCCTCATGTTGAGTAGTCTCTGATTCAGTATATGTTGTAGAGAATGAGTTACGCGAAGCAAGATGTAATGTATTGTTGTAGGCTCCTATGGTCCGTGAATATCGTGCATTTGGTTCCGTAGAGATAATGTCCCCGAATTTTAAGGGCAGAAACTATCGCTCCCAATTCTAGGTCATGCGTAGCGTAATTTACTTCGTGTTTCTTGAGTTGTCGCGATGCGTATGCTATGGCCTTAATTCGTTGCATCCATACACAACCTAATCCTAGGTTAGATGCGCCACAATATACCACAAAGTCTTCGTTTCCCTCAGGAAGAGTTAAGATCGGAGCGTTGCACAGTTTCGTTTTCAGGATGTTGAAGGCTTGTTCTTGAGCATCTCCCCAGTCGAACTTCTCGTTCTTTTGGGTTAAATTTGTTAGGGGTTTATCTATCTTAGAGAAATATTGAATGAATCGTTGGTAATAACCATCTAGTTCTAACAATTGGCGGATTTCTGTCGGACTTTTGAGAGTTTCCCAATTCCGTAGATTTTTTTTTTTTTTTTTTTTTTTTTTGGATCAATGTGAATTCCGGATCCATTAACTACGTGTTCGAGAAATTTGACTTCACGCAGCCATAATTCACACTTTGAAAGCCTTGCGTAAAGTTGTTGTTCCTTGAGTAATTCGAATAATAGTTTTAAGTGCTCTGCGCGATCTTCTTTGGTGCGCGAGTAGATTAAAATGTCGTCGATGGATACAATAATTATCTTGGTCTAAATACGGTCGGCGCATTCTATTAATCAGATCCGTGAATACCGCCGGTGCGTTTGTGAGTCCAAATGGCATTACGAGGATCTCATAGTGTCTGTATCTAGTGCGAAATGCGGTTTTGGGATGTCGTCTTCCGTAGCAAGTACTTGATGATATCCAGGCCTTAGGTCAATCTTTGGAGAATATGTCGCGCCTTGGAGTTGATCGTAAGGTCTTCGATTCGTGGAGGAGGGTATTGATTCTTGACGGTTAGTTCATCCAATACTCGGTAGTCGATACACATGCGGAACGATCAATATTTTATTTCAACGAATAGGATCGGCGTTCCCCATGGTGATAAGCTTGGTCGGATAAATCTTTATCCAATGATTACTGAACTTGGTTGCATAGTTCCTGCATCTCAGTCGGAGTTAGTTGGGATGGCGTCCTTGCCACTCGTGTCGATCCAGGAATTTCTTCGATTCTAAGCTCTACTTGCCTCTGTGGTGGTAGTTCTAGTAGTTCTTCGGGAAATGCCTCCGGATAGTCTCTAACTATCGGCATGTCCTTAAGTCTGCTGCCTGTGTTTGTTTGTCCTTTACGTCTACTAACAATGTAAAGCAGCCCTTAATCAAGTATTTGCGCGTTTTCATCACCGGTATAAGTTTTGAAGTTTGCCCCGGCCTATCTCCTTGTACTATTAATTACTTCCCATCTTCTATGGGCATCTGAATCGTCTTATCTAAGCAAAATATCTTCGCATCTTGGATGGTCAACCAATCCATTTCTATTACTACGTCAAATCTGCAACTGCGTGGGGGTCGTATCTCGCTTCCTCAGTTCGTATCACGAAGGTTCTAACTTGTAAGATGTTCGGGCCGCAAGGGTTGTGCTGAGTATTGAGTTAATGTTTAAGTTTACTTAATGAACTAGGAATAGTTCGGGCAAGTCACCAGGAGATACTTCCGGTACTCCCTTACTACTAATCGGTTTCCTTGGGCACCCTTTTTGGTTAAATAGCAACGAGCTATTACCTCGGTTGTGAGTGTTTTTCAGGTATAAAGTTTAGCCTTGCCCTTTCCATGTCGCCTTGTACGAATGAGGTCTTATTGTAGAGTAGGTGTTTAGATGACTTCCTTGTAGAGACATGACTTCAACATGTTTGACAAGTAACTATTCCAAGGTTTACCGTAATATAGGAATGTGATCATATCTTCGTGATGATCCTTCGTTTTAGGATATACTTTCAAAGCCTACCTTGGTTTGAAGTTACCTTAGATTCGTATTTGAATCTAGGAATCCACACTGACCATCGATTCCCTAAATAAATTTGCGATATCCTTGCGAATTTATAAATGCTAGTCCTTTAATCGAGTACCATCAATTATTGTACATTATTTCGCATGATTATAATGTCACTAAATGAAAGTAAGGTATGTGGCATACATGTTTATGCTAGGGGCATATCATGCAATTTAAATTAAGAATTCGTGTCGACCGAAGATTACTATATTGGGTGTACTAAGGCGAGCGAACGATAACAGTGATTTTCAAAACTCTTACGTGTAGCAATTCCACCACTAGCATCGAGTTGTTCGGACTGCCCTATGTATCGTTTATTTGGTATGAAGTATGTCGTGTGATAGTTTTCGAATACGAGTGTCATGATACATCGGCTTCTGAATCATTTCTGGAGATCCGTAAACTTGTCGCGTTAACCCATCATGTCTTCCAGTGTCAATTCTTACTTATCGGATATCTTGGGTGCATCACTTAGTATGTCGAGTTATAACTGCACTCATGTGTCTTATGTGGGAATACTTCCCAGTTGCCATAAAAGGGTATCGCGTAAGGATTAGTGGGATAAGGCGTATACGGTGTCGATAGTCGAGAATGTGTTGTCTCCGCCTAAAGAACGGGAGAAATAGTTGGCATGGGACAGTATAAACCAGTCCCGATCTGATTCGTTATGCGGTAATGCAATAGTTTACGATTGTATGAATGGCTTTCGATAATGTTAATTCAACGCTCCTATACCTTGAGAACGTATCACTTTCGCATATCAGGTTCGTAGGGAAATGTGAGTTCTCAAGAGTATGCGTCGGGTATCCAACCTCGTTGTCTGACACGGTTATAATCGTCCCCTTCTTCGCAACATAGAAAGGCGAATGGAATAAAATTCCCACTAAGTCTTAATGTTATCTTAGTATTAGTCTAAAGCACATAGCGTTTCGTTGTGTAACGTAACTATCTCTTTCCCTCTCGACTTACCCTAAATCGGTAACGAGTTAATTTGAAGATACGGCTCATGTTAGTATTAGTAATAAGCTGAGCACATACAGTATCTTAAGTATAGCATCTAGGTCTGTGTGGGTCTGACTTCAAGAATTCCCGGGGAGGTTCGTTTAATGTCTACCAATCCCGTTCTGGCATAATTTAGTCTACATTAATCATAGGTGATCAGGCTACGAATAATTCAAGTTAAACAATGCCTTCACGTTTTGGTTAAATAAAATCCTTCGTTTAGAAACTGGTTATAGTTTGATTTTTGAAAAAATCGGTATTCACTATAACCTGGCGCTCTGATACCAAGTCTGTCACACCCCGCTAAAGCGGAAACACGGAATGTGAAGAGCAATAACATTCGATACACAAGTTTATAATTCCACACCAAGTTGTATTGAAAGAAACATAACCTCAAAGGTTTATAAGTGTTTAAAACATCGTTTACATATCCAAAATACAAGATAAGTGTTCATAGCCAAACCACCTGAACCCTTTTCCGTTCTTGAAGTCATCACCCCAAAGCATAAGTATCGTCTCCAAAGCTTACTCATTTCCTGAAAATACGAGTCAAGTGTTAACTACGGGAGACGTAGTTAGTGAGCTACAAAGTTTAAGTATTCAAAGCGTTGACGCATAGCCATGCGTAAAGTATAAGTAATCAAGTTTCGACGCATAGCAATGCGTAAAAATATAGCATTCATGTAGTTGTCGCATAATCATGCGAAAAGTATAGCATTCAAAAAGTAGTCGCATAACCATGCGTAAAGTTTAGTATTCGTTTTCGTAGGCATTGACCATATAGCGCGACTATGTGACAATCCTAAGTATTGCCCAATGATCGTTCGTTGCTAAACCTTAAGCCTACCCACTAGAACTATGCACCATATGTTGTAATCGTTGTGGTGAGGGTCAATCTACCCTAATAGCGCTATCCATAAATTCTATCGGTCCTCTCCCAGAGATTAATAGCAACTGTTATGCAGGAGTGTATGGGATTTGTATGGTGTCTCACGTCCATGTTGTACAACGTCCGCAACATGACGATCGACGTTTAGTCATTGGCAATTTAGTGTTTGTATCCTCAGGATTGTTGGCAAAACCATCAACAACGCTGGCAAAATATAGTTCTTAATAGTATTCAAGTATCAAATCGTTTCGTAATAGTTTTCAAGTATCAAATCGTTTCGTAATAGTATCCAAATATCAAATCGTTTCGTAATAGTTTTCAAGTATCAAATCGTTTCGTAATAGTATCCAAATATCAAATCGTTTCGTAATAGTTTTCAAGTATCAAATCGTTTCGTAATAGTATCCAAATATCAAATCGTTTCGTAATAGTTTTCAAGTATCAAATCGTTTCGTAATAGTTTTCAAGGTTTGTTTCAGCTTAAAAGTAGTGTTTAAGCCTAAGACTCGCATTTCACCCCAAAAATATGTTTAAAAGCATTTAAAAGTAGGGGTTTGTAACTCACTGTTTGCGAAGATTTCTAGCGTGCTCGGAATTGCTCGAAGGTGTTCGAAATCACCGGAATCCCAAATAGATTGCTTTGATGGTGATTTGTTAGAGATTAAGCTTCAAAAATGTAGAGAATCGTTTATGTAACCCAAATAGATGAACACTTCTTTCTTCCTTTGTTTTTAGAACGATTTTATGGTGTTTTTATGATGATGTTTCTGTGATTTTTATGGCTGCAAAGAGAGGATTTAAGAGTGACTTCTTGTGTGTGTGTGTGTGTGTGTGTGTGTGTGTATGTAACTAGTGAGAGAGAGAGTTGAGAGAAAAAGAGTGATGTGTGTGTGTGTGAGGTTTCAAATGAAAGAAAAATAGTGAGTAGGTGATATTTCTGTAATGTTTGGGGGCCCTAATCGAGTTGGACCTGAGTTGGGCTCGTGTAGCATCGAGATTGAGTCACCAAAAACTGGACCATCGTTATTCAGCCGACGGCTGGGCCTCAGCCGTTGGCTGAATGGCTGTTCCAGCCAGAATTCGGTTTTAAGTTTTTGTTATCGATGAGCATTAGTCCTGAGTTTTACGTTTGTTGTTGTTATGAACTTAGGCAAGTTCATTATGTGATTTCTTGGTGTTAGAGTTCATTTGTTGATTTGATTCCGATTCCAATTCCGTTTCCGAGACACACACGTTTAAAGTTTAAGTAACGTAAACCTACGTTAAAAGTTTTGTGTGAGTTACATCGAGCTTAGTTTAAAGAGTTGTGTCTACGTAGCCACGTAACACATAAAGTTAGTTGAAGCAAGTAGCAAGTATAGCTTAACGAGGTTAAAAGTTAGCGTTGTCGACTAGAAGTTTTGACGGTTGTCACAAATATTCATCCTTTAAACCATATTACAAAATATGAGTTCGAATTCTTCAACCGAGCACGATGTTTCGGATTCGTCATCTTCCGACTACGAATTGTTACAAGTTCTAGCCATGTCTGTACAAATGTTGGAGATGGAAGAAAACGAGGCTACAAGTTCTCGGCGTACGGTGAAAAAGAAAAGGCGTTATATTGCCCGCGATCGCGCCGAAGCAAACGAAAACGTGGTACGACATTACTTCTCCGACGAAAGCGTATACCCGGATGAATATTTTCGGAGACAGTTTCGTATGAGAAGACCTCTTTTCCTCCGAATAGTCGAAAGTATTTCTAATTACTCTGTAGAACCTATACCCGACTATTTTAAATATTTCACACAACGCCCCGATGCAACGGGTAAAATGGGTTTTAGTTGTTTGCATAAATGCACGTCGGCTATTCGTGCGATGGCGTACGGGATTACTCCGGACGCCTTCGACGAATATTTACAAATGTCGGAAAGAACTTCAACCGAATCCTTAGATAATTTTTTAAAATGTGTAATCCATCTATATACAAACGTTTATCTAAGAGCCCCCCACACAAGATGATGTTTATCGATTATATCAAAAACACGATGAGGTTCACGGGTTTTCGGGTATGCTTGGTAGCATAGACTTTATGCATTGGAAATGGGATCAATGTCCAAATGCATACAAGGGGCAATACACACGAGGTGACCATAGTTATCCAACGGTTATGTTGGAAGTTGTTGCCTCGTACGATCTTTGGATATGGCATGCTTACTTCGGTGTCGCCGGGTCGAACAACGACATCAACGTGCTTAAACAATCGTCGTTGTTTCATGATATGCTCAACGACTCATCCCCGGACTACACATTCACCGTCAACGGCCACCAGTACACTAGAGGATATTACCTTGCTGACGGTATATATCCGGAGTGGTCGACATTTGTTAAAGCTTAATCGCACCCATTTGAAGAACCTCGCCGCAAATTCAAACGTTTTCAAGAGAGTGCGAGAAAGGATATCGAACGGGCATTCGGTGTTCTTCAAGGTCGTTAGGGTATTATAAAACACGCCGCTAGATTTTACAAGATGAACAAACTTAGAAGAGTTATGTATGGGGCTATTATATTACACAACATGATCGTTGAAGACAACGGACGGTCGATATGCGATGCCGATGAATGGTATGCTCCTCCGGTACCCATTCCGAGAACCTATAACGAGAGAATCAACGAACGTATCCGGATTAACCGAGAGGTTAGAGACAGGCCCACACACCACGCACTCCGGGAGGATCTCGTAGCCTACATTTCGACACTTCCGGATAACTATCGACAATGTTAGTTTTTTTTAATCATTGTATTGTAATTTTTTTTTTTAATTATTGTATTGTGTTTTTTTTAATTATTGTATTGTGTTTTTTTTTATTATTGTATTGTAATTTTTTTTTTAATTATTGTATTGTGTGTTTTTTTTAATTATTGTATTGTATTTTTATTTTAATAAATGTATTATTTATTTTATTTAAATCTTTTAAGAAAAAAAAAATTAAACTTCCAGATTCTCCATAACCCTCCCTATCATAACAACCCCACAATCTCACAACCCACATTGTCACTGCCACGTCATCACTTTTTCCCCACAACCCACATTGTCACTCATTATCACTCCGGGTGCTCTAATATACAAAAATTAAACCCAAAAGCTTTGTATTAATTTGGGTGATAGCATTGACGTAGCTCTTTTCCGTCCACTTTTGCCGTTCAAAAAAAAGAAAAATTAAAAACATATATTTTAATGTTTTAAACCAAGCTTTTTTTTTTCTTTTTTTTAAATGAAAAGTGCTCAATTGTTTACAATGATTTCACAAAATAAATAAATAAACTACCCTCAGTTGTTTACAATTATTACTACCACATTCAACAAAGTCAAACATTCATATTCATATAAGATTATCAACATCTTCAATGAATTTTATATAATTTTAGTTACTACAAATTAAAGATTAATAATATTAATGCATGGTCAAAACAAATATATGGATTTCGTTATAAACATTACTTTAAGCGTGATTGCGACTCCGATGTTCGTTTGGAGCGTGCTTATAAATTAAATCTAACCTTCAACGAAAACTTGGTTTCTTCCATCCTAATCGTCGACCTTCTAGTTGAAAATCACAAACTGAGATTTATAGCGTGCTGATAACGTGTTGTAAACAATAAAGAGAACAAGAACAATAAACAAAAGAGAATAGAGAATTGTATATTCATCTCACAATAGAGACTTATATTTATAGTACATAAATGGATTAAACTTCAAGAAATAATCTTTTAATTATAGTAAATATACCTTTATTAATATTTTATAAAATATAAATATCCATTTCATATTTATTCATAACACCTCTTTAACGTTGTTAAAATGTCACTTCTTTTCAAATAGATGGATGGATCCGTGAAGCCACCCTTATTAATGACAATTAATTTCTTATATGTTTGAATTAGTCAATTGAACAATGTAGATGGAAAACCTATAGAATGCAAATGGGCTGGATTTTTTCATAAATACCTCGGTTGACTTTTTGTATGGCTAGTGGCTACTGGGTAGGTGATCCAAATGGCCTGCTTTGAATTTTTGAGATAGTTAAAGTGTTAAACAGTTAACACGTTAGAATGAATTACCAGATAACTTTTAGATATAGGAATATTTGCTTAGAAATGCACTAAAGTTTAACAAAATTATTATTATGTATGATTAACTTTGTTTTTTATAAAAAAATAATAAATTTTTATTTTATTAACATTATATGTAAAAATTATTTTAATATATATTTTTAATTATTGGTAAAAATTTTCATAGACACATCTTGCATATATATGATATAACTTTTGGTAATCATCTTTTGTTATCTCTTTTGATATTCAGAAATATTAACTGATGATATCAAAAAAATATTTGCTTTTAAAATTAATTGAATATAAAAGACTTTAATCTTCTCTTATATTATACAATCATATCTATAACACATTACACTATATTGTCATTCATAATAGACATAAGTTATTATATACTATAAAATTATTTATTATTTGTATCTGAACGTCTAAAATCATTTATAAGTGCTCTTATTCGTAATCTTTAAGACCATATTTAACATTTTCTAAAAATTACACTACAAAAAATGTTTTCTAACTTAGAGCTTCTAATGGGCCCGACGATGTTAAAGAATGTTTGAATAATAAGCCGACACATTATTTTGGAGGTAGCATGGGTTTTGGGACCTTTGGATTTAGTTTGTAAGTTTTTTTTTTGGGAGTTTAAAACTTACTAATATTACTAATAAGGGGGTTTACTCGCGAGTTGCAATGAATACTCATTTAAAAAAAAAAAATAATTTACCCAAGACTTTAAATAAATTAAAATTTATAGCAATTTTATAAAACTAGAACATAAGTACACATTAACAAAGAAAACTCACTAAAAAATTTAGGTAAAGAAAACACACAAGCCTTTATATAACTACAAAATAAATAAATTATAAAACTACAAAATAAACAAACCATGAAAAAAAACCTTATCTTAAAAATAAAAAATAATAAAAAAATAATAATAATTTTAAACCAAGTCAAACAAAAAAATCTCATTGATCGAGCCAAACAAGCTAAGATCTCTTGTTGATAAATGTTACATAATAATAACAATAATAATAATAATAATAATAATAATAATAATAATGTTTGGTTTATGAATATAAATGTGCCTAACATTTGATAAATCCAAACAAACTAAGATCTCTTGTTGATAATAATAATAATAATAATAATAATAATAATAATAATAATAATAATAATAATAATAATAATAATAATAATAATAATAATAATAAATAAATTAATAATATTTGGTTTGTGAACATGAATAGTGCCTAACATTTGATAAATAATATATATTATATTAATGTTTTTTAATTAATCTATTTATGTATTTATTTAATAATATTTGATCAAACTTATATTTAATTAAAAACAAATATCGACAATATTAACATGCTTGAATCAATATCCCTTATTTTATATGAGCTTTTTTATATTCACTATCAATTATTCAAGAACTTAAAGATTATTTTTGTTTGATCAAAAGATAGTCAAACATGAAATAAGGAAACCTTTAATCTTAAAATTTCTTATTCTTAGTGCAAACCTACCGACCTCTCAACGAGTCTAAGATGACCAAGATTGAAGATGGTGATTGCTCTAAATATGATTGGAGAGATAGAGGGTAAGTGTGTGTTGGTAAGACAACTTGTGCCGAGAAAATGATCAAGTAGGTATATTTATACTCCTCAATGTTTAACGTATAAGTACTAATAACATTTAAGCCAATTGATTAGGTTAAATATAGTTTAACGTTCCTAGCATTATTCAGACATAATGTGATAATTATTGTAGACCTTACAAATGATTTGAACCAAACGGTTTGTTTGGATGTGAGAATGGCCAGGAAATTGTGGTTTGGACATCGACAACCGGCCAAGCTCGCTCAAAGAGTTACGACATTCGACCACGGCTGGACTTTTGCCACGCTTGGTCGCCGGCTGGGCCTCGCTTGGCCGCCGACCGCCCCTCACTTGGTTGCCGGGCGTGCCTTGCTTGGATGTGAGGCTAGGGCTTTTTTATTTATTTATTGTTTATAGTGTTTTATTGAATGGAAAATTTTATTTTTATGTAGATATTATGTTATTATGATAACACAATTTTACACGTATAATAACATATATATTTTTACGTTTAGACATGTTTATAGCTATAATAATATATACATATTTACGTTTATACACATATTTTGATACTTTGTATTAGAAGATTTAAGAATAACAATAAATTAAATAATAATTCAAATTGAGCGATTTATAATAAATTAGAATTTTTTATTATTATTTAAGTGTAGATGGAATGAAATAAAAAATGTAATTATGTATTGTTAGAGGGTGTAAAGTGAAAATAATCTTTGATGACATCATGAATCTGATCTAACGGGTGAAATTAAAAAAATTAATCCATCATAGGACCTTATTTCGTCATGTAACATATAAGACCAATCTTTTATTATATATTAAATATTATTAAAACCTACTAACACTATCAGTTTTCCTTCTATCTATATATATTCTTAAAAGAAAGAAAAAAAAAAATACTTCGTTAGCATATGATTTGTATAGGAATTTTTAAAAAAAAAAATAATCTAAATACATGTTACCTCTACATTGCAAAAAAAGAAAAAATTATGATAGAAACAAACAACCGTGTTATTTGGGATCTTTCCAAAAATAGTTATTGATGCTATGTTAAGATATCCATTCATACATAAGAGTGGTGTATATAAGCACGGTTATCTCAAATCTGGACTACGTTTAATCAGCAAATCCTAATTAATTTGTGATTTTTTTTTTTTTGTTGATTATCTTCCATGTTCTATCGATATTATACATATATAAAAGTGTTATGCAACTAAAGTTTGTGTGTTCATGTTGTGTGACCGTGAGTAACAAATGTGAAAATTATTTTGTGATATGTTGACAATGTTGAATATGCTTTTCTAAAACAAAGTTTCTTCTCTTATTGAAATATAATTGGTACGTATTTTCCATATGAATTTATTGAGATGGCTAGGACTGGTACCAAAGCAAATAAAAGAAGGCACTTACTTTGATTACCCAGTAAAAAAATATATGCTCGATCGGTGTTGAAACCCACACTGTGTCTGTGCCCGCGTGAAATTAATGTATCCATCCAACCATATTTCCAACTGTAAACGTCATAAAGACCAGATCGGGTAATCATATTTACAAAATTGTGTATATATAGACAACGCAATCTTGACAATAAATATCATCACATTTTCTCCTTACCTTTTGCACTTTATAACTATTGCTTTTTCTGCATTAATAGAAATGGCAGTTGAGCAAAAAAGATGGTCTGTTATGCATGTAATTGCAACAATCTTAGCATTGGAGTTGGTTTGTTTTCAAGTTAATAGTGCCCCTCAAGTTCCATGCTACTTCATTTTTGGTGACTCGTTGGTCGATAATGGGAATAACAATGGTATTGCATCGTTGGCTAGAGCCAATTACTTTCCTTATGGTATTGATTTTCCGGGTGGCGCTACTGGAAGGTTTAGCAATGGGTTAACAGTTGTTGATACCGTTGGTAAGTTTTATCCTTCTCCTAATTTGCTTTTATTACCTTAACTATCGTAGCAAAATGCGTTTGCTACTTGTACTCGGGGAATGATGACCACACACAGGGTGATACATGTATATATATAACACACCTTTTATATGCAATGCGAGTGATGTGTAAAACTTTTATACTTTATTTTGAGATATCCTTTTTGTTTATGTCTATCACAGGATTTTCTCTAGGTACTAAGGAGCACAACCTTTGTAATCAAAATGCTTTATAAGTTGCCATAAAATTATACACAGAAAACACCTTTAGAGAATAGACAACAACTACTTTTGTACAATTACTACAGATAGGCCACAGTCTAAAACAAAACTAATAACTAATCAAATATATATGCCCTTATAAAGAAGATTATATCATACATTCATACTTATGAAACATAAGTATTAATTTATAGGAATAAGCGTTTAGAAATGTATTAAACCTTAGTCCGAAATCTATAATGTGTACCCAACTTTACATAAGTCTATTGTATTTTTAAATATCGTTATTGTATGTATCCGTGTTTATATGACAACCGTATATATAAGTTGACACATTATATGTTTAGAGGTGTTAATTTGGTCGTATGAATACAAAAACGATATTTTGAAAATTAGGTACATACAATAAAATGTTTAAAGATATTTACATGTTATTGATTTTGAAGTAAAGTTAAATACATTGTAAATACTTATCCCTTATTTATATTAAAAATTTTAAAGTATATATATTTATTATGATTATCGGTTGTACATAAAACTAATAAGCTGAAACTCAATCCGCAGCTAAGCTACTGGGCTTCGATTCCTATATTCCACCATATGCAAATGCTAGGGGGCGCAACATTCTGACCGGTGTGAATTATGCCTCAGCAGCAGCAGGAATCAGAGACGAAACTGGTCAACAATTGGTACACATTTGCTCTATTTTCCATTTGCATAATCAAACAAATTTTTTGATTCATGAAATCCAATATTTAAAATGATTTGGATGTATTACTATAGGGTGCGCGAATTAGCTTTGGCGGACAGGTAAATAATTACAAAAATACAGTATCACAAGTTGTTCGAATACTTGGAGACGAAGTCTCAGCAGCAAATTATCTTAGACAATGCATATACTCCGTTGGATTGGGAAGTAATGATTATCTTAATAATTATTTCATGCCTAATTATTACCAAACTAGCCGTCGATATACTCCGGAGCAATACGCTGTTGTTCTAATTCAACAATATTCTCGTCTAATTAGAGTAAGTATGCATGTATGTTTATGTGTATTTATATCTTTGGGTTTGTTCGGGGGTTGGTTAGCATTTCATACTTTCATATTTTTTATTTGTTTCCGAATACTAAAGAAAAATGATTTTTGGTGCCATCAGGAATTGTATAACTACGGAGCAAGGAAATTTGTACTAAATGGGATAGGACAGATCGGTTGTAGTCCAAATGCATTGGCTCAAAACAGCCGAGATGGTTCTACATGTGTCCAGAGAATTAACTCTGCAAACCAATTGTTTAACAACCAACTAAGATCTCTTGTTGACAACTTCAACAGAAATTCAACAGATGCTAAATTCATATATATCAACAATTACGACATTTTCCAAGACTTGATCAATAGGCCTCGATCTTTTGGTATATAAATTTGAAAAAATGCTTCATGCACATTTTCAATTCTTTTGCTTTACAATATGATTACTTTGGCTCCTTTGATGAGTACCATCTTTTGGTAGTTAAAATGCCTTGGGGTTTCAAAGGTTCATGTCTTCTAAGGAAACTTTTTCAATGTTTATAAAACGTGTAGGTTTCACGGTGACAAATGCTGGATGTTGTGGAGTGGGAAGGAACAAGGGGCAAATCACTTGCCTACCAGGTCAAACACCCTGTCAAAATAGAGATGAACATCTCTTTTGGGATGCTTTTCACCCTAGTGAAGCTGCTAATGTGATCGTTGGTAGGAGATCTTACAATGCCCAGTCATCCTCGGATGCTTATCCAATGGATATCAACCGTTTGGCTCAACTTTAAGTTTCCTACTTTTTGCCACTTGTAATATTTGATATTGTGTCACCCTCTTCAATGTGTTTGATAATTGGGTATTATTGTGATTTTATCATAAATGTATCTTTGATAATTTTTATGAAATGAAACCACTAGTTTAAATACAAGAACGGATTCAATATATGGTAATAGCTTCGATGTTATTTGGATCAGCAGAGGCCCCTTTACTGCAAATGAACACTTGCTTCTTTTAGCATACATATGATGGCATTTGTCAAGCCAAATGGTAGACCAAAAATTCATAATGCCCCTAGTGTTTCCTAAATGCAGTTCTATACACATCCTTTGGATCCATTCTAATTTGGTGATACCATGCCCTTAAATCCAACTAGGAAAACACCTCAATTATATATCAATTTTTTAGTCACTCGGTTAGGAAACTTGTCTTTAATAGTATACTGTTTAATAGTGTACTTGTTGAGTTTTCTGTAGTCAACACACATCCTCTAGTTGCCATCCTTTTTTTAACTATAAGAATTGGTGATGAAAAAGGACTATGACTTGGTTTAATGACCCCAAACTCCAACCATTTATTCAACATAGACTTTATAGTTGTCACATACCCCACCATTGACGAAAACGTAGGGTGCAACACGATTGACGATTGTCATAACACATTGCATGTTAGAGGAGAATATCTAATATCAAATAAATAATAATTAAAAACCATGTGTCATAATGTCTCACAATTATAAGTAAATACATATGTCTTGTGGAGTCAATCCACAAAATAAGAATGTAATACAATGTGGTGTTGAAACGAATAACGAATACAATATATGAATATACAAGGTTCCTAATAATAACCAAGTATGTCCAAATGCAAAATATAGTCTTATAAGTCCATGCAAGTCTCTAGCCATCCTTTGTCTGATCGTTACCTGAAAAAATAGCTTAAAACATCAACAAAGTTGATGATAACACTGGCTTTCTATGAAGGTACTCGACCAATATCAGCGGTAGTAGTAAGTGGAAAACCTCACATGGTTTTGAGAGAGCATTGGTTATCAAATAAATGCTAAAAATTCGACCGAATAGTTTTTCACTTTGGGGAGACGAATGCATCACGAGTGAAACCTCGGGGCGAAAACAATACGTTCGCATCATCAAGAACTAGTTTCGATTTGAGTGAGTTTCACGAATAAAAGTAGAGAGCACATCGTAAAGCTTCATATATCAATTCCATCCATAGCTTTGAGAGAACACAGTTTCAGGTGAGTTAGTTTCGACCATTTTGAGATTAAATTGAGTGGTGCTCGAGAAAAGCGTTTTGGCAACGATTTGATTTGAGCAGATTTGTATAAATTGTAAAAAATGTTTCGGGGTCTGATTCTCGTGTAGCAGCTAGATTTCGACGTTCTGAACAACTTTGTAGAAGAAACCAAAACTTGAAAAAGAAACGAGATAGGAGAAAATTTGACGTTTTCTGCTGAGATAGAAAATTTGACGTTTTCACGTACGGTAGAATAGAATTCTTGAAGTAGGAAGATCGATAAATCGAAATGAAATAAAACAAGAATTTCGAGTAAGTAGCAGAATCACGATTGAATGAAAAATGATTCTAGTATGGCAACGAGATGAGGGATCCAAAGAAAGAGCATCGTCTCTAATACACATTTGCTCCCCAAGTTCATATCACAATGATAATTTTTACTGATTAGAGAAGTAGGAGTATAAGAGCTGATGCATATCATGAAAGAATACATAACAAAGAGAGGAAAAACTAGTCTGAGTCTCCACTACGACGCCAGTGGGATCAATGCGACGCAGTCCGTGTTTTACAAACACAATCAAACGAACCTGGTCCCTCACTACGGTGCAATAGGAAGGTACTGCGGCGCAGTGAGCTCCCAGATCTCAAAACTAACAATTTTCGTTTAAACAAACGATGAGGATATTAATCGAAAACGTCAAGCGATAGGATTATACGGAAAACTCCTTCGGCATCGTAAAGTTGTCGTAGGTCGTCATCTCCTTAGGCGATATACTCGTTGCGTGAAAATAGTGAGACGTAAGGACACAAAGAAAGATCCTAAAATATCTATATGAGGACTCCTTGTTATACTCTAGGCCAAACCACCTAGTTCTCTATAACTGTGAGCTCTTATACTAATCTGTCACACCTGCCTGCAACGGAAACGCAGGGTGTGGCCGATTGGCAATCATCACAACACAGCAATATAATAGAGAAATACTAAATGCAATAACATAAGAAAAGTGTTGTGACATTTCCATTTAACAAGAAAGTTATCTTTGTCTCATGTACACGTCTTACACTACAACCGAAATATTCATCATTAATGTATAAGGTAATGAAGTAATTCAAAAGAAAAGACTTAGGCATGCAAGCCCGAAATAACCCAAAATAATGCGTAAACGGAAGTGTCACAATGCAATGTACGTCCTGAAGTCTTCTAAACGCCAAGTCTCAAACTTACGTCCTATGCCTGCTCATTACCTGAAAATAAAGCTCGATAATTCAACATAAAGTTGAGCGAGTTCGTTGAGTAAGTAAAATGTATTAGTAAGAAAAACATATCTCAACATCAGTTTAGCAAAAAGTATGTGTAACTAATGCATGTAAGTAATTAGAAAATCATCATCTATAACCATCCATCGTAAGCATATATCACTAGTAGGCAAGGTATACAAGTAATCAAGTAATGTAAGTAGGAAAGGTATACTGACTAGCAACATCCGCAGTAGCCACGCTACCGTAAGTAAACCTCATTAGTAGGAAAGGTATACTAATGAGCGTGCAGGTATAAGTACACCTCATTAGTATGAAAGATGTACTAATGTTCGTGCAGGTATTAGTAGGAAAGGTATACTGATACGTTAGTAGAAAATGTATACTTACCAGGGTTTTATCAGTAGGAAAGGTATACTGGTAAACAAATCTCACAACCAATGTCTCGTTTAAGTTTTGAAAATATGCATTAGGTTTATGTTACACATTTTATAAATTTCCAAAAGTAGTAAGTTTCCATAAATAGAAATATCTGTTATGGTAAGTTTCCAAATTTAGTAAGTTTCCAACAATAGAACGATTTCCATATATAGTAAGTAATGGAAATAAAATCCGTTTATCAAAATCTGTATTTCTCAAAAGTGGTTTTGGTTGAGATTTACTTTCCCCCGATTTGTAAAGTGTATAAAATAGTAAAAGAGAGGCAATGAACTCACCTCGATATAATAAGTAATCGACACTACTCGTGTAGTGTGAATGTGTGTCTAGAGTGGTAGGTTACAAGCTTGTCCCGACTAAACGATGAACTCCTCTAATAGCAAGTAATTACATATGAGTACGTTTTCATTTTCAAGACTTAATCCCGTTTAATGTTTATTTAAAAGTATTGTCCGATTCATAAAACCCATTTACATACGACGAAAAGGTAGATTTATATAAGGACGTTAAAAACTCAGCAAGTACCCCCTGTTACGAAAACTGTTATATCTCGAGTTTGAAAAGAAGTTAGGAAAAGAATCTTATATAATCAGAAAGTAGACTCAAAGAGCTACATCGAGGAATACGGATTTACTTAATTTGAGTAACATATGACAAAGTTAAGATCGATACAAAAGAGTTCAAACAATCTGCCCAAAAATTTCACTTTGATAGTTTAAGTTTATAACGAGTTTAGAACATAATACGAATACACAGACGATTCGGACATTCAACTATCATGATTTAGAACAGTAAGAAAATTATACAAATCAGATTCATTCATTTTTTAAACTTACTAAATCGTTACACAATTTCAAGTTATCAAAACCTAACAATAGCGCTTTAGTATTTGAGAATTGACCCATGTTCATTAAAAGTCAGTTTTAAAGAGTTTGACAAGGAACTAGGCTTTGAGCCTTACATTTTGGAAAACTAGACTCCGAGGGCTACAAAATAGATCTAGAGCTCGGTCAGTTTGAGTAATTTATCACCAATTTAAGTCCGTTACAAAACAGTTTGCATAATCCGTCTAATATGTAATTTTCATAGATTAAGTTTTAGAGCGAGTTTGAGGAATCCGATAAGTACACGACTGACCTAGACCCTTGGGGTGACCTGTAAAACCTAAAATAAACACACAATAATCAGTTTCACCATGTTAATAAGTTTGCTAAGTCGTTACACATTTTCACATTGTAATAACCTAACAAAATCATTTTAACATATAAGATTTGACCAACGTTCACTAAATTGCAGTTTCAGAGAGTTCTATAAAGAGTCACACGACGAGGTTTTTTATATACAGAAAATAGATTCCGAGAGCTACAACAATGGTTTAGACCTCAGTTTCATAATCAACTTCAAACAGGAGTTATTAACCTAACAAGACAGAATGATTTACCGATCAGCAAGTTTCAACATTAGCATATGTATAGACTTTTGTATTAAGGTTTTTATAACGTTTCGATAAAGAATTAGCATGAATTTCAAACTTATACAATTACAAAAAGATATCTAATGAAAAATCAAAGATGAATTGAATTAGGGTTTATACCACTTCAAATTCGTAATGCTTTCGAATGAAATTGAGTCTTGATCTCTAAACCACGATATGAACCAAATGAGACTGTTGAATTCGATCTATAATCAGCCCCAAACATGAATCGAAACAGCAACAAAGGATTAGTACATACATAAGTGTCATAGAGTTCGGGAAAAATACATAACCCTTACGTTTGAATGATTTATGACCCGAGAGTGAGGGAGATCCATTAGGGGCTGGTCTTGGGTAGAAACACAACCAAACAAACGTGACCTAAGAAAACAACACAACAATCAAACATAGATGTGAGATGGTGATGATGTTCGGTTAACCAAATCAACACAACCGAAACATTTTCATACTTAACCAGATGTTGAACGATGATGATGATGATGAATTAAGGAGGCTCCAAGGTTGATGATGGTGGCTGCAACACGACGAGAATAGACTGGAAATGAAAGGGGAATCGGCTGCGAAGAAGGAGAAGAGTGACGGTTGTGAAATGAGAACCAAAAGGAGATTAGGGTTTGTTAAGGATGAAATTTTATGATAGTTCTTAGGGTTAAAGGTTAAAGGGTTGGTTAGGGGTTGTTTAGGAATGGTTAGCACCCGACTAGAAGGTGGATCAAGGATACGACTCGACCCGAACCCTCAAACAAACGAAATACAAAAGCTGACCTGGGCAGCGACTGCGGCGCACCAGGTAGCTAGTGCGACGCACTGGATTAAAAAAAAACAAGGTTTTGATTTTCGCACACAAGCAACGAACATTTCTCAAAAGCGTAGATCATAATATGAACATAGTTCGGGACTGTGATTTAAGTACATTACGTACAAGCATTGAATACGGACACTCAACTAATTCTATTCAATAAAGTTTACATAGTACGTGAGATGATACATAAAATACGGGATTAATCGTTTAGTCATTTAGAAGCTCATCTATCGGGGACTATCTACTTGTGCACCTAATCTAGCACGATATCAATCACATACAGAGGTATGCACACATGTCTAAAGCTATAAACAACATAAGTAAGGTATAAAGAACTTAATTTTAAAAGTTTTTGTAAAATCAGGTAAGAACTACAGGCATACTAGACTAAACTGAGACGGAAAAAGTGACGGTTGTCACATATTTGATTTGTTTTCATGATCAAACTTTGAATATGAAATAATCTTATAAAGTATTTGTTGGGATTTGTGGACCCTATGATTTTAATAGGATGAATTTACATTTTATTGGATTCTATTATTATTGTTATGTTTAACCGTCGATACTTGTATATTATTAGTTCTAGATTATTGACCTAACGTGATTACTAATCTTATGTCATTACTAGTTTTCATGTAAGATTATTAGTTATTGATAATTGAATAAGTAATTAGACAATTATTGCTTGAACCTGTACCAGAGATACGTTGAGAGTAATTGTACTCTAGTAAATAATACGAAGAAGACAACTATAGTCCAATTGAGTAGTTGTTAGACACTCGTTAGCACGAGTCACTAGGTTAAATCATATACAATATTGAGGTAATTAATGCACAATTAGAGGTGGACAATCTAGGAGAACTCCTGATGTACGGATCGTTTCGTAGTGTCTTTCCAACAATTGTAGGTTAGGTGACTTGACCGAGAAACCTGTTCTAATCTAGCTTATTCATGATAGAAACCACAAAACGATAATCTGAACTCAAACCATTGAAATCTAGGGGAAACGTAAAGATCCAACTGAATACCTTTTCTTAATCGTTTGATAAAGACCAAAATAATTTCGTTAGTTGTTTTGTTAGCAATCATTATTTTCATTTTTTTTTAATTAAACAGTTTTTACTTTGAGTTAATTACATGGGTCGTCCCTATGGTTTGCACCATTTTCACCGGTCGTCCCTATAACTTTTTTATTACACCACTCGTCCCTAAGCTTGAATTTTGTTGCCTGCAGAGTCCCTATTTTGGATATGCCTTTAAAGGTGCCGTTAAGTCTTATCATGTGAGAAACATGTGAGGGAAAATTTGTCTTTTTACCACCATCTTCCTCAAATTTCCAAGAACCCTAATATCCACAAAAACCTTAAAATTTTCCAATCCCCACTTCAAAACAATTCAATCAAAACTGTTGAATCCTAGCAGCTTCTCCTGAATATCAAATGAATCATCATCATTTAAGAATAAAATTTTTGAAAAAGTTACACCGACTTTTGACTTAAGAGAATACGTATGTGTAGTTAGTTACTTGGGAGATTCGGTTTCAAATCAATGGTCAACTGGGCAGCATTTAAAAAATTAGTTTCATCTCTAGTTGCCAGCACCGCTCTAGAATCACCAATGTTTCCGATTATAAGATCCTGACCCTGTGAATAAAAAATCATAAACTACATGAAACTCATTATAAAAAATGATTGTGTGCACTTGGAAACATCGATATCACATTCTAGTATTTTAAAATTACGCAGCTTACAAAATCTCATTGTTGACAACTAATTTACAATATCAAGTTCCCACTAACAAAATCTTTGACAACTAATTTTAACCGATTTGTAAGAAACGGATACCTGTTTGATCAAAGCAACAACGGTTGTTCCACTGCAGAAACAGTCTATAAAAGGATTTGTCTTGAGTTCCTTGTCGATTAACTTAAAAGATTTCAATATTGACTTTTTAAGGGGCAAATACTTTTCAGGGATTGTTTCTTTTTCATCATTATCTGATTGTTCACACCAATACTCTTCTAATAACTCGTCGTCGTGAATAGCTCCATTAGCATTTTCGTGGTCTATATAAGAATTTTGACCGAGGTTAGTGTTGTCCATCCATTGAGCAGATATTAAATTAGGAAGCAAGTCCCGAACTTTCCTAGCAACCATATGACCATAAGGACCATGGCCATCAAATACTCCACAAAAAACCACATCACTCTTTAAGTTGAATTTCTGGTACACAAAAAATATTCTAATATCACAAACTAATTCAAAACATATGTAGATTGCTTATCATACAATTGCAAACCGGGTTTCTTGCACAAACTGTTGAAGAGGTTGCAGACGCAATTTTGAAGATTTTAAAGATGTCAGAATCTGAGAAACATGAGATGGCTGGAGCCGCGAGAACACGAGCTAGTAGGTTTTAAAGCTGCAATTAGACCAATTTGACGGCGACGGTGACGGTGAAAGGGAGGAGGAAGATTAGCCCATATTGGAAATTGGAAGTAGTGTGATATTATTAAATTATTGTTTTTCTGAATTGTTTTGAAGTGGGGATTGGAAAATTTTTTAGTTTTTGTGGATATTAGGGTTATTGGAAATTTGGGGAGGTAAATGGGGAAGATGGTGGTAAAAAGACAAATTTGCCCTCACATGTTTCTCACATGATAAGACTTAACGGCACCTCTAACGGCACATCAAAAATATGGACTCTGCAGGAAACAAAATTCAAACTTAGGGACGAGTGGTGTAATAAAAAAGTTATACAAAATTCAAACTTAGGGACGAGTGGTGTAATAAAAAAGTTATAGGGACGACCGGTGAAAATGGTACAAGGATGACCCATGTAATTAACTCTTTTACTTTTAATATGAATCTTTTCTCAACACGTTTGAACTCAACTAAAACGCCCCCCAATATACTGATTTTCAACCGTGTAATCATTTGTTTACAATTTAATAATTATTGATTAAATTGCTCTTGAGAGAATGAAAACCGAACTTACTAAAGTTGTTCTACTATACGAACATGTATACTTACCTGCATTGAGTAGTAGTCATTATCTTAAAGTATTTCTATTTTATAAAACGAAATTAAAAATACACATCAATTACCCAAGATTGAAACAAGCAAAACTAACAAGTGAGTATGTTTACGATCACGAAATTCAGCAAACACGAGAACAAAAGGACACGAAGGAGATGATGGCTCCCTGGGGCTGGTCGAACAAAGGAAGAAGACAGCAACAAGATGATTAATTAGCAGCCAAGGAAAAAAACGAATTAGGATTTATGTGTTACAGAATTCGACCGGTTAAGGGGGTAATGGGTTGGGTTATTTTGCTAGTAGGATGTCCAATGGGTTCCTAAATGAATTAAAATTACTATTATGGATCAGTAATTAGCCCAATAAATTTATCTACAACTTAAATAGTCCCAAAACAAAACGTTTCTCGTAACTAAAAGTAACTCGAGTACTTTGAATATGAAAACGCAACCGGAAACCGAAATCACAAATATCGACTAGAATAGAAAGTTTTCATTTCCCGTTATAATTAAATAAATTGTAATAATTACTAAAAATATTAAATTCTCCATAATTAGACGTAGAAGCTCATCCTTATACAAAAGTGGAAATTCGTAACCTAAAATCCAAGTTTTTGTAATTTGAAAGAGTAACCAACATCATTCATTCCAATGTGATCACATGTATAAGTAGCAAGTTTAAAACTAAGTCAAGTAATAGTTAACAAATAACGATTGGCAAGCTAGAGGGAACGTTGACTAACGAAATTAAACGTTAACAAGACGGATGTGGTGATGAGTGTCACAATAACATCCTTCTACCAAGGTGGACGTTTATAAGGCCTAATATTGACTAGTGGTGCACCTTGTACCAATTGTATTTAATGGTTATGTGACTTGTGGGGTGAAAACTCTATATGTATCTCAAACATATTACCATACTTCTCCAATTATTGTCCAATATCTTTTTATGTAAGGAATGGACCCTTCACTTAAAAAAATTTAGCTTGTATATGGAACTGGGTAACATGATAGACACACATAGTCATAGAAGAAAAACACCATGTGTTTTGCTGTACAATGTCACACCCCGCTAAAGCGGAAACACGGAATGTGAAGAGCAATAGCATTTGATACACAAGATATATATAAACGCCATATTACATTAAAGAAAAACATAATATCCAAGGTTTACAAAGTTTAAACAAAGTTTACATATCCGAAATACAAAATGGGGTGTTCAACCAAACCACCCAAACCCATCCCGTTCTTGAAGTCATTCGCCCCAAAAGCATAAAGTCATCAGCTAGCTTACTCGTTACCTGAAAATACGAGTCAAGTGTTAACTACGGGAGACGTAGTTAGTGAGCTACAAGTTTATGTAAAGCATAGTTTTCAAATTGTAATCGCATAACCATTCATAGAGTATCGCATTCAAAAATAGTTATCACATAGAAATGTATAGAGTATAGCATTTGTGTTTATAGGCATTGACCACATAGCACGACTATGTGACAATCCTAAGTTTTGCCCAATGATCGTTGCTAAGCCTAAAGCCTACCCATTTAGTATTATACACCATCGCTATAAGTCGTTGTGGTGAGGGTAAATCTACCCTAATAGCGTTATCCATATCTACTAACGGTCCTTTCCAAAGGGATTAATAGCAACTAATGTCCTTGGTAGTTGTCGGGAGTTTTCAATGGTTTCTCACGTCCATGTTGTACAAAGTCCGCAACATGACGATCGATTGTTTTAGTCATTGGAAAATATAGCTTTCGTGTCCTTGACATTGTTGGCAAACCCCTCAACAATGCCGGCAAAATAGTTATTCGTTTTAGTATTCAAAATATCAAAGTTTTTCATAATAGCTTTCAAAGTATACAAGTGTTTTCGTAATAGCATTGCATATCAAATCGTTTTCGTTTAACTTTAAAGTAATAAAGCGTTTCATAGTTTGCTTCAGCTCAAATATAGTGTCTAAGCCTAAGACTCGCATTTCACCCCAAAAAGTATTAAAAGCATTTAAAGAGTAGGGGTTTGTAACTCACTGTTTGCGAAGATAATCGTAAGCGGGAATGGTCGGAAAGTGTGTCGGGAATCACCGAAAGCCTAATAATACCAAGTTTGTCCAAGTGTTATTATGTTATCGTATGATATACTTAATAGTCTTTAGTTAAACTTTAAGTGTCAAGGTCCAATTTGTCCAAAAATCGTCCGAAACGGTTATCGTTTTGTTTTAGTCCAAAAGTCCAAAATTAGCGTTATTGTTATTATGTTAAATATGTTTTGTTTGCTAAAGTGTCTTTCATTTTGTAACAAAATTTGGGCAGCGCTTCCGCGCCCAAATTCTATGTCCAAAATATAAAACACTTTCCCGCTTACAAAACACATATACATACATAACGTTTTTAAACATGTTCTTATAGCATATTAAGTCCTATACAAGTCACCAATGTTATTGTTTCAACTAATCTCGGTCTTATATATCAAGTCTCAAAAAGTCAGCGGTGTAAACTAACTCAAAACGGCCAAAACGATGAATTTCGGAAAACAATCAGGCATGTGCGTCGTCCTGGCCATAAGGACGGCGCACAGGTCGGGCAAAATTATATTTTCGGGTTTTTCTTGTAAAATCGTTTATGTGAGTGTTAGATCTTGACATGCAATTGGTATAAACCTTATTAATCATCATTTTATCAGTTTATAAGTAACTTTTACCCATAAAAACAAGATTTAAGCATCAATTTTCATAAACCCGTTTTTGTATAAAAATGGTCATAAAGCTTCATCAAAACTTGTTTTTAGAGCTTAGATTATACATGCAATTGGTTATAATAGTAATATAAGTAAATAGGAAGAGTTTCTACCGAATGAAAGTGTTTAGATGATGGTCTAGGCGGATTTAGAGCTTCAAAAGTGTAGAAAACGTTATGAAACCGAAATAGCTTTGATCCCCTTGCTTCCTTTGCTTGTTTGAATGATTTTTGATGGTGAAAAGATTGGTTTGTGTGGCTGTATTTTCAGGAAATGAAGGAGCTCTTTGAGAGAGAATGGAGAGAAAAAGGGAGTGTATGTGTTTTTGTGTGTGTTTGTGTTTAAGAAAATAACCAAAAGAAAAGAAAATGATAGAAGTGAGGTAAGGTGGCTTGGGACAGAGGAAGAGTGTAGTAATAAGTGGTCTAACTCGGTTTTAATTGGTAGTTTGTCTTTACAAAATCGAGACAAGCAAGAAAAATACAAAAAATTTCGGAACATACATCCAGGACGTCGCACATGCCATCTGTGCGCCGTCCTGGCTTGTTCAGCCATTTTCTGATTTTTGTTGTTTTTGCGTTTTGCTTCGTTGGACCTTTTCGTTAACTGGAAGTTATAGATTATGATTCATTATGAACTTAGGAAAGTTCCTTAGGTGTTTTCTTGGTATTAGGACTTACATAATTTGATTCCGAAGTTGTTTTATGATTCCGATCCCGATCCGCGTTTAAAGGTTTAAAATAGAGTAATTTTCGTTTAAGAGTTTTGTGTGAGTTACTACGAGCTTAGCTTAAGAGTTATGACTACGTAACCACATAGCATATAAAATTAGTCATATCGGGCATAAAAATAAGCACTTAGAAGTTATAAGTTAGCGTTCTCGACCTTAGTTTAGACGGTTGTCACATTCTCCCCACGTTGAAAGAATTTCGTCCCGAAGTTTCAACTTGTGGTATTCGCTGTGGGAGAAGTGAAGAGATGAGGAGCCTTAAGCATCATCTGATCCTCTCGTTCCCAGGTATATTCGGGGCCTCGCTTTGCGTTCCATCGCACCCTCACTATGGGGATTTTACTGTGCCTTAGTTTCTTAGTTTCGCGATCTATGATTTCAATCGGCTCCTCGACAAATTGAAGCTTCTCGTCTAGCTGTACTTCTTCTAAAGGTGTGATAAGTGTTTCGTCCGATAGGCACTTCTTCAATCTCGAAACGTGAAAGGTGTTATGCATGTTACCAAGCTCTTGCGGTAGTTCTAAATGATATGCCACGGGACCTATCCTTTCGAGTATCTCAAATGGTCCCACATATCTCGGGCTAAGTTTTCCTCGCTTTCCGCGGCGTATTGCACCTTTCCAAGGTGACACCTTTAGAAGTACTTTGTCGCCGACTTGAAATTCTAGATCCTTTCTGCGCATATCAGCATAGCTCTTTTGACGACTTCTCGCAGTCTTAAGTCTTTCCTTAATCGTTGTGATCTTGTCAATCGTTTCTTGCACTACATCCATACTAATTAGTTGTCGATCTCCCGGTTCCAACCAACACAGTGGAGATCTGCATTTCCTTCCGTAGAGAGCTTCAAAAGGCGCACATTTGATGCTAGCATGGTAACTGTTATTGTAAGAGAACTCTATTAGCGGTAAGTGGTTATCCCAACTTCCTCCGAAGTCGATAACGCATGCTCTCAGCATGTCCTCCAGTGTTTGTATAGTGCGCTCGCTTTGACCATCAGTCTGTGGATGATAAGCCGTGCTTAAGTCCAATCGTGTGCCAAACGACTCTTGGAACGCCTTCCAAAATCTGGAAGTGAAGCGAGTATCTCTATCCGAGATGATTGACGTGGGTATTCCGTGACGTGTCACTACCTCGTTGATGTATATTTGGACAAGTTTTTCTACGTTAAAACTTTCCTTAATGGGAATGAAGTGTGCTGACTTCGTTAGTCGATCTACTATAACCCAGATCATGTCGTTACCCCTTGAGGTTCGAGGTAACTTTGTGACGAAGTCCATTGTGATTTGCTCCCACTTCCACTCGGGAATTTCGGGTTGCTGTAGTAATCCAGATGGCTTTTGATATTCGGCCTTCACTTTCGCACAAGTGAGGCATTTCTCTACGTATAAGGCCACGTCTCTTTTCATTCCAGGCCACCAATAATGTTCCTTAAGGTCCTTATACATCTTGCTTGACCCTGGATGAATGGAATATCGCGTTCGGTGTGCTTCATCCATGATGGTCTTCCTCAATTCGTTGGTCGTAGGAATCCAGGCTCGATCCTTAAAATAATAGACGTCGTCGCCCTTCCTTACAAAATCCTTGTCGTGATTATGCAAGGTTTCGACCTTTATGTTATCTGCCTTCAAAGCCTCATGCTGGGCACTTGCTATGCGCGTTCTCAAATCGGGTTTAAGGTAAATTCCTAATGCACGTACTCGAGTCGTCTGTTGCCTCTCCTTCCTACTCAGGGCATCTGCTACGACATTCGCGTTGCCAGGGTGATACTTAATATCGCAGTCGTAGTCGCTAAGGAGCTCCAACCATCTCCTTTGCCTCATGTTGAGTAGCTTCTGATCTAGTATATGTTGTAGACTCCTATGGTCCGTGAATATCGTGCATTTGGTTCCGTAGAGATAATGTCTCCAGATTTTTAGGGCAAAAACTATCGCTCCTAGTTCTAAGTCGTGAGTGGCGTAATTGACCTCGTGTTTCTTAAGTTGTCGCGATGCGTAAGCTATGACCTTATTTCGTTGCATCAATACACAACCTAATCCTAGGTTAGATGCGTCACAATAAACTACGAAGTCTTCGTTTCCCTCAGGAAGAGTTAAGATTGGAGCGTTGCACAGTTTCGTTTTCAGGATATTGAAGGCTTGTTCTTGAGCATCTCCCCAGTTGAACTTCTCGTTCTTTTGGGTTAACTTTGGTAGGGGTTTAGCTATCTTAGAGAAATCCTGAATGAATCGCCGATAATACCCAGCCAATCCTAAAAATTGGCGGATTTCTGTCGGACTTTTGAGAGCTTCCCAATTCTTTATTGCCTCGATTTTTGATGGGTCAACGTGGATTCCAGATCCATTGACTACGTGACCGAGAAATTTGACTTCACGCAGCCAGAATTCGCACTTAGAAAACTTTGCGTAGAGTTGTTGTTCCTTGAGTAATTCCAATAACAGCTTTAAGTGCTCTGCGTGGTCCTCTTTGGTACGCGAGTAGATTAAGATGTCGTCGATGAATACAATAACGAAGTTGTCTAGATACGGACGGCATACCCTATTCATCAAATCCATGAATACCACCGGTGCATTTGTGAGTCCAAATGGCATTACCAAGAATTCGTAGTGTCCGTATCTAGTGCGGAATGCGGTTTTCGGTATATCATCTTCTGAAACCAACACTTGATGGTAACCGGACCTTAAGTCAATCTTTGAAAAGTAGGTTGCGCCTTGAAGTTGATCGAAAAGGTCGTCGATTCGTGGAAGAGGATATCGGTTATTGACGGTTAGTTTATTCAATTCTCGGTAGTCGATGCACATGCGAAACGATCCATCCTTCTTCTTTACGAACGGAATTGGCGCTCCCCATGGTGATGAGCTTGGTCGGATAAATCCTTTATCCAATAATTCCTGAACTTGGTTGGATAATTCCTGCATCTCAGTCGGAGCTAATCGATATGGCGTCCTTGCCACCGGTGCCGCTCCAGGAATTACCTCGATTCTAAACTCTACTTGCCTTTGAGGTGGTAGTCCATGTAGTTCTTCGGGAAATACTTCCGGATAGTCCCTAACTATCGGTACATCCTTAAGGTCTACTGCTTTTGCCTGTTTGTCCTTTATGTTCACTAATAATGCAAAGCAGCCCTTATTCAAGTACTTGCGCATCTTCATCACCGATATAAGCTTCGAAGTTTGGCCCGGCCTATCTCCTTGTACTATCAATTCCTTTCCATCTCCTAACGGCATTCGTACCGTTTTATCTAAACAAAATATCCTTGCGTCTCGGATGGTCAACCAGTCCATTCCTATTACTACGTCAAAGCTCTTAAGTTCGATAGGGATTAGATCTATTTCGAAAGGGTGGTTAGCTAGGGTTATTGTGCAATTCTTAATTACGTCGCTAGCCTGGTATTCTTGCCCATTTGCGTATTCTACCGTAAACTTTTCACCTAGGGGTTCGGTGTCTAAAGCAATCAAGGGCCTAAACTCTAAGGACACAAAACTTTTGTCCGCGCCTGAGTCAAACAGTACTGAGGCATAGTAGTTGTTAAGGAGAAATGTACCTGCAATCACCCGGGGGTCGTTCCTTGCTTCTTCAGCACCAATCGCAAAGGCTCTACCGCGGCCTTGTCCCCCATCGTTTCCCCTCTGATTGTTCTGATTCTGGTTTTGCGGTGGGTTTTGATTGCGGTTCTAGTTTGGGTTTCGGGCAGGGTTTAGCCTAGGACAAGCATTTCGGTAATGGTCCCTACTACCGCACTCATAACATTCCCCCTGGCGAGGCCTATCGTTCTGTTGTGGCCTCCCCGCTTGTCGCGGTCCTTCAATCTGCTGCCTTCCCGCCTGCTGCGGTCCAGCATTCACTGCCTTACAGTGTCGTGTCCAGTGACCGAGGCGGTTGCAGTTGGTGCATGACCGACATTCACCTCCGTGGTGATAACCGCACCTATCGCATTTCGGCGCCTTTCCCTGATAGCCGGTGTTCTCTGTGGCGGCCACTCCATAGTTCCTAACTGTCTTGGCCTTCTTGTTGAAGCGATCCCTTCTATTCCCCGACGTGTCCTCAACCTTGCGCTTTCCCTTAGCGTCTTCTGCACCCGTCTTTGGTGCTCCTCCGTTCCTTATCCAGTCCTGGGTCAGGCGGCTTGCCAAGCTCACGGCCTGGTGCATCGTGGCTAGCTCGGTAGCTGTCGCCATTCCCCTTATCTCGGGCGAGAGTCCCCAAATGAAGTGGTCGATACGCTTGTCTTCAGGGTTACTAGTTCAGGCACTAGATTTGCGAGTTCATGAAATCGCGCGACGTAGGTGTCGATGTCAGTTCCTACCATGGAGTGATTCCAGAGTTCGTTCTTGAGCTTCTTCAGGATCTCCTTGGGACAATACTCAATCACTAGTAGTTCCTTGAACCTTGCCCATGGCATGTTGTATGCAGCGTCCGGACCTTGGACCTGTAGCTGGCTGTTCCACCAGGTTAGTGCTCGCCCTTGAAGCATGCAAGAAGTGAATTCCACCTTCTTGTTTTCAGCATACTGGCTGATCCTTAGCACAACTTCCATACTATCGATCCAGCGTGATAGTCCGATGGCGCCCTCAGTGCCATGGAATTCCTTTGGCCTGCAAGATATGAAGGTCTTATAGCTACATCCTTGGTTGTTCCCCTGGTTGTTGTTTCCTTGATTGTTATTTTCCTGGTTGTTGTTTTGTTGGTTGTTGTTTCCTTGGTTGTTGTTATTTCCCCTTGGTCCTCCCTGGTTAATACCCGCGTTGATTGGCTATGATTTCGGGTATCGCCTCGTTCAGTCGGGCGTTGATCCTTTGGACAATGCGCTCATCGTTGGGTTCAGCCATTTTCCTACACAAGAGAGAACTCGGGTTTAGGGTTTTGATATAATACTTCAGATTCAATAAAGGGGAAATAACAAGAACAAGAACAATCCTAATTATAATCCGTCCATTTTATATATCGCTCAAAATTTGATGTTCTTACAAAATCCAACAACATCGACTATTGTCGTACATTACCAACCATCCTAAAGTACTACGCTTACAATCCTTCATAAACTACATGTTCTGCTTACAATCCAAAAGACATCTTACCACAACCTCTAAACCTTAATTACAACCAAAACAACCATAAGGAATACTAGCACTATGCTAATCAGCATCAAGTTGCGTGCCGCTCGGATTGCCTTTCGTGCCATTGCCTTAGTGCGTAACATCTCGGTGTACAAACCACGTATCTGGTTGGAGTGATCTCTCACGACCTGTGTGTATCCGCGGAGGTCGACGAACATGTTACAAAGCGCTTGAATTTCCTCGGGAGTTAATCCGCGAACAGGGGGTGGTTGTGGCGTAGTTATCTGAGGTCTCGAGTGATGATTCGGTGGGTGTCAACGTGTCGTGCGCGGCGTGTTGGTAATCGTGAGCTTCCTTCACCGTCCCGACGGAGGTAAGGTAGGGTGAGCGGTGACGATTGTTGACTCCTAGAGCGTGATTGTGATTCGTGAGAGTGTTCGGTTTCGTCGTCTGACGTAACTATCTCTTTCGCTCTCGACATACCCTAAATCAGTAACGCGCTAGTTCGAAGATACGACTCATGTTAGTGTTAGTAATAAGCTGAGCACATAGAGTATCTTAAGCATAGCATCTAGGTCTGCGTGGGTCTGACTTCAAGAATTCCCGGGGAGGTTCGTTTAATGTTTTACCAATCCCGTTCCGGCATAATTTAGTCCAAATTATTCATAGGTGATCAGGCTACGAATAATTCAGGTTAAACAACGCCTTCACGTTTTGGTTAAATAAAATCTTTCGTTTTAGAAATTGGTTATAGTTTGATTTTTGAAAAATCGATATTCACTATAACCTTGCGCTCTGATACCAAGTCTGTCACACCCCGCTAAAGCGGAAACACAGAATGTGAAGAGCAATAGCATTCGATACACAAGATATAGATAAACGCCATATTACATTAAAGAAAAACATAATATCCAAGGTTTACAAAGTTTAAACAAAGTTTACATATCCGAAATACAAAATGGGGTGTTCAACCAAACCACCCAAACCCATCCCGTTCTTGAAGTCATTCGCCCCAAAAGCATAAAGTCATCAGCTAGCTTACTCGTTACCTGAAAATACGAGTCAAGTGTTAACTACGGGAGACGTAGTTAGTGAGCTACACGTTTATGTAAAGCATAGTTTTCAAATTGTAATCGCATAACCATTCATAGAGTATCGCATTCAAAAATAGTTATCACATAGAAATGTATAGAGTATAGCATTTGTGTTTATAGGCATTGACCACATAGCGCGACTATGTGACAATCCTAAGTTTTGCCCAATGATCGTTGCTAAGCCTAAAGTCTACCCATTTAGTATTATGCACCATCGCTATAAGTCGTTGTGGTGAGGGTCAATCTACCCTAATAGCGCTATCCATATCTACTAACGGTCCTTTCCAAAGGGATTAATAGCAACTAATGTCCTTGGTAGTTGTCGGGAGTTTTCAATGGTTTCTCACGTCCATGTTGTACAAAGTCCGCAACATGACGATCGATTGTTTTAGTCATTGGCAAATATAGCTTTCGTGTCCTCGACATTGTTGGCAAACCCCACAACAATGCCGGCAAAATGGTTATTCGTTTTAGTATTCAAAATATCATAGTTTTTCATAATAGCTTTCAAAGTATACAAGTGTTTTCGTAATAGCATTGCATATCAAATCGTTTTCGTTTAGCATTCAAGTAATAAAGCGTTTCATAGTTTGCTTCAGCTCAAATATAGTGTCTAAGACTAAGACTCGCATTTCACCCCAAAAAGTATTAAAAGTGTTTAAAGAGTAGGGGTTTGTAACTCACTGTTTGCGAAGATAATCGTAAGCGGGAACGGTCGGAAAGTGTGTCGGGAATCACCGAAAGCCTAATAATACCAAGTTTGTCCAAGTGTTATTATGTTATTGTATGATATAATTAATAGTCTTTAGTTAAACTTTAAGTGTCAAGGTCCAATTTGTCCAAAAATCGTCCGAAACGGTTATCGTTTTGTTTTAGTCCAAAAGTCCAAAATTAGCGTCATTGTTATTATGTTAAATATGTTTTGTTTGCTAAAGTGTTTTTTATTTTCTAACAAAATTTGGGCAGTGCTTCCGCGCCCAAATTCTATGTCCAAAATATAAAACACTTTCCCGCTTACAAAACACATATACATACATAACGTTTTTAAACATGTTCTTATAGCATATTAAGTCCAATACAAGTCACCAATGTTATTGTTTTAACTAATCTCGGTCTTATATATCAAGTCTCAAAAAGTCAGCGGTGTAAACAAACTCAAAACGGCCAAAACGACGAATTTCGGAAAACAATCAGGCCTGTGCGTCGTCCTGGCCATAGGGACGGCGCACAGGTCGGGCAAAATTATATTTTCGGGTTTTTCTTGTAAAATCGTTTATGTAAGTGTTAGATCTTGACATGCAATCGGTATAAACCTTATTAAACATCATTATATCAGTTTATAAGTAACTTTTATCCATAAAAACAAAGATTTAAGCATCAATTTTCATAAGCCCGTTTTTGTATAAAAATGGTCATAAAACTTCATCAAAACTTGATTTTTGAGCTTAGATCATACATGCAATTGGTTATAATAGTAATATAAGTAAATAGGAAGAGTTTCTACCGAATGAAAGTGTTTAGATGATGGTCTAGGCGGATTTAGAGCTTCAAAAGTGTAGAAAACGTTATGAAACCGAAATAGCTTTTGATCCCCTTGCTTCCTTTGCTTGTTTGAATAATTTTTGATGGTGAAAAGATGGGTTTATGTGGCTGTATTTTCTGGAAATGAAGGAGCTCTTTGAGAGAGAATGGAGAGAAAAAGGGAGTGTATGTGTTTTTGTGTGTGTTTGTGTTTAAGAAAATAACCAAAAAAAAAAAAGAAAATGATAGAAGTGAGGTAAGGTGGCTTGGGACAGAGGAAGAGTGCAGTAATAAGTGGTCTAACTCGGTTTTAATTGGTAGTTTGTCTTTACAAAATCGAGACAAGCAAGAAAAATACAAAAAAATTCGGAACATACATCTAGGACGCCGCACATGCCATCTGTGCGCCGTCCTGGCTTGTTCAGCCATTTTCTGATTTTTGTTGTTTTTGCGTTTTGCTTCGTTGGACCTTTTCGTTAACTGGAAGTTATAGATTATGATTCATTATGAACTTAGGAAAGTTCCTTAGGTGTTTTCTTGGTATTAGGACTTACATAATTTGATTCCGAAGTTGTTTTATGATTCTGATCCCGATCCGCGTTTAAAGGTTTAAAATAGAGTAACTTTCGTTTAAGAGTTTTGTGTGAGTTACTACGAGCTTAGCTTAAGAGTTATGTCTACGTAACCACATAGCACATAAAATTAGTCATATCGGGCAACAAAATAAGCACTTAGAAGTTATAAGTTAGCGTTCTCGACCTTAGTTTAGACGGTTGTTACATACAACTTCTTTCTTAGCTTCTTTTCCACTCATCCAAGTAATATTTGTGACGTCCCGTCATTTTGAGGTATTAAACGTTACCGTTCTTTTTACTTTTATTCTCAATTGTTTTGACCCATTATTATTTCATTTTGATTTGATTTACGCTTTATTTATTTGTCAGGTTTTACGTTATTTGGTTGCTTCGTCCTTCGTGGCAGAAGCGTTTTAGGTTACCTAAGTGCCAATTTGTTAGTATTCTCGTGTTTTAAGTTAGGGTGTTTATGTCGTAATCGTTGGTTAAAATTAACGTTATAAATATATTACAAAGTTAGTCCTCTGACTAAATCTCTTACAAAGGTAGTCCTTTATCGGAAACTTACAAAATATGTTACAAATTCGATCCTTTTAACGAAGACTTAACGGAAGAAATTAACCAGTGGGACTGCATCGCAGTTGTGCTTACTACGACGCAGTAGCTGCCCTGGCAACACCTTTTCAAACTTGTCTTCTTCCTCTTTCTTGAGATTCCACACTTACACAACCATGTGATTTGGCCAGGAAATTTATGTTTTTGGGTATGTTAGATCCAAATGTGGATCTCTAAACATGTTTGTACCTTCTCTCATTCCATAATACAAAGTTTACCTCTCACATTTTCATTTCCCTTTTCATTTTCATCACTATCACCCTATCAAACTCTCTCTATCTCTCTCGTATTTCCAGAAGTTTTGAAGGTTTTAATTACATTTGGAAGAGAGTTTCAAGATAGAAGTTCATATATACCTCCTACATTCATCCTTTGTATTTCTTAACTTTTCGGTATATTTTCACATGAAGATTCTTCACTGTCCTTCCATTTTATTTCACATTTGTTCGAGATTTCTAACTCAACCTTTGTCTACTTGTCATACAAGGTTATTCTATCTTTTCCATCACATATATTTTGGAGTTCGATTACCACCTCGAAGAACCGTCGTTCTTGAGTTTTGGTAAGTAAATCTCCTACTATAATCTCTTTATTTTCTTCTTGTGAACTCAAATATTAATGATGTTGTATTTGTGTGTTGGTTTCGGTTCTCTCACCACCACCATCTTGGATTTTACTCGTCGGACTTGGCCTTTTTATCGTGTTTTTCGACACCGTTGGAGTGTGCGGGTGACGACTGTACTTTCGTTGTTTCTCTTTATTCTCCTTTCTTTCCGTCTTGCGGTTTTGGCCTTGAAACGGTTAAATTAACATATTAAACTGATTATTTGAAAGAAACATGAATTTGGACTAAGTTACAACCTAAAAATGTGTTAAATGTTATATTCGACTAGAAGTAACATATTGATATTATTACTATGTAAAACTACATATTTATTATATGTAAGACTTTGTATATATAATTTGGACAATATATGACTTTTGGAAAGCTTACAAATCATCTTAGGTAATTCGGATTTCGATAAAACGTCAAATATGAAAAATCTGAATATCAAGCCACTGCGCCGCAATAGGCCCTTACTGCGACACAGCGGGCAGATTTTCTCGAAATGTAGAAGCTTGTAATCCAGTGACTGTGACGCAGTAACTCACTAGTGCGTCGCAGTAGGCCTCAAAACGTACATTACTTATTTTTGACAACTAAAAACGTATATATACATGTACTATTATTCATAAAAGTAATAAATAATGACAAATAGACGTCTTTGGACTCAAAGACGTAATCACTATCATAGACGTGGTATATTCTATTTAAAATGATCATTAAACTTATATTTTCGACAAATACATTTTTGTTCCAAAAACGCGATCGTAATCTTAAACCGTAACAAATAATACTTTTTCGTTAAACTTTTATATAATCGATTCCGAAACTATTTTACTCTGATATTTTAAACTCTAATGTTCTAAAACTTTTCAAATGTCAAAGTTTGACTTTTATGTTGACTTTGACTTTCCTTTGAAAACTTTGACTTTGACCAAGTCAACCATCTTTGACGTTGACCTTGTTCGATCTTGATTAAACTTTGGTAACAGTATTCCTTTCAATCGATATTCCAGTTAGTCATTTTCGGCTCGGAATATCATTACTTTCTAATTGTCATTTATGACGAAAATTATCGATATTTTCCAGTAGTCCTTGTTGGCTCGAAACATCCTTCATACTATCCGTCACTTTCACTCAAACTGTTATCCGTTGGAATATTTCTAATAAATCTTATAATATAACGTTAACCAACAAGGCTAAACCGTACTAGACTTATAGAGATGCTTAGACTTTGTTTGTCGTCATTATAGGACACTTAGGCGGTGGAGTGTTCGCTCCGTATTATCGACCCGACTTTTGCTTGTGCTTGACTTGTGAGTTGTTCGTAGCCCTCTTTACATTAAATTTTTGCAAATTGTTAACCGTTATTATTAAATCTTGTTTCCCTAGTGAATCAGGATTGCCTTAGATTATGTGTTCTTTACGCCTCGTTGGGCCCCCCTTATACACTTGTAAGCTTTTATGCCCACGGTTTACATATATATAGATCTATATGAGTTTTTACCAAACCCTCATTGCTCGATAGGATGTTCCTATGAGTAGATATTATGGCCGATTTGGATTGTTTGTTGCCTTTGGTTGGACACGCCTTAGGATTGGGGTTATATTGTGTGGTCAGGTTCAGTATATGACTATTCTAGGCAATGTACGTCGCATCTAGGTTGTAAACTTTTACTTAAAAATTGTTATTCGAAATTTGTTATTCGACTATTCTAGACAAGATTTGTTATTCGAAATTTACTATGATTATTACCCTTTGAATTGGGTCAACTTTTACTTAAAATTGTGAATGATTCACCAACATGTTGTTGATGTCGTTTTTAACGCTTTTCAAGAGTTTGAGGACTTTCTATGATTTCATGCCATGCTTTTGTGTGCAGATCGTTGATTGCTTATTATTGGAACTTTTTTTGTATAATTTAGTGCCTAGGTGATCCGTATTTTGTATTTGATGTATTTGAGACGAGATGTTTGTATCGTTTTGTATTGTAAACCTTTGGCATGATTCATTTATATATTTCGATGTATTTTGTTATAGTTTATTTGTTGTAACCTTAACTCCTGATATCATAAACTGGATTGTTATCTTCTTTTTTGAGGAGTATTTTGATGTGTTTAGTTTATGTAACTACACTATAGTGAGAACAATGAAAGAAAATATAACAATACTTTTCCATCTAACTATTTCAACAAAGTGGTGGTTGGTTTGAATTCAATTTAAAATAAAGATGTAAAGTATATTGAGAATATCGTGAGTTTTTATGCAACTACATAAGATCGAGAAAAATGAAAATAATATATAACTGTACACTACTTCAAAAAGCAGTAGTTGGTTAGAGTTCATTATAAAACAATGATGTAAAATATATTTAGAATATCTTGAGTTTTGTTTATTGTGAAAATATCAAAACTTGAACATCGCACGAGCCTGAATTACTAATGGTCGAGAATTTTGGTCGAGAATTTCGTAGAGTGATCCAAGAAGTCACCCTCGTGAATGAGTAATGACAATTAATTTCTTATATGTTTGGACTAGTCAATTGAAAGGAAAAACTGTAGAGTACAAATGGGCTGGATTTTGTCATAAATATGTGAGTTGACTTTTTGTATGGGTACTGGCCTACTGGGTAGGTTGATTGGAAGGGTCTCCTTTGAAATTTTAACATTGTTAAACAGTTAAAGTGCTAAAATTAATTATAACCTAAATTTTAAATATAGAAACAATGTGAGGAATATAACAAAGTTTAATTAAATTATTAATATATTAATTAACTGTAAGTTTTCTTAAAAAAAAATCTGATAAACTTCTATTTTGTTAACGTTTTATATAAAGATATGTCAGATATATAATATAACATTTGTTGATCATCTTATTCCGTCAAATTTCTTTTTGACAATAGATATAACAATTTTGATACCAAAATGTATTTCTTATTATAATTAAATAAAGGGATAAGTGCATGAGAATGTAATAAACTTTGTTCGATTTGCTATTGTATGTATCCAACTCTCAAAACTTCTATTGTGTGTATTGAACTTTTATTTTTTAACAAATGATGTAAGAACCGGATTTTTTTGAGAAATATTAAATTTAAAAAACCGGTTACACGTCAGCAAAAATGCGGTCCGTTACATCATTTGTGAAAAAATAAGAGTTGAATACATACAATAGAGATTTTGAGAGTTGGATACATACAATAGCAAATCGCACAAAGTTTGTTACATTCTCATGCACTTAGCCCTTAAATAAATATAAAACATTATTAACTTTTTTCTTCTATATCAATAATGTAATATTAATATTAATAATATATATAACATACATGAATACTATATTTTTCTTCATAACAAAATAAAAATTAGTATTACTATTTCTAACTTAAATAGGCCCGACGCTATAAATGAATGTCTGATTAATGGACCGACACACAATTATGGAAGAACATGGGTTTTGGGACCTTTTGAATTAATCCGTGGGGTCTTTTTTCTTTCCTTTCTTTTAAGAAAAATAAAAAGAAATAACGGTTTCGATTTTAAAAACTTCATCGTTTGAAATTATGTTTAAAGATTTAGTGGTATACAATTGTATTTACATTAACTATATACATGTCTTTATATTTATTTATAATAAAATTAGTTAGTGACAAAAAATAATGACTTAAATATATAACATCATTAATCGGATAATGACCAAATATTCAAGGACCATTTTTTAGTGTAGATAACTTTTATACACTAATTAACAAATCTTAATTAGGAGTAAGATCAAGTAAAAAGTATCAAATTTATAAAAAGTCGAGGAAGTAATGTTGTAATGACATGTGGATCGTTAGGTGACATTTAAAAAAAAATCGAAAAAAAAAGAATTTGGAAAAAAAAGAAATTTGAATTTTTTTTGTTAATGTCATCTGCCATATAGTCATATGATGTACACAAAAAATATGATACATACTAATAATACACAATAAAATATGATTCACATTAATGATTTACACAAAAAAGCTATGATATTCAACTATAATGCGCACATAAATGTTCATCATAGGTATGCATTATAAATGTGGATCATATTTTTTTTCGTATATAACTTTTTTCGAGCCAAAAGAAAAAACATTTCCTTGAAAATAAAATATATTTTTTTTGTAAATATTTGTTTTATTAAAAGTATTATTTTTTTATTAAAAAAATATAAAAAGAATTTAAGAATTTTAACAAAAGTTAAGAATTTTCACAAAACCCTCCCCTCCTAATTAATATGTGAAATAACTTTTTATTTTAGTCTTCATCCATGTTCTTTTGATATTTGATATACATAAAAGTGTTATGAAAGAGTATATGAATTTAATTATGTAAAAAAAAAAATCCAATTATATGATTGGTTCCACTTATATCAATTTTGTTTTAGAAAAGCAAATACAACACGATTAATATATCATTTAATAATTTATATATTTATCATTTATAAAACTTAAACACAAAAATTTTTATTTAGTAAATGGCAATATATTATAACAAACAAAAAGCCAACAAGTAACTACAAAGATAATTACCAAACATCGAGAACAACCCTCCCGAAAACAACCTAAAAGAGTCTCCAAATACCATCTAATCTAAACTAGAAGATAAAACAACACATAAAAGAAATCCTAAAACCTCAAGGCCTAAAAGCCTTTAGGCAACATCGAAAAATAAAAGAAACACGGAAAATTAACCAAGAAGTCACGACTCACTCCATAATGCAAATTGCAATGCTAGATGGTGAAGCAAATTAAGTCCTTTTGCTTTAACAAGGTCTTCTATTATTTTTAATATAATTGGTACGTATTATCTATCGGGTTTTGCTTAAAATAACATCTCATTAATTAACTACAATATTTTGAGAAAAATGTAGAACTTTAAGACATATATCCTATTTTTGCGGATTTCTAAAGAATGAAAAAATGATAGTAAATAATCTTACATAAATATATGAGATATTCTATATCTCTATCTATCTATATATATTAAATAAAATAAAGTTTTATTTATCACAATATTTTTCTTTACCAATATTTTCTCACCTTTTATATTTATACTTAAATCTTTAAAAAAATAATAAATATAAAATTTTAAAATTATTTTCATTGTTTATATTTTTCATAATTATAATCGGATATATGTTTATTGAGTAATTGATTTTTTTCTTTTAACCATTTTCATCGTTCTAATAAAACAAACTTGTCATCAAAAGATTCTTCTTCACCAATATTTTCCCACTCTTTTTATTTACACTTAACCTTTTTAAATATTGATAAATGTAATTTTTTAACCATTTTCATCGTTTATATTTTCATAATTAATATCGGATATATGTTTGTTGAGTAATAACTTTTTTAGTCAATTTCATCGTTTAGATTTTTCATAATTTATATAGAACCTATGTTTATTGAATAATAGATTTATATATATATATATATATATATATATATATATATATATATATATATATATATATATATATATATATATATATACTAGCTTATGGACCCGCCTAATACGCGCAGAATTATATCAAAAAAATATATATAATTTTAATAAAGAACATATAACTTATATAAAAAGATTAATAAAAAGCTATCAGTCATGTAGACAAAATGATTATTTTAGCAAATATGAAGTTAAATAAAACATTTACTGTGTAATTCGAAAAAACCTTATTAAAATCTAAAATAATAAATAGGATTGAAAAAAAAAACAGAAGATTTTTTTATATGATATGTTTTCCGTTTATATGCAAAACACTCGTAAAACAAAATAATTATATTTTCTTTTTATAATATATAAAAAAAACAAAAAATATTGGGTAAATAGGACGAAAAAAACATAAGATTATTTTATATGATATGTTTTCCGTTTATGTGCAAAACACTCGTAAAACAATAAAATAATTTTAGTTTCTTTTTATACTAAAAATGTGTATGTGTTTGAAGAAAAAAATATGTTTTGTATTTTTTAGAATTAATTTAAAATACAAGTGTTAGATTATTTAAAGTAAAAAAGTTAATTAGTTTTATTTAATTATTACTATTTAAAATAAGGGTTAAATTATTTAAAATAAAGGGGTTAAAATGAAATTATTAATGATGAAATCATCAAAATGATCTAATAGTTCAAATTAAATTTTGATTTTCATCTAATGGTTACTACTTTAACAAATGGCATTTTAGGGCTCTTTTTTATTATATATATATATATCTCTACTCCTATATAAAGCATTTAAGGTTTTAAGAGTTTAAGTAATTAAGAGGTACAACATTTTAAGCCTACAATACAACATTTTAAGCTTACAATACAACATTTTAAGCCTACAATACAACACACACAACACACACACACAACACACACACATACAAAACAGACACATTACAACACACACAACACACACACACACAACTCTCTCTCTCTCTCTCTCTAAAACCTCTGACCTCTCTCTAGAATCTGCCAGCCACCGGAATCCATCACCACCAGCCACCGGAACCCTCATCCTATCCGCCGGAAACCTAATCCTAGCCGCCGGAAACCTAGCCAGAAACCTAGCCGCTGCCGGAACCCTAGCCGCCGCCGGAACCCTAGCTGCCGCCGCCGGAACCCTAGCCGCCGCCGCCGGAAACCTAGCCGCTGGTCTTATTTCTTTAGGTAAATCTTCTTTAATGGTTGTTTGTGGCTCGGTGTTTCGGATGTTTAGGTAAATCTTCTTTAATGGTAAATCTTTTATTTTTTTCGGATGTTTCGGATGTTTCGGATCTTTACTGGTTGTTTGTGGCTCGGTGGCTCGGTGGCTGTTGGATTTCTCTACCATTGACAATATTGACTTTTTTTAATAATATCGGCGGCTTAAGGTTTGTCTCTTTCACTTTGGTGGATCTTTTTGGTTTGTGGTTTGTGATAGTTTTGGATATGTAGCCTCCGGTCTACCATAAGCCGTCGGAAACATTTTTCCGGTGGTATTTGGTGGATCTGGGTGGCTGGTGTGGTTTGTGGTGGTTCACGGTGGTATTTGGTGGATCTTTGTGGTTTATGGTTTGTGGTAATTTTGGATATGTAACAGCTGATTTTTGTGATGTTAATGTTAGATCTTGGTACGTTTTCGATTGTTTACTTTTTTGGATCTGTTAGTATCATGTTTATGGAATTAACGTTTTCATTTTTATGTTGGTATCTTGGTGGATCTTTGTTTTCTGGTGAATCTTTGGTGGCTGTTGGTGGATCTTTGGTGGTTCATGGTGGATCTTTGTTTTCGGGTGGTTTTTGTCATGTTACTGTTAGATCTTGGTACGTTTTCGATTGTTTACTTTTTTGGATATGTTACATTTTTAGATCTGTTAATATTATGTTTATGGAATTAACGTTTTCTTTTTTTGTTGGTATATTTACTTGGTCGGATCTGTTCGTGAATTGAATATGTTTATCCGTGGCTTGTTTGGGGTTTGGCTATGTATGTGGCTTACATTAATCTTGGTACGTTTACACTCATCTTACTATCTCGATATAGTTAAGATATTTGGTCGGTATGTTTATGACGGTTTATATCCGTATTTATCATGAGGCTTTCATGCCGATGAGTTGATAACATATGAGGCCAATGATTATAGTAAAAATATGAGGTCGATGATTGACTAAAATGTACAAATAGAGGTGAGGCTATGATGATTTCGTCGGGTTTTTTTTTTATCAATATGATAATATACAGTTTTTTGGCGTGACAACTACTTGATGGCATCTAATGCAACTAGGTGTTGAAGCCATTTTTAACGAATCTGAGCCAAGTAATTTTTACGGTTTTTACAGTTTCTTTATTTCTTGTGGTTTTAATATCAATTTCAAATGATGTTCAAACGATGATGTTTTTTCAAAACTTCTATTTGACTGATGAAACTCGATGAAACTTTTATTATCACGTTTTTTTTAACGATTCTGAGACAAAAGTTTTTAACGTTTTTTTTAACGATTCTGAGACAAAAGTTTCGAATTTTTTTAAAAACAGATTATTAAAGGTTAAAATCTGTTTTTATAAAAAAGTGGAACATATTATTAAACCTAAAATAATCTGTTTTATAAGAAAATAATCTCTATAAAAACAGATTATTGAAACAGATTATAAAACTTGTCCAAATAAATTTTAAAAAACAGATTATTAAAAAACAGATTTTAAAAAACTGATTATAAAACCTAAAAAATATGATTTTTATAAAAAAAATCAGTATAACATCATTATTTATGAAAAAAATAAAGCGGGAAAACTTTAAATTTTTAAAAAGATTCAAAAAGTTTGAAATTTTTCAAAATTTTCATTAACTTTTTGAAAATTTTGAAAAATTTCAAATTTTTTGAATTTTTTTAAAATTTTTTATTTTTCCCGCTTTAATTTTTTAATAAATAACAATGTTATAATCATTTTTTTCAATCCCAACCAAAATTTTTTTCTACTTTTATTTATCACAAAGGAGTTTTATATCGGTGTTCTCTCAACCTTTTACACATCAATCTCGAATTACCGGTTTGCATTTCTTAAATAACTTTAGTATTTTATTTTTTTTGTTATTTGAATGTTATATGTTACTTGTTTTGTAATTTGTATATAAATTTGTATGTAATTTCAATTTTCATTTCCCTTTTATATGTATGTAAAGTTCCTTTGTATGTTAACATTTAATAATCTGTTTTTAAAATAAATTTGGAAAAAATTTTGAAATGTTTTCAAAGAGTATTCAAAAAGTTTGAAATTTCGAAAAATTTTAAACTTTTTGAATATTTTAAAAACATTTCGAAATTTTGTTCAAATAAATTTTAATAACAAATTATTTTAGGTTAAATTTCCATTTGTATGTAATTTCATTTTCATTTCTGTTTTTTTGTTTGTTATGTTTTTCTTATGTAAACTACCTTGTATGTTTTGTTTTTCTTTGTTTACTTATTGTAATTTCATTTTCATTTCGGTTTTTTAGTTTAGGCTTAAATTTAGGAAAAAAAAAGTGTTGCTTTAATTTTTATGTAAAATAATGTGTTTTTAACTTATTGTAATAATCTGTTTTAAACAGCTTTTTTTAATTTATAAACAGATTATTTTAATTTTTATGTAGAATAATCTGTTTCAAAAATTTAAAATTTATTTGGACAAAAAAATTTTTTCAAATAAATTTTAAAAACAGAATATTCTACATACAAATTAAAATAATGTATTCTGTTTTTAAACTAACATAATCTGTTTATAAAATAATCTGTTTACATTATAAAATAATCCAAATATATATTAAAACAAATTATTTTAAAAACAGATTATTTTAATTTATAAAGAGTTTAGTTAGTCTAAAAATCTAAAAATCTAAAAACAGTCTAAAAACAGATTATTCGAATGACAATAATAATTTTAAAATTGTAACATTTCAAGATTACATAAGAAAGCCAATAGTAATTTACAAGTGTATGTTAAATTAAAATGGTCGAAAAATTATTTATGTAAAAGGTACTTTTAGTATGTTAGATTAACCGAAAAAAAAAAAACAATCACATAAATTGACGAATGTTATGAGTGTTTAATTGTGGATTCTCTATCTAAGACTTAGGTTTATGACTTAAATTATATGTTTTTATGTACATATATGTTTAAATGTTTTCACCCATAATCATTCACAAAACTTATAATTACAAACTATATTATTTAATTATTGTTGAACAATTGTATCACAAATTTAATAATTACAAATTCAAATTTAAAAAAAAAAATTTATATTTTGTAGATATGGAGTATCCTTGGGTATGTCAAGAGGAATATCACGTGAAAATACAAAGGTATTGGTTAATCATGTTAAAGACTTTAAACGAGACGGAGTATTCACCTCAAATGTTGTGTATCGAGAAGTTTTACGTGATGAATGAAGTACATGTTTAGTCTGAATAGATTAGAGAGATTGTTGGTTGAATGCTATTCTTTTGTTTCGATTTTGTAATTTTATTTTTTACATTTTCAATTTAAATCCAATGCAATTTTATATTATATATATGTTTCTATATTCATATCACATGACGACTGAAAAACAACCGAAAGTGTTATACTTAACATATGGATCACGAGACGGATTAAAAACTACTGAAAACTGTAGCCGCAAAACCATTTTACGAAATCAACTTCATCGCCGCCGCCGCATCGCGCGGGTACTAGCCTAGTATATATATATATATATATATATATATATATATATATATATATATATATATATATATATATATATATATATATATATATATATATAATATATATATATATATATATATATATAGGGACCGATTGATGCGAGAACTCCTATTTCTACGAGAACTCTTAAAAAAAGTGTCAATTGACATGTAATTATGTCCATTAACATATAAAAACTATTGAGAGTTAATTACATGGGTCGTCCCTATGGTTTGCACCATTTTCACCGGTCATCCCTATAACTTTTTTATTACACCACTCGTCCCTAAGTGTTAATTTTGTTGCCTGCAGAGTCCCTACTTTGGATGTGACGTTAAATATGCCGTTAAGTCTTATCATGTGAGAAACATGTGAGGGCAAATTCGTCTTTTTACCACCATCTTCCCCATTTACCTTCCCCAAATTTCCCGAATTTCTAAGAACCCTAATATCCAAAAAAACCTTAATTTTTCCAATTTTAATTTCAAAACATTTCGATCAAACTAAAAAACAAAGCTCTTAAATTCCAACATTTCATAAGCACCAAATTAAAGTAGTGAAGAAAAAAAAACCAAAATGAAAGAAATCAAAACAAAAAGAAACAAATCACTCATCTTCAAAATAAAAGATCAAAACCCTATCCATTTCCATCTTCTGCCTTTGCCAACAATTACAACCAATTTTCAACTAAAATGAAAGAAATCAAAACAAAAAGAAATACTGTCAACAATTCCATCTTCTACCTTAATTACATCCAATTTTCACTACACCCAGAAACAAATCACTCACCTTCAAATAATGTCCGATCAACCCCAGAAATTGAAAAGAAATACGTCCATCATCTCGCCGCCGGTACTATGGTCCTCGCTGCCGTTCCTCGCCGCCGCTTACGGTTATGGTGCTCCATGTGACATTCGCGAATTTCACGGTATTATTCTATCGACTCGTATTCGTTTTATTCATTTATGTTCGCGTTTTGACATTAATGTATTTCTTTTATGTTTATCGTATTCGTATTTTATGAGTATCGTATTTGTATTTTATGCGTATTTACGTTTATCGGGTATATAGTATGCGATTCGAATCTTTATGTCGGGAACGTATAGTCTTAAGTGCCTTTAGTATAAGTCTAGTATGCTCTTATGATAAGTTTAGGGGAATTATGCCTTAATTATATGATTAAGATTAACGTTTAAAAAGTATTTCATTTTTAGTCTTTTCGGAAATTTTATTACAAAACTAGTCCTACGGGAGAAAACCTATTACAATTTTAGTCCTATTCAGATTTTTATTACAAAAATCGTCCCTACCTACGTTTTGTCTTATTAAGCCACCACACTATTTTGTCCATATCTTCATTATCACCTACATCACTCTCTCTCTCTAACTTCTCTCTCAAGAAAACACCTACACACACCTACCTTCTCTCTAACTTTTCCGGCGATCCAACCGTCCAATTTCAAATCCGAGACCGGATTATTGATCACCATCATCATCTCTATCTATCATCCGAAATTCGTTACGATCGGTTAAGTTTTCTATCAAATTTGTTTTAAACTTTATTCTATTTCGATTCCATCACGTAAATCCCATTTTTAACAGTCAAAACCGGGATTTTATTGAGGATTATTGTTCCTAATAGTATTCTGGACATAGGGTTTTGATTATAGATCATTTGGACACTTAGAACACTCAGAAATCGATTTCCGATTGCCATTTTTCGTAAAAACCCCGTCACGTCACGTAACTGTGGTTACGTTCACGTATTTAACCTCTTGAGCACGTAACAAAGAACCATGGTCACGTAACAAGCTTGTTACGCACGTAACAAGGCTTGAATATCACGTAATTGTGCCTTGTTACGCACGTAACTCCTTCATGCACGTAACTCAGCTTGTTCTTCGCGTAATTGCTTATTTCGCACGTAAGTCCTTGTTTGTTGTCACGTAATTGTTGTTTGTGCACGTAAGTCCTCACCCATGCACGTAATTCCCTTGCTAAATCACGTAATTATGATCTTATGCACGTAACTTGTTCATCACGTAACAAGGATCACGTAAGTGCCTTGTTACGCACGTAATTGATGTCTTGGTCACGTATTTCATTGCTTAGTCACGTAATTCCTTGTTTGAATCCCATAACTTTTGGCTCAAGTAACATTCTATAACACGTAACTTGATACTTACGTGACTTGTAGTGCACGTAAGTATAAGGATCACGTATCTAGTCGATTGACTTTCCGAAATGTTTGTATTCCGTTATATCGATATTCCTTTGGTTATTTTAAAACCCGTATAAAACGTTAATCATTAAGGCATAACCCTACTAGACTTAGAGATACTTAGACATGTTTATTTACGTGATGTATAGGGCACTTAGATGTTGGAGCTTGACGGTATTATAGTATTTCCCGACATATAGAGATTTGGATTGCTTTGCTATACTGTGAGTTATTCGTTGCCCTTTTTACTGCTTTTACATTTTTGGGCATGATTAGCGTTAAACTAATGTATTTTTGGTATGTATGTATTATGGATATGTATTGTGGATATGATGCTTTAGATGGTCTTACCCAAACTCGTACCGCCTTTGTGGTAGTATGAGGCCCCGTATACACACCTGTTAGCTATTAGCCGCCGGTTCGTATATATAGCGCTATATGGGTCTGACAAACCCTCATTCTAACACGTTATTATGATAAGGGAGGAGCCCTGTCCGTGTTAGTAATGTTATGACCGATTATTTCCGAGAACAACCTAGCTTAAGACACTAGGTGGGGTTAGTTGCCAGTATTGTTAAGGGTCAGGTGTATCGTATGTTCCTAAAGTTGCTATCTATCCAGTATGTATTTTATGATATGATTTTGGTATTTTTATGGGATATGTATGAATATTTTATCGAAAGGTTTTGTATACTTCAAATATATTTTTAAATATCTTTTCATAAGGACTTATCTTCAAATCTTATCTTTTGGGTCAAAACTTATTGAAAACCTTTATACTAATATGTTTTCATTTACTATTACGAATAATTCACCAACTTTATGTTGACGTCGTATTTTAACGCTTTTCAGGGATTTGAGGTTACTCTATTTTGACGTTATGCTTGCTTGGCTACGTGGATCTTTTTCCTGGAATTTTTTTTGATATTGTAATTCCTTAGTATCCCAAACTCTGTAGCCATATTTTGATATTATTCGGATGACTGTAATAAGTATTTACTTCAACTCTTTTATCTATGTTGGTTATGTATGGATTACTTATGTTTGATGTAACCTTTGAATCTCTGATACCGTATACACTGCACACCTCGGTTCCGCCATTTATGCGGGGTGTGACAGAAGTTGGTATGAGAGCCAATGGTTATAGCGAACTAAGTGACCTTACGGAATCACTTAGACTATGACCTAGGCTTTCGGACCTATCTGATTTACTCTATGTGCGCATTTCTTTCTTTTGTGGGCCTGTATGTGATTTATATGCTATATGTGCTTTTGTTATGCTTTTTATGTTTTGAGGCCTGCTCGTTTTAGTCGCACATACAGTTTATCGTTATGATTTATTCCGTTTGATATTCGTAGAAGATGCCGCCTAAGAGGACTTCTACTAGAGCTACTAGAGCTACTCCTGCCGTCACTGCTACGAGAAGGTCGGCAAGGCGAGGTCGCGTCCCTGTGAGAGCGGGTGCTACGCCTCCGAATGCCACTGCTGTCCCCAATGCTACTTCCACTACTCCGAACATCAGTCAGCTGATTGCGGAGCAAATTGCAGCAGCTATTCCAGTGATTGTGGCACAGCTTAAGAAGACACCAGTGCAAGATGCTGACTTAGGGTTTGAAGAACCTGTGATGCAAGATATTGGAGCAGAAGGTATGGCGTCTGGGCGCGATGGTTCCGATGTGGGTAGAGCAGTGCACGTAGGAGTTGGTGGACCAAGTATTGTGATTGAAGATCCACCCCGAGGCTGTTCGTATAAAGCTTTCCTGGATTGCAGACCTACTGAATTTAGGGGTACTGAAGATGCTGTTGCTACCCTGCAGTGGTTTGAGAGAATGGAGTCGGTATTTGATGTATCGGGATGTGCCGATGAGAGCCGAGTTAAGTATGCTACATATCTGTTCCAGGGTAAAGCCCTCACTTGGTGGAACTCTGTGAAGAAGGTTCAGGGTCGAGCTGCTATTACCTTGATGACATGGGAAAATCTGAAGGTTTTGATGAGGAAAGAGTATGTGCCGTCTTCTGAGACGCAAAGATTGGAGAACGAGCTGTGGAACCTGACTATGCAAGGTTCTGATTATCGTGGGTATGTGAATCGCTTCTACGATCTATGTGTTTTGGCTCCTCGTCTGGTTCGCACTGAGAATGAGAGGATTGAACGCTTCACTCATGGGTTGCCCCAAACTATGCGAGATCACATTATCTCTAACTATCCGGGTACTCTTCAGAGTGCGGTCGATATTGCTGGTCGGCTGACCGCAAGTGCGATCCGTACTGGTACTCTACAGCCGGTTGTGAGCCGAAGAGATTCTGGTCGATCTGACAGAAGAAATGTGGGTAATTCGAGGAAGAGAAGCCGTAGTCAAGATCAGAGACCTCAACATCCTCAGGTGTATGCGTTGACGGGTGCTGGAACTGGCTATCAGGGCGTGCGCCCTAAGTGTGACACTTGTGGTAGTGCTCATGCGACAAATGTAGCGTGTTGGGTTTGTAAACGCTGCAAGAAGTTAGGCCACACCGAGCAATATTGTAGAAGAACTGTTGGAGCGTGTTATGAATGTGGAGAAATGGGTCACCTCCGTCAGCAGTGTCCCAAGCTTGTATCATCTACTTCCCTTCCTACTCCTGGTGCTGGTACTAGTGCTAGAGGGAATCCTGCTAAGCATTTGCTATGGAATCTACCGAAGCTCATCAGGATCCTACCGTAGTCACTGGTACATTTCTTGTGGACGATTATCCTGCTTTTATTCTATTTGATACGGGTGCCGATAGAAGCTTTATTTCTAGTGACTTTCGCCCCTTAGTAAACCGGGCCTCTAGTCCTTTAGGAGGCCTGCCTATGAAGTATAAATAGCTGATGGTAGATGTGCCTGTGTTAGGAAGTTATTCGTGGTATTTTCCCTCGTTTTAGCCGATATTCCTTTTGCCATCGACCTTATTCCTATGAAACTCGGTATTTCGACGTCGTAGTCGTATGGATTGGTTAGCGAAGCATAAAGGAGAGATAGTCTGTTATGATAAGCTTATTCGTATCAAAGCCGGATGGAGATCAGATGATTGTTCATGGAGACAAGGCTGGGAAACGCCTTAAAGTTATTTCTTGTATGAAAGTTCGCGAGTACGTCCGTCAGGGTTGTTCTTTATATCTCGCCCACTTGGTGTAAAGATTGATGGTGTACCGATTGTTCGCGAATATTCGGACGTTTTTCCCGACGACTTACCTGGAGTCCCTCCCCAGAGACAAACCGATTTTCGTATTGATCTTATTCCTGGAGCAGCGCCTGTTGCTAAAGCTCCGTATCGTTTGGCTCCTTCCGAGATGCTCGAATTGTCGAAACAAATCAGGAACTGGTCGATAAGGGTTTTATCCGTCATAGTTTCTCCCCGTGGGGTGCTCCTGTTCTCTTTGTTAAGAAGAAGGATGGCTCCATGCGTTTATGTATTGATTATCGGGAGTTAAACAAGTTGACTGTGAAGAACCGTTATCCCCTTCCTCGTATTGATGACTTATTCGATCAACTTCAGGGTTCTTGCTATTTCTCAAAGATCGATCTTCGCTCTGGGTTATCAGCAGTTGAGAGTTCGAGAAGATGATATACCTAAGACTTGCTTTTCGTACTCGGTATGGTCATTACGAGTTCATGGTGATGCCGTTTGGTATGACAAACGCCCCTGCAGCATTCATGGAACTAATGAACCGTATTTGTCGTCCGTATCTTGACAAATTCGTTATCGTATTCATCGACGACATTCTGATCTATTCCCGAAGTCGCAAGGAACATGAAGAGCATTTGCGTCTTGTTCTAGAAGTGCTTCGAAAAGAGAAGTTGTATGCGAAATTCTCTAAGTGCGAATTCTGGTTATCCGAAGTTCAATTTCTTGGCCACGTGGTTAGCGCGAAGGGTATTCATGTTGATCCTGCTAAGATTGAAGCTGTTAAAAGTTGGGTTGTACCAAAGTCACCGACCGAAATCCGTTCGTTTTTGGGTCTTGCTGGGTATTATCGCCGATTTATCGAGAACTTCTCCAAGATCGCTTCACCTATGACAAAGCTGACACAGAAGAGTGAACCTTTCGTTTGGAGTACCGATCAGGAGGAAGCCTTCAGATATTGAAGCAGCGGGTTGTGTAACGCACCTATTCTTAGTCTGCCGTTGGTTCCTTGTTGTTTATTGCGACGCTTCGCACAAAGGTCTGGGTTGTGTGCTTATGCAGATGGTAAAGTTATAGCTTACGCTTCGCGTCAGTTGAAAATCCATGTGCATGAGAGTACACGACACATGAATCTAGAGTTGGGAGCCGTCGTCTTTGCATTGAAGATTTGGAGACATTATCTGTATGGGACCAGGTGTACTGTATTTACCGATCACAAGAGTCTTCAACACATATTCGATCAGGAGATGCTGAACATGAGACAACGACGCTGGGTTGAGTTACTGAACGACTATGATTGCGACATTCGCTACCATCCTGGTAAGGCGAACGTTGTTGCTGATGCACTAAGTTGTAAAGAAACAGTCAAACCTGTTCGTATCCGTTCTATGGTGATATCTATTCAGACGAGCTTGAAGGCTCGGATTATTCAAGCACAAGAGGGTATTATGGCTGAAGACCGTGTTAAAGAGGAAAGATTGTATAAGTTGGCGTTGGAACTAGAACCGTCTGTATTTCTCGAGCGTATTGGGTTCCCGGTTATATCCGTCAGTTGATTCTAGACGAAGCCCATAAGTCGAACTATTCCATTCATTCATCCGGGTTCCGACAGAGATGTATCATGACTTGAAAGATTTCTATTGGTGGCCGGGTATGAAGCGTGAGATCGCCGAGTATGTTAGTCGTGTTTGACTTGTTCCAAGTGAAGATTGAGTATCAGAAACGTCTGGGCTCTTACTCAACAACCAAAGATTCCCGAGTGGAAATGGGAGCGTATTACTATGGATTTTGTTACAAAGCTTCCGAGATCTTCGAGTGGTTATGACAGTATCTGGGTTATTGTTGATCGTTTGACGAAGTCTGCTCATTTCCTACCGATTCGTGAGAATTATCCGATGGAGAGATTCGTACGTTTGTATATTTCCGAGATTGTATCGAAACACGGTGTTCCTGTATCGATTATTTCCGATCGTGATGCTCGTTTCACTTCGCGATTTTGGAAGACGTTTCAGACTGCTATGGGTACAAGGTTAGATATGAGTACCGCCTATCATCCTCAGACCGATGGTCAAAGTGAGAGGACTATTCAGACTATGGAAGATATGCTACGAGCTTGCGCAATTGATTTTGGTGGTAGTTGGGATGTTCATTTGCCGTTGATTGAATTCTCGTACAACAACAGCTATCACACGAGTATCAAGTGTGCACCGTTTGAAGCTTTTATGGCCGCAAGTGTCGATCGCCTGTATGTTGGGCAGAAGTTGGAGATAGTCAGATTTGGTCCGAGATTATACAAGAGACCACTGACAAGATCTTCAAGATCAAGGAACGATTGGTTACTGCCAGAGATCGACAGAAAAGTATGCTGATAAGCGCAGGAAACCTCTTGAGTTCAGTGTTGGAGATATGGTTTATTGCAGGTATCTCCATGGAAAGGGGTTGTCCGATTCGTGAAACGCAGCAAGCTGAGTCCGAGATACACGGGTCCGTTCAAGATTTTAGCCCGCATCGCCCAGCTGCGTATCGATTAGATTTGCCGGCAGAACTGAGCAGCGTACATAATGTATTCATGTATCTCAGTTGAAGAAATGCCTGGCTGACGAGACATTATTAGTTCCACTTGAGCAACTCCAGATTGATGATAAGCTTCATTTCGTTGGAGGAACCGATCGAGATCGTTGCTAGTGATGTTAAGCGTCTGCGACGAAGTAAGATCCGATTGTCAAGGTTCGCTGGAATTCCCGTTTTGGAGCTGAGTTCACGTGGGAACGCGAAGATGAAATTCTGCGGAAGTATCCTCACCTTTCTCCCGGAAGTAGTACCCAGTGATAATTTCGAGGACGAAATTCTTTTTACTTGGGGAGACTGTGACATTCGCGAATTTCACGGTATTATTCTATCGTCTCGTATTCGTTTATTTATTGATGTTCGTGTTTTGACCCTATTGTATTCCTTTTTATGTTTATCGTATTCGTATTTTATGAGTATCGTATTTGTATTTTATGCGTATTTACGTTTATCGGGTATATAGTATGTGATTCGAATCTTTATGTCGGAACGAATAGTCTTAAGTGCCTTTAGTATAAGTCTAGTATGCTCTTATGATAAGTTTAGGGAATTATGCCTTAATTATATGATTAAGATTAACGTTTAAAAAGTATTTCATTTTTAGTCCTTTCGGAAATTTTATTACAAAACTAGTCCTAGGGTGAAATTCTATTACAATTTAGTCCTTTCAGATTTTTATTACAAAAATCGTCCCTACCTACTTTTTGTCTTATTAAGCCACCACACTTTTGTCCATATCTTCATTATCACCTACATCACTCTCTCTCTAACTTCTCTCTCAAGAAAACACCTACACACACCTACCTTCTCTCTAACTTTTCCGGCGATCCAACCGTCCAATTTCAAATCCGAGACCGGATTATTGATCACCATCATCATCTCTATCTATCCTCGAAATTCGTTACGATCGGGTAAGTTTTCTATCAAATTTGTTTTAAACTTTATTCTATTTCGATTCCATCACGTAAATCCCATTTTTAAATCAAAACCGAGATTTTATTGAGGATTATTGTTCCTAATAGTATTCTGGACATAGGGTTTTGATTATAGATCATTTGGACACTTAGAACACTCAGAAATCGATTTCCGATTGCCATTTTTCGTAAAAACCCCGTCAGTCACGTAACTGTGGTTACGTTCACGTATTTAACCTCTTGAGCACGTAACAAAGAACCATGGTCACGTAACAAGCTTGTTACGCACGTAACAAGGCTTGAATATCACGTAATTGTGCCTTGTTACGCACGTAACTCCTTCATGCACGTAACTCAGCTTGTTCTTCGTAATTGCTTATTTCGCACGTAAGTCCTTGTTTGTTGTTCACGTAATTGTTGTTTATGCACGTAAGTCCTCACCCATGCACGTAATTCCCTTGCTAAATCACGTAATTATGATCTTATGCACGTAACTTGTTCATCACGTAACAAGGATCACGTAAGTGCCTTGTTACGCACGTAATTGATGTCTTGGTCACGTATTTCATTGCTTATTCACGTAATTCCTTGTTTGAATCCCATAACTTTTGGCTCAAGTAACATTCTATAACACGTAACTTGATACTTACGTGACTTGTAGTGCACGTAAGTATAAGGATCACGTATCTAGTCGATTGACTTTCCGAAACGTTTGTATTCCGTTATATCGATATTCCTTTTGTTTATTTTAAACCCGTAAAACGTTAATCATTAAGGCATAACCCTACTAGACTTAGAGATACTTAGACATGTTTATTTACGTGATGTATAGGGCACTTAGACGTTGGAGCTGACGGTATTGTAGTATTTCCCGACATATAGAGATTTGGATTGCTTTGCTATACAGTGAGTTATTCGTTGCCCTTTTTACCGCTTTTACATTTTGGGCATGATTAGCGTTAAACAAATGTATTTTATGGTATGTATTGTGGATATGATGCTTTAGATGGTCTTACCCAAACTCGTACCGCCTTTGTGGTAGTATGAGGCCCCATATACACACCTGTTAGCTATTAGCCGCCGGTTCGTATATATAGCGCTATATGGGTCTAACAAACCCTCATTCTAACACGTTATTATGATAAGGAGGAGCCCTGTCCGTGTTAGTAATGTTATGACCGATTATTTCCGAGAACAACCTAGCTTAAGACACTAGGTGGGGTTAGTTGCCAGTATTGTTAAGGGTCAGGTGTATCGTATGTTCCTAAAGCTGTTAACTATCCAGTATGTATTTTATGATATGATTATGGTATTTTATGGTATATGTATGAGTATTTTATCGAAAGGTTTGTATACTTCAAATATATTTTGAACTATCTTTTCAAAAAGGACTTATCTTCAAATCTATCTTTTGGGTCAAAACTTATTGAAAACTTTTATACTAATATGTTTTCATTTACTATTGCGAATAATTCACCAACTTTATGTTGACGTCGTATTTTAACGCTTTTCAGGGATTTGGGATACTATATTGATGCTATGCTTGCTTGGCTACTTGGGACTTTTGCTTGGAATTTATTTTGTTATTGTAATTCCTTAGTTTCCCAAACTCTGTAGTCATTTTGATATTATTCGGATGATTGTAATAACGTATTTTACTTCAAACTCTTTATCTATGTTGATGATGTTTGGCTTATTTATGTTTGATGTAACCTTGAATCTCTGATACCGTATACACTGTAACCTCGGTTCCGCCATTTACGCGGGGTGTGACAGAGGCCTTTACATAATTTATATATTATAGTCCAAGCTATTTTTTTAAACTAAGTGATATATAAATTGTCAAGTAAACAAAACTTATTTTAAGAAAATCTCAAATCCTAAATAAGCTCCATTAAGCCCCACACATAGCCATTGTAAAAATATATTTTCAAAATCGCATTATCGTACTATATGATATTTGATATTCGCTAGGTAACAATATTTTTCCTTCAACTTCAGTATAGGTATACAACTCGAGTCATTTATCAAACAGTATATGACAGCAGAAAATAGGATTAAATAGAAATATTTAAATCGGATTAAAGTTTTACATTTATGTCTTGAATTAATAATAAACAAGTGATAGATCTAAGTATGGAATCTATTCCACGATTAGGTACGTGACACATTCTTTAGCAACAGACTTGTATGCTAGTACACGTTTACTGATTCTACAACGATTGTCGAACAACTCTTGTTTCTCCTTGGCTTTAATATAAATCTCGAACACCCCTTTAGGGTTTCAACCGATCGAACAAAGAGGGAGGGAGGGGATCGATTTCAAGCTCTCCAAAACAATAAACCTAAGGTTTATTATACACGTGATATTTACTTGAAGCACAAATTGTATTATAATTAGGAAACCTCCATAATTACATAATGCATCGTCCCATTTATTAATTATTAAAATTAACTCATTTAATTAATAATTAGCAAATAATAAACGTATAGTCGTGTCTAAATGTCGAAGCGTGCGTTCTCGTAGGCTCACCATTTACGGAAACATATTTGCTAAAACTATTCAAATACAACAGCTCCCACTTTTGAATAATATTCAAAA
>CAJVGC010000060.1:41002386-41035392 GCA_910822075.1 Senecio squalidus | reverse complement strand
TCGTACGTTTATATTATTTCCGAGATTGTATCGAAACATGGAGTGTTCCTGTATCGATTATTTCCGATGAGCTCGTTTCACTTCTCGATTTGGAAGACATTTCAGACCGCTATGGGTACATATTAGATATGAGTACCGCCTATCATCCGCAGACCGATGGTCAAAGCGAGAGAACTATTCAGACTATGGAAGATATGCTACGAGCTTGCGCTATTGATTTGGTGGTAGTTGGGTATTCATTTACCGTTGATTGAGTTCTCGTACAACAACAGCTATCACACGAGTATCAAGTGTGCACCGTTTGAAGCTTTGTATGGCCGTAAGTGTCGATCACCTGTATGTTGGGCAGAATTGGAGATAGTCTATCGAGTCCGGAGATTATACACAAGAGACCACTGACAACTATCTTCAAGATCAAAGAGCGATGATTTTTACTTTACCAAGATGATCACAGAAGAAGTATGCTGATAAGCGCAGGAAGCCTCTCGAGTTCAGTGTTGGAGATATGGTTTATTGAAGGTATCTCCATGGAAAGGGTTGTCCGATTCGTGAACGCAGCAAGCTGAGTCCGATACACGGGTCCGTTCAAGATTTTAGCCCGTCGGCCCAGCTGCGTATCGATAGAATTGCCGGCAGAATGAGCAGCGTACATAACGTATTTCCATGTATCTCAGTTTGAAGAAATGCCTGGCTACGAGACATTATTTCCTCTTGAGCAACTCCAGATTGATGATAATCTTCATTCGATGAGGACCGATCGAGATCGGTCCTAGTGATGTTAAGCCTGCTCGTAGTAAGATCCGATTGTCAAGGTTCGCTGGAATTCCCGTTTTGGAGCTGAGTTCACGTGGGAACGCGAAGATGAAATTCTGCGGAAGTATCCTCACCTTTCTCCCGGAAGTAGTACCCAGTGATAATTTCGTGGACGAAATTCTTTTTACTTGGGGAGACTGTGACATTCGCGAATTTCACGGTATTATTCTATCGACTCGTATTCGTTTTATTCATTTATGTTCGCGTTTTGACCCTAATGTATTTCTTTTATGTTTATCGTATTCGTATTTTATGAGTATCGTATTTGTATTTTATGCGTATTTACGTTTATCGGGTATATAGTATGCGATTCGAATCTTTATGTCAGGAACGTATAGTCTTAAGTGCCTTTAGTATAAGTCTAGTATGCTCTTATGATAAGTTTAGGGGAATTATGCCTTAATTATATGATTAAGATTAACGTTTAAAAAGTATTTCATTTTTAGTCTTTTCGGAAATTTTATTACAAAACTAGTCCTACGGGAGAAAACCTATTACAATTTTAGTCCTATTCAGATTTTTATTACAAAAATCGTCCCTACCTACTTTTTGTCTTATTAAGCCACCACACTATTTTGTCCATATCTTCATTATCACCTACATCACTCTCTCTCTCTAACTTCTCTCTCAAGAAAACACCTACACACACCTACCTTCTCTCTAACTTTTCCGGCGATCCAACCGTCCAATTTCAAATCCGAGACCGGATTATTGATCACCATCATCATCTCTATCTATCCTCCGAAATTCGTTACGATCGGGTAAGTTTTCTATCAAATTTGTTTTAAACTTTATTCTATTTCGATTCCATCACGTAAATCCCATTTTTAACAGTCAAAACCGGGATTTTATTGAGGATTATTGTTCCTAATAGTATTCTGGACATAGGGTTTTGATTATAGATCATTTGGACACTTAGAACACTCAGAAATCGATTTCCGATTGCCATTTTTCGTAAAAACCCCGTCACGTCACGTAACTGTGGTTACGTTCACGTATTTAACCTCTTGAGCACGTAACAAAGAACCATGGTCACGTAACAAGCTTGTTACGCACGTAACAAGGCTTGAATATCACGTAATTGTGCCTTGTTACGCACGTAACTCCTTCATGCACGTAACTCAGCTTGTTCTTCGCGTAATTGCTTATTTCGCACGTAAGTCCTTGTTTGTTGTCACGTAATTGTTGTTTGTGCACGTAAGTCCTCACCCATGCACGTAATTCCCTTGCTAAATCACGTAATTATGATCTTATGCACGTAACTTGTTCATCACGTAACAAGGATCACGTAAGTGCCTTGTTACGCACGTAATTGATGTCTTGGTCACGTATTTCATTGCTTAGTCACGTAATTCCTTGTTTGAATCCCATAACTTTTGGCTCAAGTAACATTCTATAACACGTAACTTGATACTTACGTGACTTGTAGTGCACGTAAGTATAAGGATCACGTATCTAGTCGATTGACTTTCCGAAACGTTTGTATTCCGTTATATCGATATTCCTTTGGTTATTTTAAAACCCGTATAAAACGTTAATCATTAAGGCATAACCCTACTAGACTTAGAGATACTTAGACATGTTTATTTACGTGATGTATAGGGCACTTAGACGTTGGAGCTTGACGGTATTATAGTATTTCCCGACATATAGAGATTTGGATTGCTTTGCTATACTGTGAGTTATTCGTTGCCCTTTTACTGCTTTTACATTTTTGGGCATGATTAGCGTTAAACTAATGTATTTTTGGTATGTATGTATTATGGATATGTATTGTGGATATGATGCTTTAGATGGTCTTACCCAAACTCGTACCGCCTTTGTGGTAGTATGAGGCCCCGTATACACACCTGTTAGCTATTAGCCGCCGGTTCGTATATATAGCGCTATATGGGTCTGACAAACCCTCATTCTAACACGTTATTATGATAAGGGAGGAGCCCTGTCCGTGTTAGTAATGTTATGACCGATTATTTCCGAGAACAACCTAGCTTAAGACACTAGGTGGGGTTAGTTGCCAGTATTGTTAAGGGTCAGGTGTATCGTATGTTCCTAAAGTTGCTATCTATCCAGTATGTATTTTATGATATGATTTTGGTATTTTTATGGGATATGTATGAATATTTTATCGAAAGGTTTTGTATACTTCAAATATATTTTTAAATATCTTTTCATAAGGACTTATCTTCAAATCTTATCTTTTGGGTCAAAACTTATTAAAAACCTTTATACTAATATGTTTTCATTTACTATTGCGAATAATTCACCAACTTTATGTTGACGTCGTATTTTAACGCTTTTCAGGGATTTGAGGTTACTCTATTTTGACGTTATGCTTGCTTGGCTACGTGGATCTTTTGCCTGGAATTTGTTTTGATATTGTAATTCCTTAGTATCCCAAACTCTGTAGCCATATTTTGATATTATTCGGATGACTGTAATAAGTATTTACTTCAACTCTTTTATCTATGTTGGTTATGTATGGATTACTTATGTTTGATGTAGCCTTTGAATCTCTGATACCGTATACACTGCACACCTCGGTTCCGCCATTTATGCGGGGTGTGACACTCCACCACCGGGATTGATTGATGATAAGGAATTGCAGACATCCGATTTGTACTTTTGATTTGCATTTTGATACATCCGATTTGTATTTTTGATTTGATTTGGATCTGATTTGTGTTGATTGTATGGATTTTTTGGTATTTTTGGGGTAATTAATTTGGGGTTTTTGGATTTTGGGATATGAATATTAAAATGGAGAGAGAAATTTGGATCTGATTTGTGTTGATTGTATGGATTTTTTTTGGATTTTTGGGTAATTAATTTGGGGTTTTTGGATTTTGGTATATGAATATTAAAATGGAGAGAGAAAATTAAAAGGACGAAAATACCCTCACGTGTCATTCACGTGTTACTGACTTAACGGCTTACTTAACGGCACATCCAAAATAGGGACTCTGCATGCAACAAAATTCAAACTTAGGGACGAGTGGTGTAATAAAAAAGTTATAGGGACGACCGGTGAAAATGGTGCAAACCATAGGGACGACCCATGTAATTAACTCAACTATTGAATGTTAGAAATCTAGTAAAAATATAAATATAAATGAAAAAGTAAAAAAATTATATGAAATCACGCGTATTTACAATTGTTTACATGTGAACTTTTTTTTTTCAAAAAATGAGTTCATACATGAACGAAATTTTTTTACGTTATTTAATATGATTTTTTTTAGTTTTTTACGTTTATTTTTACTTGATTATTAATCTCCAAAAGAGTTTGTATGTGAATGAAAAAAATGAAACGTGATTTAACACTTTTTGTAAGAGTTCTCGCAGTTCTCGCAAAAAAAAGAGTTTTCGCATTAACCATTCACTATATATATATATATATATATATATATATATATATATATATATATATATATATATATATATATATATATATATATATATATATATAGGAGAGGGTTCTTGTAAAAAGTCTTATATTTGTAAATAGTGGAGGAAGCATTACTTGTAGTGACATGTGGCAACTTTGGAATTTTATCTTTTTTTATTTTATTTTTCAATAAAAAATAATATTTTTAATAAAAAATATTAAAAAAAAAAATCGAATTTTTTTTTTTGAGGAAACTTTTTTTTTTCCTGCTCAAAAGTTATATACGAAAAAAATATATGATACACATTTATGATACACACCTATGATGAACATTTATGTGTGGATTATAGTTGAATATTATAGTTTTTTTTGTGTGCATCATAGTTGAATATTAAAGCTTTTTTGTGTTCATCATTAATGTGCATCATATTTTGTTTGCATAATTAATGTGTATCATATTTTGTGTGCATCATTAATGTGCATTATATTTTTTATGTGTATCATATGACGTGACATATTACGTTATCAAAAAAAAATTCAAATTTTTTTTTTTTGATATTTTTTTTTAAATTTTAATTAAAAAAATATTATTTTTATTAAAAAAATATTATTTTTTATTAAAAAAATAATTTTTTTTTTTAAATTTCACATAAGTTGCCACATGTCACTACAAAAATGTTTTCTCCACCTTTTACAAATATAAGACTTTTTATTTGATTCTACTCCTATATATATATATATATATATATATATATATATATATATATATATATATATATATATATATATATATATATATATATATATATATATATATATATATATATATATATATATATATATATATATATAGGGTAAGGTTCGGGTAAGAACAACCCAAAGTCTACTAACGTTAAGAACAGTTGTTGACCGTCCGATTAAGTGATGATTATCAGCAGTAACCTTACTACTGATCAGTAGTAACCTTACTACTGATCCGTAGAAGGGTACCACTGATCAGTACAAGGGTACTACTGATCAGTAGAAGGGTACTACTGATCAGTAGTAAGGTTACTACTGATCAGTAGTAAGGTTACTACTGATCAGTAGTAAGGTTACTGCTGATGATCATCACTTAATCGGACGGTCAGCAACTGTTCTTAGCGTTCCTAGACTTTGGGTCGTTTTTACCCGATCCAGTATATATATATATATATATATATATATATATATATATATATATATATATATATATATATATATATATATATATATATATATATATATACATATATATATATATATATATATATATATATATATATATATATATATATAGAGGTGGGTTCATTTAGGAACCACTAAATATTTAGGAACCAATATTCACCAGTGTATATATATGATATTCACCAGTGTATATAAAGCATATGTATATATATATATATACACTGGTGAATATTATATGTATATACACTGGTGAATATTATATGTATATACACTGGTGAATATCATATTAAATATACACTGGTGAATATCATATATATACACTGGTGAATATTGGTTTCTAATGGTTCCTAAATATTTACATGGTTCTTAAATGAAACCAACTCTATATATATATATATATATATATATATATATATATATATATATATATATATATATATATATATATATATATATATATATATTGTTATTGTTATTGTTATTGTTATTTTAATGGTTTAGATATTTCATAATTTTTATCGGATTTATGTTTATTTGGACAATCATTTTTGTAATAATAATAATGTTAAAAATATTGTTGTTAACATAGCACGCATGGTGCAAAACCTCTTTTCTTTATGAATTTATTGAGATCGCTAGGACTGGTACCAATGATTGAGGTTTCTACAAAAGTAAATAAAAGAAGGCATTTACTAGGATTGCCCAGTAAAAATACATATGCTCGATCGGTGTTGAAACTCACACTGTGTCTCTGCCCGCGTGAAATTAATGCATCCATCCAACCATCTTTCCAACTGTAAACGTCATAAAGACAAGATCGAGTCGTCTCCATCGTTAATCAATTTTACGAAAAATGTGTATATATAGGCAACAATCTTGACAATAAATATCATCACATTCTCACATTTTCGACTTATCCACCTTTTGCTCTTTATAACTAACTACTCTTGCTTTTTCTGCATTAATAGAAATGGCAGTTGAGCATAAAAGATGGTTAGTTATACATGTAATTGCAACAATCTTAGCATTGGTTTGTTTTCGGGTTAATGGCCAGCCTCAAGTTCCATGTTACTTCATTTTAGGTGACTCTTTGGTCGATAACGGGAATAACAATGGCATTGCATCGTTGGCTAGAGCCAATTACTTGCCTTATGGTATTGATTTTCCGGATGGCCCTACCGGGAGGTTTAGCAATGGGTTAACAGTTGTTGATACCGTTGGTAAGTTTCACCTTTTTCATAATTCGCTGTTATAATACGTTTGCTACGTGTACTCGTGGAGTGATGACCAAGGGTGATGCTAGTATATATAACACACACTTTTTCCATATTGTTTATGTTTCCTTACTTTATCACATGGTTTTCTCTAGGTACTAAAGATCATTAAATTTTTAATCGATATGCTTTATACCTTGCAATAAAATCATACGCAAATAAAAAACTGTCTAAAAACTGCCGGTTACTATGTATCTACGTTTTCATTGGCTACTTGTTAGATATTATTAAGAATTCTGAATATTTAATCATTAGTACGTTGGGTAAACTTTATGAACTTCGGGTATAATTACTAGCTAACAATATTTCATACGAGTAACTCATTTATCGACATTTTTCTATGTGTAAACAGAAACAACTTGACACCTTTAGCGACTCGATCTTTTTAGTGTGTCACGCACGCATTGAATTTAGGTAATTTTAACATAATAAAACCATTGTCGGTGTCAAAACTTTTGTAGAGGATCGTTCATGTAAAGATAAAGATGTATTAAATAAAGGCATTTATTATATAATGGTTTAAATACAATTTGCCCTACAGCATGTATAGAGAATAGACCAATTAACGACTTTTGTCCACGTACTACAGATAGGCCACAATCTGAAACAAAAATAATAATTTATTAAATTTAATAAGCTGAAACTCAATCTGCAGCTGAGCTTCTAGGCTTCGATTCGTATATTCCGCCATACGCAAATGCTAGGGGCCGTGACATTTTGAACGGTGTGAATTATGCCTCGGCAGCAGCAGGAATCAGAGACGAAACTGGTCAACAATTGGTACATATTACCATTAGCATGACTTAAACAAATTTTTGATTCATGAAATCTGATATTTATGAACTTTGGTTTAATTATAGGGTGCGCGAATTAGCTTTGCTGGACAGGTAAACAATTACAAAAATACAGTATCACAAATTGTTCGAATACTTGGAGACGAAGATTCAGCAGCGGATTACCTTAGACAATGCATATACTCCGTTGGATTAGGAAGTAATGATTATCTCAATAATTATTTCATGCCTAATTACTACCAAACTAGCCGTCAGTATACTCCGGAGCAGTATGCTGTTGTTCTTATTCAACAATACTCTGATCTAATTAGAGTAAGTATGCTCGTATGTTTATGTGTATTTATGTCTCTGGGTTTGTTCATTTGGGTTTGGTGAGCATTTCATACTTTCATGTTTTAGATTTTTTCCGAATACTAAAGAAAAATGATTTTTGGTACTTTCAGGAAATGTATAACTACGGAGCAAGGAAATTTGTACTAAATGGGATTGGACAGATCGGTTGTAGTCCAAATGCGTTGGCTCAAAACAGCCCAGATGGATCAACATGTGTCCGGAGAATTAACTCTGCAAACCAATTGTTCAACAACCAGCTAAGATCTCTTGTTGACAACTTCAACAGAGACAATGCAGATGCTAAATTTATATATATCAACAATTACGACATTTTCCAAGACTTGATCAATAGGCCTCGATCTTTTGGTAAATAAATTTGAAAAAAATGCTTCATGTGCATTTTTAACTCCTTTGCTTTAAAATATGATTTCTTTGGCTCCTTTGATGAGTACCATTTGGTCGTTTTGTTGATCAAATTCCTTGGGTTTCAAAGGTTCATGTGTTCTACGGAAACTTACTCTTTGTTTGATAAATATGTAGGTTTCACCGTGACAAATGTTGGATGTTGTGGAGTGGGAAGGAATAACGGACAAATCACTTGCCTACCTGGTCAAACACCGTGTCAAAACAGAGACGAACATCTCTTTTGGGATGCTTTTCACCCTACTGAAGCTGCAAATGTGATCGTTGGTAGGAGATCTTACAATGCCCAGTCATCCTCCGATGCTTATCCAATGGATATCAACCGATTGGCACAACTTTAAGTTTCCTATTTTTTGTGACACTTGTAATAATGTATCACCCTCTTCAATGTGTTTGATAATTTGGGTATTATTGGGATTGTTTTTATAAATGTATGTATGATATTTTTTATGAAATAAAACCCAAGAATGGGTTCAGTATATGGTGATGCATTTCTTCATTGATCGAGTAAATTACATAGATTGTCTTAGAAATTACTAGATAATATTGAAATTAGAAATTGTGATTGGAGGCCACGGCGATTATGAAATTAACATCTTGAGACCTGCAAAGATTAATATTTTCAACCACTTTGATAATGTCTAACAAGAATTTGTTAAAAAGGTAAAACACATAAAAATATATCAAATAAGAACTCGTTATCTTCTAAAGGTACTCAAAATTAAAAAGATCAAAGTTACATTTTATTCTATCAAACTACAATTAAGGAGAACCTTTAGGTAGCCTCTAAAATTCTTCTCTTTCTTTGTTGACATCAATTGCGCTCCATTTGAGGCTCTTTACGGTAGAAAGTGTAGGTCTCCAATTTGTTGGGCCGAGGTAGGAGATAGCCAGATTACTGGTCCCGAGTTGATTCAGGAGACCACAGATAAAATCTTCAGGATCAAGGATCGTCTGATAGCCGCTAGAGACCGTCAGAAGAAGTATGCAGATTTACGTCGGAGACCTTTGGAGTTCCAAGTCGGGGACATGGTGTTATTGAAAGTTTCTCCGTGGAAGGGTGTGTTCCGATTCGAGAAGCGCAGCAAGTTGAGCCCATGTTTTACAGGCCCCTTCAGAGTTTTGGCTCGTGTTGGTCCAGTGGCTTACCGTCTTGAGTTGCCACCTGAGTTGTGCGGTGTGCACAACGTATTTCATGTATCGCATCTCAAGAAATGCCTTGCTGACGAGACTTTGATCGTGCGACTGGAGAAACTACGTTTGGATGATCAGCTTCATGTGATAGAGGAGCCGGTGGAGATTGTTGATCGGGATGTCAAACGGTTACGACGGAGTCGGATTCCTATAGTGAAGGTCCGATGGAACTCGAAATTGGAGCTGAGTTTACTTGGGTACGAGAGGACAAGATGCAAAAGAAGTATCCCCATCTCTTTGTTGGCAGCAGTGATCAGTAGTCATTTCGAGGACGAAATTCGTTTTAGTGGGGGAGGTTGTGACAATCCGTCTTTTCGAGGTATATTTCATTTATTGATAATTACTCTTTTTATTCGCAATGATTTGGACCCTTGCTTTTCGCTTTATATTTACTCACGTTTTGTATATTTGAGTCGGGTTTATGTGTTTTATCACTTTGTCTCTCGAGACGTGAACTTTATAATCGTCTAAGTGCCATTTAGTAGTATTCTCATGTTATTAAAGTAGTGTGTTTACGCCATAATCGTCGGTTAAGAAATTCATATTTCGAAAATTCATTACAAAGTTAGTCCTCTAACTTATTCTATTACAAAATTAGTCCTTTTAACGGAGATTTAAAAGAAACTGTTAAGATTGGACGGAGTGCGCCGTCCTAACCACTTAGGACGACGTCCTAAATGGAAATTTGGCGCGCTGCGTCGTTCAAGTCACAAGGACGACGCACACACACATTTTTGGCTAATTTCCAAATCGACTTTTGGGTCAAATTTTTGAAATGTTATCAACTTAAATCACGTGAATCTCTCTGCAAATTACCCCATTTGGGTGTGATAGGTAAGTTTTTGGATCTCTAAGATGGTTTACATTCTCTATATTTCCAAAATTTCAAGTTTACATCAAATCACTTTAACATTTTTCTTTCATTCTCACTTCACCTAAAAGTCTTGTTCTCTCTCAATTTTCCAGAGAAATAAGAGCTTATTTCACCCTTGTTGAAGTGATAATCCAAGTGATTAAGATGGAGAAATCATCTCTTGCAAACACTCTTTGATTCTACACATTTCGGTAAGTAACTCTTCGCTAAATTCTTTCCTTTACCTACTCTTTCCCTCCATTTGGCTTAAGATGTCTAACTCATAACTTTGTTCCTATGTATTACCAAGCTTTTACATCCGTTGGTATCCTTGAAGTGGCGGAGTTTCGGTGACTTTCCTTGGAAAAAACGTTATAGAAAGTTTGGTAAGAAAACTCTACAAATTTTCCTCTATTTTCTTCCCATGTGAAAACTTCTAACACTCATCTTATTTTTGGGATGAATGGAAGTCCTTGCTTCCTCATATTCTACCACCACTCTTGAAGTTGGCAAATTTCGGAGAATAACATCTTCTTGTAAATTGGTAAGTAATTACTCCGAAAAACCTTCATTTCTTTTCCTTGAGACTTCTTTTACTAATTGATGGATGTTTTTGTGTTTTGGAGTCAATTACCTCCTCAGCACCACCATCAAAGTCTATCTCTCCAAAACCTTGCAAGTCACAAGTACCTAATCTTCTTGCGGGTGAAATCGGTAAAATCATTATAATCTCTAAACTACTTCATTTCATTTTATCTACTTCGGTTTAAGCCTTGGAAAAATGGTTAGGTTAACATATTAGACCAACACCTTTTTAATCTTGAAAGTTTGGACTTAAAATGTGTAAAATATGCTAAGTTGTAATTTAACCGAAATTAACGTATTTACTATAATAATATGTAAAACGACAAATATAAGTATATATGACACTTGGTAAATGTTATTTGAACTTAAATTAAGTTTCAACAGTTTACATTTTAACTCTAAAACGCCAAACGAACTAGATTACGCCTAAAACGCATTTTCCACAAAGCTGGAAAATGACCTGTGCGTCGTTCCCCTTGGGTTCAACGACGCAGCGGGCCATTTTCTGGATTTTTACGAAATTTTAAAACTCACAGCGGTGTCCTAACACTCCAGAACGCCGCAGTGAAGCCTAAATCCCATATTTTTGACTTTTTCCAATCTTAAACACATGTATAAACAATCTATTATGTATAAAAGTATTATAAAACGTCAAAATCAACGTCTTTGGACTCAAAGACGCCACCGCCATCTTAAACGTTATCAAACTTAATTAAAACAAACGTTTTACTTACTCTATACGTTAAAATCGTTTGAAACCATTCTAAATCATTTTGAAATAAAAAGGATTTTTACTCTCAAATTGTCAAAGTTGACTTCCATTTTTAAAAATCGTTGACTTTGACTTTTCTTCAAAATTGTTGACTTTTGACTTATCTAAATCAACATCTTTAATTTTGACTTTCATTCAAATGGTTGACCTTGACTTTGACCAAGTCAACATCTTAGATTTTGACCAAGTCAACATTTTTGACATTGACTTTGGTCGATCTCAATAAGCTTTGGTAACAGTATTCCTTTCAACTGATATCCCTGGTAGTCATTCTTCGGCTCGGAATATTATTCCTTCCTAATAGTCAATTATGACGTGAATTTATCGATATCTTCCTATCGTCCTTATCGGCGCGCATTGTCACCTGGATCCGTCATCACGACTCGACTTGGAAATCGTTGGAATACTTTAATAAATCTTAAACATTAAACTTAACCGACAAGGCTAAACGGTACTGTGTTATTAGAGATACTTAGACTATATCGTATTGTTTAGGGCACTTAGGCGGAGGAGTGTGGCTCCATATTGATTATTTACCCGATATCTTGCCGAGCTTATCTTGTGAGTTATTCGTAGCCCTATTCTTTTACTATTTTTGGGCTGGAAAGCGTATTTTAAACTATTATATGTTGTATATCTTGTTTGCCTAGTGTATTAGTATCACCTTAGATTAAGATATTCCTTAGGCTTTGGTAAGCCCCGCTTATACACTTGTTAAGCTTTTGCCCACGGTTACATATATATAGATCTATATGGGTTTGACCTAGCCCTCATTGCTCGATAGGACGTCCCTATGAGTGGATGTTATGGTCGTATGATTATTTGTTGCATTTGGTTTAACATCGCCTTAGGTTAGGAGATTGTTGTGTGGTCAGGTTCAGTGTATATTTAATCTTTGGTATTTATACTCACACTATGGTTATAATTCAAGATATGCTATTTAAAACTCCTTATGATTACTAAATCTTTTATTGGGTCAATTTTTACTTAAATATTGCGAATAATTCACCAACATGTGTTGATGTCGTTTTAACGCTTTTTCAGGAGTTTGAGGATTAGTTGATCATGTCATGCTATTTTGGGATCATTTATTTATTGTATTTGGAATTCGTTTTGCTTGATGTAATTCCTTTATGATCCACGTACTGACATATGTTATTTATTTGTATTCGATATTTGGTACACTTTTGACCATGTATTGTATTTTGTAAACTTTATGGCATGATTAATATGATTCGTTGTTTTGTTTATGGTTGTAATGTTGTAATCCTTGACTCTTGATATCATTAACTGGAACACCTCGTGTTTCCACTTTGAGCGGGGTGTGATAGAAATTGGTATCAGAGCCAATGGTTATAGCGAACCGAGTGATTTTATGAAGGAAATCACTTGGACTATGACCGGAGGATTTACAATCGATTTTTCTCTGATTTGCTACGTGTGCATTATTTGCTTTACGTGTTTATTTTTCTCGCTTTTACTTTTACACCTAACTTTATTTTGTCGTCTATTTTGCTTAACACGTTTCTACTTTTAGGAAGATGCCGCCTAGGAAGACTACCGGTTCGAGACAGTCAGCGAGACGTGGTCGTCAGAGTACGAGAGCTAGAGATGCGAACCCGAACACGAGAACTAGCGGTCCTACTCCAGTTACGAGGACTACTCCAGTCACGAGGACTACTCCAGTTACGAGGACTGATGATACGGGTCCGGAGACGACACCAGACTTGGCTCAGCTTGTCGCCCAACAGATAGCAGCGATGATGCCTACTATGGTTGCCCAGATCAGGGAGAGTATAGTGCATAGCAGTGACGGTATGGGTAATGGTGGATCAGATCATGGTGGTCCTGAGCCTATTGTTATGGGTGGAGGTCCCGAGAGTACTGGTGGTGGATCAGGAGGTTTTGGATCGGGTGGAGCAGATAACTCTACTCGTCGTACTATCATTCTTGACGACACTCCACGGAGGGGATGTTCACTCAAGACCTTCATGGAATGCAAGGTTCCCGAGTTCAGGGGTACTGAGGGCGCTATTGGGACACTTCAGTGGATGGAAAAATTGGAGTCTATTTTTAGCACAGTTGGTTGAGCGGGGGAAGATAAGTTCCGTTATGCTACGTTTGTGTTTCAGAGTACTGCTTTGACTTGGTGGAATTCCATTGTGAGTGTTCGAGGTCGTGTGGAGACCGATGTGATGGTTTGGGAACAGTTGAAGGAGTTGATTATTATGGAGTATGTGCCTGAGGCGGAGCTCGAGAGACTAGAGCATGAGTTGTGGGGTTTGGAGATGATTGAGTAAGATATTTTGGGATACACCACTCGGTATTATGCTTTGTCACAGTTGGTTCCTCACTTGGTTCGTCCGGAATCTAAGAGGATCAGTCGCTATGTCCGTGGATTATCTCAGGAGATTCGAGATAATGTTATGTCTTCGAAGCCATGTACCTTTCAGAGCGCTGTAGAGCTCGCGACTACGTTGACCCACAACGCGGTCCGTGATGGTAGATTACCTCCTATGATAGCTAGGCAGAGCTCCGGAGGAAAACGGAGTGGTGGATTTCGTTATGGGGACTCGAGGAAGAAGCCTAGGAGGCACGATGCTCCTCATGTTGTACAGACTTATGCTGCGGTGACCCCGGGTGCTCAGAGTAAGCATCCGAAATGTAGGCGGTGTGGTAACCATCATGCTCAGGAGGTGAAATGTTGGGTGTAACACCATGCCCGAATCCGACCCGATACTTGACTTGTAACTTTAATTCGGACTTTGTAATTGTATACATTTGACGATTTATAAAAGTTCGATTTGAGTTATGTATATTTGGGTTATCTTAATTCTATTTAAACCTTGTAACATTATTAATGTGTTATCTTGCATGTGTACATTAATGTACACTAAAATGTGTTTAATACACATGGACTTATATAAATGCAAGTAATTCTAGTAATGTGTTAAAGACAAGTACTTTAATTAACACATGCATGCAAGGAACTATGTATGTATGTATGTATGTATGTTTCCTTGTTCTTAGCCTTCAAGTTTGGTCAAATGAGTTACACATTTCTTATTTATGGCTTTAAACACCTCTTTAACCATTTCTTTTTGTAACCTACAATAATTAAATTTGGAGTTAATTATTAGCGGAGTTACATCTTGACCTTTCTTTATCACATATCAAACTCTATAAATTGGTGTCTTCTTGTCAAAAATCAAACCAACACAAAGAAAACTTCAAGCCTCCCATAATCGATTGTAAAGGTTCTCAATTCTATTGTTTTTCATCATAATCATGTTTATCTTTTATGTTACTCAAGCTTACCATCATCATCTTATTAATCTTGTCTATTCAAACTCTAATCTAGAAAACTCTAAATTCATGATATATTCTTATTCATATTTATTCTTATTTCTAGATTTGTAAAGGCAAGTTTGGTGTTCCTTTCAACGGATTCCGTATTCATAACCTAGTATCCGTATCTACCTCCGTATTTAATCATGTGAGTAAACTCGATGCCCTTTTTATTATATAAATCTTCGGGCTGTATCATGACATTCATATTCATACTTATATTCATACTTTTATGTTTAATTCATACTTATGTTCACATTTATATTTTATGTGTATATTCATACTTATAGTAATATGGTGATTCATATTCATATTTATGTTTATATTCATGCTTATATTTATGTGTATATTCAGACTTATATTCATATTGAGATTCATACTTATATTCATGTTTATATACTCACTTATAATCATGTTTATATGTATACTTTTTGTATTATATTCATCGTAATTCATTCATATTGGTATTCATTCATAAAATTCATTCTTATTATATTCATTCGTAAAGTCATTTATGTTTATATGTACTTATATTCATATTTGATACTATATTTTTGTATTATGGCAAACATTGGAATGAATCAAGTGACACAATCATTATGGGATGCCCACACGATAAATCAAACATTCAAACAATCAATCATTCATTATATGTATATACTAAACGGGAAACGTGATAGATCTATTGGCCGTTATTAGACATTCCGACGTGTTACTGTGAATGTCGAGGCCCTCGACCGGACCCTATGTGACTTTGATCACATATGATATACATCAGACTTGATACAAACGCGTGTTATGCCATTATACACATATTATACTTGTTTTCAATATTATACTTTATACATTCTTTTATTATACATTCTTTTATACTACATTTTACATATTCTACTTTTATACTCTTTATTACGTAATCTTTTTAATACTTTATACTTGTGTCTTAAACTTGTTTATTCACCAATACTTTTGTATTGACGTTTACTTTTTACATGATACAGGAAATGGATAGGTTTGTTTGAAGAAAACATAAGAGCTTGGACCTAGTTAATGACATTAATGAATAATTTAAGTCTTTTGTCGTTTTTCGGTTACTTTTCTGTAAAACATTTATTTATCTTTAATGCATTCATTTAAACCATTAAATGCGTCTATTATAACCTAATAGAGGAACACGAGTTAAGAACAAATGTAATGCCTCAGGTGTATTCCGCTTTAGCCGGGGTGTTACAGTTGGTATCAGAGCTCGTGTTTATAGGGAATTAGGTGGTTAGAAAACGACCTAGTCTATAAGCTACCCCACACACGTCCTCGTGTGTTCATGCATCATAAAAATTGTTTTTAACTAATTTTTGTGTTCCTCTTACTAAATTCTTTTGAGAGATTCTTCATTCGTCGTTTTCAAAAATTATAAATACTGTATATATATATTTCTAAACCTTATTGAAGATTTATTACTTGTTTGCGTAGTAACTGTAAGGTTTGGATGTGACTAATCGAGAGAGCGTTAACGATACTGGTTCGTAAACTCTCGACGAACACTCCTCTCCTAGGCCAAAGCGCGACATTTAAACCAAATCTTTAATAATGAAATGTTTTACCCTTCTCGTCTTGAATTAAAATTCTAAAAGTTAATGTTATAAGGCTGTAAGGTTTGGAAGATCGGTAGTTCAATTTCTGTCTAGAGCGGTATCTCGTTACAATTACGTATACCAAACTGGGAAATTTGAACGAGAGTCATCCTCTCTTAGGTCACGATATGATTCTTTGGAGTTGGTATTCTTGATATGTCGAGAATTTCTACGGATTTAACCGTAACCCTCAAAAATCAATTTTATTCGTATTTATACGTATTTATTCATTATTTTATGATTTCTTTAAACATTATACGTGAGTGATAAGGATACGTTAATCATACGTGAATCAATAATCATTCATTGATCATTTGTTAATCATTCGTTAATCATTCGTTAATCATCCGTTAATTATTCATTACTCATTCGTTAATTACCTGTTAATCATTCGTTAAATCATTCGTTGGTTATTGTTAAGCGTACGCCCAGTCAATTATCGTTACTCGTTAAAGTCTAATCTTTATTCATTCTTATTTTCAACCGTCAATGGTATTTATGCTTCTATTTTATTTGATTCGGGTGCCGATCGTAGCTTTATCTCTACCCAATTTGAACCTTTGCTTGCTTTGAAAAGAAATAAGTTGCATGATCCCCTTAGTGTCGAAGTAGCCAATGGCAAGGTTCTTAAACTAAGTTCTATTTTGAATGATTGTACCTTAAGTCTAGGGAATCGTGATTTCGCTATAGATTTAGTGCCTATGAATTTGGGTAGTTTCGACGTTATCGTAGGGATGGATTGGTTATCCCAACATCATGCCGAGATCATTTGCTTACGTGTGCTGATGGTAGTATTCTTACGGTTTGTGGTGAAACAAAATCAAAGGGACTTAAACTCATGTCCTGTACGCAAGCTTATAGCTACTTGCGTAAGCATAAGAAGGATCTTCCATGTTATCCTGCGTTTCTAGCTCACATCATTGATACAAGGAAAGAAACGCTCAAACTTGAAGATATTCCCATCATTCGGGATTTCCCCGAAGTCTTTCCCGAAGAAGTATCTGGATTACATCCTGTACGACAAGTGGAATTCCGCATTGATCTCATTCCTAATGCAACTCCTATTGCCAAAGCTCCTTATCGTCTCGCTCCTTCGGAAATGCAAGAGCTTTCAAGCCAATTGCAAGAACTAACCGACAAGGGTTTTATTCGCCCTAGTTCTTCTCCTTGGGGTGCTCCTATTTTATTTGTAAAGAAGAAAGATGGTTCGTTTCGGATGTGCATCGATTACCGTGAAATTAACAAACTTACCATCAAGAATCGTTATCCTTTACCTCGAATCGACGACTTGTTTGATCAATTGCAAGGTGCTACTTGTTTCTCTAAGATAGACCTTCATTCGGGCTATCATCAACTTAGAGTAGCCGAGGAAGACATTCCTAAAACTGCCTTCCGAACTCGCTATGGTCATTTCGATTTTATGGTTATGCCATTTGGACTCACAAACGCACCTGCTGTTTTCATGGATTTAATGAATCGCGTTTGTAAACCATACCTCGACAAATTCGTCATAGTCTTTATCGATGATATTCTCATTTATTCAAAATCCAAAGCTAAGAATGAAACTCATTTGCGACTTGCTCTAGAACTCCTCAAGAAAGAAAAAGCTTTATGCTAAATTCTCGAAGTGCGAATTTTGGCTCAAGGAAGTTAAATTTTTGGGTCATGTAGTTGATGCGAAGGGAATACACGTTGATCCCACTAAGATCGAGGCCGTTCGTAACTGGCCTATTCCAACTAATCCTTCTGAGATTCGATCTTCTCTTGGGTTGGCAGGCTATTATCGTCGTTTCATCGAAAACTTCTCAAAGATCGCTATTCCTTTGACGAAGCTTACTCATAAAACTGAGAAGTTTGTTTGGGGAGATGATCAAGAATCACCATTTCACATTCTTAAAGACAAACTTTGTAAAGCTCCTGTTCTTAGTCTTCCTGTTGGAACCGAAGATTTCGTGGTATATTGTGATGTATCGGGAAATGGTCTTGGTTGTGTGTTAATGCAACGAGGAAAAGTTATAGCTTATGCATCGAGACAATTGAAGAAGCACGAAGTCAATTATACCGTTCATGATCTCGAACTTGGAGCGGTTATCTTCGCTCTAAAGTTGTGGAGACATTATCTCTTTGGTACGAAGTGTATTGTTTACACGGATCACCATAGTCTTCAACATCTATTCAATCAAAAAGATCTAAACATGAGGCAACGTAGATGGATTGAATTGCTTAATGATTACGACTGTGAGATTAAATATCATCCTGGCAAGGCTAACGTTGTTGCCGACGCCTTTAGTCGTAAACCTTATACAAAAGTCTACAGTATTTGTGTTCTTTCGGATCTTCATTCGTTAATCGGTATTGCGCAACAGAAGATAATCAATGGTGGAAACTTGGCTAGTGAATTGAGTTGTGGCATTGAAAAGCAATTAATCATCAAACCAAACGGTTTTCATTATTTCAACGATCGTCTTTGTATACCTTCAATCGATGATCTTCGTAATCTTGTGATGAAAGAAGCTCATAATACTCGATACTCGATTCATCCCGGTGCCGATAAAATGTATCATAATTTGAAGCATTCCTATTGGTGGTCAGGCATGAAAAAGGATATATTCTTATTCGTACAAAAGTGTCTAACTTGTTTGAAGGTTAAAGCCGAACATCAAAAGCCCTCAGGTTTGTTAACTCAACCCGAAATCCCGTTGAGGAAATGGGAAGGCATTGCGATGGACTTTATAACCAAACTTCCAAGTTCATCAAAAGGTTACGACAGTATTTGGGTAATCATTGATCGTTTGACTAAAGTCGCTCACTTCATTCCTATTTGTGAAACTTATCGTGTCGAACGCTTAGCTCAAATCTACATTCAAGAAATCGTAAGACTTCATGGAGTACCGCTTGACATCATTTCTGACCGTGATGGTCGATTCATATCGCAATTTTGGAGATCTCTTCAATCCGCACTTGGAACTCGCTTGAATCTCAGCACCGCTTACAATCCTCAAACTGATGGTCAATCGGAGCGTACTATTCCAACACTAGAGGATTTGTTGAGAACCTGTGTCATCAATTTCGGTGGTAGTTGGGACTCACACCTCGGACTTATCGAATTCTCCTACAACAACAGTCATCATACGAGTGCAAACATGGCCCCTTATGAAGCTTTATATGGTCGTAAATGTAGATCGCTGGTATGTTGGCAAGACATTGGGGAAACGCAAATAACTGGACCCGAATTGATACAAGAGACAACAGATAAAATCGTAAAAATACACGAAAACCTCACCACCGCTCGTAGTCGTCAGAAAAGTTACGCCGATAGGCGTAGAAAGCCTCTTGAATTTGTCGTTGATGATCGCGTTCTTCTCAAGGTTTCACCTTGGAAAGGCGTGGTACGATTCAGCAAGAAAGGGAAGCTTGCCCCGAGATACGTTGGACCCTTCAGAATTATCGAGCGTGTGGGTAAGGTTGCGTATAGACTTGAGTTACCGACCGAACTAGAGAATGTTCATCCAGTCTTTCATGTATCTAATTTGCGAAAATGTCTAGCTGATGAAAATCTACATGTACTATTGGATGAAATCCAAATCGATTCGACTATGCACTTCGTAGAGCGACCTGTTGAAATCTTAGACCGTGAAATCAAGAAACTAAGGAGAAGTTCAATTCCAATAGTGAAAGTACGTTGGGAATCTAAACGTGGACCAGAGTTTACATGGGAACAAGAAGATCACATGAAATCCAAATATCCGCACTTATTCATAAATCAACCGGGTACTAGTCAACCATAATTTTCGAGGACGAAAATCTTTAAAGTTGTGGAGACTGTAACACCGTGCCCGAATCCGACCCGATACTTGACTTGTAACTTTAATTCGGACTTTGTAATTGTATATATTTGACGATTTATAAAAGTTCGATTTGAGTTATGTATATTTGGGTTATCTTAATTCTATTTAAACCTTGTAACATTATTAATGTGTTATCTTGCATGTGTACATTAATGTACACTAAAATGTGTTTAATACACATGGACTTATATAAATGCAAGTAATTCTAGTAATGTGTTAAAGACAAGTAGTTTAATTAACACATGCATGCAAGGAACTATGTATGTATGTATGTATGTATGTATGTTTCCTTGTTCTTAGCCTTGTTCTTAGCTTTCAAGTTTGGTCAAATGAGTTACACATTTCTTATTTATGGCTTTAAACACCTCTTTAACCATTTCTTTTTGTAACCTACAATAATTAAATTTGGAGTTAATTATTAGGGGAGTTACATTTTGACCTTTCTTTATCACATATCAAACTCTATAAATTGGTGTCTTCTTGTCAAAAATCAAACCAACACAAAGCTCCATAATCAAAACTTCTAGCCTCCCATAATCGATTGTAAAGGTTCCCAATTCTATTGTTTTCATCATAATCATGTTTATCTTTTATGTTACTCAAGCTTACCATCATCATCTTATTAATCTTGTCTATTCAAACTCTAATCTAGAAAACTCTAAATTCATGATATATTCTTATTCATATTTATTCTTATTTCTAGATTTGTAAAGGCAAGTTTGGTGTTCTTTTCAACGTATTCCGTATTCATAATCTAGTATCCGTATCTACCTCCGTATTTAATCATGTGAGTAAACTCGATGCCCTTTTTATTATATAAATCTTTGGGCTGTATCATGACATTCATATTCATACTTATATTCATACTTTTATGTTTAATTCATACTTATGTTCACATTTATATTTTATGTCTATATTCATACTTATAGTAATATGGTGATTCATATTCATATTTATGTTTATATTCATACTTATATTTATGTGTATATTCAGACTTATATTCATATTGAGATTCATACTTATATTCATATTAAAACTTATATTCATGTTTATATACTCACTTATAATCATGTTTATATGTATACTTTTTGTATTATATTCATCGTAATTCATTCATATTTGTATTCATTCATAAAATTCATTCTTATTATATTCATTCGTAAAGTCATTTATGTTTATATGTACTTATATTCATATTTGATACTATATTTTTGTATTATGGCAAACATTGGAATGAATCAAGTGACACAATCATTATGGGATGCCCACACGATAAATCAAACATTCAAACAATCAATCATTCATTATATGTATATACTAAACGGGAAACGTGATAGATCTATTGGCCGTTATTAGACATTCCGACGTGTTACTGTGAATGTCGAGGCCCTCGACCGGACCCTATGTGACTTTGATCACATATGATATACATCAGACTTGATACAAACGCGTGTTATGCCATTATACACATATTATACTTGTTTTCAATATTATACTTTATACATTCTTTTATTATACATTCTTTTATACTACATTTTACATATTCATTTATATTACTTTTATACTCTTTATTACGTAATCTTTTTAATTCTTTATACTTGTGTCTTAAACTTGTTTATTCACCAATACTTTTGTCACACCCCGCAAAATGGCGGAACCGAGGTGTACAGAGAATACGGTATCAGAGATTCAAAGGTTACATCAACATAAATAAACCATACATAATCAACATAGATAAGTAAGTTTAAAATAGCATACTTATTACAATCATCCGAAAACATCAAAATACGGCTACAGCGTTTGGGATACTAAGGAATTAACAAAAGCAAAATGAATTCCATGCAAGTAATCCACGTAGCCACCAAGCATAACATCAAAAAGTGTAACCTCAAATCCCTGAAAAGCGTTAAAATACGACGTCAACATAAAGTTGGTGAATTATTCACAATAGTAAATAAAAACATAATAGTATAAAAGTTTCAATGTGTTTTGACCCAAAAGTGATATGATTTGAAGATAAGTCATTTGAAAAATGATGTTTAAAAACATACTTGAAGTATACAAAACTTTTTAATAATATACCAATATAAATACCGTAAAAATACCATAATAAAAATACCATACTGGATAGATAATAGCTTTAGGTACATACGGTACACCTGAACCATAACAATACTGGCAACTAACCCCACCTAGTGTCTTTAGCTAGGTTGTCCTCGAAAACATCGGTCATAACATTGCTAACACGGACAGGGCACATCCATCATCCATCGTGTTAACAATGAGGGTTTGTTAGACCCATATAGCGCTATATATATAAACCGACGGCTAAAAGCTAACAGGTGTGTATACGGGGCCTCGTACTACCACAAAGGCGGTACAAGTTTGGGTAAGACTAACCTAAAGCATTCATATCCATAATACATAACCATAATATATATATCATAAAATATCTTTATACAACGCTAATCATGCCCAAAAAGTAAAAGCGGTAAAAAGGGCAACGAATAACTCACAGAATAGCAATGCAATCCAAACACGATACGTCGGGAAATAATCAAATACGGTCAAGCTCCCACGTCTAAGTGCCCTAAACATCACGTAAATAAACATGTCTAAGTATCTCTAAGTCTAGTGGGGTATGCCTTAACGATTAACGTTTTATACGGGTTTTAAAATGACCAATAGGAACATCGATTTAACAGAATTACAAACGTTTCGAAAAAATACAGCAACGAGTTACGTTGCACGTAACTGGGAGTTACGTGCGTAACTCAGTTACGTGGTTCCCAAGTAATTACGTGACCAAGGGGTTACTTACGTGACTTGTTACGTGACCAAGTAGAGTTACGTGCTACAGAAGAAAGTTACGTGCCCTAGTTACGTACACGTAACTGGGTTTTACGAAAAATCACATTCGGAATACGATTCTGAGTGTTTTTAGGTGTCAAATTCATCCAATAACGAAACCCTATGTCCAGAATACATTTAGGTAGATAAACCCTCAATAAAATTCGGGTTTTGATGGTAAAAAGTGGTGTTTTGAGATAAATCTAAGAAAATAAAGTTTAAAACAAAATCTAAGAAATACTTACCCGATCAAGATGAAAATTGGAGGAATGATAAAGATGAACGTGGTGAATGATAAACAAGCTTCAAAATCGGATTTCAACGGTCGGATCTTGAGATATTTTAGAGAGAAGGAAGGGTTTGTGTGTGTGTTTGTGTGTGTTTTTTCTAGAGAGAGAAAGGATAGGGAAAAATGATGGGTTTGTTTGGTAGGTAATAGAATAAGACAAAGTGGTTGGTGGAGGAATAAGACAAAATAGTTGGTAGGATACTTTAGGACCATTTTTGTAATAGAAAACTCATAGGACTAGGTTTGTAATAAAATTCTGGAAGGACTAAAATTGTAATACTTTTTAAACGTTAATCTTAATCGTATAAATAAGGCATAAAACCCCTAAACTTATCTTAAGAGCATACTAGACTTATACTAAAGGCACTTAGAACTAAACGTTCCCGACATAACGATTCGAACCACATAAAATACAAATACGATACTCATAAGATGCGAGAAATACGAATACAATACTCATAAAATACGAATACGATAAAACATAAAAAAGGATACAATAGGGTCAAAACATAAACATAAATAAATAAAACGAATACGGGTCGATAGAAGTATACCTAGAAATTCGCGAATGTCACAACTTTTGTATTGACGTTTACTTTTTACATGATACAGGAAATGGATAGGTTTGCTTGAAGAAAACATAAGAGCTTGGACCTAGTTAATGACATTAATGAATAATTTAAGTCTTTTGTCGTTTTTCGGTTACTTTTCTGTAAAACATTTATTTATCTTTAATGCATTCATTTAAACCATTAAATGTGTCCATTATAACCTAATAGAGGAACACGAGTTAAGAAAAATTGTAATGCCTCAGGTGTATTCCGCTTTAGCTGGGGTGTTACATTGGGAGTGCGGGAAATGTAAGAAGCTAGGACACACTGATAGGTTTTGCCGTGCCTAGAGGGGAAAGTGTTTTGAGTGTGGTTCTGCCGATCATCACCGGGACAAGTGTCCCAAGTTAGCTTCAGCTGGTACTGGTACTTCATCTGGTTCAGGTTCTCTTGGTAGAGCTTTTGTTATTTGGGCCCAAGAGGCACAAAAGGATCCTCGCGTTGTCACGGGTACTTTTCTTATTTGTGATCAGCCTACATTTATTTTATTTGACTCTGGTGCTGATAGAAGCTTTATATCTACTGAGTTTAGGACCATGATTACTTGTACATCTAGACCTTTAGTTCCTGCCTTTGAGATAGAGCTAGCTAATGGTGAGTATTTGCATGCTACTGAGATACTTAGTGCTTGTAGTGTTAGCTTTGACGATCATTCTTTTCCTATTGATTTGATTCCGATTACGCTGGGTAGCTTCGACGTTATTATCGGTATGGATTGGTTAGCGACACACCGTGCAGAGATCGTATGTTTCGAGAAGATGATTCGTATTCCGTTATCAGTTGGTGGACCGTTGTTAGTTCAGGGGAATAAGGTGGGGAAGCGCCTTAAGATCGTTTCGTGTTTGAAGGTTCGGGAGTACATCAAGCGGGATTGCACACTCTTTCTTGCACACCGATGTATTTCTTGCACACCGATGTATTTCCGCGGAGAAGATTGAGGAGAAGCTAGTGGTTCGTGACTTTACCGATGTATTTCCAGAGGACTTACCTAGTTTACCCCCTAGCAGACAGGTAGAGTTTCGTATAGACTTGGTTCCCGGAGCAGCGCCAGTGGCGAAGGCTCCTTATCGGTTAGCACCTTCGGAGATGTTAGAGCTATCGAAGCAGATTCAGGAGTTGGTGGATAAAGGCTTTGTTAGACCGAGTTTCTCTCCTTGGGGCGCGCCGGTACTATTCGTGAAGAAGAAGGATGGATCTATGAGGTTGTGTATCGACTACAGGGAGCTGAATAAGCTGACAGTGAAGAATCGGTATCCCTTGCCACGTATAGATAATTTGTTCGACCAGCTTCAGGGTTCATGCTTCTTTTCGAAGATTGACTTACGATCCGGATATCATCATTTGAGAGTGCAGGAGAAGGACATTCCGAAGACCACCTTTAGGACGCGTTACGGCCACTTCGAGTTTTTTGTTATGCCTTGCGGTCTTACGAATGCGCCTGCAGCTTTCATGGACATGATGAACCGTATATGTCGTCCTTACCTCGACAAGTTCGTGATCGTTTTCATCGACGACATTCTGATATATTCTCGTAGACGGGAAGAGCACGAGGAGCATTTGAGATTAGTGTTGGAGTTGCTTAGACAGGAGAAGCTCTACGCTAAGTTCTCGAAATGCGAGTTTTGGTTACCTGCGATTCAGTTTCTTGGCCACGTGGTTAGCGGGGAGGGTATTCACGTTGATGTTGCCAAGATTGAATCCGTTAGAGATTGGGTCGCTCCGAATACACCCACCGAGATCCGTTCATTCTTGGGTTTGGCAGGTTACTATCGTCGTTTCATCGAGAATTTCTCGAAGATAGCCTCGCCTATGACGAAATTGAGCCAGAAGAGCGAGGAGTTTGTTTGGGGTGTAGAACAGGAGGAGGCTTTTCAGCTACTGAAGAAGCGGTTGTGTAATGCTCCTATACTGAGTCTTCTCGAGGGTGCCGAGAATTTTGTAGTGTATTGCGACGCTTTGCATAAGGGACTCGGTTGCGTACTGATGCAGAATGGGAAAGTGATTGCCTTTGCTTCTCGTCAGTTGAAGATTCACGAGCAGAATTACACGACACATGATCTAGAGTTGGGCGCAGTGGTTTTTTCTTTGAAGATCTGGCGTCATTATCTTTACGGTACTAAGTGTACCGTATTCACCGATCATAATTCGTTACAGCACATCTTTGATCAAAAGATGTTGAATATGAGGCAACGTCGATGGGTTGAGTTGCTCAACGATTATGATTGTGAGATTCGCTACCATCCAGGTAAGGCGAATGTTGTAGCCGATGCGTTGAGTCGCAAGGAATCGGTTAAGCCAGTGAGAATTCGTGCTATGATGGTTTCTATTCAGTCGAGCTTGAAGGCTCGTATTATTCAGACTCAGCAGGAAGCTCTCATCGAGGATCGCCTCAAGGATGAGGGATTATTCAGTTTGGCACGACAGTTGGAGCCGAAGGACGACGGGGTGTTGTATTTCTTGGATCGTATTTGGGTTCCCGTTAGTCTTAGGAAGTTGATTTTGGATGAGGGTCATAAGTCCAATTATTCCGTTCATCCTGGAGCGGATAAGATGTACCATGACTTGAAGGAGTTCTATTGGTGGCCTGGCATGAAGCGGGCGATTGCCGAGTATGTGGGCAAGTGTTTGACATGTTCGAAGGTCAAGGCTCAGAATCAGAAGCCTTTCGGCCTTCTTCAGCAGCCCGAGATCCCACAGTGGGAGTGGGAGACACGATGGACTTTGTTACGAAGCTTCCTAGATCTACAGGAGGTTATGACACTATCTGGGTTATCGTCGATCGGCTAACTAAATCATCGCACTTTCTTCCTATTTGTGAAGATTACCGAGTAGAGAAGTTATCTAGATTGTACATCAACGAGATTGTGGCCAGGCATGGCATTCTAGTATCCTTATTTCAGACCGTGATGCACGATTTACTTCGAGGTTTTGGCAGTCGTTACAGCGAGCTTTGGGTACCAGATTAGACATGAGTACGGCTTATCATGCTCAGACAGATGGTCAGAGTGAGCGTACTATTCAGACTTTAGAGGATATGCTTCGAGCGTGTGCGTTAGATTTTGGTGGGAGTTGGGATCGACACTTACCATTAGTTGAGTTCTCGTATAATAATAGTTATCACTCCAGCATCAATTGCGCTCCATTTGAGTCTCTTTACGGTAGGAAGTGTAGGTCTCCAATTTGTTGGGCCGAGGTAGGAGATAGCCAGATTACTGGTCCCGAGTTGATCCAGGAGACCACAGATAAAATATTCAGGATCAAGGATCATCTGATAGCCACTAGAGACCGTCAGAAGATGTATGCAGATTTACGTCGGAGACCTTTGGAGTTCCAAGTCGGGGACATGGTGTTACTGAAAGTTTCTCCGTGGAAGGGTGTGTTCCGATTCGAGAAGCGCAGCAAGTTGAGCCCACGTTTTACAGGCCCCTTCAGAGTTTTGGCTCGTCTTGAGTTGCCACCTGAGTTGTGCGGTGTGCACAACATATTTCATGTATCGCATCTCAAGAAATGCCTTGCTGACGAGACTTTGATCGTGCCACTGGAGAAACTACGTTTGGATGATCAGCTTCATGTGATAGAGGAGCCGGTGGAGATTGTTGATCGGGATGTCAAACGGTTACGATGGAGTCGGATTCCTATAGTGAAGGTCCGATGGAACTCGAAATTGGAGCTGAGTTTACTTGGGAACGAGAGGACAAGATGCAAAAGAAGTATCCCCATCTCTTTGTTGGCAGCAGTGATCAGTAGTCATTTCGAGGACGAAATTCTTTTTACTGGGGGAGGCTGTGACAATCCGTATTTTCGAGGTATATTTCATTTATTGATAATTACTCTTTTTATTCGCAATGATTTGGACCCTTGCTTTTTGCTTTATATTTACTCACGTTTTGTATATTTGAGTCGGGTTTATGTGTTTTATCACTTTGTCTCTCGAGACGTGAACTTTATAATCGTCTAAGTGCCATTTAGTAGTATTCTCATGTTATTAAAGTAGTGTGTTTACGCCATAATCGTCGGTTAAGAAATTCATATTTCGGAAATTCATTACAAAGTTAGTCCTCTAACTTATTCTATTACAAAATTAGTCCTTTTAATAGAGATTTAACGGAAACTGTTAAGATTGGACGGAGTGCGCCGTCCTAACCACTTAGGACGACGTCCTAAATGGAAATTTTGCGCGCTGCGTCGTTCAAGTCACAAGGACGACGCACACACACATTTTTGGCTAATTTCCAAATCGACTTTTGGGTCAAATTTCTTGAAATGTTACCAACTTCAATCACGTGTAACTCTCTGCAAATTACCCCATTTGGGTGTGATAGGTAAGTTTGTGGATCTCTAAGATGGTTTACATTCTCTATATTTCCAAAATTTCAAGTTTACATCAAATCACTTTAACATTTTTCTTTCATTCTCACTTCACCTAAAAGTCTTGTTCTCTCTCAATTTTCCAGAGAAATAAGAGCTTATTTCACACTTGTTGAAGTGATAATCCAAGTGATTAAGATGGAGAAATCACCTCTTGCAAACACTCTTTGATTCTACACATTTCGGTAAGTAACTCTTCGCTAAATTCTTTCCTTTACCTACTCTTTCCCTCCATTTGGCTTAAGATGTCTAACTCATAACTTTGTTCCTATGTATTACCAAGCTTTTACATCCGTTGGTATCCTTGAAGTGGCGGAGTTTCGGTGACTTTCCTTGGAAAAAACGTTATAGAAAGTTTGGTAAGAAAACTCTACAAATTTTCCTCTATTTTCTTCCCATGTGAAAACTTCTAACACTCATCTTATTTTTGGGATGAATGGAAGTCCTTGCTTCCTCATATTCTACCACCACTCTTGAAGTTGGCAAATTTCGGAGAATAACATCTTCTTGTAAATTGGTAAGTAATTACTCCGAAAAACCTTCATTTCTTTTCCTTGAGACTTCTTTTACTAATTGATGGATGTTTTTGTGTTTTGGAGTCAATTACCTCCTCAGCACCACCATCAAAGTCTATCTCTCCAAAACCTTGCAAGTCACAAGTACCTAATCTTCTTGCGGGTGAAATCGGTATAATCATTATAATCTCTAAACTACTTCATTCCATTTTATCTACTTCGGTTTAAGCCTTGGAAAAATAGTTAGGTTAACATATTAGACCAACACCTTTTTAATCTTGGAAGTTTGGACTTAAAATGTGTAAAATATGCTAAGTTGTAATTTAACCGAAATTAACGTATTTACTATAATAATATGTAAAACGACAAATATAAGTATATATGACACTTGGTAAATGTTATTTGAACCTAAATTACGTTTCGGACAGTTTACATTTTAACTCTAAAACGCCAAACGAACCAGATTACGCCTAAAACGCATTTTCCACAAAGCTGGAGAATAACCTATACGTCGTTCCCCTTGGGTTCAACGACGCAGCGGGCCATTTTCTGGATTTTTCCGAAATTTTAAAACTCACAGCGGCGTCCTAACACTCCAGAACGCCGCAGTGAAGCCTAAATCCCATATTTTTGACTTTTTTCAATCTTAAACACATGTATAAACAATCTATTATGTATAAAAGTATTATAAAACGTCAAAATCAACGTCTTTGGAGTCAAAGACGCCACCGCCATCTTAAACGTTATCAAACTTAATTAAAACAAACGTTTTACTTACTCTATACGTTAAAATCGTTTGAAACCTGTGACAACCGTCAGAATTCAGGTACTTGTTCAATTAATTAAATCAGTTCGAAACGTTAGTTACTCTTTTATCGCGTTCGCTTTATCCTAGTTCGCAACTTTTGAGTCTATACTTTGTCGGAACCAGTGTCGGAATAACTTTCGGAATCAAATTATAAGTCCTAATACCAAGAAAACACCCATTGAACTTTCCTAAGTTCATAACTTATCATAATTAAGAACTCGTAATTAACAAAAAGTTCCAACGAAGCAATAACGTAAAAACGAAAAATTGAAAAAGGCTGAAAATTTGCCCGGTGCGCCGCACCTAGTGATGAGGTACGTAGCACCTCACGTCAGAATTCAAAAATTTTACAACTTTAGTCCCTGCCTCGTTTTTACACTTCCACCACCCAATCCCACCAATCAAATTCGACCTTTACTGCCAAACAACAGTCCCAAGGTCAGTGTCTTTACCATTTTTCATTTTCATTTCATTTTCTTAATTCATTTTTACAAAAACAAAAACACACACACCCCATTCTCTCTCAATTTTCTCTCAAGAAAACCTTCAAACCAGAGACATTCCACCATTAAAATCCACTTTTGATCCATACAAATCGTTCCTTTCATCAAGAGAAGCAAGGGGGTGTCGTTTTTATCAAAAAGGACTAGTCTTGCAAAGATTTTTGGAGCTCAAATCCGACCAAACTCATCATCCAAGCTTTTCCTTCGGTAGATTTCTTTATTTTTACTATTCTTACATAAATATTCAATTGCATGTAAGATCTAACGGTTGAAAATGTATTTTTACATAAATCTAGGACTTTTTACGGTCAAAAACGTTTTTAATCGAAATACTCATTAGATCCACGAATCTGTCGATGAAAACACTTTAGAAACTGTTAAAATGATGTCTTAAAACATATTTACTAATTGCATGTTCGATCTAAACAACAAAATAAGTTTTATAAAGATTTATGGCACTTTTCACACAAAAACGATTTTTATCTAAATAATACTTAGATCTATATCTTTGTGGTTAAAAGTTGTTTAGAAACTGTGAAAACGTTATTTTATAAGGTATCTACTGGTTGCATGTCAAAATCCTTAAGTCACAAACGTTTTTAGCAAGAAAAACACAAAACGGGATTGAGACAGCAGCTAGGTGCGCAGCACCTGTGCCCAGGTGCGCAGCACGGAGCTGCTGTTCTCCCGAAAATCGTCGTTTTACCCGTTTAAAAGTTATATATACGTTCTAGACTTGTTCTAACCTTATTGTGGGACTGAGACAAATAAAAATAAGTATAACGGTGACTTGTATTGGACTAATTGGACTCTAATGAGCTATAATATATGTAATATTGTGTTTTAGGTGATTTGTGAGCGGAAGTGATAGTATAATTTTTGGGCATGAAATTTGGGCGCGGAAGCGCTGCCCAAATTTCCTCAGAAATTGTAAATCACTTCAGCGAGCAAAAGCACTTAAGATATAATAATCTAAAACGTTAAATCGGACTTTTGGACAAAAACGTGACAATTACCTTTACGGACTATTTTATGACTTTGACACTTAAAGTTTAATAGAGTTTATCTATATTATTATATAAGAACATAATAACATAACAACTATTTAAACTATCTTGGTAATTAATAGGCAATCCGTGATTCCCGGCTCACATATTCCGACCAAGTTTCCAAGTTCTCGTTCTCTTCGCAATCCGTGAGTTACAACCCCTTGTTTTATATATTTTTACATAAATTTTGGGGGAAACATAAGATTATTTGCATTTAAAGACTTTATGAAACAATTTGCAATATCTTAAACTTTGACTTTTGACTTATTAAACTTTGACTTTTGACTTATTAAACTTTGACTTATTTGATCGACTATTTGACTCTTATGCGTAAATTATTTGACTTTATTTAGACTTATTGGTCGCTCTCTTTTGACTAAGCTAATTATTGATGCTTGTATGCGTACCAACCCTTGATGGAACTATAACACGATCTTAAGTGATTGACGTACGACTCTCTCGATTTTAAAATGAAATTAACTAGTGCCCGACTGATTCAGACTTAGACTTTCACATTATTAACTACTTAGCCGTATAGTAATTATGGGTATCGATACTTAGGAAAGAACCGTTCCTTGCTTAGATGGCAGTCTAAGTACATATTACTAAGTTCTGTTTAACTTTCCGTTTGAGAGGCGGGAAGTTGGGGCCGTTCACGGTTGGATAATCGGATTAATGTGAACACTTAAGTTATAGATGCCAAGAGGTTGATACAAGAAAATCTAATTAGTTACTTACGCATAAACTTATAAATTTTTAGCGTTAGATTTACGCTTCTACTGTTTGACTAAATTTGACTATATTTGGTCTTTACAAACTTAGGGCACCAGTCCGCCCTTTTACTTAGACTTTAAAGTATATAAACTAAGCGACTTTACTCCGCTAATCTCCTTCATGGAATTTCTACTTCATATACTTTACTTACTTTTGGTCGACTATTTAAACTGTAACTCACTCACTGCGTTTTCGTAGTTGACACTTTATCTTATGTTTCAGGCAATTAGTGTAAGCACGAGGTGCATGGCATGGACGGGTCGAGGCGGTTGTGTGAGGACCTTTTTGGGAAAAGACGTGGCCAGTTATTTTGGGAATTTTTAATGAACTTTTAAATTGTGTTTCAATGTACCAAATTATTGTGTCTTGGATGGATTTGTAAACACTTTTATTTTAATTAATGACTTGATGACCGTTATGTTTTATATGACCTGTGATATAATTTTCCAGCTCTTCACATTCCGTGTTTCCGCTTTAGCGGGGTGTGACAGACTTGGTATCAGAGCACAGGTTATAGAGAAAAACGGTTTTAAAAATTTTTCAAAAAGTTTTCGAAACCAAACTATAACCAAGACTTTTCGAAAAATCACTTATGGGTCTAAACTTTAGGGAATTAATTTCGCGATTGCATATTTATTTTCAACTACGCATGGCCTGATCACCCATGCCTAGTTCAAAAGAGATTATGCAAGGACGGAACGTAATTACTAATGTTAACGGTTTTGAGTCACTGTCTTTCCCGATTCTTCACGCGACTGACCCGTACATGCCTTTCAGTAC
>CAJVGC010000060.1:40920670-41002286 GCA_910822075.1 Senecio squalidus | reverse complement strand
GTGTGCGCCATTCGAGGCTCTCTACGGGCGTAAGTGCCGGTCACCACTCTGTTGGCTAGAGGCTGGCGACCGACAACTTACGAGACTCGATATCGTCCAGGCGACCATCGACAAAATCACCACTATTCGTGAACGATTGAAGACGTCCCGTACCCGACAGAAGAGCTACGCTGACAACCGAAGGAAACCCCTCGAGTTCCAAGTTGGCGACCGAGTACTCCTCAAAGTATCACCCTAGAAAGGGGTAGTCCGCTTCGGGAAGCGCGGTAAACTGAGTCCGAGGTACACCGGTCCATTTGAAGTCATTGAACGTATTGGTCCCGTTGCTTATCGTCTTCAACTCCCTCAGACTCTTGCGAATGTTCATAACGTGTTCCATGTCTCACACTTGAAAAAGTGTCTGTCTGATGAGACCATTGTCATCCCTCTTGACGAGGTCAAAATCGACAGCAAGCTAAACTTCATCGAGGAACCGCTCGAAGTTGTCGACCGCGAGGTCAAACAACTTAGGCAGAGCCGTATCCCGATAATCAAGGTTCGGTGGAACTCTCGACGTGGTCACGAATTCACATGGGAGCGTGAAGACCAATTCCGTCAGAAGTATCCCCATCTGTTCGAGAACCCTTCTTCCTGATGGTACGCACTAAATTTCGGGACGAAATTTCTTTCAACCCCGGGAGAATGTGACAACCGTCAGAATTCATGTACTTGTTCAATTAATTAAATCAGTTAGAAATGTTAGTTACTCTTTTATCGCGTTCGCTTTATCGTAGTTCGCAACTTTTGAGTCTATACTTTGTCGGAACCAGTGTCGGAATAACTTTCGGAATCAAATTATAAGTCCTAATACCAAGAAAACACCCATTGAACTTTCCTAAGTTCATAACTTATCATAATTAAGAACTCGTAATTAACAAAAAGGTCCAACGAAGCAATAACGTAAAAACGAAAAATTGAAAAAGGCTGAAAATTTGCCCGGTGCGCCGCACCTAGTGATGAGGTGCGCAGCACCTCATGCCAGAATTCAAAAATTTTACAAATTTAGTCCCTGCCTCGTTTTTACACTTCCACCACCCAATCCCACCAATCAAATTCGACCTTTACTGCCAAACAACAGTCCCAAGGTCAGTGTCTTTACCATTTTTCATTTTCATTTCATTTTCTTAATTCATTTTTACAAAAACAAAAACACACACACCCCATTCTCTCTGAATTTTCTCTCAAGAAAACCTTCAAACCAGAGACATTCCACCATTAAAATCCACTTTTGATCCATACAAATCGTTCCTTTCATCAAGAGAAGGAAGGGGGTGTCGTTTTTATCAAAAAGGACTAGTCTTGCAAAGATTTTTGGAGCTCAAATCCGACCAAACTCATCATCCAAGCTTTTCCTTCGGTAGATTTCTTTATTTTTACTATTCTTACATAAATATTCAATTGCATGTAAGATCTAACGGTTGAAAATGTATTTTTACATAAATCTATGACTTTTTACGGTCAAAAACGTTTTTAATCGAAATACTCATTAGATCCACGAATCTGTGGATGAAAACACTTTAGAAACTGTTAAAATGATGTCTTAAAACATATTTACTAATTGCATGTTCGATCTAAACAACAAAATAAGTTTTATAAAGATTTATGGCACTTTTCACACAAAAACGATTTTTATCTAAATAATACTTAGATCTATATCTTTGTGGTTAAAAGTTGTTTAGAAACTGTGAAAACGTTATTTTATAAGGTATCTACTGGTTGCATGTCAAAATCCTTAAGTCACAAAACGTTTTTAGCAAGAAAAACACAAAACGGGATTGAAACAGCAGCTAGGTGCGCAGCACGGAGCTGCTATTCTCCCGAAAATCGTCGTTTTACCCGTTTAAAAGTTATATATACGTTCTAGACTTGTTCTAACCTTATTGTGGGACTGAGACAAATAAAAATAAGTATAACGGTGACTTGTATTGGACTAATTGGACTCTAATGAGCTATAATATATGCAATATTGTGTTTTAGGTGATTTGTGAGCGGAAGTGATAGTACAATTTTTGGGCATGAAATTTGGGCGCGGAAGCGCTGCCCAAATTTCCTCAGAAATTGTAAATCACTTCAGCGAGCAAAAGCACTTAAGATATAATAATCTAAAACGTTAAATCGGACTTTTGGACAAAAACGTGACAATTACCTTTACGGACTATTTTTAACTAAACTTGACTTTGACACTTAAAGTTTAATAGAGTTTATCTATATTATTATATAAGAACATAATAACATAACAACTATTTAAACTATCTTGGTAATTAATAGGCAATCCGTGATTCCCGGCTCACATATTCCGACCAAGTTTCCAAGTTCTCGTTCTCTTCGCAATCCGTGAGTTACAACCCCTTGTTTTATATATTTTTACATAAATTTTGGGGGAAACATAAGATTATTTGCATTTAAAGACTTTATGAAACAATTTGCAATATCTTAAACTTTGACTTTTGACTTATTAAACTTTGACTTTTGACTTATTAAACTTTGACTTATTTGATCGACTATTTGACTCTTATGCGTAAATTATTTGACTTTATTTAGACTTATTGGTCGCTCTCTTTTGACTAAACTAATTATTGATGCTTGTATGCGTACCAACCCTTGCAATACATCAAAACTTTGACTTATTAAAATTTGGGGGAAACATAAGATTAATTGCATTTTCTTTCTCTATTTATAACTATTGTTTCGTCTCTTTAACTCAACTATTTATTGATACTTGTATGCGTAACCGACCCTTGATGGAACTATAACACGTTTCTAAGTGATGTTGATTCTCTCTCTTTTTATAATAAAATTTCATAGTGCCCAATTATGCTTTAGTTTCTCTTTTACACACTATTAACTACTTAAGCCGTATAGTAATTATGGGTATCGATACTTAGGAAAGAACCGTTCCTTGCTTAGATGGCAGTCTAAGTACATATTACTGAATTTCTCTCTTTTAACTTCCCGTTTGAGAGGCGGGGAGTTGGGGCCGCTCGGTTGATAATCGGATTAGTGTGAACACTTAAGTTATAGATGCCAAGTGGTTGATACAAGAAATCTATTTAGTTACTTACGCATAAACTTATAAATTTTTAGCGATTGTTATCCGCTTCTACTATATGACTAATTTGATTCTATTTAGTCTTTACAAGTTAGGGCACAATTCGCCCGTTACTTAAACTTTACAAGTATATAAACTTTTTAAGCGACTATTCTCCGCTAATCTCCCTTATGGGAAAACTTTTACTTTATATACTTTACTCATACTTTTATGCCAACTATTTAAACTGTAACTCACTCACTGCGTTTTCGTAGTTGACACTTTATCTTATGTTTCAGGAAATTAGTGTAAGTCTGAGGTGCATGGCATGGATGGGTCAAGGCGGTCGCGGGAGAACCATAGTGGGAAAAGACTTGGCCAGTTATTTTGGGAATTTTTATGAAACATTTTAATCGTGTGTCAATGTATTAAACTATTTGTCTCTTGGTTGTTCGAATGGGTTTTAAACACTTTTTATTTTGAATGAATGACTCTTTTACCGTTATGTTTTATATGACCTGTGACATGATTTTCCAGCTCTTCACATTCCCGTGTTTCCGCTTTAGCGGGGTGTGACAATCCGTCATCACGACTCGACTTGGAAATCGTTGGAATACTTTAATAAATCTTAAACATTAAACTTAACCGACAAGGCTAAACCGTACTGTGTTATTAGAGATACTTAGACTATATCGTATTGTTTAGGGCACTTAGGCGGCGGAGTGTGGCTCCATATTGATTATTTACCCGATATCTTGCCGAGCTTATCTTGTGAGTTATTCGTAGCCCTATTCTTTTACTATTTTTTGGCTGGAAAGCGTATTTTAAACTATTATATGTTGTATATCTTGTTTGCCTAGTGTATTAGTATCACCTTAGATTAAGATGTTCCTTAGGCTTTGGTAAGCCCCGCTTATACACTTGTTAAGCTTTTGCCCACGGTTACATATATATAGATCTATATGGGTTTGACCTAGCCCTCATTGCTCGATAGGACGTCCCTATGAGTGGATGTTATGGTCGTATGATTATTTGTTGCATTTGGTTTAACATCGCCTTAGGTTAGGGGATTGTTGTGTGGTCAGGTTCAGTGTATATTTAATATTTGGTATTTACACTCACACTATGGTTATAATTCAAGATATGCTATTTAAAACTCCTTATGATTACTAAATCTTTTATTGGGTCAATTTTTACTTAAATATTGCGAATAATTCACCAACATGTGTTGATGTCGTTTTAACGCTTTTTCAGGAGTTTGAGGATTAGTTGATCATGCCATGCTATTTTGGGATCATTTATTTATTATATTTGGAATTCGTTTTGCTTGATGTAATTCCTTTATGATCCACGTATTGACATTTCTTATGTATTTGTATTCGACATTTGGTACACTTTTGACCATGTATTGTATTTTGTAAACTTTATGGCATGATTAATATGATTCGATGTTTTGTTTATGGTTGTAATGTTGTAATCATTGATTCTTGATATCATTAACTGGAACATCTCGTGTTTCCGCTTTGAGCGGGGTGTGACATATTGAATATTACTTAGAAATTGTGATTGGAGGCCACGGCCTGCAAAGATTAATATTTTCAACCACTTTGATAATGTCTAACAAGAATTTGTTAAAAAGGTAAAACGCATAAAAATATATCAAATAAGATCTCGTGTGTAACTTACTTCCAGAATTCGCAATTAAATTGGTGAAAGTAATGCAGAACAAGCCCAAATTTCAACAATTGAGAATAGAAATCAAGAATTGAACTCTTCAACAATGGCGAAATGTAACAGAATTCAGTTACAAGGTTATAACAGAAAGAGAGAGAATTACAATGTCAAAAACTAACTACACTACTCGAGCTAATACTATTTATAGCAACACTCCAATAGAATTACAAAAGTCAACATCGGTCAACACTAAATGAAGAAGATGGTTGATAGCACGTGTGAAACATGTGCCGTTATCTCCATGTTATTTCTTAACAGATTTTAACCCCTCCGTTATCTCATGTGCCACGCACGTGCTTTACTAAAATAGAAAGTACTTCAGAACAGTTGCGTAACAAGCCATAAATGCGCGGTTTTTGCTTTACAACTCGATCTAGTTACATGTAAGACTTCACAACACATCCTAGATACAATACAAACTACAAACATAGACGTTTATGCTCCAACAAACTCCCCCTTGGATGTAGCTTGTATTTTCAAAAAAATCTTCAACGAGAATTTGTTGTCGTGAGATCGAGGTTGAATCTTTAACTTCAAGTGTCTTTCACAGTTCGCCAGTCTGTAATAGAAGTCTCTTGAATCTCTCGGGTAGCTTGTCTTCATCCTTAAGCAACGCGGCTCCATGAAAAATAGCTTCGAATCTTGGCTTCCCGGAAGTGCTAGACTCTTCGAGATCCAATCCTCTAAGCTCTGTGAACCTGTCTTACAGAGAAACTATCCAAACACATGTTTTTTTTTGTTCTTTAAACTGATAAAATCTTTTAGTTTTTTAGAAAACATGAGATAAAACCTTATAACCTTATACGATACGTGACAACGCTAAAATAAACACACAAATAAAATCCTTTTGTGATTATTTTTATCTATACACTACTTAACAACCTACAAAGACAAATCTTTTTTTGCTAGGGATTGGTTTGCTTTTAGTATGTTTGTCCTCTTAAGTACAACATCGACATCATAAAAGTAATCTTCTGATTATTTATTTACAACTGTTTATACGAAGTCCCACTTATTTTTACACTTTGCTAATTCCGGACTCCCCTGAAAGTGTCATCGGACTTTCAGTATTTATAGGAATATGTCACCTTATTCCTAAGCATATTAACTAAACTAGAAAAAATGGATCGTGTCGAGTGTTGATGCTATGCACACTCTTTTGTGAGTGCGTGTATAACCGTTTTAGGTATATTTAAACTAACAATTTCCACACTTTGTGTTTGAACAGGAAGATGTGTTGGAAAATGGTGCACTTAAGTTCATTTGATTGCTTGGCAACGAAACATTTATTGAGACAAAGCATCCGAGAGGAAAGCAACTCCGTGATTTTCACGCTGCTTACTTTCTCGTATTTCATTACCACCACCAAATTCCTTTTTATGCATCTCAATATTTTGTACTTTTAACTTATTAATAAGATATCGAAGTCCAAATCTTTAAGTTCAACTTTTTCTTTCAAGAATAAAAATCCGATTTCCCAAAGGGGAGGTAAACTGTTCAAAAATTGAATGTTTATATCAATCTTATCATACTTAACATTAAGATCATACAAATCATTGATCAATCTACTAAATCTAGAAATCAACATATCTAGGCTTTCGTGAGCAAAACAAGAAAAATTATTAAATTTTTTTCTCAATAGATCTCGTCTAATTTTCTTCGTTGCTTCCTTCCCACCTTGTCTTTTCACCCAAAGATCATATGCAGTTGCATGTTGTCTGAAAAATGACTTTATCTCACCAGATAAGCATAATTGAATTGAAGTAAGAGCCTTTTTATCTTTGGCAAATGCAGATCTCCCGTCTTCATTTAAATCACTAAGAGGTCTCGGTAAGCACACTCCATCGGTTACAGTGACCTGAAGTGGAGCCTCGTACTTGTTAAGTATGGGTATCTACATTCTGGAATCAGTGTATGAAATGAAAGTAGTGAATTGTGCCACCCAGTCTTCAAGAGTATTATTCGTATCATACTTCGGTGGAAGGAGAGGATTTTTGTTAGCGTCCATCTCATACGAAAATGCATTCGTAATGAGAGCCATGATTACAATACTTTCACAAAACCCGAAAAATCACAAATACTGCAGCAACACAAACCCGTGAACACAAGAAAACCCGAATAACCGAAAACCCAATCACACGAATACCCGAATAAACGAATTCTCGATCACACGATTCCCCGAATACGCGAATAAACAATCTATACAAACAAAAGAATACCCAGATCAAAGTAGAAACCAAGGAAAAGAACCAAGTCCCCTAACCTAATTACCACCGTAATAATTCTGAAGCAATTCGAGCAGCGTAACGGCTTGTGTAACTGTTCAGAACGGAATGTTGCCTAACACTTACTTGAGTAACACTGATGTTGCGCAACACTCAGAATACCAACGTAATACCTTGAAATATAGCGTAACACTTGATACGTAACAAATCAACGTAACACTTTTGAGAAAAATCCAGCAGCGTAACAACACCAACGTAACAATCATAACTTGCACAACAATGGTGTTGTGTGACTTGCGTAACACATAACTTGCGTAACAATTAAGTGTTGTGTGATCAAAAGACTTGTGCGACAGTTAATATTGTGTGGCTTAAAACTTGCGTGATAACCACTGTTGCGTTGTGCAACAGTTGAAAGTGTTGCACTACTTCGCGAAACTGAAACCTCGACTTTACGACATCATACTTTCCAGATATAATCTATCTATCAAAACTGTCCTATATCTTGAATTTCAAAACAAACACCCCACGGATAAAGCCTAGATCTAGAAAACAAGTAACCAAACACCAAATCCTGGATCTACACCTAAATACCGTGAATCTTCACCAAATGGATCGAAAAATCTCTATAAGATGTATAGAGGCTCTAATACCACTTGTTGGTCGCCCTCGATGGACCCCGGTTTGGACCAAAACTCTTATAAGTTGTGGAATAACAAATAAGACTCAAATAACCAAACGTTTGATATTATTAAACATTACGTAATGTAAAAAATACGAAATAACATCAATATGTTCGATTACAAAGACTTTAGACCGTCGAAATGAGTGTTACGCAACTATGGACTCAATGTAGTGAAACACCTTACTTTCTCTCTCTAGAAGACTGCATTTATGACCTGAAGTTGGGGTATTTATAGGTAACCATAAAACCCTAAACTGTTACGCAAACGAAACCGCAACACTTAAACAAGTTTTGCGCCACGTAACACAAGTGTTGTGCAACTAAGTGTTGCACAACGCAACACTTAGCGCAACACTTTCGTAAATGCACGTAACACTTTACAACTCGATCTATATATATTATAGACTTCACGACATGTTTCTATACTAAGTACAACTACAATCAATTGACGAATATGCTATAACATGCTTCAGCTGTTGTACCCTGTGAGAAGACGACGTAGACACGACGAATCTGTTTTAAGGGAACCGTGTGAAACACGGGCCTCGGCTATATTGTTCTTTGATATTTTCTTTTGTTTTGATTTCGTATCAAACATATGGTATGTTTTAATTTCGTATCAAACATATGGTATGTTTTAATTCTTTGTAATCATAATATGTTACTTATAATTATATTGTATTTAGTTTCATTTATAATAGAAAAAAAATTTCGTGTACCATATATTTTATGTATATGCATACCATCATTCTTACTCTTTTCATTTGAATTATGCATCCAAAGTGAGTCGACAGTTGCGTATTGTACTGCTTGCATCAATGTTTTTAATGGAAAAGAACCACACGCGTCCTTATCATATCAATAGGTTCTTTTTAACAACCACACTTTATCAAACAAAAGAAACTCTAGGAAGAAGTAACAATAGGTTTCTAACCAAACCTAGTGGTATGTGTTTTTCGAATGATCCGAATGTTGTGAGTTAGAGTTATAGTAGAGACGAAACTCTAATAAATAAGTGATTTATTAAAATATGATTTTTTCTAAAAATAACCCAAATAAACATACGTACAGCAATAAGAATCCTTTCCCATTATGATTAATGAATATCTATGTCACCTAGCTATATATTTTGATGATCTATGAAACACCACTCACAATTGAATAGAGTAAACAGGGAGCATGAGGCAACTTAAAATGTGAGATAGACTTGTAGCTAGGTGTTTATATCATGAATTAGCCAAATGTAGATACACGTTCTTTAGTATTTTATGGGCAACATGGTGATCAAGCGTCAAGTCTCCCTCAAGCCTTTAGAACTATGACAGTTCACGACAATTTTGGATGGTACATGGATTTCGGAGCAACATCCACACATCGTCATGCATGTTTCTCTGCCAAATGAAATATGTCAGTGACATACTTGAACGAGCTCATCTAGGTTTATATATCATGAATTAGCCAAATGTACACATTTTGTTGATATTTTCTCTGATATATTTCGGATTTGTTTGGAATAGTTGAGGCTAAAAGATGTGGCTATATGCTGGAGGTCCAAAGTGGTGTAGCTTTTATATTCTAAAAGGCAAAACACTTTTTAAGAGAAATTCAGTTGATTTGTTTTTTTCTTTTAAACAGAAGCTAGAAGTCTTCAGCATGAAACAAAACTATAATTGGAAATACTTTACTTTCAAAAATTAAAGTTTGCAACTTCTTAAAGCCCCTAAAATCTCATACCCAAAATACCCTTAATTGTTTAAAGAATTGTACATTCTCGTAAACGTGTTCAAATTTACACAAATTGTTAGTACTTAAAAGTGTACACAACAATTTGTAACAAATTGTTTTCTCCACAAACAATCCGCGTGTAGACTTAGAGTGAAAAATTTATCTCCACCTTTTTAGTGGTGGACATTTATAGACTTATCATACTATCTATAAATCATTTGGATGTATTTTTTTAAAATTAAAATTTAAGAAGGAAGTTACTATTTTACCCTTATCATCCATATTAATATCATATAATATTGTTTCCATATTTTGTGATTTAATATTCAAATATATATCATATTAAATTAACCATTTTTAATATTACATAAATCGTTTAGATGCCATTTTTAGATGACAATAATTACATAAATCCCTTGATAAATTTGATGAACTTGATTTAATATTGTTTCCATATTAAATTAACATATAAAATGCCAACTAATAATAGACATACCGTTTAATATAAGGGACAAATTAAATTAACTTATAGCTACTAAACAAACCAAAAATTGATATAAAATCAATTTCCCACCAATATACTTTTCTAATTAGTAATAAAATTTAAAAAATTGAAAATACAAAACCATTTTACTATTAGTAAATTTCCCTCCATATTTTATACTATATAAAAAATTGAAAATACAAAACCATTTTACTATTATAAATTTCCCTCCACATTTTATACTATATAAATAAAGTTTTAACATTTATTTTTTTTCATACCATTTTTTTATATAATTGTACAATGAAACTTATTGTCAACACTATCAATAATCCAATAATCATCGAAGATGACAAAGTTGATCGCATTGCCAAGAAACGAAAAAAAGAACAAGACTTGAAAAACTGGAATTGGGACGATGTTATTGTTATCGAAGATGACAAAGTTGTTGATGAAGACGTTGCTCGAGATGTTGTTGTAGAAGAGACTACTACGAAGGTTGTTGCTCATGAAAAAGTTGTGATCTTTAAATTTAATGCCCTTCATTTGTTAATGTTAGATAAATATTATTTTTGCTCAATACTAAATATGTCTAAACTATTATCGATATAGGATCCAACTTAGTTTTGCTATGACAATTAACAAGGCTCAAGGACAGACAATTCCAAACGTGAGTGTGTATCTACCAGAATCGGTATTCTCCCATGGACAACTTTACGTGGCGCTATCTAGAGGGATTTCACGTGGAAATACAAAGGTATTAGTAAAGGGTGCCAAATTTTTTGATCGAGATGGAGTGTACACTTCGAACGTAATGTATCGAGAAGTTCTACATGACAAATAAAGTATGCATGTGTGTAGTTGTTGAATACCGCAAGTTATGTTTTCTTATGAATATCATATATGTATTCTTTTAGTACCAACAATTATATGCTACTCGATTTTTACATCATTCTAAAAAAGTTGTGAACCATTTCACGCAATCTATCTTTGCATTAATCTAGGTTATATTTATGATAACCAAAAGTCATTGCTATCCGTTATCCATTTCCATTGAAAACGATTGCTGAAAGAAATCAAATTGTATATACATTAAATAACTATAGCCGCCGCTGCAACGCGCGGGTACCCTACTAGTACGCAATAAAAGGTGTGAATAGTTTTTTTCTTTTTAAGTTATAAGTTGTTAAGCTTTTTTTTCTGAGTGTATGGAAATGTATTAATTTTTCATGTTTTGTTATTGTTTGTATCAAATATTAAAATTTTTATTATGTGTATTCAACTTTTATTTTTGACAAATGATGTTAGCATCCGGCTTGTAGTTGGCGCGTAATCAGTTTAATTAATGGATATGTGACATTCGCGAATTTCTAGGTATATTTCCATCGTCTCGTATCCGTTTTATTTATTTATGTTTATGTTTTGACCCTATTGTATTCCTTTTATGTTTTATCGTATTCGTATTTTATGAGTATTGTATTCGTATTTCCGTATTTATTAAATATCGTATTTGTATGTTATGTGATTCGAATCATTATGTCGGGAACGTGTAGTTCTAGGTGCCTTTAGTATAAGTCTAGAATGCTCTTATGATAAGTTTAGGGGAATTATGCCTTAATTATACGATTAAGATTAACGTTTAAAAAGTATTTCATTTTTAGTCCTTTCGGAAATTTATTACAAAACTAGTCCTATGGGAGAAATTCTATTACAATTTTAGTCCTTTCCAGATTTTTATTACAAAAATCGTCCTAAATGGGTCTACCAACTTTCTTTGTCTTATCTAGACCAGAATTTTTGTCATTTTGTATCATTTTCACCTACTCACTCTCTCTCTAAAAACACACACAACACACACACATAAACCCTCCTCCTTCTCTCTACATTTTCCGGCGATCCGACCGTTGAAATCCAAATCCGAGACCAGATTATTGTTCACCATCATCATCTCTATCTATCCTCCGAATTTCGTTACGATCGGGTAAGTATTTCTCGATTTTAGTTTTAAACTTTGTTATTTTGATTCAAACCCGAAACTACCACTTTTTCACCGTCAAAACTCGGATTTTATTTGAGATTATTGTTCCTAAACCTATTCTGGACATAGGGTTTCATTTATGGATCATTTAGACACCTAAAACACTCAGAAATCTCATTCCGAATGCTATTTTTCGTAAAAACCCAGTTACGTCACGTAACTGTGGTTACGTGCACGTAACTGATCAAGTAACTGACCCAAATCACGTAACTGAGGCCCAAATCACGTAACTGAGGCCCAAATCACGAAACTGAGGCCCAGATTCACGTAACTATGGTGTTTTTTACGTAATTAGTCCCTGAATTCCAAAAATTTTCACGAAATTAGTCCTAAACACGTATTGTTACGCACGTAAGTAAGGTCTTGATCACGTAATTATCCTTCTTGATCACGTAATTATCCTTCTTGGTCACGTAATTGGCTTATGATTCACGTAACTCTTGCTTATTTTACATATCTAGTCCCTAAGTTCCGTAATTGTTCACGAAAGTAGTCCTAATCACGTAATTGCTTGTTAAACACGTAATTCTTGTCCCGTAACTTGCTAGAACACGTAATTAGTCACTTACGTGACTTGTAGTGCACGTAAGAGGCTTGTTTGTCACGTAACTCATTGCTAGACTTTCCGAAACGTTTGTAAACCCGTATAAAACGTTAATCGTTAAGGCATAATCCACTAGACTTAGAGATACTTAGACATGTTTATTTACGTGATGTTTAGGGCACTTAGACGTGGGAGCTTGACGGTATTATAGTATTTCCCGACATATCGTGATTTGGATTGCTTTGCTATTCCGTGAGTTATTCGTTGCCCTTTTTACCTTTTTATACTTTTTGGGCATGATTAGCGTTATAAATAAATGTATTTTTATGGTATATTATGAATTATGAGTATGTATTATGGTATGTATTGTGGATATGAATGCTTTAGATGGTCTTACCCAAACTTGTACCGCCTTTGTGGAAGTACAAGGCCCCGTATACACACCTGTTAGCTTTTAGCCGTCGGTTCGTATATATAGCGCTATATGGGTCTAACAAACCCTCATTTCTAACATGATGGATGATGGATGCGCCCTGTCCGTGTTAGTAATGTTATGACCGTTGATTTCGAGGACAACCTAGCTTAAGACACTAGGTGGGGTTAGTTGCCAGTATTGTTATGGTTCAGGTGTATTGTATGTTCCTAAAGCTATCCAGTATGGTATTATGTTATCTATCCGGTATGGTATTTTATGAATTGAGTATGGTATTTTTATGAAATGATTATGGTATTTTATGGTATAAGTATGAGTATTTTATCAAAGGTTTTGTAAACCTCACGTATATTTTGAAACTTCATTTTCAAATGACTTATCTTCAAATCTTATCATTTTTGGGTCAAAACCTATTGAAAACTTTTATACTAATATGTTTTCATTTACTATTGCGAATAATTCACCAACTTTATGTTGACGTCGTATTTTAACGCTTTTCAGGGATTTGAGGTTACTCTTTTTGATGCTATGCTTGCTTGGCTACGTGGATCTTTTGCATGGAATTTATTTTGTTTTATTTAATTCCTTAGTACCCCAAACTCTGTAGCCGTATTTTGATATATTCGGAGGATTGTAATAACGTATTTTATTTCAAACTCTTTATCTATGTTGATGATGTATGGCTTACTTATGTTTATGTAACCTTTGAATCTCTGATACCGTATACACTGTACACCTCGGTTCCGCCATTTAATGCGGGGTGTGACAGAAGTTGGTATCAGAGCCAATGGTTATAGCGAACTAAGTGACCTTACGGAATCACTTAGACTATGACCTAGGCTTTTGGACCTATCTGATTTACTCTATGTGCGCATTTCCTTCTTTTGTGGGCCTGTATGTGATTTGTATGCTTTATGTGCTTTTATTTTACTTTTTATGTTTTTGAGGCCTGCTCGTTTTAGTCGCACATCCGGTTATCGTTCTGATTTATTCTGTTTGACATTCGTAAGAAGATGCCGCCAAAGAGAGCTTCTACTAGGTCTTCTCCGGCCGTCACTGCTACGAGAAGGTCGTGGAGGCGAGGTCGCGCCAGTACGAGAGCGGGTGCTACAGCTCAGAATACCACTGCTGCCCCCAATGCTAATACCACTACTCCGAACATCAGTCAGTTGATTGCGGAGCAGATTGCGGCAGCTATACCCGTGATTGTGGCACATATTGCAGCAGCTATACCCGTGAGTGTGGTTGACATCGGTGGTCGGTTGACCGCAAGTATGATCCGTGGTGGTACTCTACAGCCGGTTATGAGCCGAAGAGATTCTGGTAGATCTGATAGGAGAGACATGGGTAATTCGAGGAAGAGAAGCCGTGGTCATGATCAGAGACCCCAACTTCCTCAGGTGTATGCTTTGACAGGATCTGGAGCTGGTTATCAGGGCAGGCGCCCGAAGTGTGGTACATGCGGCAGTGCGCATGCAGCAAATGTGGCTTGTTGGGTTTGTAAACGATGCAAGAAGTTAGGCCACACCGAGCAGTTTTGTAGAAGGGCTACTGGAGCGTGTTTTGAATGCGGAGAAGTAGGTCACCGCCGTCATCAGTGTCCCAAACTTATAGCACCTACTCCCCTTCCTACTCACGGTGCTGGTACTAGTGCAAGAGGAAATCCTGCCAAGAGCCGAGCTTTCGCTATGGAATCTTCCGAAGCTCATCAGGATCCCACCGTAGTCACTGGTACATTTCTTGTCGATGATTATCCTGCTTTTATCTTGTTTGATTCGGGTGCCGATAGAAGCTTTATATCTAGTGATTTCCGCCCCTTAGTAAACCGTGCTTCTAGTCCTTTAGAGCCTGCTTATGAAGTAGAGATAGCCGATGGTAAATGTGCTTGTGTTAGAGAAGTTATTCGTGATATTCCCCTCGTATGAGCCGATATTCCTTTTTCCAACGACCTTATTCCTATGAAACTCGGTAGTTTCGATGTCGTAGTCGGTATGGATTGGTTAGCGAAGCCTAAAGGAGAAATAGTCTGTTATGAGAAACTTATTCGTATTCAGAAGCCGGATGGAGATCAGTTAATTGTACACGGAGACAAGGCTGGGAAACGTCTTAAAGTCATCTCAAGTTTGAAAGTTCGCGAGTATGTCCGCCGAGGTTGTTCCTTATATCTCGCTCATTTGGTGAAGAAAGATTCTACGATAAAGATTGATGGTGTACCGATTGTTCGCGAGTATTCTGACGTTTTTCCCGAAGATTTACCTGGAGTCCCTCCCCAGAGACAAACCGATTTTCGTATTGATCTTATTCCTGGAGCAGCACCTGTTGCTAAAGCTCCGTATCGTTTGGCTCCTTCCGAGATGCTCGAGTTGTCGAAACAAATTCAGGAACTGGTCGATAAGGGTTTTATCCGTCCTAGTTTCTCCCCGTGGGGTGCTCCTGTCCTCTTTGTTAAGAAGAAGGATGGCTCTATGCGTTTATGTATTGATTATCGGGAGTTAAACAAGCTGACTGTGAAGAACCGTTATCCCCTTCCTCGTATTGATGACTTATTCGATCAACTTCAGGGTTCTTGCTATTTCTCTAAGATCGATCTCGCTCTGGTTATCATCAGTTGAGAGTTCAGGAAGATGATATACCTAAGACCGCTTTTCGTACTCGGTATGGTCATTATGAGTTCATGGTGATGCCGTTTGGTCTGACAAACGCCCCTGCAGCATTCATGGATCTAATGAACCGTATTTGTCGTCCGTATCTTGACAAATTCGTTATCGTATTCATCGACGACATTCTTATCTATTCCCGAAGTCGCAAGGAACATGAAGAGCATTTGCGTCTTGTTCTAGAAGTGCTTCGAAAAGAAAAGTTGTATGCGAAATTCTCTAAGTGCGAGTTCTGGCTATCCGAAGTTCAATTTCTTGGCCACGTGGTTAGCGCGAAGGGTATTCACGTTGATCCTGCTAAGATTGAAGCTGTTAAAAGTTGGGTTGCACCAAAGTCACCGACCGAAATCCGTTCGTTTTTGGGTCTTGCTGGGTATTATCGCCGATTCATCGAGAACTTCTCCAAGATCGCTTCACCTATGACAAAGTTGACACAGAAGAGTGAACCATTCGTTTGGGGTTCCGATCAGGAGAAAGCCTTTCAAGTATTGAAGCAACGGTTGTGTGACACTCCTGTTCTTAGTCTGCCAGTTGGTTCCGAGAATTTTGTTGTTTATTGCGACGCTTCGCACAAGGGTCTGGGTTGTGTGCTTATGCAGAATGGTAAAGTTATAGCTTACGCTTCGCGTCAGTTAAAAATCCATGAGCGGAATTACACGACACATGATCTAGAATTGGGAGCCGTCGTATTCGCATTGAAGATTTGGAGACATTATCTGTATGGGACCAAGTGTACTGTATTTACCGACCACAAGAGTCTGCAGCACATATTCGATCAGAAGATGCTGAACATGAGACGACGACGCTGGGTTGAGTTATTGAACGACTATGATTGCGACATTCGCTACCACCCTGGTAAGGCGAACGTTGTTGCTGATGCACTAAGTGGTAAGGAAACCGTCAAACCAGTCCGTATTCGTTCTATGGTGATATCTATTCAGACGAGCTTGAAGGCTCGGATTATTCAAGCACAGGAAGGTATTATGACAGAGGACCGTGTTAAAGAGGAAAGGTTGTATAAGTTAGCGTTGGAATTAGAACCGAAGGAGGATGGAGTTCTGTATTTCCTTGAGCGTATTTAGGTTCCGATTAGTATCCGTCAGTTGATTCTGGACGAAGCCCATAAATCTAACTATTCCATTCATCCGGGTTCCGACAAGATGTATCATGACTTGAAAGATTTCTATTGGTGGCCGGGTATGAAGCGTGAGATCGCCGAGTATGTTAGTCGATGTTTGACCTGTTCCAAAGTGAAGATTGAGTATCAGAAACCGTCTGGGCTACTCCAACAACCGAAGATTCCCGAGTGGAAATGGGAACGTATTACTATGGATTTTGTTACAAAGCTTCCGAGATCTTCGAGTGGTTATGACAGTATCTGGGTTATTGTTGATCGTTTGACGAAGTCTGCTCATTTCCTACCGATTCGTGAGAACTATCCGATGGAGAGATTCGTACGTTTGTATATTGCTGAGATTGTATCGAAACACGGAGTGCCTGTATCGATTATTTCCGATCGTGATGCTCGTTTCACCTCACGATTTTGGAAGACATTCCAGACTGCTATGGGTACAAGGTTAGATATGAGTACCGCCTATCATCCGCAGACCGATGGTCAGAGTGAGAGAACTATTCAGAATTTGGAAGATATGCTACGGGCTTGCGCAATTGATTTTGGTGGTAGTTGGGACGTTCATTTGTCGTTGATTGAGTTCTCGTACAACAACAGCTATCACACGAGTATCAAGTGTGCACCATTTGAAGCTTTGTATGGCCGCAAGTGTCGATCGCCTGTATGTTGGGCAGAAGTTGGAGATAGTCAGATTTCTGGTCCGGAGATCATACAAGAGACCACTGACAAGATCTTCAAGATCAAGGAACGATTAGTTACTGCCAGAGATCGACAGAAAAAGTATGCTGATAAGCGCAGGAAGCCTCTTGAGTTCAGTGTTGGGGATATGGTATTATTGAAGGTATCTCCATGGAAAGGGGTTGTCCGATTCGTGAAGCGCAGCAAGCTGAGTCCGAGATACACGGGTCCGTTCAAGATCTTAGCCCGCGTCGGCCCAGCTGCGTATCGACTAGATTTGCCGGCAGAACTGAGCAGCGCACACAATGTATTTCATGTATCTCAGTTGAAGAAATGCTTGGCTGACGAAACGTTATTAGTTTCGCTTGAGAAACTCCAGATTGATGATAAGCTTCATTTCGTTGAAGAACCGATCGAGATCGTTGCTAGTGATGTTAAGCGTCTGCGACGAAGTAAGATCCCGATTGTCAAGGTTCGTTGGAATTCCCGTTTTGGAGCTGAGTTCACGTGGGAACGCGAAGATGAAATTCTGCGGAAGTATCCTCACCTTTTCCCCGGAAGTAGTACCAAGTGATAATTTCGAGGACGAAATTTCTTTTTACTTGGGGAGACTGTGACATTCGCGAATTTCTAGGTATATTTCCATCGTCTCGTATCCGTTTTATTTATTTATGTTTATGTTTTGACCCTATTGTATTCCTTTTATGTTTTATCGTATTCGTATTTTATGAGTATTGTATTCGTATTTCCGTATTTATTAAGTATCGTATTTGTATGTTATGTGATTCGAATCATTATGTCGGGAACGTGTAGTTCTAAGTGCCTTTAGTATAAGTCTAGTATGCTCTTATGATAAGTTTAGGGGAATTATGCCTTAATTATACGATTAAGATTAACGATTAAAAAGTATTTCATTTTTAGTCCTTTCGGAAATTTATTACAAAACTAGTGCTATGGGAGAAATTCTATTACAATTTTAGTCCTTTCCAGATTTTTATTACAAAAATCGTCCTAAATGGGTCTACCAACTTTCTTTGTCTTATCTAGACCAGAATTTTTGTCATTTTGTATCATTTTCACCTACTCACTCTCTCTCTAAAAACACACACAACACACACACATAAACCCTCCTCCTTCTCTCTACATTTTCCGGCGATCCGACCGTTGAAATCCAAATCCGAGACCAGATTATTGTTCACCATCATCATCTCTATCTATCCTCCGAATTTCGTTACGATCGGGTAAGTATTTCTCGATTTTAGTTTTAAACTTTGTTATTTTGATTCAAACCCGAAACTACCACTTTTCACCGTCAAAACTCGGATTTTATTTGAGATTATTGTTCCTAAACCTATTCTGGACATAGGGTTTCATTTATGGATCATTTAGACACCTAAAACACTCAGAAATCTCATTCCGAATGCTATTTTTCGTAAAAACCCAGTTACGTCACGTAACTGTGGTTACGTGCACGTAACTGATCAAGTAACTGACCCAAATCACGTAACTGAGGCCCAAATCACGTAACTGAGGCCCAAATCACGTAACTGAGGCCCAGATTCACGTAACTATGGTGTTTTTTACGTAATTAGTCCCTGAATTCCAAAAATTTTCACGAAATTAGTCCTAAACACGTATTGTTACGCACGTAAGTAAGGTCTTGATCACGTAATTATCCTTCTTGATCACGTAATTATCCTTCTTGGTCACGTAATTGGCTTATGATTCACGTAACTCTTGCTTATTTTACATATCTAGTCCCTAAGTTCCGTAATTGTTCACGAAAGTAGTCCTAATCACGTAATTGCTTGTTAAACACGTAATTCTTGTCCCGTAACTTGCTAGAACACGTAATTAGTCACTTACGTGACTTGTAGTGCACGTAAGAGGCTTGTTTGTCACGTAACTCATTGCTAGACTTTCCGAAACGTTTGTAAACCCGTATAAAACGTTAATCGTTAAGGCATAATCCACTAGACTTAGAGATACTTAGACATGTTTATTTACGTGATGTTTAGGGCACTTAGACGTGGGAGCTTGACGGTATTATAGTATTTCCCGACATATCGTGATTTGGATTGCTTTGCTATTCCGTGAGTTATTCGTTGCCCTTTTTACCTTTTTATACTTTTTGGGCATGATTAGCGTTATAAATAAATGTATTTTTATGGTATATTATGAATTATGAGTATGTATTATGGTATGTATTGTGGATATGAATGCTTTAGATGGTCTTACCCAAACTTGTACCGCCTTTGTGGAAGTACAAGGCCCCGTATACACACCTGTTAGCTTTTAGCCGTCGGTTCGTATATATAGCGCTATATGGGTCTAACAAACCCTCATTTCTAACACGATGGATGATGGATGCGCCCTGTCCGTGTTAGTAATGTTATGACCGTTGATTTCGAGGACAACCTAGCTTAAGACACTAGGTGGGGTTAGTTGCCAGTATTGTTATGGTTCAGGTGTATTGTATGTTCCTAAAGCTATCCAGTATGGTATTATGTTATCTATCCGGTATGGTATTTTATGAATTGAGTATGGTATTTTTATGAAATGATTATGGTATTTTATGGTATAAGTATGAGTATTTTATCAAAGGTTTTGTAAACCTCACGTATATTTTGAAACTTCATTTTCAAATGACTTATCTTCAAATCTTATCATTTTTGGGTCAAAACCTATTGAAAACTTTTATACTAATATGTTTTCATTTACTATTGCGAATAATTCACCAACTTTATGTTGACGTCGTATTTTAACGCTTTTCAGGGATTTGAGGTTACTCTTTTTGATGCTATGCTTGCTTGGCTACGTGGATCTTTTGCATGGAATTTATTTTGTTTTATTTAATTCCTTAGTACCCCAAACTCTGTAGTCGTATTTTGATATATTCGGAGGATTGTAATAACGTATTTTATTTCAAACTCTTTATCTATGTTGATGATGTATGGCTTACTTATGTTTATGTAACCTTTGAATCTCTGATACCGTATACACTGTACACCTCGGTTCCGCCATTTAATGCGGGGTGTGACAGGATATTTCTCAAAAAAAATATTGGTATTTATATCATTTTTGAAAAAAATAATAATTGAATAAATAAAATAGAGTTTTAGTCCTACAATAAAAAAAATGAACAAAGTTTGTTACACTTTTATGTATTTAGTCCTAAGTTTTAAATATAAATATATTGTACAAGTTTATAATCACAACCGTATAAAAATTGTTTGTACAATAGATATATATTAGTTAGATTGGTTGAATTTTTATGTTTAATAACCAATTTTAACTCTAAATGTATAGATATAACCAAGGTTGTAAAAATTCCATTAATCCACCGATTAATCGGTGATTAATCCCTAATTCCTACTTTATCGATAAGATTTTCCTTAATCCATCGGTTAATCCCTCGGTCAATACTCATTCAACAAATCGGTCAAAATCTTAGCAATTCGGTCATAATCGGTTAAAAATAACTTGTAATCGGAAAAAGTATGAAAAATAGGAGTGTGCATGGTTCAGGTTGGGCCGGTTCCTAGCATAAACCCGAACTCAAACCGATATTTCGGTTCCTGAAAAAAGAAACCGTTATGTCCGGTTTTTTTGTGGGTTCGGGTTTTTCGGTTTCGGTTTCGGGTTCGGTTTGGTTTTCTTACGGTTTTCTAAGATTGTTTAAAAGAATTAAAAATTGTTTTTTAGATGGACCAAGTTCGGAATATATTACTTAGCATACTAAATAAATAGTAAATATAAACTAATTCACTAAGAATTTATCTTGAAATCTATATATGATCAATGTTTGCTGCTAATAATGATATTAATGGTACAAACATAATGATAATACACTATGACCTAACAATTTTAAATTTTGATTTTGGTTTCTCAAATTTACAAAATAGTACATGTGTATTTTTGTACATGTATATATCTTAGAAATCCATACTTTTGTAGTTTTTTTTTTAACATACATTCTTTTGCCATAAATCTTGTTTGATTTCTCTATAACTAACTTTCTAATTAATCTATCTATTAACATAATATAATAATAGTATATCGGTAACTATAGGCGGTTCGGTTCCAAACGGTCCGGTTTCAACATAGGACCCAAACCGAATCCAGAAAATCGAGTTCATAAAAATTTAACCACCGGTTTCACATATTGCTTCGGTTTTTCGGTCCAGATTTTTTTTTGGTTTTTCGGTTTTTCGGGTTCTGGTTCGGTTTCTACTCACCCCTAATTAGCCAATTGCATAAAATACTCATATAATAATTCACAAATAAATTAAATAACCCATTATATATAGAACGTCCTGTCCGATAAATTTCGATTAACCTACGATTAGCCTACGATTAATCTGAATTAATCCCTAATCCCACTCCTACGCCTAATATGCGTCTAACGACTTCTACGACATTAGATACAACCAACTTCTTTTTCTCATAATGATCCATTTCATTCGTGTCACTGCATTTTAATGAGATGGATGATAAAGGCATACACGGCAAATGAGGTTATAAGTTACAGGATGGCAAAGTCTTATATTATCACACCTTCTGTATGTATGTGATCTCACTAGTTTTTTTTCTTACCAAAATGTAAATGTGTTCATAATTTATAGGCCTAATTGAAAACGTAAGGAATTTTGTGTAGTTTTATTGAAGTTAGTAAACCTATGTAGTTTATGGAGATTAGTCAACCATTCATGTCTGGTTATCTTGTATAGCATACGAGGCATCTATAGAAAAGGTAGCGCGGATTTTATTAAATAAAATAACAAAAAAATATTTCATTTGATAAATAAATAAACGGATATAAAAATGGATAAAAAAAGGAGTAGGCAAAGAAGACAAAGTCGATATAATAAACAAACAAAAGAAGATTTTAAAAGTCGAGTTTCATGTTTGACTCCATTCGCTTAAAATAAATTTGTAGTTTGTTTCTAAAAATTCAACAACTGAAGTAGCATGGACTACCCGACTTGACAACTTGCTAGAAAAATCATTGGGGCGAAAATGCGTATTCTGGTCTTGTATGACGACTCCGTGAAGGGGGTTTCAGGCTTGTGATCTGCAATTTTCAGTGTATAAAAAGAATGGAGATTTATTATTTATACAAAACATGTGTCTTGGTGATCAACGGAGAACTTTAACAAATTAACATAAAATGAAATATGTTTTGCATTTTGACTAAGCTTCTACCGGTTCCAAAAATAAGCTGAGACCGGAATTTTGGGTTCGCATTAGTATATTTTGGCGCGCTAGTTTGCATGAGTTCAACCCATGGAGCCATTTAGACAAAATTTGCACCCCCTCATCTCATGTGTGTAGAAGTTTGTGTATGGGTGGACACAAAAGCAAAACGGCCTCATTTATAAACACACATAAAAGTTTATGTCATTATTAATGTAGATTAAACTTAAACTCATATCCACTTTCCACTTTTTATGTTCTTAAGAACTCCGTTTTAAGAGACGATATCCTATTTCTATCAACTTCATTTTTAACACATACTAGCTTGTTACGCAACCCTACGAAAGAGAACACAAACTTATGAAACTAATAATTATATCTATAACATATACATATAATTAAAGGTGTCAAAACTTGTTAAAAATTCATATTGTCAACTAATTTTCCATCAACATCCAACGTCTTCTACAATTAAAGAACATACCGCTATGATATCAGTATATGAGAATTGATAAACAATAGTTTGAAAGGGGTGAAGCTAGAAAGAGTTCATTTAAAAGAAAATAACACCTAATTTGTAACCGAGTTTCATTTAACAAATAAACACCGTTTTCTAGTTATAACAGGTTCTATTTTACCCATAAACACTTTATGTATTGTTTAAAATAACTAAATAAATAAGATTTTAGCAAGGTTGTTGAGATATTGATCTTTAGGTTAAAATCTTACTATTTCACGTTCGCGATTATTACAAACGATTTGATTAATCGATCTCTATAAATATGAAATTTTATTACGATTTCGATCTTGATTATATAATGAAGGGTTTATATCCGATCCACATAATTGTTCAATCATTTATTAGCTATATGTTTAGATAATTGCTACTATTAACATTTATTTTTTAATATAAGATATTTTTATTATTATTTGAAGAAATAGTTTTTGGTCAGAGCTTACTTATACCCATTTATGATGCACAAATCAAAATTTTATGCATTAAAATTCAAGTCTTTATAGAATTTATAGCTAAAAATCATTTGCACATCAGACTTTCCTATTGTAAATGAAAAAGATGTAGCTGAAAATGGTTTTTACTGTTTTTACGAAATAATTATAATTATTTTTTTGTTCAGTTATAAACCACGAATATGAGATCTTTCCGTTATTTATTGTTACCATTTTAAGAGTAGCACGAAACCCATGAGAACCAAATAATTTTATCCCACTTTCTTTCGTTATGAGGACGTTTACTCAACTTCAAAGCTATAAATGAGTCTCTATTTGAGTCCTATCATACAATCCACCCCACCATACCCTACTCTCAATCATGGTATGCTTTCACGAAATTTGTATGATCATATTGTTTTACGGTGTTTTCTTACCCACGTTGGTAGTTGGAAAACAACAAGTACCATGTTACTTCATTTTTGGAGACTCCTTAATTGATAACGGTAACAATAACAAATTAGTTACCTTTGCCAAAGCCATTTACCTTCCCCACGGAATCGATTTTAACAATGGACCAACCGGAAGGTTTTGCAACGGCCGCATCTTTGCTGATTTCGTTGGTACGTACTCCAACTATTCTTTTTTTCTTTTTCTTATTTATCATAACTTTACATCTTTCTACTCCTAATTAATTCAAACGTATAGTATTCCGCGATTCTAAACTGGTACTCCAAGTATTCTAGGCTAACACACTACGTACTTATAAGGTTACATAAACACACCAACTTTAATGTGATACATTCTTTTTATATTTTTGCAGCTGAAACTTTAGGTTTCCCACATCATATTCCTCCATTTGCTTCTCCAAACGGGTCTGATATACTGCTAGGGCTAAATTATGCGTCGGCAGCAGCAGGAATTCGCAGTGAGACGGGCCACCATTTGGTAATTATCATTTAAATAAGATTCCAATAGTTGCATAGCCATAAAACATATAAAAATTTACACCATTTGGTAATTATCATTTAACTGGTTACAGGGTGATAGGTTAACCTTTGATCAGCAACTCGAGAATCACAAAATGACAGTATCAAGTATTGGAGATATTCTAGGAGGGAATGATTCTGCATCAACTTACCTAAAGAAGTGCTTTTATAATATAGGATTTGGTAGTAATGATTATCTTAACAACTTTTTCATACCGGCAGTGTATGAATCCAGTAACATGTATACAGTTGAAGAATTCACCGAAGTCCTCATTCAACAATATCGTAGCCAGATTCTTGTGAGTTCTAAATCCTCTCTTTCAATATACTTGAAAAGTAGTAAACTAATGGATTTATTATATCAATTTAATTACATCCTAGACATTGTACAAATACGGAGCAAGGAAGGTAGGCTTGAATGGTTTAGGTCCGGTCGGTTGTACCCCATATGAGATGTCACGTCATTCTTCAAATGGCACTTGCGTAGAATACATCAATACAGCTGTTAAACTATTCAATCACAATCTCAAATCACTTGTTGATGAGCTCAACAATGACCCGAGCCTACAAGATGCAAAATTTATTTATTTGAATTTCTATGATATGAGCATGGATGCAATTCAACACCCTTCATTGTTTGGTAAAACTTCAGATCCTTATTTTCAAATATGTCTAGGCCTCATTTCGCACTAACGAAGTATTATAGTATTTACCTCTCTCTTTTAATCTTAAGCTATGAAAAAAGTAATTATAGTTAAAAATGCAATATGTTCTTTCTCTAGATTTTGAATGTAAATCACTACCTTAAAATTGAACAGGATTAAAGGTCGTGAATAGTGGGTGTTGTGGCACGGGGTTGAATAATGGTGCTCTTACATGTCTACCTTTCGAAGTTCCATGTCAAAACCGGAATGAATACTTCTTTTGGGACGCATATCATTCCACCGAAGCTGCAAACAAGATAGCCTGCAGAAGATCATATCACGCACAAAAGCCCTCAGATGTTTACCCCATTGACATTTATCACTTGGTTCAACTCGAGTTATAGTCGATTAGAATAGCAAGTGATTTACACTCAACAGCTAAAATTTTTGTTGTGTAACTAAGAATGTATGATCTATAATCTATAATCAATAATCTATTATGTAATACTTAAAAGTTGAGGTTGGTTAAAAATAAAAGTAAGAAATTGATATTATTACTTTAGAAATCACTTATAAAATGAAAAACAAATGCAACTAATCAAGAAATTAATTGGAAGAAAGATGATTCGATGCATTGCCCCTCATTTTTAGGGTTCATAACCTGTTAAGCTGTTACACAGAGAGAATATAGATCATGAATTCACACATATATACACCAAGTACTAACATTTTCGTATCATGAATCTCTCTATATAACCAAAAGATGATAACTTAGTGATTCGGTGACTATTATCGTCTTTGATTGCCAACTCAACATTTTCCTTAGGTGCAATCTTTTCCTCTCTAAAGGGTTTAATGCAATTGACAAACATAAATGGAAATTGATACTCTCGATTGAATGTTTACAAGTAAAAATGGACAACCGATACTCTCGATTGAATGTTTACAAGTAAAAATGGACAACCCATCAATGAGAACAGCTCAAAGATCTTTAACGCTCACAAGAATAGCTTGTGGGTTTCACTCCATCTACATAAAAGATGTATTCTCTACATAACAGACTCAACGTGGACTTCTCTAATTATGCCAACCAACACTAACAAACTTAATACTAACCAGTCACATAGAGCCATGGGGACCGAAACTGAACTAACCGATTACATTCATGACTTTAGTTGACTATCCACAAATGAACCATATCAACTACCTACTTCTCGAAAACATCCTTATCGATCTCTCTCTCATCAGTTTCCGCACTACAACAAATTTGGGTTGATACGACACTCATTTTAGTCTTAAAATATTATTTTATGGGACATTTTATTTATTTGGATTAACAACAAAATGGTCCTATACAAAGGCGTTGCATAAAATTGTTACGACGCATATAGACATCCTAAAAATGAACATTATGAAACAACTTTTGTTGTCCTCTAAAATGGGTTATACATGTATAACCCATTTTAGAGGACAACAAAAGTTGTTTCATAATGTTCATTTTTAGGATGTCTATATGCGTCGTAACAATTTTATGCAACGCCTTTGTATAGGACCATTTTGTTGTTAATCCAAATTAATAAAATGTGATGACTTGTAATTTAATGATTTTCCTACTCTATTCATCAACAGAATTATTTATTAAAATCAATTAGTTTCCATCTTAAAACATAAGCAACTTTATGAGAAAATACCTTGTTCGGAAGTTTGTCCTACACTTGAAGATCCTGAAGCCGCTTGAGTTGTAGATCCTAAAGCCGCTTGAGTTGTAGATCCTAAAGCCGCTTGAGTTGTAGATCCTCCAGGTTGTTCCACGTCCTTCGAACGAAATATGCGTATCCTTTTCATTCTGTGCAGATTAGTGAATAAAACATAAGAATGTTAGCAATCTTGATATTACTTGCCACATTCGATCCAATGAAGCTATATAACATAAACATAAAAATGACAGCAATGTATATTGAAAATTACAGTAATAAACATAAAATTGTTATGAAAAAGAATATCCATAAGTACATGCCCAAACTCCTATATTGTATTGTACTTCAAAAGAAAACTATGGACATTATTAAGCAGTACTCGGATAGCTAAAATGCCAAAAACTATGAATTTTCATCGTCTTCATCTTCACTCTCTTCATCTTCCACATTTGGCACCGCGTCTATCCCATCATCACCATCAATTCTATGAAGGCTTGGTACATCAAAAGTTCGAGGAATCGAATATAAGCTATTCTGATCACCATTACATCCCATGTTAAAAGCATCGCTGACTTTAACATGTCGAACAGCAAACCAGCCTTCTAAAGTTGGATCTTGAGCATAGAAAACTTTATCAGCTTGGGACGCGAGTACAAATGGGTCATCATGTAGATTAACACCCGTATGAGTCGCATATGAAAAGTTCACAAGTGTAATACCAAATTCATCTCGTTTGCAACCTTGATTGATATCGACCCAGTCACATCTGAATAACACAACCCGTATTTTACCCGAATAGTTCAATTCTACAATCTCCTTCAATTGCCCGTAGAAGTTCACCATTCCTTGACCAGGACTTGTACCCATTACGGTCACAACTACTCCACTGTTTTGAGACTTTAAAGAAATTTCGTGGTTTTTGGTGTGAAAACGATAACCTTTGACCAAATAGCCTGAATATCGTTTGACAAAATCGTTAGGACCACGAGCAAGCCACTTTACTTCTTCTGTAACTCTAGGGTCCATTTGTTCTTCTAAGCGTTCAACCTATAAATTGAATTTATTGTTACATTAAGATATTAATTTTATTTACTCATCATATAAAGAACATACCCGTTTTTGAAACCATGCACTGAATTTATCGCAGTGAATCTTTTCAAGCTCAAACTCAGGTAGGCGACGTTTACGGTTTTGTCCTTTGATGAGATCCTTATGTTCCCTTAAATCAGAAGCTTAATATAAGTTATTTAGCTTATGAGAACCATATTAAATACAAAAAGGATAAATAATCCTCTTACTTTCGAAAATGTGTGATTGATTCGACATTAAACAACACGTAACGGTGTGCTTGCTTAAGAGACTTCTCGTCAATTTCAGAGTTAAAGGATGACTTCCTTTTATGAGCCGGCAAGTTTGAATGAATATGTAGTCCTAATGGTCGTCCGGGGCAAAGTGAATGTGATGCTTCAATCTCATTTTGATCGTCATCATCATCCTTCCTTAGTGGTCGCGTAAACAAGGTTTCTACTCCAGAAAAGTATCGAGAGCAAAAAGTCAAGCTTTCACGAGCGAGGTACCCTTCGGCTATTGAGCCTTCTGGAAAAGCTTTATTATTGACATATGATTTGAGAGTTGACAAGTCCCTATATGAATTAAATGGTATTATGAACACATTAAATTTCATATAATTAAGTAAAAGATAAACACGTAATGAATGTCTACCTTTCGATAGGGTACATCCAGTGATAAGGTGTGGGACCTCCAAGTCGCACCTCTCTAACTAAATGAACCACTAAATGGACCATTACTGTAAAGAAGGAAGGAGGAAATATTTTTTCCATCTTGCATAATGTCACAGCAACTCGAGATTCCAAAAAATCAAGATCATCTTCGCTTAAATCTTTTAGGCAAATGTGTCTAAAAAAATCACATAGCTCAATTAAAACTATGCTCACGTGATTAGGCAAAGTCCCACGTATTGCAATAGGCAAGTATTCTTGCATCAACATGTGACAGTCGTAGCTTTTCATCCCAATAAGCTTTCTTTCTTTTATTCGCACACAACGTGATATGTTAGATGAATATTCATCAGGAGGCTTAATGGATTTTAGGGTTTGCAAGAAAACGTCTTTCTCGTCTTGAGTCATTACATAACATGCTTGTGGAATATACATATTACCACTGCGAGGATGCTGTTTTGGGTGAAGCTCCTTTCGTATACCCATTTTTTGCAAGTCTAAACGTGCTTTCATATTGTCCTTTGACTTCCCTTGTTGCGCTAGTATAGTCCCAGTAACGTTGTCCATCACATTATTTTCAATGTGCATCACGTCAAGACTGTGAGGCAATAATAAATGTTTCCAGTAAGGTAGCTTGAAGAAGATGCTTTTCTTTTTCCAAGGACTCTTTTCCACATTATCATTAAGAAAATCAATGTGATCCAAGTGATTTAAAATGTCCTCTCCAGATTGATAAGCAGGAGCATATCTTAAATCTTCATCTCCGTCGAAAGATTTAGTATCTTTACGCCAACAATGATCATGTGGAAGCCATCTTCTATGACCCATATAACACCATTTTCCTCCATGCTCTAGCCATTTTGAAGACTTATCGAAAGCACACACAGGACATGCATATTCACCCTTGGTGCTCCATCCAGAAAGATTAGCATATCCTGGAAAGTCAGATATTGTAGTATGGACAGCAGCCTTAAAGTTAAACATTTCATTTGTAGCAGCATCAAAAGTTTCAACACCTTTTTCCCACAAATCCTCCAACTCTTTTATCATGGGTTGCATATAAACATCGAACTTGTTTCCAGGGGCTTTTGGACCAGGAATAAGTAAAGAAAGAATGAAGTTAGATTGCTTCATAACATACCATGGAGGTAGGTTATACGGAATGACAAAGACCGGCCAAATACTATATTTTGTATTCATTGTCCGGAAGGGGTTGAAACCATCACTTGCAATACCTAACCGTAAATTTCGTGGGTCGCTTGAAAATTCAGGATACCTTTGATCGAAGTCTTTCCATGCTAATCCATCAGCCGGATGTCGCAGTTTTCCATCTTTCTTTCTTTCTTGTTGATGCCAACTCATAAGGCTAGCGGTCTTGGAAGACATAAACAACCTTTGAAATCTTGGTTTTAAGGGAAACCAACGTAAAACATTTGCTGCCTTCTTCTTTTTTGGACCCGCTACTTCATCTGGATCATTTTGGGCTACTTCATCGGGATCATTTGAGGCTACTTCAGGGGCTTTCCATCTTGAAGCTCCACAAATTGAACATACTTCTTCTTTCTCATTTTTATCCCAAAATAACATGCACCCATTAGGACATGCAGGAATTTTTTCATAACTCAGTCCTAAATTTTCTAGAATCTTTTTGACTTGATGGGTGGTTTTTGGCATCAGATTCCCGATAGGCAACAAATCTTGTAAGAACTCTAGCAACATTGAGAATGATTTATTGCTCCAACCATTCAAGCTCTTTAAATGATATAGATGAACCAAGCAGGATAACTTGGTGTACTTAGCATCCATATAGATTTTTTGCTCACCTTCCTTAAGTAAATCATCAAATTTCTTTTTCTCACTTTTATCCATGGGCTTACTGTTTATTGGACATGCGGGTATTTTACTTTCACCCATATGTACGTGACTTTCCAACGGGGCTGCCGGGAATAGGTCACCCAATAAACCATCCATGTCGTGTGAAAATTCTCCTTCATCCTCAATCATCATTCTAGATGATGATGCCTTACAAACTTCCCCGTGATCTTTCCAACTTGAGTAATTTTTTTTGAAACCCGAACATATGAGGTGATCATACACTACTGCTCTTGTAAGGAATGGGATATTGTGACAATCAATGCACGGACACAAAATCTTCCCAGGATTTCTTGTTTTCTCAAAAGCAAAGTCTAAAAAGGATTCTACGCCTTCTACATATTGTGCACTTGCTCTCGGCGCAAGATACATCCAAGATCTATCCATCAGAGCTTAAGCAACCATCAAAAAATATCAATCCATCAGAACATATGACGAAATGGTAAGTTTGAGGTAATATATATTATTAACATATATAAAAAAATGAGTTTAGCTCATAATTTAATTTGAGTAACAGGAACAATAAGACTTCTTCGAAGACATCCCAAGTGACTTGAGCGACATGCTATAAGAGATGACACTTAGATGAGCAACTTAACACTAAGTAAGAATCTCAAACCAATCATGTACTGTGGCAATCTTTTTTTATTCGTGGGGTTATCGTGAATTATAAACTTGTACCCCTTTCAAATCTAGAGAAAGGCATTTAAAACAAGATAAGTATCTTGTGTAGATTAGCCTTAAACTTTATATTCTATTTATGGAAATATTTGCTTATGGATAAAGGCATCTAAGGGATTTTGAAGAAAGGTTCTCAAAGCAAAAGTTTTCAATTATTTAATAAAGTGAAAATAAATAAATGCATAACATTATACATGGCATATACTTGGTATTGTAGCCTGTTCTTGTATACAAGTTCCAAGGGATGGTTTTTTTGTTATGAGTTATTAATCCTGTTAACTTTAAGCTGTTTGATAAATTGGTTTCTTCAAGTACGGGTGTCGAGATGGGCTGTTTGATAAATTGGTTTCTTCAAGTAAAGGTGTCGAGATGAACGGATCATGCAGGTTCGGGTCATTTGACAATTTTATAGAATTTATGAATAATTAATGTGTTACTTATGATTACAAACACAATGTAATTATAATAAAAAGTTTGATCTTTGAATAAACCGATTTAGATGCTTGTATGTATTAAACATAACATTCAGTGTCTTTCACTGTTTGAACCTATCGACCCATTCCCTTTAGCTAAAATTTCGATTTCATCCATTTGATACATCACTAAACATTAAATGGGTCGAAGTAGCCACCACTAAACACAGACAATTATACGTAATGCATTGAACGATAGACAAAATGAGACACCTAAATAGCAAAAAACAGCTTGGCAGAGATCTCTGTAAGTAATTTCAATACATATGTAGTCTGTCGACATAACAAAATCAAGTAGATAGAATTCATACTTTACTATCCTGAAATTTGTTAGATGACGATGGATAGTAATGTTAGTGTTGAACCTAAAGTTGATAATTTCGACCCATTTACTTATGAATGGGTCAATCGGTCAAATGGGCTACATGGTCAAAAGTTAGTCAAAGTGTAATGTTAAAGCATAAAACCACCTCAAACATTTTACTCAAAATATTTATGAGAAAAACATAATTTTCTAGTCACCTAATCCCAAAAAATTTACATGTTTAGAATCGAACCACTAAAAGCGTAAGATCATATACAAGCAAATGAAGGTCATTTGGAGGCAAGTCTAATCTTCATCAAGTTTAAATATCGGCTTCTTCCCTAACAAACGAGTAATTTCTTACTGTTTTATAATGATTAAGCGGTTTGAAATAAACAGTTTGGATTGGTTACTTCCAAACTGATAATCCAAAACCGGTTATCTACGAAGGCATAATCACATAATCAGTTTGCAAACACAAATTATAAATTTTCAGTAGTAAAGGTCTGCCAATTACGATCATTTCAAGTCATGACTAATGGCTTTACCTAACTAGTCTTATCGTTTATCGTTCCATTCGATCTCACGAATATTCTACTATAGCTTTAAGCTGATACATAAAACAACAATAAACACTTACAAAACAACTACAATTTAACCTAAAATCATGATTTATAATAACAACTAATGATCAATTCACTCCAAATTATATCATCGGAAGGAAATTAAGCAAAATAATATGAGTAACAGGAACAAATAGAGTGAATTATATTGAAAATGAATATTAAATATGCGATCTAAAACTGAAATTAAAATCAAGTGTACCTAGCGAGTGACGGCGATTATACCTAGCGAGTGACGGCGATTGGCGGAGATCGGTGACGGCGATGACGGCGATGACGGTGACGGCGATGACGGCGGAGGTCGTTGGCTTCCAGATCCCTAGGTAGGCTAATCGTATCGGAGCTCTTTGCCCCTTTTCTGAAGTAATCCCCTGGTAGAGAAGACTTAATTTACCAAATGAAGTAATCCCCTGTGTCGACACTAAAAAAATTACAATACATAGTGTAAGAGGGTATTTTTGGAATATTTCTAAATATGCACTTTTTATCTAATTAAAAACTTAATTTATTATAAAAACTTAATTAATAACAATGATGCATGAATATTAAACATAAATAAAATATTATATATTAATCTTGGGTGTATATAATCATCCTTTCATCGTTGGACCATCTAAAAACAACGTATATGGAGTATTGAACAACTATCGTTACGCCTTATTGACTTTGTTTAAACTGATATTAGGTTGAGGCGCTGTCATCAGAGAAGGCCATGCTAATTATAAAAGTATAAGCAAAACACTAGACTTTTATTAATAATTTGTAAAATATGTAGATAAAATTGTACATCTCACTACACTTATTGGAAAATGTATATAAGTGTAAGGATATGCGTACTTTTGCTAACACTTTTTTAAAAGTATAAGCAAAACACTAGACTTTTACTAATACTTTATAAAATGTGTAGATAAAATTGTACATCTCCCTACACTTATCGGGAAATGTAGATAAGTGTAAGGATATGCGTACTTTTGCTAACATTTTTTTAAAACTATAAGCAAAACACTAGACTTTTACTAATAATTTATAAAATGTGTAGATAAAATTATACATCTCCCTACACTTATTGCAAAATTTATATAAGTGTAAGGATATACGTACTTTTGCCAACACTTTTTTTAAAGTATAAGCAAAACACTATACTTTTACTAATACTCTATAATATGTGTAGATAAAACTTCATTTATCCTCACACTTATTATAATATGTAATCAAAAGTTACACTTTTGCTTACACTTTTTATATTGTGTGGATAAAAATTAAGCTATGCTTATAGTTTCTTATAAGTGTAAGGATATGTGTACTTTTGCTAACACTTTTTATATGTGTCACTAAAAAAAGTGTTAGCAAAAGACCTTTTTCTTGTAGTGACAACACCGCTTGATGTCCTTAAAAACACAAAAAAGATGCTTTATGGTGTTCTAAACTTCTAATAGATATTTATAAACTTTCATGTTTTGAATCACATATTGCAGGTGTCCCAAAAATATATATTATACGATGCAATCAAATGTCACGTTAATACATTTATACAAAAGATAGGCCCTAATTAAAAAATGCAATAATAGTTTTGTAAGACCAAATTTAAATGTCATAATAAAAATGTTATATCTAATAAAACTATATTTGTTGTGCCGAAAAGATAAATTAAATAACATAACAACGTCCTATTAGGTCAAACCATAGGACACTAGTTTTTTTTTGCAATACACTTTATTAACGTTGTTATTTTAGGACGGTTATGGGAGTCCTAAGAATGTATATCATATAATAGCATTTTTTTAGTTACAAATACAAAAAAATCAACTTGCTCAAATACATAATTGACAGAAACAAAGATTCAAATATCATTAAAATAAGTCATTTCCATAAAAAGTCTTAACCAAATTAAGTTACAACATAATCCATAAGAAAAACCCGGGTTTGTTTTAATGTTGTCGTAGTTTAAATTTTCAGTAATTAGTTTATTTTTACTTATTATTTATAGTTTAGGTGTTTTTAATATTTTGGGTTCATTTTTAGTTATTAGGTAAAAAAAAAACCCGACTAAAAACCAAAAAATAAAAAATACAAAAAGATAATGTAGGTATAGCGACATAGTCAAGGGGGACTGCGTCACAATGAGAGGGACTCCCGTCCCGTTTGGACCTAAAATGCAATATTTTTAACGGGGAAAATAACTGTCATGTAACGCCAATTACGGTTCGGACTGCGCTGTAGTGAAGATTTTTAACAAACCAAACAGGTCACCGGATACAGGTACTGCGACGCAGCTAGTACTTACTGCATCGCAGCGTTAAGAAATCCAAGTTATAGTCGATTAGAATAGAAAGTGATTTACACTCAACAGCTAAAAAATTTTGTTGTGTAACTAAGAATCTATGATCTATAATCTATAATCAATAATCTATTATGTAATACTTAAAAGTTGAGTTTGGTTAAAGATAAAAGTAAGAAATTGATATTATTTGTTTAGAAATCACTTATAAAATGAAAAACGAATGCAACTAATCAAGAAATCAATTGGAAGAAAGATGATTAGATGCATTGCTCCTCATTTTTAGGGTTCATAACCTGTTAAGCTGTTACACAGAGAGAATATAGATACATGAATTCACACATATATACACCAAGTACTAACACATGTGCATATCACATGTCAATTGATATGGTTCATATCATGAATCTCTCTATATAACCAAGAGATGATAACTTAGTGATTCGGTGACTATTATCTTTGATTACCAACTCAACATTTTCCTTTGGTGCAATCTTTTCCTCTCTAAGGGTTTAATGCAATTGACAAACATAAATGGAAATCGATACTCTCGATTGAATGTTTACAAGTAAAAATGGACAACCGATACTCTCAATTGAATGTTTACAAGTAAAAATGGACAACCGATCAATGAGAACAGCTCAAAGATCTTTAACGCTCACAAGAATAGCTTGTGGGTTTCACTCCATCTAGATAAAAGATGTATTCTCTACATAACAGACTCAACATGGACTTCTCTAATTATGCCAACCAACACTAACAAACTTAATACTAACCATGCCAGTCACATAGAGACATGGGGACCGAAACTGAACTAACCGATTACATTCATGACTTTAGTTGACTATCCACAAATGAACCATATCAACTACCTACTTCTCGAAAACATCCTTGTCTCTCCCTCATCTCTTTCCGCACTGCAACAAATTTGGGTTGATACGACACTCATTTTAGTCCTAAAATATTATTTTATGGGACATTTTATTTATTATGACTAAAAACAAAATGGTCATATACAAAGGCGTTGTATAAAGTTGTTACGACGCATATAGACATCCTAATAAAAATGAATATTATGAAACAACTTTTGTTGTCCTCTAAAATGGGTTATACAACACCGCTTGATGTCCTTAGAAACACAAAAAGATGCTTTATGGTGTTCTAATAGATATTTATAACCTTTCATGTTTTAAATCACATATTGCAGGTGTCCCAAAAAAATATATTATACGATGCAATTAAATGTCACGTTAATACATTTATACAAAAGATAGGCCCTAATGAAAAGTGCCATAATGGTTTTGTAAGACCAAATTTAAATGTCATAATAAAAATGTTATATCTAATAAAACTATAGTTGTCGTCCCAAAAGATAAATTAAATAACATAACGGTATCCTATGAGGTCAAACCATAGGACACTAGTTTCATTTGCAATACATTTTATTAACGTTGTTATTTTAGGACGGTAACGGGAGTCCTAGGAATGTATATCATATAATAGCATATTTTTAGTTACAAATACAAAAAAATCAACCCGCTCAAATACATAATAGATAGAAACAAAGATTCAAATATCATTAAAATAAGTCGTATCCATACAAAAGTTTTAACCAAATTAAGTTACAACATATAATCCATAAGAAAAACTAGTCTTTTAAAATGTACCACATAATAAAAGAGTAAAAATACCAAGCAAACTATATGAAATATTCTCGAGTCGTCATTCTTCATCCTCACGAACCACCTACAATTAAAATCTCATACATATAAGCATAAAGTTCAACAACATTATGATACATTATATAACAATGAAAAGTTCACAAAGATAACATACCGAAATGAAAGTACATGGCCATGCAACAATTGCTCCAATAGCATCAGCATCTTGAACAGTGGTAAACAATCCATAAGGTCTCACTAAACGTTCATGATTCATCTCTTTTGACATCGACTTGAACGTTTACTTCACACTAGTGTCGTTCAATCTGTTCATTCCCAACTAACTCATTGGGATCTAGGCTTCTAATCCATCCTTTTGCTACCATCTCCATAGAGTTTATTATACTTTCAAGATAAACTAAACCTCCAACCTAAAATTCAGAGATTAGGCCATTAAGTTAATGAATGAGTGTATATGCGAAAATACGCAATATAGGCTTAGCATCTGGTCCAGGAAGAGGAACATATTTTGCACCATTCTTGACAACTTCCCACATGCAGTAGTTAGTTTGCAACATGTATTGATAAATACGGTTCCTCCACATGTCGTAGTTGTTTGAAGTAAGAATTGGTACCCTATTAGCTTGAACACCATCGTTGAGATCTGCCATCTTTATTTGTTTTGAACGTAAAACTTGTCGGTAACCTTGTGGATATGAGATCTAGAGCAACCTTGTGTTCTGATACCACTTGTCGGGATCTAACGAACTATGATTGTATAAAAACAAACGTGTAGATCTACATTTATCAAAGAAGTTGTCGCGGATCAACACTTTGATATTACATGGTTGTGATTAAGATTTTATGTTTATTAATATGAATGAAGAATAAGAACATAAACGATTGACCACCAAGAACCTCAATCTATTAACTTGAATTACGTTAACAAACGTACATTTACAACGATATAAGGATCTATATATATATATATATATATATATATATATATATATATATATATATATATATATATATATATATATATATATGTATATAGAGGTTGGTTCTTGTAAAACAAACTTTAAGGTAAAATAAGTAAAACAAAATTAAAAAATAATTTATAACGTTAGATATTTTGGATTATCGTTCATTTTAACCATATATCAAACTTTAAAAAACGAAGTTTTGTTGTACATCAAAAAATGTGTAGTTTTATCGTTGTGCATCAAATTTGAATATTTACTGCACAAAAACAATGAATTTGATGTACAGCCCCTAAACGACATATATTTTGATGCATATCAAAACTTGCTTTTTTAAAGTTTTTTATAATTGAATAAATAAACATAATACAAAATTACACATACTATAAATTATTTTTTCATATTTTTTTTACTTAATTTACTTTAAATATTGGTTTATAAGAACCTATTCCTATATATATATATATATAGACCTTGAAGCTAACAAACCCCAAACTATTCTACGGTTAATAACTGTCGCTATCTGCCTTAAACTTTATCAATATCTACTTTACAAAGTAAACTGCTAATCTATCGTAATGGATAAATGCTACCTAAACACTAGTAGTAAGCAATAGTAGTAGTAAGCAGTATGTTAGGTCTCAATAAGATCTCAAACACTAGCTAATCAATTACAAATAAGTATTTAGATGTTAATTGTTACGAATCGATTAAGTGCTCAGTTTCTTAGTTTATTATAGCGGAAATATAATAACGAAGCAACTAAAATAACACACAGTTATATTGATTAAAAAGGTACATCGATTACAAAGCTCAAGCTCACTATTTATACACAATAATAGTGAGCTTGATAAGTACGAATCCTATAAAATCTTCTAAAAGGATAGAAGATTTTATCTAACAAACATACCTAATATAAAGCAACACGTTTCATTATGAAGCTGAGTAGTCAGCTCCATAATGCCTTAGTCGCTTTCAGTCACTCAGACTCAGGTCACTCAGACTCAAAGTCACTGAGACTCAAAATCACTCAGACTCATAAACTAAGACTTTAATAAACAGATTTATTAACTTGGGTTAAATCGTTGATTTTCCCAACAATCTCCCCCTATCTGTTTGGATTAAAGTCTTTTACAATTCATGCATCAAAAACTAAACACAAACAAAAATTGTTTACATAAGACTGTTTGTGAACAAAAAGACACATAATACACATCACTTTCTCTTCTTGAACGATCTTTTTTTGCTTCAAAGGCACCTCCCATGGAGTAGGCTTCTTCACTTCCTTTGCCCATTTCAGCCTCTCAGTTTTCCAGTCAAGCAGTTTTTCCATTTCAGCATCAGATTTATAAAACAACATTTGATACTCTTTCTTGATCAGTTCAACTTTGTCCATCAAAGTCCCCATTTCTTCAATTCTTCTAAGGTTATTGAATAACCAACTAATCAACTTCATTCGAAAGGGGATGCATTGATCAGACTCACATTCGCTTAGCAGAGCAATGCAATGGTAGATGGAGGCCATATTCAGTCTGTCTTTGGCTTGGAAGCATTCCTCTCCCCCACAGTCAACATAACACAAGCCCTCATGATTTTCAGTCTTCACATAAGTCTTGACTTGAAATATGACCCCTTTGGGAACAGGATGCATATAGCTTGTTTCCAGACCAAGGGACTTAGCCCCAGCTCTCACTCTATTGATAGTACAAAATGCCCTATAATCCTCATCTGAGATCAGCTTCAGCACATGAGCAACATTGACATTTGAAACAGCTTCTCTTTTTACTTCAAGTCTGTGTACAATGATTGTTATATTTGAGCTCAGACTGGCTATTTCTTTCCATTCCTCTAAACCCAAGGTGTGCATTCTGTGTACCCCAACTCTGAAAGATCCTTCTTTGTGATAACATGTAAGCATGAGGTCAGATCCACCAGTATCAGCACAGTCCAAGTTTTAAATTTTATTCTTGTTCCTCCTCTTTGTAAAGTTTGACTCAATGTAGTCAAGTCTGGCTTCTTCTCTTAACACCTGTTTAGCCATTAATCTGTCAACTTCTATCCTCAGTTGTTCTTCTTCAATAGCCAACTCTTCTTCTTCCTTCATCTCAGCTTCAAGTGTTTCAGCTGCTTTTATTGACTGGTCTTGTGGATTATCTTCAAATTTCTCCATGTATAACCCTCTGACATACTCCTTGTATTGTTCAACTGTCATTCCAGAATTATGAGCATACCTTTGAAGCTTAGCCAGTTTCTCAGCTTCATCTTGTCTTTTCTTGATTTCAATTTCTAGCTCAGTCTGTACAGTTGGTGGCTCTTCCATTTCAATTTCTTCCTCAGTCTGTTCAGTATCACTATCAGCTCTAACCTTGCCTTTTTCCTCCTTGTCTTCTTTCTCAGATTCAGTACTTGATATGTCACTGTAATCAGTCTCATAGAAAACTTCAGACTGACCAGTTTTCAGATTGAATCTGGTAGTCTTGTAGTATCTTTTCTCCCATTCATCCCTCTTTCTTTTCAAGTCTTTCTTAGGGAGGTCAGACTCATCAGTTGGTGTAACTGTTTTCTCCCCCTGAGTCTGAGCATCCCCTTGTGATACCTCAGTAACTTGTTTCCCCTTTCTCATCATGGTGATCTCAGAAGTCAGCTTCAACACCATTCCCTTCAATTCCTCCATCTCCTCAGTATTTTGACATTTCATAGCTTTTAACTCAGTATGCATTGCACTCAGCTTGACATCAAACTGATTTGACATGTCCCTAATGGCTTGTAACAGCCCAGGGACAGTCAAAGCAACCTCAGACTGAGGGAGAGTAGTAACAGTAGGGATTGAAACAGATTGTAAAGCTTCACTCCCTTCTTGTTGTTTGGGAGAATGATCCTTAGCCATAGAAGATGAAGTTTGTACCTCACTCAGTTTGGGAAGTGAGGCATTGACGACTTGTGTAGAGGAGTGCGAGAGATTTGATGGTATCTTATCGTGGACTAGCACAGAGCTAGTGAAAAATAGCCGTAGAAAATGGCTTTGAAACGGAGGGGGTGGTCCCATACTAGGTACATGGATATTCAGGAGTGGAATATCGTCTTCAATGCTTACCACATGTGTCAGTGTGGCAACAACAGCGTGTTTCTCCAAGTTGACTACTCTAGGGGCCTTTGGGTAGTCATAGTAGTCAGATCCATCTCTTGCTCTAGCAGACGGAGAATAGTCTGATCTACGGCACTGGAGAGGAGTTTAGAACTATCAGCCTCATGGAAAAGTGAATCCATTAGTGCCTGATTTATAGTGGGGCTCGATGTGAGTGCTTTTTCAAATGAACTGGGTGAGTTCATCAAATTGGTCGCTTGAGTAGCTAAGACATCAAGTTGAGGAGTGGACTGCTCAGACTGAGAGGGGATACTCTCAGACTGAGGAAGAGAAAGATTTATATCCATACCTGGGTCAGCCTCATCGCGCCCTGCCCCACCCATGTGCACCTCAGCATCTACAGCAGGAATATTTGCCTCCATTTGTTCGTCAATTCCTTCGGGCTGATCATCTGAGTCTGAATGGTCAGACTCAGTGAGTTCATGATCTATAAATGGATTATCAATCCACTGAAGCATAACTGGGGTTAACCCTGGCTCAGCCTCATTGATATTGATGTAAGTGAAAATCTTTGGAGTCAGCCTTGGAAGAGAGTATACATAAAAAGTTTGTTCAAGCTGCTCATACACTGCTTTTCCTAGAGCCTCCTCAAAACTTAGTGAAAGGACACGAATGAATGGAACATCATTCGGTCGTTTTGTTTTCAAGGCAAGGGATAGAATCTCTTCAAAATAGAGTTGTGAATAGGAGATTCTTCGACCCGTTACCATGGAATGAAACAGATGGGTTTCAAATTCATTCATCTGATCCAAACTGCCAGATTTACCCCCCAAACACCTTGTGATACTGGAAAATAAGAATTTCCATTTGCCAGTCAAAAATTTGTATTGAATTACTCCTTGGATTTCAGGCTGACCAATCAGGGGAAAGGCCTCAGCTCGAGCTTGTTGTTTAGTCAGTTTGGCTTGGAATCCCCCTTCACCTGCTTCATCAATCGTGGGAAGCAATAGGGCTGCGCGTATAGTCTCCTCAGTGATGGTGAGCGTCTGTCTTCCATCATTATACGTGCCAGTGAGGACAGTCTTTTCTTCATTGGCGGTGCAGGTATACCACCATTCACACAGCACCGGTGGGTACATCACCGTGTCACAAAAGTAAGCGCCATATAAGGGATGCGCCTTCATGTATTGAATCAGTTGCTCAAATCATCTTTGATGGAGATGTGTTTCTTTGCTTTTGAGGTGAAACTGACTTTGGTGAACTGACCTAGACTTTGGTGAAACTGACTTATGTATGGGTGGAGCTGACCAATGTTTTGGTGAGACTGACTTTTGAAAAACGTTTTTCTGTGGTCTAGACTGGGTCAGTTGTTTACAAAACACAGTTTCATGTCCTTTTTCACCACAATTGTAGCAAATTACTCTTAGGATGAGTCTTGGGCCTGATGTGATTAGGTGATTTATTCCTGACTAGAGTTTTACTATGTTAGTCAGTTCCAACAATTGATTCCCCAATTTATCAATAGTTTTTGTTTCATGATTTTGTTAGGAATTTTGGAACTGACTTGGTGCTGAATCTTAGGTTTACTAACAACCTTGGGCAAGTCATTATTTAAATGTACAGAATCCTTTTCAGCATGCACATTTGTATCAGTTTCAGATAAATTAACACATTTAGACTGAGAAGAAGATGAAGAATCACTTTTATTAAAAACTTGGGAAATTACAGGTTTGACAAAAGCATTTGACATCATTGTTTTTTCTCCTTTCATATAAGTGAAAGTATTTGGAAGAATTTCTGGTTTGAAAACAATTTTTTCTCTTTCATCTTTTTCAGCTTCTTCTTCTTCTTCAGTCATATGCTTCTTCAGACTGAAGTCCTCACCCAACACAGCTTGAACTTGTTTGGGTACCTGTCTGCTCAAACAATCTTCATTTTTTAAGGATGATATGCACCATGACTTACAAATTCTTTTATAATGCTCAGTTTCTTCTCCAAATTTATAATTTTCTTTTGCAAGATCACTATAAGCTTCAATCTGAGCATTTAAGAGAACTTTATAACCTTCTAGTTCAATTATTTTATCATCTTTAATTTTCAAAGTATTTTCAAGATCTTTAATCTTTTGTTTGAATTCAGATTGTTCTTCTAAAGTGGTGGTTAAATCAACAAAGATATACTCAAACATTTGAATTTTTTGTTCATTTGTATAAGAGTCAAAATTGTGTACCTTATAAAGCTTTGATTTGTTCCAGTCCGAGTTACAGCTCAGTCTCTCAGCTTCCTTCAGATCCTTCTCGAACTGAGAGGCAGATTTCTCAGCTTCAGTCACTTCTTCTGTGAACGCCATTAAGCATTTATCCACCACTTCCTCATCCTCATCAGAAGACAGTTCCTCATCTAGCCATTCTTCAGCAAAGAATGCCTTTTGCTCAGTTTGAGGCTTTTGTGTACTTGAACTGTTGCCTTTCTTGTATTTAAGATACTTCTGTCGGTATCTTTGGGCCCTCTCAGCAACCTTGTCCATGTGTTCAGTCTGAGCATTCTTTACTTTACAGTGAGCAGCCATGTGACCATATTCATTGCATTTAAAGCATTTCACCTTCTTCAGACCGAAAGGTTTCTTTCCTTTGTAGCCCGTCTTCTGTTCAAGTTTCATAGTTAACAGAGCAAGCTGACTTTTCAGCTTTTTGACCTCAGTTTCATCATCTGATTCTGAGTCTAAGTGTGACTCAGACTCAGATGAGTCAGCTTGAGAATAAATTTCTTTATTCCTTTTGTTGGTAGCAACTAATGTAGCTTCTGGATCTCTTATGGTCCTTCTTGTGTTTATCTTTTTCCTCTCTTGAGCTTCTTCAAAGTTCAGCAGCAATCCGAAGAGACCAGGCAGCTTATATGTGGACAGTTTTTCACTAACCACAAGAGATGTAATAACAGATTCAAATTTGTTGGGCAAGATGTCAACAAACTTTTTGCAGATTTCATCATCTTCTTTCATCATTCCTAGTGCAGATAGGTCATTCAACAGTACTTGGAACCTTGTATGCACGTCAGCTAAGGTTCCTTTGTCTTTTACATAGAAATTTTCATAATTCCTAATCAGACTATTTAACCTTTGTTCTCTTACAATCGGGACTCCTTCATAAGATACAATTAAAGTATCCCATATTTCTTTAGCGGATCTGCATCCAGCTATCTTGGAGAATATTTGTTCTGAAACAGCATTACCTAGAATGCTTCTTGCTCTTGGATCTAGATTGAAGAGAAGCTTATCAACATCTGTCTACTGTGATTTAGGAGTTTGAACCCACCTTGCACGTTGGACAACTTTGTCTCCTTCCTTGACCTCATCAATGTGCTTTCCTGGAATTATTGGTCCTTCCGTTACAGTCCTCATCATTTCTTCATGAATTCCGGACAAATGCCACTCAGCTTTAAGTTTCCAGTGAGCAAAGTTGTGACCACTGAAAATAGGAATACCTTTTCCAGCCATAGCGGGTGTGTTGGATGAAGATGATGACATTGTATTTGAGATTTTAAGTATTGATCGTTTAAGATTGGTAAATTTATTAAAATTTATATCTTATTTGCTCTGATGCCAGTTGTTAGGTCTCAATAAGATCTCAAACACTAGCTAATCAATTATAAATAAGTATTTAGATGTTAATTGTTACGAACCGATTAAGTGCTCAGTTTCTTAGTTTATTATAGCGGAAATATAATAACGAAGCAACTAAAATAACACACAGTTATATTGATTCAAAACGTACATCGATTACAAAGCTCAAGCTCACTATTTATACACAATAATAGTGAGCTTGATAAGTACGAATCCTATAAAATCTTCTAAAAGGATAGAAGATTTTATCTAACAAACATATCTAATATAAAGCAACACGTTTCATTATGAAGCTGAGTAGTCAGCTCCATAATGCCTTAGTCGCTTTCAGTCACTCAGACTCAGGTCACTCAGACTCAAAGTCACTCAGACTCAAAATCACCCAGACTCATAAACTAAAACTTTAATAAACAGATTTATTAACTTGGGTTAAATCGTTGATTTTCCCAACACAGTAGTAGTATCTTTGATATCGCATATTTGTATCTATATTTATATGCGATATTTGGTCGGTTTTCGGATTAAAATCATGATAGATAGGATAGATATTTTTATTTAATCGTGTGAAAGTGTTTTTTTAAAGTGACATGTTTTATATGATCGGGAAGTGGATGTTTGGACGAGGAAATGCGAGTAAAGGACCAAAAGTACAAGAAATGGTGGAGTGGTCATGTATTGCGTGCATTGAAAGTTGCTAATGCGACACAATCAATAAAAGCCAAAAAGTGAGAAGGTTCAAGAAACATAACAATGAGACGCGATGATGTAAGGATGCGGCGCAACGTGAATTTTGAAATCGAATTCAATTTGGAAAGCTTGGGACTGCATCGCAGTAGTTGGTAATGTGGCGCATCGGAGTATTTTTGGGATCTGGATTTTGTCCTATAAATAGAAACGTTAACTTCACAAATTAATCATTAGTTTTCAGAGTCAAGTTTAAGAGCTACATAGTCGAATTTTGAGCAGCAAGAAGAGCAAGGAAGTCAAGTTTGAAGATTCGTTTTCATGTTTTAACTCTCGCAATACTTTCACTTAACTCATAATTCGGTACTATGGCGTTTTATTCTTGTATGTTTTTTTCTTATTTAGTCATGAGTAACTATTAGTATGTTTTAGCTTTTTGTTAATTGAATGTTTAGATGTTTTATGTTTAATTGTCAACCCGTTCTTATTTGCAATCTTAATATTGTTAAAGTTTATTGTATTCACTTAATTAATTGACATTCTAGGTATTCGAGAGGAATCTAGAACTAGGTTAAAACAATTGAATGAAATAATCAATCGGTCCTTAATTGATTTAGAATTGCTAATACTCGAGAGGAATTAGTGATAGAAACTTAAATAATTAGATTAAAACGAGATCTATAGTTAATAATTATAAGAGATTGGATTAGAAAACTAGTTAAGCTATTCGAGAGGAAGCTTAAAACATGACTTGGTAATTGTTTGAAACATTGTTTTTTCTTGAGGGTAAGCAAAACGGTAAGTTTGGGGAGATTTGATATTGCATATTTATGTGTTTATTTATATACGCTATTTGGTCATTTTCGTATTAAAATCATGATGGATAGGATAGGTTTTGCATTTAATCGTGTGAAAAGTGTTTTATTCAAGAGACGAGTTTTATATAATCAAAAAGAGGTTATTTGACCAAAGAAACGCATGAAAACGGTTAAAAAGACTAGAAATGTTGGTCTGGTCAGGGGTTGCGACGAAGTTGCGTATGTATGCGGCGCATTAAGCAAGTTAAAACAAGAAGATTCGAGAAGTACCTCACTGCCGCAGTGAGGGAGTAGTGCGACGTTGCGGGTGTCCAAAACCGAGTACCGTTTGGAATGTTAGGGATTGTGGCGCAGTCCATAGTGACTGCGACGCAGCGAACGTTTTTTGGGAATCCGGATTTCAGCCTGTAAATAGAAGACACACAACCCACATTCATAATAAGTTTTTGGAGGCCCATTTTTGGGTTTATAGATCGAGTTTGGAGCTGCAAGAAGAGTGAGGAAGCTAGTTTCGAAGAGAGATCTTCAACAAAGATTATTCCAAAACTCTTTTCTTTTCCAAATCGATTGGTAGTATGTTTAATTACTTATTTTTGTTGATTTCTTCTATGAACATGAGTAGCTACATATTCTAACACTTGTTTGGTTACGAATCTTTTTGTGATGATTTAGTTTATGTTATTGAATGCCTTTAGGTGCTTTATGTTTGATCGATGATCCGTTCTTTTTTATATCTTTATATTGTTTAAGTTTTTATACTCTTTTTGGTTAATTGAAAGTCTAGGTATTCGAGAGGAATCTAGAATTAGGTTAACCAATTAAAAAGAAAAAAATAATCGGTCTATAATTAATTAGAACTTAAGTAATTAGATTAAACGAGATCGCTAGTTTATAATTAAAAGAGATTGGATTAGAAAACTAGATAAACTATCTAAGAGGATGTTTACTAGATTAAATCATAAACCTCGGCTTAATTCTTAAAGCTTAGTTATTTAGTGCTTTTACTATATTCGATAGGAACAGTAGAGTTTAAGATAATTAAAGATAATTAGGTATTCGAGAGGAATTTAATATACAATAGAAAAGTTAAAGAAAAACGTTCAATTGCATAAGTTAAATCAGATCATTAGTGAACTACCCGAAGAAGTGTCTTTCCCTTAATTGATTCTAAAAACATTCAATCTTTTCAATCAACGTTTACACGTTATACTTACTTTTCAAATTAGTTTAAGCAACGTGACAATTCGATCACAAAACACCCAAAAAACTTGGTTAATTAATTCTTAATATTAAACTAAACTAAGTCTATTTATTACCTAAAGCACGGTTTTACTACGGTTGGGTACGCGACACCCTCTTTATCAACCGACCAGTATGCTACTACTTGTTTAATGCTTTATACAACGATTGTCCAGCAGCAACTCCTTGATCTCAAATCGAAAAACGAAAACACCCCTTATCTCTAAATAATCGATCGGCTTAGGGTTTCTAAAACCTTAAGTTGATTTGTAGTTATTGTTGTAATTAGGGTATAGGTTTGTAAATCTTGGAGTTCAAGTTATATTACAATAAGGAAACCTCCTTATTTACGTAATAAACCTCTCCATTTAATAAACTTTATACTTAACCCATTAAGTAATATTTAATAAATATATTAAACTAGTAGTCGTGTCTAAATGTCGATATGTGCGCTCCCTTAGTCTCAAACATTTACAGTCACATATTTATTCGACACTATTCAAATACCTACATTAAGTTGAAGAAACATATGCATAAACGTAATGATATAAAAGTTTTCAGCATTAGTAATGTTATTACTCTATATTTTAATGTTTCCCCGTCTAAACTAGTATTTTAGAAAATGAAGAAAATTATTTTGAAAGGGTATAATATATTTTGAATGTTTGTTCGCATATGAAGCCGTGTTGTCGTTCAATATCTGAATAAAGTTTAAACATTAGAATTTCTATGAATCTGAATTATTTAATTTTGTTAAAAGATATGGGAGAAATAACGGCATTCCAAAGTCAACACGTAATCATGCAATATACCCATCTATTTCCTTATGCCACAATTTTAGGAATCCCTCTAGCGATAGCTTGCAATACATGCTCATTTTTTCAACATATCAATTATCAAATAAACAACTAAATGATCGATTAGTTTAATGCCACATGTCATACTTGACAAGTAATTGCCAAAGACATGGTGTCAAATAACATATCAATTGACTCTTTAATTATATATTCCCACTTGCCCACCTCTTACCGTTAAAAACAGAAATAGTCCCCACTTGCCTGCTTTTTTCTTCTATAAGTAACATGTCTTTTGTATTCATATTCATTTCGTAATATCCCTGTCATTGTAAACCAACAAATATGACTTGTGAGCTCATCACATTGTTTCCGGTCATCACACTAGTATTATTGTTGATTCCCTTTCGCACATTTGTAGAGGCCGTTGAACCACAAGTCCCGTGTTACTTCATTTTTGGTGACTCGTTGGTTGATAGTGGCAATAACAATGCACTTGATACGGCAGCTAAAGCCAATTACCCGCCTTACGGGGTTGACTTTCCAAAAGGTGTCAGCGGAAGATTTACCAATGGTCGAACCGTCGCAGATATTATAGGTGTCTATCTTTCTGGCTCTTTGTGTTTCTTAATATGTTTTATGGAATCTAAAATGCATTTAGTACATGTTAGTAGCATAACCTTTTTTAACATCACCATTATCTAGATTTCAAAGTTTTTTATTTTCTAATAATACATCAAAACTAAATCTTCCAACAATGCTTTTACATAATCCATATTTTCGTGTATATGCACAACTAATGTATTTAACAATTTTGGTTTGTAAACAGTATTTTATTTATTTGACTATTTTATATATAACAGCTCAATGATATGTGAAACGAAGAATTAATTATATTTATTTTGACCTAAACATGTGATGATATCTCTATATTAATTAAACGGGATGATAATAATATTAAGTCAGCAAATCATTTCCTTGATTTCAGGCCAGTTTTTAGGCTTTCAAAAGTTCACTCCACCATATGCTACCGCAAGTGATCAAGAAATCAGCACAGGCGTAAACTACGGTAGTGGCAGTGCCGGTATACGTGAGGAATCAGGGAGTCATCTGGTAATCACATTTGATAGATACATTTCACAAAGTTTAAAAAACTGTTTATTAATATATTTGGTTGTCTAACTTCATTTATTGCAGGGTGATCGGATCAGCTTGGATAGACAATTGGTTAATCACGTATCAGTAATTTCTCGCCTTTCAGCCTTGCAAAGCAACAAATCAGTTACCGATGATTACCTAAAAAAATGTATATACTTATCAAATATAGGAAGCAACGATTACATTAACAACTACTTGATACCAAACGTTTACCCTTCGGGCAACATTTATACTCACGACCAATATGCAACAGTCCTTGTGCAACAATACTCTCAACAGCTTAAGGTACTAATACTTGTAGTTGTTTTTGCTATTTTAATCTTCGACATCATATAACTGCTGTTATGAATACGTAATATATAGCACGCATGAAGAAATACAAAAGTTTATTCTTCAATACAAGATGAGTAAGCATCAACTATATACATATTAATTAAAAAAAAAGCTGCCTTAACTAACCTCAAATGATTAATTAGGAGTTTACAAATATTTACTGAACTCTTTACAGTAACAACCTTTCATAATTTCTATAATGAAGTATGTACAGTTTTACGTACATATCTGTATCGAACTCCTTTACTTTGGGATATTTTCATATCTCCGTATTAAATAGACTGTGGAGTAAACTGATCACTGCTCAGCCCAACCATATATCAAAAAATCAGTGTCTTACTTATTTTCCCCACACATTTATCTTGTCTATTGCTATTGTTCGTGTGTTTTTGAGCGACCGTGTATCCATATATGGGGGTGTTTTAGTGCCATTTCCTAATAAATTTGCTTTGGATTCAAATGACAGACGTTGTACAACTTAGGAGCTAGGAAGATTGTGGTGTTTGGTCTGGGCCAAATTGGGTGCACCCCGGCTGAGATTGCAAGGTTTGGAACCAATGGGAAACCTTGTGTACAGTGGATCAATAATGCTGTTAAACTATTTAATGACAAGCTTAAGTCCCTTGTTGATGAGCTCAACAATTTTTATTCTGATGCAAGATACACTTTCATCAACCTTACTAGTATTTCAGCACCACAAGGAGGTATACATTATGACTAAAAAAACTTCAAATTTAAGGTTTTAGTTCAAAATTGTTTACCTTAATGTTTTGATAGTATTCCTTTGATAAAATGTTTTGATTTTGCAGATGTACCGCTACCGAATGTTCCTTGTTGTCAGCTACGTGAGGATGGGCAATGCATTTCGAACTCAAGCCCATGTCTTCTTCGGGCGCTGTCTCTTTTTTATGACGGTTTTCATCCTACTGAAACCGCAAACACGATTGTAGCAACAAGGTCATACATTGCCCTGTCTCCCAAGGATGCATCTCCATACGATATTAGTCACTTGGCTCGACTTTAACACATGACTATATTGGAATACATAATGTTTCGTGATTCTTTGTATTCATATAACTAATAAACAATACTATTGACGATAGTAACATCTTATAATGTATGTCTGGCAGTAAGTAAACTATCAACTAAAATTTACAAAAAGATTCTATATAGGTATCTTAATCTTAATTCTTAATATATAATAAAAAAGAGACCTAAAATGCCACTTGACAAAGTAATAGCCATTAGATGGAAATCCAACTTTAATTTAAACAATTTGATCATTTTGATGATGTCATCATTAATAATTTCATTTTAACCCCTTTACTTTACATATTTTAAATAGTATATTTAAATAAACTAATTAACCTTTCTACTTTAAATAATATAACACTTGTATTTTAAATTAGTTTTAAAAAATACAAAACATATTTTTTCTTCACACACATACACATTTTTAGTATAAAAAGAAACTAAAAATATTTTATTGTTTTACGAGTGTTTTTGCATATAAACGGAAAATATATCATATAAAAAAATCTTCTGTTTTTTTTGTCCCATATATCCAATATTTTTAGTTTTTTTTTTATATATTATAAAAAGAAAATAAACTTATTTTATTGTTTTACGAGTGTTTTGCATATAAAAGGAAAAATATTATATAAAAATATCTTCTGTTTTTTTTTTCGTCCTATTTTCGCAATATTTTTAGTTTTTTTATATATTATAATTATTTTATTTTTAATAAGGTTTTTTCCGAATTACATAGTAAAATTTATTTTAACTTTACAATTGTTAACATAATCATTTTTTCTACATGACTAATAACTTTCTATTAATCTATTTATATAAATTATATGTTCTTTGTTAACATTATATATTTTTTGATATAATTCTCCGCGTATTAGGCGGGTCAATAAGCTAGTTTTCACTACAAGAAAAACGACATATGGATATCAATTTTTGTCAACATAATTTTTGTGGTCGCTATCCTTATTTACATGAGGTGTTGGGCTGCCAAACTGGGCCCTAGTGGACTGGGCATTGTTGCTAAATGGACTGAATGAAGGAAAATAATGTGAATGCTGTCTTTGATAACCAGTGGTTGCATGGGAAAAATTACCACCACGATGTCCATTTCCCATATGAACAAACCATCACTTTTCTCCGAACTGGCAGAAACCACGCTGATAGTTGCGGCAAACATCATTGGGGTTATTACGACGTGGTTGATTATTGTTGCGGACATGTAAAATAGTAGCAGAGGAGGACGTATCACGAGTCGCAGTTTGTACAAGGTTTCTGTTTAGGCGAGATTCTTCGATTTCGAGCAAAGAGCGAGTGTCAATAAATGAGGGAGGTGGTTGATGGAGTCTGAGAACCGATGCAAAAATCTCATATTGTGGCGAAAAGCCATTAATGGTGTGCATAACCAAGGTGCGTTCATTAACCGATTGTTCCATGTTATCGAGTAAGTCGGCTATAACTTTGATTTTGTGACAGTAAGCAGAGACGGTGAGATTGCCCATTCGGATATTTCGAAGGTCATCATGTAGTTGCATCACACGGGCATTTTTGTTACTTTGAAACAAATCGTGAATAGCCGTCCAAAGATCATGCGCCGTTTCGCTTTTTTCATAACTATTTGCAGAATAGGTTTGCTAATGGTATTATAAATCCACATTTTTACGAGGTAATGTGACAACCGTCAAAATTTCAGGTGTTGCCTCTCGTTTTGTCTATTGTGCCTTTAAATTGAACTTTTACCGGAAACGCGCTCGTGTCGGAATCACAACCGGAAGAAATTTATATAAGTCCTAATACCAAGAAAACACCTAATGAACTTTCCTAAGTTCATAATGTAACATAATTAAGAACTTTTAGTTAACGAAATGGTCCAAAGAAACAATTATACAAAATCAGCCAAAACACAAAAAGTTTTACAAAAAAGGTCCAGGACGACGCACAGAGGCCATGTGCGCCGTCCTGGAGGACGAATTTTGTAATAAATTTGAATTTCTTGCATGTCTCGATTCCAACAATTTTTCAACCAACCAAACTCGATTTTTGACCATCATTACTGCCAAATTACTGTCCCAGTACACCCACTTTACTCTTCCTAACATTTCTTTTCATTTATCATTTTACATATTCATTTTACAAAATAAAACACACACAACACCCATTTTCTCTCTAAAACCTCTCAAGAGTTCTTCACTTCCAGAATATCACAGCCTTAAAACACCATTTTAATCCATACAAAACGTTTGAATCATCAAGATAATCAAGAGGAACCAAAAGATTTCAAAAAAAGGACTATTTTCGTAAAGATTTTTGGCGCTAAATCCGGCCAAAATCATCATCCGAGCTTTTCCTCCGGTAGATTTCTGTCTTTTTTACTATTTTTATACAAATAAACTTTTGCATGTAAGATCTAACGGTTCAAAATAAGTTTTTATACGAATCTATGACTTTTTATGGTCAAAAACGTTTTTGATCGAAATAGTCTTTGGATCCACGAATTTGTAACTAAAAATACTTTATAAACTGTTAAAATGATGTTTTAATAAGTTTAAACCTATTGCATGTCGGAATCTAAGGCTAAATAAACGTTTTACAACAAAAACCCGAAACCACTCGAACCGTGCGCCGTCCTAGAGCATAGAACGACGCATCGAGCCCTAAAAATGGCTTTTGTGCGCCGTTCTGGTGCTCACAGCGGCGCACAGAGCTGCTGTTTTTCCGAAAACTTGCCGTTTTTGTCATTTTTAGCACGTTTAGACTATATTTGACCCACTGACTTTTGACATATAACACCTTGGGACTGAGTTTGGTAAATGTAATAATATTCGAGACATGTATGAACTATTTGGACTTTAAATGAACTAGAATGTGTATATTATTGCATTATAGGTGATTTGTGAGCGGAAGTGATTGTACATTTTTGGATATGAAATTTGGGCGCGGAAGCGCTGCCCAAATTTCCTTAGAAAAATGTGAACCACTTCAGCGAGCAAAAGAACTTATGACTTAATAATAATAGACGTACAAATCGGACTTTTGGACAAAAACGTAACTTTCACCGTTTTGGGACTATTTTGGATTAAACTTAACCTTGACACTTAAAGTTTAATTAGAAACTTAATTATATTATCTCAAGTACAATAACATAATAAGATAATAATAATTCGACTATCTTGGTATTATTAGGCGACCCGTGACTTCCGGCTTCCGCTCCGACCGATTCCCGAGTTCTTTGTCTTCGCAATCCGTGAGTTACACCCCTCCTTACTCTTACATTTTAAGTACTATTTTTGGGGGAAACATGAGATCAAAATCTTTTGTGAACAATATCTTTTATGTGAAACTAATTTATGCCCTTGAACTTACGTATAACGCTTTGGGATCTATTTTTGGAAACTTTATGAACTTGCAACTCTTTGAACTTTTGGAACTTTAATAACTATTGGACTATTTTGGAACTTTGCAACTAATATGCGTAGACAATATCATTTATTCGGATTGGCTTACTTTAGACTAAATAGGTTTGCCTCTTTAGATATTTGATTAGACAATGATAGCTTGATTGTATTTTGGAGCAAAACCCAAGGTGAGGATATAAACGCCGTAAGTACAAACAACCAATTTTTAGAAACATAACGAACAAAATGTCCCGCAATTTTTTTTTGGAACTATTCTCTACACACTATTAACAATAGCCGTTAGTAAATATGGGTATCGATACTTAGGAGCGGTCACTCCTTACTTTAGGGTAGCAACCTGAGTACATATTACTAAGTTCTCGCGAACTCGAACTTTAGACTGGAACTAGGGGCTTGAGCTTGACCAGAATCGGATTAGTGTGCAAAATCTTACGTTATATTAAGCTTAGTGGTTGGTACAACTCGAGGATCATAGGTCTTTATTATTTACGCATATGCTTACTTACTGTCTTACACATGTGGATTAATCCACCACTGAGGTAATGACTACCCATTTTACCGCTTGCTACGCGACTTGAACTTGAACTTGAACTTTTACGAACTTTGAACTTGTCTCGAACTTTTACGAACTCTAAACTCTTGACTTGAACTATTACGACAGTATATAAACTATCTTATGCGATTGCTCATCCGCTTACTGTTTTTTGGAAAACTTGTACTTATATATATATATACTTGTCGAACTTTTATTAGAAACCTTTGTCAACTTATAAACTGTAACTCACTCACTACGTTTTCGTAGTTGACACTTTATCTCATGTTTCAAGAACTAAGCGTAAGTTATGAAGTACATTGCTCGAGCGGGTCAAGCCAATTATGTGAAGTGTACCTTTGGAAGAAGACCTCTATTTTGGGAATTTTTAATTAAAACATTTTATTATGTATTATGGTCTTAAACTTTGAATCTTGGTTGTAACTTTGAACTTTTGTACTTTTCCAACTTTAATCTTAATGACTTGAACCTTTGATTTTAGTGTAACCCGTGAAATGATTCTTTGCTCTTCACATTCCGTGTTTCCGCTTTAGCGGGGTGTGACAGTATCTCTCTTGAGCCAGACTTTGTCTTCCTTCCGTTTAGGTAAGGTGGTGCCGTCGAGAAATCCCTCCGCTTCATTCGTGATGCAATGCATTTCGAGAAATTTTCGCCATGTGGTGTAGTTCATGTCGTCTAGATCGAGAGTGACCGGTATGTGTGCTTTGATGTTAGTTAGACCGTAGTGTTTTTCGGATGAACTAGCTTCTGCCATGAGTATGTGATCGGTTGTTTTGGCGAATGAAAATTGATCGGTGTTGTTTGAAGGTGGCTGAGAAGAAAACGAAAATGATCGGTTGTTATGTTGATGAAGAGGCTCTGATTACCATGATAGAATATGGATGATTATATTAACTTCATCTGAGGAAGTAATGCAAATGATTGTGTATATTTAGTGTCTATCTCATACAAACTCCAAAAGCACACACATATAGAGGTGCAAACCGGTCACCGGTTTTTTTCGAAGCTCGCCGGAAAACCGAAACCGGTTATGCCAGAAACCGGTCACCGGAAAACCGAAACCGGTCACCGGAAAACCGAATCGGTTAGATCGGTTAGAGGATTGGATGAAGACCGGTTAAATACCGGTTAAAACGCCGGTTAAAACCGGTTGGACAAGAAAACCGGTTAAAACCGGTTGGAGAAAGATTTTATCATACGCTGCTGCGCTGCCATGTTTTCCATTGAAGAAGAAGAAGTAGTAATTGGGAAAAGACAAAAAATTACTTCTATGAAGTAATAATTGGGAAGAAGCTGCAATATTATTATATAATTCCTTCATAAAGTAATAATTGGGAAAAGACAAAAATGCCAATGTTTAACATTTCCGTTACTTTTTGTGAGATTCCGTTACTTTTCGTCAGATTCCGTTACTTTTCGTCAGATTCCGTTACATTCCGTCAGACTCCGTTAGATTCCGTCAGACTCCGTTACTTTTCGTCAGTGACCGTTAGAAATCCGTCAGTGACCGTTATATGTCCGTTAGGAGCGGGATTTTTGAGTTTTCTTGAGTTTTTTGAGTTTTTTTGATTGCCTATATATACCTCTACTAGATTATGTTCAAAATACACCAAAATCTCAATTCTTCATCTCTCTAAATCATCCAAAACTCACAAAAATCACATAAAACTTACAAAAAAACTATATATATTCTACTTTTTTCTTCCAAAAACACAAAAAATATACTATTTTTCTCTCATTCTTCTCTTAAAAATGGAATCCTCACAATCACAACAAGCTTCCGCTTCCGCTAGTAGCAATGTTCGAAACATCAAAGTTTACACTAACGACGATATAGCGAAAATCGTACCAACTACTCGTAACAAGGATGTTTGGGCTTTTTTCGATTTGTGTATCATGAAAGACGGGAATGAAAGAGCTCGTTGCAAGAAGTGTGGGAAGTTTTTAGGCTCTAATTCAAACTCAACACTAAAAACTCACAAAAACGGGGCATGTAAAGCGGTTTTAGAAGGTTCACAATCGGAACTTGGTAATGATGGGAGCGTATTTATATACGATAATGATGCGGTTCGAGAAGCATTTACGAAGTTTGTCATTCAAGAGGGGCTTCCATTCAACCACTTCGACAACCAACGACTTACGAAAATTATCAAACAAAGGCTACAACCGCGATACACACAAGTAAGTCGTACTACCCTTAGAAATGATGCGTTTAAATATTGGGAAAAGTCTAAAAATGACATAATTAAGGGTTTTCGAAACTATAAACATGGGGTAAATATTACTTGTGATGTTTGGACCGCACCACATGGTACGGCAAATTCATATTTAGCCGTAACGGCCCATTGGTTTCATGATGACCAAGATCTTAAATCTTGGTTATTAATGAAACGTACAATTGCTTTTAAATTGTTTGGTTATCCACATACGGGAAATAATTTGAGAAAAATATTACATGACACACTAGTTGAATATAGTTTAGACGATAAAGTTTTTACAATTTCACTAGATAATGCGTCAAATAATACTAAAGCGATGAATTTTCTTAAATTACGTATAAAACCAATTTTAGATGGCGCTTTTTTTCATTCTCGTTGTGTTGCTCATGTTATAAATTTGTCCGTGCAAAGTGCATTATTAATATGTGATGGTTTACGTCAAAAATTTAGAAAATTATTAGTAACTATATATAGTTCAAGTAACGAACGACAAGCTAATTATAAACGTTTTCGTAAACAATGTAATGAAATTCCCCTAGGACCTTGCTATGATAATAATACTAGGTGGAATTCTACCCATACTATGTTTGAAAATATATTACGACAACGTGATACTTTAAATGCTTTCAATGACCTTTTAGTTGAAAAAAATAAGTCCGTACCTATTTACGAATATGAATGGGATCGACTAAAAGAAATGACTTCGTTTTTATTAGTTTTTAAAGAGGCTACGACTATCTTATCGGGTGTATATTACCCAACTAGCCCTTTAGTTCTAAACCAAATTTGGATTATGACCGAAAAATTAAAAGAATTTGAAATGTCCGAATATGTTATGTTTAGAAAAGTGGTTAGAGTTATAAAAAAGAAGTTTATAAAATATTTTAAATCCTTGCCATTGGTTTTTACTTGTTCCGCCGCACTAAATCCTTGTTTAAATGTTGGCGGGGTACAAAGTTTAATGAAATCAATTTTGGAAAACTTAGGCTTACACTTTGACCCAAACCCGAAATTTATTGAAGAAGAACTAAAAAGATTTGAAGATAATTTTGATGCATTATTTGCTATATATTGTGATAAATATAATCAACAAAGTGTTCCTATTATTAACCAAATGTGGGAGGGAGCGGGATCATCTTCGAGTCAAACTAGTAGTCAAAACTTAAATATAAACCTTTATAATGTTTTACTCCAAGACTCTATAAAACGTCAAAGAACATCCGCTCCAACAAGTGAATTGGGACAATATAAGGCTACAAATTTCTTTACCACTCTCGGTATTGATGGATTTGTTAGTTTTGACATTTTGGCTTGGTGGAAAGAAAGAGAAATACAATTTCCCATTTTAGGCGCTATGGCTCGAGATTTATTAGCCGTACAAGCTACGACGGTAGCTTCCGAATCGGCCTTTTCCGTTAGCGGTAGAATAATATCGGAAAGAAGGTCAAGACTAACCCCTCAAGCCGTGGAAGTTTGTGTATGCTTGAAAGATTACTTGGACGGGGTCGAAAGGATACAAAATGTAACAACATTGGAAGGCCCATTATTAGAAGACGTTGAAGAAGGAATCGAACTAGAAGAAGTCGAAATGGGGATTTCACCTACAACTACCGAAACCGAACTAGACGAAGGTGAATTTGAAGATTTTGAGGTAGAGGAGGAAGACGAAGAAGATGTAGTAGTAGTAAACGACGAGTAGTTAAGTATATTCGGGTGATGGCAATGCCGAAGCTCGATATACTTAATACACGATCGAAATAAAACTTATGTTTGTCTTTTATATTTTTAGTTGTAATTGTATTATTTAAACTTATGTTTGTATTATTTTATAAAACTTATGTTTGTATTATTTTTAGTTGTAATTGTATTATTTAAACTTATGTTTGTAATATTTTTAGTTGTAATTGTATTATTTTATAAAACTTATGTTTGTATTATTTAGAATCCGAAAAAAGCCCAAAAAAAAAACCGATTAAAAAACCGGTTCAAAACCGAAAAAACCGATTTAACCGAAAAAAAACCGGTTTCAAAAAAACCGAAAAAAACCGAAACCGAAAAAAACCGGTTTTTTTTAACTGGTTTTTTTTTAACCGAAAACCGATAAAAACCGGTTTTGTTGCACCTATACACACATAAATAACATAGTACATGACAAAAGGCCTAAGCCCAATAATATATACATGGGCTATAACAATACGTCTAATACATTTGACGAGTCTCCTAGAGAAGATGTTCGATTTAATTGGGTTAAGCTTGTTCTACGTGATGACATTATTAGAATGAGATTGGTCGGAGATAATGGTTTTGGCGATGATAAACTTATTTATTTTTTTGTCATTGTAGCCATAAGAATAAATCAATGTAAACCTCAATAATTAGGTCTATTAAGCAAACCAAAATTACTAACCAATTCCATTAAATTTTGGGCTTCAAAATCTGTTGGCCCTCCTCCAAGCCCAACGATAGGACATTATCCCATTCATCATAAAGCATCTATCATTCACGTAGACATTTTTTTTTCTAGACTAAACAAATCTAGTTGCTAACCCAGTTATCAAGTGTCTTCACCATTGCAGACTTTCTTTTTAAATAAGGATTGAAGGATAATGTCAATGTTTGACAATTCTTTATCCAAATTACTATCGAGTTTGAAAGATAACTTAAATAACTTTACCCACCATTTGTGTCATGAATTGATTGAATAAATTTTACGCTATAGAGCATTTGGTGTCATGACTGTTTTTTAAATGAATGGTTAAGATTGTATTTTTTATAAGTTTTACGGGGAAGAAATCTCGTGTGATGACTAGTGAACCGTATGCATCAAACGGAGCTGGCTTGTCCCCTGGAAATTGATTTATAAGATAGATGTCGATTTAAAATATATAAAAGTATAATGAGTTTGCAGTTGACCTTATAAATCATTGTTGAACACGATTTTGCTTTTAAAGTGAAATGATTACGACAATAAACTCCCACGTTATAGCTTATAACTCAATTGCCCACCTCTTGAACCTACTTTCTTTCTCTTTTAAGTCATGTGTGTTTTGTATTCAAACCTATCGTCTTTTATATTTCGACTTGATCAATGATGGCTCATGAGTTTGGCCGATTACTCTTACTATGTATCTTTATAAACTTCAGAACATTTGTTGTCTCTTACGAACCTCAAGTCCCATGCTACTTCATATTTGGAGACTCTATGGTCGATAGTGGCAACAACAATCAACTCGCAACAGAGTGTAAAGTTAACTACCCACCTTATGGGATCGATTTTCCAGAAGGCAATACTGGACGGTTTACCAATGGTCGAACCTTGGCAGACATTATCGGTCTCTTTCTTTCTCTCTATCATTAAGTTTGTGAATTGCATTGCATTTTCATACATAAATTGGAAAACTAATAGAAATTTATAGATAAACTTATCATTTCTTCATTATTATATGGAGCTACGTTGTTTGAAAACAATATGTCATGAATAGTATTGGTTTGCTTGCTCTTTTTTTTTAATATTCAGTTTTAACCTTCATCAGAAATTTTGTCGTAGACACACGTGAATAAGACCAGTTAACGGGTAGAGGAAAACACACTGGTTTTGTTAAGTAATCAGTCCCTTTTAATTAAAATGCCGGTTTCTTTGAGTAGCTGGTGTCTTAAACTAAAAGAGACCATTGTGTTATAATACTAGCAACGTATATACCAAAGAAGTGGTGTATGGCAAAAAGAAAAGGATTCTATATACAACGTATATACCGAGGGAAAGAAAAAATATATGTAGCAAAATAGGTACGTACCCTTGTTTCCGTCTTAGGTTTTAGCGTATTTGAGCGGTAAAATGGTCTATATACAAAAAGAAGTGGTGTATGGCCAAAACAGAGGGTGTAACCTGAATCGAATGGTCCCTATGTACTTATAACCTATCGTATTAAACTGATTGATAAATTCACTTATCCCCCAAACTAACAAAACCAACCTTACTTTAAACCAAAAACCATATCAAATGCATATAATAGTATAAACTGAAGCCAAAAAAAGAAGAAGATATTTTCTTCAGTTATAATGTCTTCTATATTGTGCATACCCGATTTCGGATTCCTAGATGAGCCACAGAATGAACATCAATAAACAAACTACTTGCATACTATTTCAGGTCACCTTCTAGGTTTCCGTAAATTCATTCCACCATTTGCTACTGCAAGTGATGAGGAAATCAGCAAAGGTGTAAACTATGCCAGCGGTAGTGCTGGAATTCGTGAAGAATCAGGAAGTCATTTGGTAATTAATCCACCGGTTACGGTTTTTAATTCTCTTAGAAATTACCATTTGAATTAAGGTATCCATTTTTCGTACAAATAATAGGTTGTTATACAAGTACTTTACCAATGATCAGAACGAACAACCTGTATATAAATAAATGACGTTTGTTGATCATTTTTATTGCTTGTAACATTTTATTTGAACATATGATTAACATTGACAACTTTGTTTTATTTTATTTTTGTCACAGGGTGATAGGATCAGTATGGACAGACAATTAAATCATCACAAGTTAATAATTTCGAGACTTTCCCATTTCCAAAATGATGCGGAAATTCTAAAAAAATGCTTCTACCTTGTTAATATAGGAAGCAACGATTACATCAACAATTTCTTCCTGCACGACATTTATAATACTAGCAACATATATACCAAGGCCGAATATGCGAAAGTCCTTATACAACAATACTCTCAACAACTAAGGGTACACACCTATTTTTCTACATATATGTTGTCTTTCGCTTCGTATATATATTATTGGCTGACTCTCCTGATATGGATTTGTTCATTCTAGATCTTCTTCCCTTTCGGGTATTAATAGATATAAAACATTATGGTTTACTCTTTATTATCTAGTGACTTTTTTGTATGAAACTATTGGGATCTGATTGCCAGACGTATGACAGACGTTGTATACTCTGGGAGGTAGGAAGATAGCTGCCTTTGGTCTTGGTCAAGTAGGGTGCAGCCCGGTTCAGAAAAGAAGGTTTGGCACCAATGGGAAACCGTGTGTTGAGTCCATCAATGATGCAGTAGCACTATTCAATGATAGGCTTTTCGCGCTTATTGAGGAGCTCAACAACAACATCTCTGATGCAAGATTCACTTTCATCAACCTTTCCGGCATTTTATCACCGCTAGGAGGTAAAACATGAACAATACTGATACTTATGCCATAACGGGACAACCGCTTTCATTGCTTAACTAAACTGTATAACTCAACATTACAGTTACGTGTGACCATATATGGAACCGTTATCAACACTTTTGTTTGAAATTAAGAACATAACTTTTTTAAAGAAGTTAGATATGTTACAACGCAATTCATTAGTGTTCTAAAATCCGTTTTGAAAATTTCAGATGTACCCATTCCAAATGCTCCTTGTTGCCAAGTAAGGGACGATTGGCAATGCATTCCCAACTCAGATCCTTGTCCTGTTCGGGATTTGTCTATTTTCTTCGATGGCTTTCATCCCACTGAAATTGCTAATATAATAATTGCAACAAGATCATATACAGGGTTCTCATCCATCGACGCTTATCCATATGATATAAGTCATCTTGCTCGACTTTAGTAGTAAATATCAGTACATGATACAACTTCTGCCTTCTGATGCAAAATGTAACCATGATTAACTTGTAATATACATATATGCATTATAACTGTTTATATTTAGAACACAAGGAAATAGATTTTTCCTATATATCTAGGGAAAAATGTATTGGAATGTAACAAACTTAATTTGTTCAATTTGCTATTATGTGTATTCAACTTTCAAAACCTCTATTGTATGTATTCAACTTTTTTATTTTTTTTTTTACAAATGATGTAACGGACCGGATTTTTGCTGACGTGTAACCGGTATAAATTTCTCAAAAAAACCGGTTCTTACATTACTTGTGTAAAAATAAAAATCGAATTCACAATATAAAGCTTTTGAGAGTTGGATACACATAATAGCAAAATAGTCAAAGTTTATTGCATTCTAGTGCACTTAACCCTATCTATTAATCTATTTTCAAGATTCTTTTAGCAAGAAGAAATATACTATAGTTAACTATATTGCTCAATTTTATCATATGCAAATGGATACGAAGTACATGGTTCAGTATCAAGGGTTTAAAACTTCAAATATCATAGAGAGCTTTTTGATTATTTTTCACTGGTATACACGTATCATATATGTGTGCCACTGGTCCCTATTCCAAAACAAATAGAAACCAGTTCAAAGAGATTAGTGACTGTTAGAAGTTTAACACGTGATAATGATATTAAGGATCCGAAAAATATGATATAGAACACAAAAGATTTAACATGGAAAAATACTTTATAATTATTATTCATCTCCTTCAAAGCTCCTTTATCTCTTCAATAGTGATATCTTCATAATCATTCATCTCCTTCAAAGCTCCTTCATCTTCTTCAAGCAATTCCTGTATTTCAAAATTCAAAATATCACCAATAACATCAATGTGAAAACAAGTGTCATCATAAGAATAAGAATGCTTTAAAGAACGATCTACTGTAAATACAACTCTTTCCTCCCCAACTCCCAAACAAATTTTCTTGTCCCTAACACGAATGATAGCATCTGTGGTATGTAGAAAGGGTCTACCTAAAATCAAAGGTACCTTGCTATCATCTTCCATTTCTAAATTGACAAAATCAACGGGAAATACAAATTTACCTACTTGCATATTTTCGGCAATACCTAAAGGGTACTGATTTGAACGATCGAAGAGTCTAATACTCATACAAGTAGGTTTTAATGCCCCTAATTCCAATTTAACATACAATGAGTAAGGAATAAGATTAATACTAGCTTCTAAATCAGCTAATGCCTCACAAGTCAATGTTTTACTCAAAGTACAAGAAATTAGAAAAATCTCTTGGTCTCCTAACTTTGGTGGAAGCTGGTTTTGAACAAGTGTCGAACACTCTGCATTTAAAAACGTAGGTGGAGCTTCCTCCAATTTCCCTTTCCCAGTCACAAGCTTTTTGGTAAAATTTTCATAATTTGGCATCCCTGAAATCAAATCAACTAAAGGAATGCTCATGAGCACAATCATATACACAATTTACCGTACTTCTCCTTCCTCAAACGTCGAGGGAATGGGACTTTCGGCTTGTATGTCTTCAACTGAGATGACACCACCGGTGGTGGTTGAACAGTTGGAGTAACTTCGGGTTCCTCTTCATCTTCACTTTCCTCTAATTCAACATTAAGTTTCTGCACAACTGGATTAGTAACACCCGCATAATCATTATAATTTCCATAAACTTTACCCGACCTTGTAAACACTGTATTCACATGCTCGTTTAGTGTTAGGAGGTTTATATTTTTGTCCTGGAGTGTTCGGAAATGGTTTCCTTGGGTTTTGTTGTGTGTTACTCGACAAGTGACCAGTTGGCCTAGCAGCATGTTGATCACTTAATCTCTCAATTCTTTTCTCCAAATCACTAATAGTTGCTTGCTGATTTCTTTGTCCTTGCTCCAATTTATCATTAAGGACTTTAAATTGGTTGTTTATGGCTTCATTTTTCGCTGACTGAGTGTGAATGAAGCTTTTCATCATATCCTTATTCCTGTTCGCTATGTTGTTGATCAGATGATCCCAACTGTTGTTGATTGTGGTTTTGGTTCTGATTCTGATTATTCCTTGGATACCTGTTTGGAGAATTTCCAGAATTGTTAGAATTATTATTATTATAACCAGATTCAGAATTACCCGAATTACAGTTATGAAATCCAGTTCTCTGAAATGCTCCTTGGTACTGATTTTGCGCGTACTTTACATCTTCATTTTCGACTTCTCATCTAACATCACAATCTTCAGTGTAGTGCATTTCCCCCTCAATAATCACACCCATTTGCCATCACAGATATCCTTCCCGACTCTACTAAATTGTCTATCTATCCTTGAGAAATTATTATCTTTTTTATTAGATAAGGACTTGATCTCAACCATCATTTCTACATTTCCACTACTACTCTCAGCGCTAGCAACAACCTTTCTTCCACCTCTATCTCTACCATTCTGAATCTGTCCTCTAGATAAATCCATTAACAGCTGGTCTTCCATCATCTTGGTAGCATCGTTGGTGGACTTGTATAAGAAACTTCCACCCCTAGCTAAATTTAACTCCCCCTGCGACTGTCTGTTCAATCTATAAAAGAAAATCTCAATAATCTGCTCTTTATCTAACCCATGCCCATGACAACCTCTGAGCATATCCTTTAGTCTACTCCAAGTTTCAACAGTGGTTTCTCCATCATCTTTCCTAAAACCTCGTATATCATTAATCAATAAGCTTCTTGCCAAATATGGTCGAAAAAATCTTGAGACAAATGCTTCCCTCAACTGTGTCCATGTTTGAATGGTGTTCTACTCTAATTCTTCAACTAGGTGAGTGCCTCTCTCGTGAGAGACGATGGAAACAAACTTAGCTTCACATTATTTTTCATTCCTGCCTCGTAGTTAAACATCTCACATAAGTTAACAAATTTTTCCACATGCTTATGTGGATCCTTTCTCATCCGACTGTCAAAATAATTATCTTGGATCATATTCAGATGATGACCATTCAATGAAAAATCACCCCCCATAGATGGAGTACGAATCTTCGAACCCGGTGTTGGCGTTACTGCCCTAGGTCTCTAATGCATCGTTACATCTAAAGGATCACCCATTTTAATTTCTGGTTCTATAGTTTTTTCATCCTCAAAAACTACCTCTACTTCCGAATCTGAATTGTTTGAATCCTCGAAATAATATCCTTGATCCTCCGTTTCTAACTTAACCGGTGATGGTGGTATAGTTTCTGGTTTCTTGTTTCGTCTTTTGGAAACTCCTGGATTTGACGATGGAATTTTGAGCGGTAACCTAGAAGACCTTGTGTTCATCAACTACCTGTAATCTCTACAGAACACAATTAAAAATCGTCAAAAGCACCTGATAAACAATTAAAGTAACTTTCAAGTAAATAAATCTTGAATACCTATGATTAATTACTAACAGTTTACATAAAAGATTTAACAATATTCAAAAACTGATTACAATTTGTTTTTCGATTAAACATAAAACGAGTTCAACACCTACATAATTAAACCACAACCTTCATAATCGATCACATCATTCAAGTAAATGTAATATGATTTAGCTACTCATAACAATGAAAACGCAAAACAATATTATTTAATGAAACATCTTCTTATTAAAAGTAATAACGAAAGGATAATAAGCACGAATGATTCAAACGATTGAACAATGAAATTCTTGAAGCTAAAATCACCAAAAAAATCTCCAAAATTCGTAGGTCAAAAACTAGGGTACCAAACTCTCTCCCAAAACGTTATATATTAAAACCTACAAATTTTTTCTCTTTCATTAAATGTGACGGCAGCAGCAGGTCCAAAAACCCGTGTAACGGGTGGCCCATTCAGGGGATGGCCAACCTGCGGGTGATTTTACGTTTATTCAACTGCTTCTATTTTCCTTGCTCTTCTTTTGCCCACAAAAAGTTCCTGACTCTCATTGTGTTAACGGGAACTAAACAAAGTCTCGTTTTCTTCACTTTAAGCTCCAATTATGCCATTTTCGCTCAAGAACTTCGACTTAAACATGTATACCATTTTTATACCAAAATTGCCCAAAATTTCCTAAATCCGTTATGAACCAAACTATAAAAAGACCAATATGGTATATAATAATATGCATAAAAGATGTGATATCAGTGTTCCTTCACATATGGATTGTTTAATTGAGAGGCCCTAAACTAGGTGTATTATGGTCTGATGTGCGAAATCTGGTTTTCCAGATGTGCAAAATCTAGTTTTCTGAAAACGCTTACTCTAAATCACAACACCGGTCAGTGTACCCTTATCGGTTGTAATATAGTTTAGGTAAGTTCGGGTTCGAACACAGGGACTATGTTAAATTGAGTTATTTAGCTTGATAGGTAACTAGTAACAAGTGGGGGGTTTTGTAATTAAACTAACAATAATAACGATTAAAATTGGTTTTAATTCAAGATTTGATAAGGACGCGTGCTTGGACCGTTCACGAATATATGATCTTTCCTAAGTATGAAATGCTGATAAACTTCTAATTTAAAACCAAGTGACTTTCGAATATAGTTAACACCCCAAATAATTGTGCATAAAGTATCAAGCCGATGTGTGAGAATTAATTTATAAACTTCCTTTCGAATAGTTTACTAGTCAATAAACCGGTTTCTCTTATTTTATCAACTAGCGTTTGTGTTTAACCTTACTTATTTCAATTACTATTAACGATTCCTTTTGAATACCTTTAATTTCTTTCAACTATAGACCGATTGACATATTCATTCTTATTTTAACAAAATCGCGAGTTCCTTTCGAATACCCGGTGTTAAACAATAACATAAGCAATTTAATAATTTCTTAAAGCTTAAACCCAATCGGATCCCCAATTAACCAAACACACATCAATCAAGCAATTTCATACTTAAAATTAACCATACAAACGATCACATATCCAAGCAAACGTATAAGAAAATTAGTTACTCATGTTGATAACGAAACACATAATATATGAAAAAGACATAATTGCATTGAAAGAAAATGGTGAATAAGTTTAATACGAACCGAAACAAGACTTGCAAATGTATCATATGAAAAACTGAAATTTGTGAAAATAGCTTAATGGTTCCTTCTTCAAACTTCAAGATTATGATGCTAATTGCTTCTTCTCCTCTCTCCAATGATCCGTAATATCATGATCATGATAAAACTGGTTCTCTCTCTTAATAATGCAGTAAAAAGACCTCCCATGCTCAAATGAATGGCAATTAAGACAAATTCGTAACAGCCAAAAGTCAGGCGACTGCATCGTAGCCATGAGCCACTGCGTTGCAGTCCCTATTCAGCGAGCTCACAAAGAAATTCCACCATTGGCTACGTCGCACTGCTTATGGGCTGCGGTGCAGTCAGGCTCTTGCGGCTTCCAAACATTTTACTTCATTCCGTCCTCGTGTTTTTACGTCCAAACTTAACTCGTTTTGCTTTAAATGTGTCCAAATACCTAAATACATATTGTACACGAAACATAAGTAAAAAAGGGTCTATCCATTACATTTTGGACTAAAAACATAACAAATATTGCGATGCTATAATCATAGAAATAAGCGATATCATTTTCCGAAAATGTTTACTCTAGATTACAACACATGGCAGTGTACCCTTATCAGTCGTAGTATAGTATTGGAAAGTTTGGGTTCGGACACAAGGACTATAATAAATTGAGAATATAGATTAACAAATAAACACGTAAAAATTGGGGTTTTTGTAATCTAACTAAACATAATGATTTAACGATTGTTTTATATCAAAAGAAAAGAGACGCTTGCTTGGACCTTTCACGAATGTATGACCTTTTCTAAGTAATGAAATGTTTGATCTACTCCTTATTTAAAACCAAGTTCCTTTCGAATACCGGATGTCTAAAATTACCCAAACGTGAAACAACTTCTTTCGAATATGGTTATCACCCCAAATAATTATGCGTTAATAATCAAGCCGATGTGCGAGAATTAATCTTGAAACTTCCTTTCGAATAGTTCACTAGTTTGATAAACCGATTTCTCTTATTTATAAACTAGCATTTGTGTTTAACCTTAGTTATTTCGATTACTATTATCGTTTCCTTTGGAATACCGATAACTTTTATCAACTATAGACCGGTTGAATAATTCGTTCTATAATTTTGTAAATTCCCGAGTTCTTTAAAAATACCCAAGTTTGTTTACCAATAAAGAACATAAGAAATCTAATAATAAAATTAAAGATCAAACCAAAATGGACTTGCAATTAACCAAACACACCTATCAGACATTGATGTGTGAAATCTAGTTTTCTGAAAACGCTTACTCTAGACTACGACACCGGGCAGTGTACCGTTATCGATCGTACTATAGTATTGGCAAATTCGGGTTCCAACATAGAGACTATATTAAATTGAGTTATTAGCTTGATAAGTAACAAGTAACAAATTGGGGGTTTTTATAATTAAGCTAACAATAACAACAATTAAAACTGATTTGTGATTAAAGATTTGATAAACACGCCTGCTTGGACCGTTCACAAATATATGATCTTTCCTAAGTATGAAATGTTGATATACTTCTAATTTAAAACCAAGTTCCTTTCAAATACCGGATTTCTCCAATAACCCAACCGTGCAATCCTTCCTTTCGAATATGGTTAACACCCCAAATAATTGTGCCTAAAGTATCAAGCCGATGTGTGAGAATTAATTTATAAACTTCCTCTCGGATAGTTTACTAGTCAATAAACCGATTTCTATTATTTACTAGTCAATAAACCGATTTTTATTATTTTACTAACTAGCGTTTCTGTTTAACCTTACTTATTTCAATTACTATTAACGATCCCTTTCAAATACCGTTAATTTATATCAACTATAGACCGGTTGACATATTCATTCTTATTTTAACAAAATCGCGAGTTCCTTTTGAATACCCGGTTTTAAACAAGAACATAAGCCATTTAATAATTTCGTTAAAGCTTAAACCCAAACAGATCCCCAATTAACCAAACACACATCAATCAAACAATTTCATACTTAAAATTAACCATACAAACGATTACATATCCAAGCAAACGTATAAGAAAATCAGCTACTCATATTAATAACGAAACACAGGATAGATGAAAAGTTCATAATTTTACCAAGTGTTTGATGAAATGCCAATGTCTAAATACCCAAATTGAAATGAAATTGAAGCCAATAGTGGGATGAATTTCTTCAAGATTCTCCTTCCCAAAAGCTTCAAGAATGGTGGTCTCCCTTTGTTGTCTTGTTATGGTGATTCCTGTTAAGAATAATGATAATTATGATGGATCCCTTTCTTTCTCTCGTGCAGTAAATAAATCCCTCAAAGAAAAGACTCCTCATTTCCCTTTATTGATTGTAATTAACTAACAACATAAAAAATCCCGAAATAGCCACTGTGACGCAGTGGTGGCTCAGACCACACCATTATGTCTTTTACTTTTTTTTTCTCGCGTTATCTTGGCATATCTTGACGTTACTTCCCATTCCAATGCTAAATACCTAAGTACATACTTTTACACAAAATGTAAGTACAACGGACATATCCATCACGTTTTAGGCTAAAAACATAATAAATATCGCGAATAAAAATGTATATAATTGAGCGATATCAAACATTTCATACCTAAAATCAATTAACACAAACAATCACATATCCAAGAAAACGTATAAAGAAATTACCTATGCATATTATACTGTGAAACATAAATTAGATTGAAAAGTCATAATTGTACCGAATGGATGATGAATGATTGAGTCTAAAAGCTCAATTTGAAATGTAAAATAACCCAAATGTAACTTACAATTGTATAAGATTAAAACTAGCAAACCATTGATGAAATTAGCTTCAAAAATATCTTCCAAAGCCCACCAAATTATGATATTCTCCTTTCCAATGATGAAAATTGTGATAATGGGTGATGATTGTTGAAATTTTGGTTTTGAGGAGTAAATAGAACCAAGAGAAAACTCTTCCAATATAGAAGTTGATGGCCATAAATGAATTTTCGTAACTGTCCAAAAACCCACGACTGTGTCGCAGTCGTAGCCATTGCGGCGCAATCATCATTCGGATTCGCCACATTTTTACTTTGCTTCTTCCATGCATGCTTTTGTCCAATATATCTCATTTTCCTCCAAAAATTATCAAATACCTAAATACATACTTTTACAAAAAACGTGAGTACAAAAGGGTCCTATCCATTACGTTTTAGACTAAAAACATAACAAATATAGCGAGTAAATATTCATATAAATGAGCGATATCATACCCCCCCTCCCCCCCCTACATAAGCATTTGTTTGAACTCAAGCAAATCCAACACAAATTCTACAAATTTTACAAATGATAACCAACCTGTTAAAAATGCATAACCAAACATCTCACGAATTTTTGGGATTAATTCACACAAATCTCTCATTCCTAATCTAAATGTATAAATAATAAGGAATTCTCTTAAATGCTCAGTCATGGTGAGTTTCTATGATAAGGTTGATAAAGTATTGTCTCTCCACCACTAGAGTCTAGGTACAACCACACGGGGACTTTTATTGGGTTATATTGTACAAAGGTTAAGGCATGTTAAAATTTATTATGGAGCTAAAGGGTAAATTAGTAAAAGGTATACAATTAAAATGTAGTATACATCTAAATTAGACTAAACCCGAACTCTTAGAACTTTATCAATTCGAATTGCTAAAACTTCTTCAACGACTTATAATACACTAGATGGAATTACTTTACTTCTAAGAGACTCCTTTTTCTTCTCTCTCTCTCTCTTTTTTTTGTCATCTACATTAGAAAACCTAGTACGGGCAAACTTTACAACAAAAGGCTTACTTAAACTAAACTTTTTCTTTCTTTTCTCAAGACTTAAGTACAACAAATGGCTTCGATATTTGATAATTTTCATGCCATGAAAACTTCTAACTTCAGTCAAACTTTACATCTAAGTAGTGATTAATAACTAAGTTCGGGTTTCTCTAATATGAAAAGAAATAAGGCGGATGTACAAAATTATATAGTGGAGTTATTTGAAATGAAAAAGTTAGGCGCAAAGTGTTTAACTATGGTATCTAATACTAAAAGTAAGTATTACAAAGGGTTACGAGGATTAATCTTTAAAACTGTAACAAGAAACGAATTAGGCTAAGTCAAATGGTTTATTCCTATTTTTCCCCTACCGTTACACCAAATTACACTAAGTTTCCCTAATGTAATGCTCATATATGGTCTCGAGGCGTGTGACTATGTCAAGTTCTAAAGTTATCAACCATCGGCACACTCGTACAAAAGAAAAAGAAGCATTAAAGATGAATGCTTTTAAGGATAAAAAATCTCACTTTTCTTTACGTAGGGTATAATTGTGCTAGGTTATGCAACAAAGTTCTTTCAAGACATGTCATAATTTTTTTTTAAAGACTCAAATGGGACAAAATAAAACGTAATGGATACAAGAAAGGATTAAACTAACTTATTTCCCGAGGTTTCCCCCATACTTGACTAACACATTATCCCTAATGTGTTCCAATAAAAAGAAAAATTAAAAAGAAAATAAAACCCGTGCGTAGTCGTCCGATGTTGCTTGATTTTTCCCGACTTGATTCCACACGGTGCTAAACTTATTGCCAGACTTTTTAAACCTATACACCACAAAGAAAAAAACAAGTTAATTAAAATCACAATCACACAAACAAATATTTAAAATAGTTCAATCTGGCCCGACACGACATAAAAGTAAGTAGTTCAACAAAACCAACACGAAACAAACAAACAGACATGCTGAAATCACCCAACTCGGTGCTTTCATGCCACCGCGTCACAGTGGATGACCATACAGCAGCTAATCCTCATCTTCTTCAGCATCTCCATCTCCTCCTTATCACTCTTCCTCGGGCGGGTTTGGTGGGAACATCGGTGGTGGATTATAAGGATACCACCCACTTGAGGAACCCGACATGCTTGCATGATGTTGCTGAGCCATCGCCTCTAACTAGTTTGATACCTATCCATATGGTATTTAACATATCCACCCATACCGTGCAAATCCATATGCGTACCATCTATCTCCCTGCCAATCCGGAAGATCGCATCCCGCATGCTTCCACCATTGCTTCTTTGAGGTGGAGGTGCTGAGTCTTTTTGTTGTTCCACCACCTCTTCGATGAGTTTACCTGATGGCGCAATTAATTACGACGTAGCCAAGTAATGCTTTGTTATCAATCTCCAACCAATCGTTGGGCTACAAAGTCTTGTGTGTACGGTTGTAACTAGACCTAAGCTTCTTGCTATCTTAGTGATGACCTGTCCGCATAGCATCGGGCTATTGCTTTTCCGACCCGATTCTTTCTCCATCATATAACATGCCAATACCCAAGGTACATTTGCTTACCTTTTCGGATTCTTCAGAGAAAACAATTTCAAAAGCCACAAGTCTTCAATGCACACCTTATCATTTTGAGAAGATCGGTGTAAGAAAGATTAGGCTATCATCTTGTGAACCACCCTTAAAATCGGAGATTTAATGCTTTTGGCCTTACTTACCGATGTGTACTTATGTTTTCCCGATAAATCATACCAAACTTGATCCTTCCTCTTCTCGACTTCATCGGAATTCAACTCGCCCCCTATAACATATGCATCCATATAATCATCATTTTCCTCCGCTTGTGTATACAAACCAGTTAAAACCCCGAATTGAGAAATCGTAACCTTATGCTCAACTCCCCCCAACCGAAAACTTATAATAGGAGTCTTAAAAATCAAGTGTGATTTTGGTAGCTTATCTGTGACAACCACGAATTTCGAGGTATTATTCTATCATTATTCGTGTATCGTTTTATGTATTTATGTTTCGTTTTGACCCTACTATGTATTTATTTCGGTATTTGAGTTTTATGGGCGTATAAGTTTATGAGTTTATTGTATTTATCGAATTATTTGGGTTATATTTATTATCTTAGTATTTTATATGTTTATGTTTTGTCGGGTTAGTATCGGTTGGGTTTCCTCGTCTTTATGACGGACACCGTATGAGAACCTAAGTGCCTAGTAGATATAAATATGTTCGTAAGTTAGTTAGGGTTATTATTACCTTTATTTAAACGATTAAAGTTAACGTTAAATTATATTCCAAAGTTAGCCCTCTAACTGCAAATCCGTTACAAAATTGGTCCTTAACAGACTTAACGTTAAACGTATTACAAAATCAGTCCTTTAACCAAAAAGTTAACTTTCCCCGTCTGAAGGCGCTGCGCCGCACTGCATATATGGTGCGACGCAGTGACCTTATTTTCTTGTTTTTTTTAAAGATTCCCACTATCTCTTTACTCTGGAAACTTTCACAACCACCGAGACAACCCCCCCATTTACTGTCTCTAGGGTAGTTGGGAATTGTCCCAATTGCCCACTTCCCATTTCATTTCATACTATCAAACTTCAATATTCTCTCTTTCAAAACACACACACCACCTATTCCTTTGATTCTCCACCAAGTCCAGTGATTTTATCAACAAAAATACCTCCATTTTCAACTAAATTCACCATACAAACCGGAGCTCTTATCATCTATATTCATCCCTTTTCGTTTCCTTCATTTTGGTAAGCTTTTTATAAAAAAATGTTATGTTTTCTTATCTTTTTCTTTAATCTCGGATTAGATCCATAAACCTTTGTCAAAATGAAAGTAAATACGGTTTTACAACAAGTATTATCTTAAAAGTTATATATAATAATCACCTAAAACACATATATGAATAAAAGGACATTTAACATCTATAAATCCGTATTCTATGTCGAAACTATGGTGGATTTTACTTATGAACCCTGTATTAGACTTATGGACTTGATACCTAGTGAAAACAATCGTTGAAACACTCGAAAACAACACAAAAAAAAATTATGTTTCGTAGCTCACTGCGATGCAACAACAACCTGTTGCGCCGCAGAGAGATGTCACATATCAAAAATATGTTATAAAATTTGCATGGTGCGACGCAACAACGTGGTGTTGCGTCGCAACCCTTATTTCGCCAGCTTATCATATTCATCGTAACAAAACAACGTAACTGATATCGCTCGATTATACGCATATTCTTTCGCGATATTTGTTATGTTTTTGTGTCAAAACGTAATGGATAGACCCATATTTCTTAATTTTGTGTAAAGTTTATGTTTTAGGTGTTTAAACATGTTTTGAGTGAAAAAGAATCATTTTCGGAGTAAAAGATGCAGCTGATAGTAAAACGGATGTATCGGGAGCATACGGACTCGAAAAGACCTCCGGTAAGCGCCAAAACGACCGCAACGAAAAAATCTACAAAACTGGAGCTTCTGACCCCTGAATGCGCAGCATTCAGGGGGCATTGCGCCGCATTCTCATGCCCAGCAGTTATACATGTCATTTTTCAATGCTATTGAAGGAGGGAAGTGAAAGGTTTTTGCTTGGCAGTTCTTAAGGACGATTTTTACACTCTCTCAATCATCTTGACATCAATTTGGAGCCTCATAATCAGTCCCAAATCATCAAATATCATTAGATAATCCTTGGAGATCATCAATCGTAGTAATTTTCGGTTAATCTTAGAAGTAATCTTTTGCAAACTTTCGTTTTTTATCATCATCTAGATACTCATTGCAATCATTGTTTTCATTTGGTATTGAATTTCTTACTCTTTTATTTTCACTTTAATCATGTCTTATTATTATTATTCGTGTTTGATAAACATTATGCGTAGCTAATTTAGTTATACGTTTGCTTGGATATGTGATCGTTTGTTTGATTAATCTAGAGTATGAATTTGTATGATTATGATATGTAGAGGTTAAGGGGATCCGTTTGGGTTAAAACTTTATTTATCTTGTTAGAATTGTTTATACTTTTGTTTGGTAATCTAAAAACGGGTATTCGAAAGGAATCCGTAATTTTTACTAAAATAGAAGCGAAATAATCAACCGGTCTATAGTTGATTTAGAGTTGCGGTATTCGAAAGGAATCGCTAACAACAATTAGAACAGGTAAGTGTTAATACAAACGCTAGTTAATAAATTAAGAGAAATCGGTTTATTGATTAGTAAGCTATTCGAAAGGAAGCTTATAGATTAATTCTCACACATCGACTTGAAACTTTATGCACGGTTATTTTAGGTGTTAGCTATATTCGAAAGGAATAGTTACATGGATAAATAATCGGAGAAATCCGGTATTCGAAAGGAACTTAGGATTTTACATTATAAGTTTATCATCAATTCATACTTAGGAAAGATTACACATTCGTGAACGGTCCAAGCAAGCGTACTTTATATATATTTGAATCACAAATCACTTTTAGTCATTTTTACATTAAGTCTTCCTAAGACTAAAACCCAATTTGTTACATGTCACTTGTTACTTAAAACTATAATCTCAATTATAAATAGTCCCTGTGTTCGAACCCGGAATTTGCCCATACTTTACTACAATAGACAAGGGTACACTGCCCGGTGTCGTAGTGTGACAACCGTCTTATTTCAGGTGAAAACCGCATTCTCTATCTTTGACTTAACTCGAATTTATCTTGTTATTACTTGTCTCGTAATCTCGAGTGTGTAGAATCGAAATCGGAATCACAAAATGAATCCTAATACCAAGAAAACATCTAGTGAACTTTCCTAAGTTCCTATTTAAAATAACCAGAAACTTTTAGCTAACGAAAACACTTAACAATGGAACGAACGAAAAACGAAAAAAAAAAGACCAAAAGCTGCCCTTGGCCGCGCCGCGATGAACCCAGCACTTTTTGTTAAATTTCAAACTTAATCAAATGGACCCCAAACCCGAGCCCAACACTTTGGCTCCTGGTTAAACTTGATAAAAGCCTGTTAAAAGTCCAGAGAAACTGATTTTTAGTCCCTTATAACATCTCATAAACATAACACAAACACACACACACATCAAACAAACACTCTTGCTCTCTCTCTCTAACTTGAAGTTCCAACAAACACCACTCAATTCCTCTTCATTTACAGTAATTTATACTTCAAAAACTCAGAAAAATCAACCACATTAACACACACAAATCGTTCATTAAGTGAGGAGGAAGAAAGGGTTGCACACATTTGGGTCAAAAGTTCATTTTCTAAGCTTTTTGGGTCAAAATCATCAAGGGTTCACTCCAATCATCTTCAAACCACTTTAATCTAGGTAAAAATCCTTCTAATCTACTGTCTTTACAACATATACTCATTGCATGTATCATCTAACACCTAAAAATGAGTTTGTATGGAGATTTTGGGTCATTTATGAACAAAAACGGGTTTTTACAAATTGGATGGTTAGATCTTTAAATTTGTGGTTAAAAACACTAAATAAACTATAAGACATCAATTATCTAAGTTTATATCTGGTTGCATGTCAAAATCCAACTTAAAAACATCAAATTTCTTCAAAAACGAGTCTTGGTCAAAACTGCCTGTCATATGACCGCGGGGCGGTCGTGCTGCTGACAGACTACACAAAAACCTAAGTTTAAACCGTTTTGAATCGTAACGCTAAACTGGTCATTTAAGCACATGTTCAAAACTGAAGTTAACAACTATAATCAGTAGTATGCTTAACTTGTAATCATTCAATCTTGGTATTATTATAGGATTCCCGTGATTTCCGGTCCGTCTCGATTACTCTCCGCACTCGTAGCTCGTCTTTGCAAACCGTGAGTTACAACCCCATTTTATTTACTGTCTTCAAATAACTTTTGGGGGAAACAAGAGATCTAAATAAACTTTGGAACTGTTATGAACTTTGGTACAATTGTGAAACTTATGCTTATTTAGTTTTATGGCTGTTGGCCTATGATAAACTAATGGTTTGCCACCCTTTATTCGGCTTAATGGTTCGCCACCTTTATTCGGCTTTTTGGTTCAAAACTATATTAAACTTATTTAATGCCACTCTCGGCACTCGTATGTACTTTGATTGATCGTATAACTAACGTGACTCTTGAGGGATATAACTAACCATAAGTGACTACTACCAGTTGGAATAAAATGAAACATTAGTGCCCATCTTGCAACACACTATTAGCTTTGATAAGCCGTTTAGTAATTATGGGTATCGATACTTAGGAATTAACCGTTCCTTGCTTAGGCGGCAGCTTAAGTACATATTACTTGATCAGAAATGACTCCCCGTAAGTAGTCGGGGTAAGGGGCCTCACGGTTGTAAATTCGGTTTAGTGTGAACACTTAAGTTATATTATGCCAAGTAGTCGTTATACATGATTTTAATCAATAGTTTACTTATCTTGCGCGTATAAGGTTATACGACTTCCGCAACTATCCTGTAATCAACTGTTTTAGTCCGAACTATTCTTTAAGTATTGTTCTACTTTTAGAAACGTCTAAGTATAGATATACTTAACTCAAAACCTTTTTAGTCGAGGACTAGAAAACTGTAACTCACTCGCTACTTTATTGTAGTTGACACTTTATCTCTTGTTTCAGGAAATCAAATGTAAGATACGAAGTGCATTATGTGGATGGGTCTGGCATATCACGTGAAGTCATGAAACGGGAGAAGACCTATTTTGATTATAGTTTTGGAATTTTGTTAAACAATTTACTATGTTCTTATGTTATGTACTTGTCAAATGCTTGGTTATCTTTAAACTATAAACTCATGTTTTATTCGTAATGACTTGAAACCGTATGTTTTAATTATAACTCGTGTGATGATATCTTGGCTCTTCACATTCCGTGTTTCCGCTTTAGCGGGGTGTGACAGACTTGGTATCAGAGCACTGGTTATAGCGAAAACGGTTTTAAGAATTTTCAAAATTTTTGAAACCAAACTATAACCAAGGCTTTTCAGAAAAATCATTTCACGAGCTTTCAAACTTTAGTAGATTAATTCCGCAATCGCATGGTTTGCTTTAACTAGGCGTAACTTGATCAACTATGCCTAGTTCAAAATAAATTTTGCGAGAACGGAAAGTAATTGCTATTGTTAAACGGTTTTCGAGTCGAAAAATTCCCGGTCTTATCCATTCCCGATTCTCACGTGACTGACCCATACATGCATTTTCGTTACATTTTTCCTTATTCCCTGTACTCACGTAACTTGTTATTCGCAGATCCGACATGTCTCAGTCTTCGCATTCACGATCCCAGTCCCGCTCACGTTCTCGAGTAGCTTCTTCCCACGAAGCATCTGAGGATCGCGCAGCGTCCGAGAGTCAGCGTCACCAGACGACTGACCCGACTGAGGAGAGTTCGTTGGCGATATCCAGCAGCATCGGTACCTCCAGCCCGAGGACCGTGCTACCAGCTGCACCACCGGCACCTGATGCAGCACCACCCCAGCGCCGTGGGCCTCGTGTCGTTATGACGGCACGCAAGCAGGTCGTCCTTCCAGGTCGGCTACCTGACAGGATGGCCGCACAGCAGGCCGGATCGTCCAGACCCACACCTTCACACCTCCCGTTCGGTCATCCACCTCCCGAGGCACCGCGTACCTCCATGCTTGACCATTACTCGTGGGAGCGTCAGCTCGAGCGTGAGGAAATGCAGCGTGCCCGCGACGCTGAAGCAGCCAGGCAGAGGACGCCGCCTACCCCACAGCTACCCCCCCCCCGCCGCTTTCCTGCACCTCCACCGCGAGGTAAGGGGACTTTCAGAGGAAGCCCAGCAACAAGGGCTGCTCCTCTGCGAGGTCTCTGATGCCGCTCATCGGCTAGCGGAGCAGGCATTGCGACACCGAGAGACTGCTCAGGCCACAGCTCGGACTGTGCAACGTCTGGTAGGAGTTTGTCTGATTATGGGGACCATGTTGGCGGTGATTGCTGCCAAGATGCTTTTCGGGAGGCGTCACTAGACGTCTTCTTTTACTTATTGTACTGTAGGCTCGAGTTGTAATTTTCCAGTGTACACAACTCAAAGCCATATCTATTTTATTTCCATATGTATTGTACTTGTATTTCATTCTCATTTTGAACCTTGTATTCAACTCTATGTTATTAATGAATGGAAATTCTACCTTATTATCTATTTGTGCTTTTGTCGTGTGAATCTTTAGTTATCATTAAATTATTTCTCTTGCGTGTGAACTTTGTTGTGTGAATCTCTTGAATCCTGGTCGTGCGTGTTCTATCTGTTCTATTACTTTACTCTTGCGGAATTGTTAACTTGTTCATTGAATTATATTCTTATCATACTCTAATCGTGCATTCTAAACTGAATCTGTTGTCTGTTGTCTGTTGTAGAACCATGGCACCCCGGACCAATGCCAGTATCATCGCTGAGCAAGTCGCTGAGCAGTTGAACGCAGCGATGCCCAACATGATCGCTCTAATCACAGCGGTAATCAATGCCAACGTCAACAACCACCAGCGACAGCAACAGCAACAACAGCAACAGCAGAACAACAACAACAACAACAACAACAACCAAAATCAGAACAACAACAACCAAAATCAGAACCAAAACCAGCACCAAAACCCTCCCGCCTGTAACTACAAAGGCTTCATGGCATGCAAGCCCAAAGAGTTCCACGGCACCACAGGAGCTGTAGGACTTGTGTCCTGGTTCGAGAGCATCGAATCAGTCTTGCACATTAGCAAGTGTGCCGAGGCCGACAAGGTGGAGTACGCTTCATGCGTACTACATGGGAAGGCGTTATCATGGTGGAATAATGTGGTTCGAACCAGAGGGCGTGACACCGCCTATGCTCTCTCCTGGGATCAATTCAAAAATCTCCTGATTGCTGAGTACTGTCCTAAGGGAGAAATCAAAAAGCTTGAGGCGGAACTGTGGGATCACACGATGGTCGGGAATGACATCGAAGGATTTCATGAACTGGCTCGACTGGTTCCGAGACTAGTAACCCCCGAGGAAAACCGCATTGACCGTTATGTTTCCGGTCTCGTTCCCGAGATCCGGGGAAATGTCATCTCAGCTGAACCTCAAACCCTTCAGAGCGCAATCATTCTGGCGCACAGACTCACCAGCAACCTCCTCTCCGCTTCAGCATCCTCCAAGAAGGAAGGAGGAGAGAAAAGGAAAGCAGATCAAACCCCCCGAAGAAGCAACAAGAAACAGAAAACCACCCGCAACTATGCGGTGACTGCACCACCACCACCACCATCTGGGAACCGAAAGTATACTGGGACGAACCCCAAGTGCAGCAAGTGCAACTACCATCACCACGGGAATTGCCCGGTATGTTCAAAGTGCCAGAAGGTGGGGCACTTCGCCAGGTATTGTTCAGATAAAGCAGTGGTCCAGGGTCAGAAGCCGGTGTGCTTTGAGTGTGGGAGCGACCAACATTTCCGTAACGCCTGCCCCAGGCTTCAGAATGCTCAACCAAACCAAGGAGGGCGGGGTCGCGGGCGTGCTTTCGCACTTACCGCTGAAGAGGCCCGGCAGGACCCGAATGCGGTGAACGGTACGTTCTCTGTAAACAACCACTATGCATCTGTATTGTTCGATTCAGGAGCAGAAAGAAGCTTCGTATCCTTAGAATTTAGACCCTTCATTAATATAGGATCTAAGATTCTTAAGGATAGCTTCACCGTAGAGTATGCCAACGGTCAGGAATTTGAGGCTAAGGATGTAATCGTAGGATGTTCAATATGCCTAGCTGATAAAACGTTTCCCATTGATTTAATTCCGATAGAGCTGAAGAGCTTTGACATCATAGTCGGAATGGACTGGTTATCTCGGTTCCGGGCCGAGATCGTCTGTTTCGACAAACTTATTCGTATCCCTCTATCAGACGGCGAAACCCTTGTCGTGCAAGGCGACAAACCGGGCCAACAACTTCGCATCGTCTCCAGCGTTAAAATGCACAAGTACCTCAAGAAGGACTGTGATGCATTCCTAGCGCACGTCATCGAGCGTAAGCCTAAGGAGAACCGAGTACAAGATATCCCTGTAGTCAAGGATCATCCAGAGGTCTTTCCTGAGGATCTACCTGGGCTACCTCCACATCGACAAGTGGAATTCCGAATAGACCTAGTTCCTGGCGCAGCACCGGTTGCCAAGACGCCATACCGTCTAGCACCCCCAGAAATGCAAGAGCTATCTAAGCAGCTATAGGAACTCTTGGATCACGGTCTCATTCGTCCGAGCTCTTCCCCTGGGGAGCCCCAATCCTCTTCGTTAAGAAGAAAGACGGATCCTTCCGAATGTGCATTGATTACCGAGAACTGAACAAACTGACCGTCAAGAACCGATACCCACTTCCGAGGATCGATGATCTGTTCGATCAATTGCAGGGTGCAACTTACTTTTCTAAGATCGACCTCCGCTCGGGTTATCATCAGGTTCGAGTCAGTGAGAACGACATTCCAAAAACCGCTTTGATACGGACATTAACGAATTTCTCGTCATGCCATTTGGTCTGAACAACGCACCAGAGGTGTTCATGGATCTGATGAACAGGGTGTGTCGACCGTATTTGGATAAATTCGTAATCGTATTCATAGATGACATCCTCATCTACTCTAGGAACAAGGAGGACCATGCGAAACATCTGAAACTCATCCTCGAACTTCT
>CAJVGC010000060.1:40891721-40920570 GCA_910822075.1 Senecio squalidus | reverse complement strand
TCTCTCTCTCTCTCTCTCTCTCTCTCTCTCTCTCTCTAACTTGAAGTTCCAACAAACACCACTCAATTCCTCTTCATTTACAGTAATTTATACTTCAAAAACTCAGAAAAATCAACCACATTAACACACACAAATCGTTCATCAAGTGAAGAGGAAGAAAGGGTTGCACACATTTGGGTCAAAAGTTCATTTTCTAAGCTTTTTGGGTTAAAAATCATCAAGGGTTCACTCCAATCATCTTCAAACCACTTTAATCTCGGTAAAAATCCTTCTAATCTACTGTCTTTACAACATATACTCATTGCATGTATCATCTAACACCTAAAAATGAGTTTGTATGGAGATTTTGGGTCATTTATAAACAAAAACGGGTTTTTACAAATTAGATGGTTAGATCTTTAAATTTGTGGTTAAAAACACTAAATAAACTATAAGACATCAATTATCTAAGTTTATATCTGGTTGCATGTCAAAATCCAACTTAAAAACATCAAATTTCTTCAAAAACGAGTCTTGGTCAAAACTGCCTGTCATATGACCGCGGGGCGGTCATGTGACCGCGAGGCGGTCGTGACCGCGGCACGATCATCCCACCGCGAGGCGGTCGTGACCGCGGGGCGGTCATCCCACCGCGGGGCGGTCGTGCTGCTGACAAACTACACAAAAACCTAAGTTTAAACCGTTTTGAATCGTAACGCTAAACTGGTCATTTAAGCACATGTTCAAAACTGAAGTTAACAACTATAATCAGTAGTATGCTACGGGGTGTGACACGTAGTCTAGTTAAAAGCTTATTTTCGGAAAACTAGATTTCGCACATCAAGTTTTTGGCGCCGCTGCCGGGGACTTGATTTAATTTAGATTTTAGCTTTTGTATTTTATTTTGTGTTGGATATTTTTCACGGTATTGTTTGTTAGTGTTGTGTTTTTCAGGATTTATAGGTGGGTGATGTTCACGAGGTCTTATGGGTGTGAAACGTGTGGAGGGCCACAGTACTCGGAGGAATGCTATCGATACCAAATGAATTATCAAAACCGAGTTGGGAATTTCGGTTATGGAGACCAACAAAACGGAAGGTTGAGATATGAGGAAGAGGATGTGAGTTTTAAAGACATGATGAAAGAATTTATTCATGCTCAAGAGGCGCAGAATGGGAGTATTTTTAACTCAATGAAGGTGTTAGACGATAGAATTGAGCAGTGGGAAAGAAGCAACCAAGCGGTTTTTCAAGAATTTGACCGGAGGTTTGAGGAGATGGATGAACTGTTTGACAATCAACCAACGGGTCAAAAACAGATTTCTACCCAATCAAACCCGAGACCTTCAAACGATCAAGGTGGTGAATTTAACCAAGGTTCAAGGTATCAAACACCTACTCAAGGGAAAGAGCAAGTGAATGAAAATTCTACACGATCGGGTTTTAGCTACGCGAACGAAGAGGAGTAGAACGAAACGAAAAACGAAAAACAGGACAAACTTGGTGGAATGCGCCGCATTCCCAGCTTAGTCAGCTCTGTTTGGTTTTCAAACTTGTCTAATGCGGCTCATTCCAATCCAATGCGGGGCATTGAGACCCCGAACCACGAAAATGACCGAAAAGATGAATTAGTGGCAGAGAATCAAGTCGGGAATGAATCATTGGTCAAAAATGAATACGAGACACCAAAACCGGACCCAACTACACCTACTAGCTTGGATATGGAGTTGGCGGAGCTTATTCGGTCGGAAATGGTAGCGGTTGACAACCCGATTAGTGTAGACATAACTTTGGACGATTTTGAAGAGTTATTAGATTTGGGAACGAAACCGGTTGTCACAAAAGTTGAGAAAAAGGATGAAGTCGAAAAGGAGTTGATGCCCGGAACTGAAATTGCGAAAGAAACCGTTGAAAAACGTGGTGGTGAATGTTGTGCAAAGCTTGTCAACAAAGACTTAAGTCCAAAGTTTAAAGGTATACTCGAAAAAACCGTTGACTTTTTTTATATTCTAACTTGTTTGGAAAAAGAAAAGGTTTTGCAAGGTATAGAGGTCAAAGACGAGGAGTATGTGAACTTTGATGATTTCATACATGGGAAACCAATTGGGCATGGTGCTGAAAAGGATAAGTGTGGGGGAGAAGGTGTCTAGTATAGACGATGGAAGGATGGCTCGATAATGCGAGAAACCAAGGAATGGAATGACGCATGGGCCAAAACGCGTGATGAGCTAATTGTATCTAATTATGTAATTCTTTTTGATGATTTGATTTGTAGATGACGAGACGAGCCAAAAACAAGCGCCTTACGGGAGGCAAACCGGGTTTTTAATTTCTTTTCTTTTCTTTTCTTTTACTTTTATTTTGTTTGGTTTTTAGTTTTTAGTTTTTAATTTCTAGTTTTGGAAACGCATACGGGACAATGCGTTAAATACGTATGGGGGGGACGTCGGGAAAATTTGCTTATTTTATATTCCCTCCTATATATCCATTACGTGTTGTGTCGTTTTGTCCCATTTGAGTCTTAATATAAAAAAAAATAAATAAATAAATAAATTAAAAAACGCTTAAACGTAGTTAGGGAAAATGATAGGGGCTTGTATATATAACTTTATTTCGGTAATTTAACGTGAAAATTGTTTAGGAACATCTTTAGTTAATAAAATATTTGTAAGTAAGAATTTAGGTTTCTTAGTTTTAGTTCCTTAAGTTTCCCCGAAAAATCTTAAATCCGGATAACCGCTAGATATCCTTAGTACCGAGCCCTTGTAGTCTCTTGCACCCTTGCGGGGGTAGTTGGGGAATCCTAGTATCACTTAATCCCATATGAGAGTAAGAGGCGAAGAAAAAGGCCATAGGCCTTTCCCGTCAACAAATTGAACTCAACCTCACTATACAAAACCGTTCACTTCAAAGAAAATATAAAATATAAATCTATAGTATTTGAAGTGAACGAAAGTGAGAGGAAAGCTAAATGAAGTGACTAACCAAAAATTCTCAAAGAAAGAAGAACCAAAATGAAGAAATGATTTAGTGATATTTTAAGGTTTCCCCCGAAAGCAAGGCGGTATAGGGGTCGGCCCGAAAGGCTGATCAGTCCAACTTCGGTTGGAGAGTGAGGGAAAAGGGGTGGTTATTTGGACATATCAAAACTAGGGGATAAATTAGGAATTGAAATTAGGAAATTGCGGTTTTTATTTGCTTAAGTAATTTAGTAACTTTTGATGTTCGTAGTCGGTTTACAATCTAGCAATTTCACGCATATACACACCGGAATGTAGTTAAATGTTAAAGCCCGTGATTCCTTAATTTTTCTGAAGTTGTAATATTAGAATTAGTTTGAGTCGGATTTGCTTAGGGACAAGCAAATGCTTAAGTATGGGGGGTTTGATATCGCTCGATTATACGCATATTCTTTCGCGATATTTGTTATGTTTTTGTGTCAAAACGTAATGGATAGACCCATATTTCTTAATTTTGTGTAAAGTTTATGTTTTAGGTGTTTAAACATGTTTGGAGTGAAAAAGAATCATTTTCGGACTAAAAGATGCAGCTGATAGTAAAACGGATGTATCGGGAGCATACGGACTCGAAAAGACCTCCGGTCAGCGCCAAAACGACCGCAACGAAAAAATCTACAAAACTGGAGCTTCTGACCCCTGAATGCGCCGCATTCAGGGGGTATTGCGCCGCATTCTCATGCCCAACAGTTATACATGTCGTTTTTCAATACTATTGAAGGAGGGAAGTGAAAGGTTTTTGCTTGGCAGTTCTTAAGGACGATTTTTACACTATCTCAATCATCTTGACATCAATTTGGAGCCTCATAATCAGTCCCAAATCATCAAATATCATTAGATAATCCTTGGAGATCATCAATCGTAGTAATTTTCGGTTAATCTTAGAAGTAATCTTTAGCAAACTTTCGTTTTTTATCATCATCTAGATACTCATTGCAATCATTGTTTTCATTTGGTATTGAATTTCTTACTCTTTTATTTTCACTTTAATCATGTCTTATTATTATTATTCGTGTTTGATAAACATTATGCGTAGCTAATTTAGTTATACGTTTGCTTGGATATGTGATCGTTTGTTTGATTAATCCAGAGTATGAATTTGTATGATTATGATATGTAGAGGTTAATTGGGGATCCGTTTGGGTTAAAACTTTATTTATCTTGTTAGAATTGTTTATTCTTTTGTTTGGTAATCTAAAAACGGGTATTCGAAAGGAATCCGTAATTTTTACTAAAATAGAAGCGAAATAATAGTTGATTTAGAGTTGCGGTATTCGAAAGGAATCGCTAACAACAATTAGAACAGGTAAGTGTTAATACAAACGCTAGTTAATAAATTAAGAGAAATCGGTTTATTGATTAGTAAGCTATTCGAAAGGAAGCTTATAGATTAATTCTCACACATCGACTTGAAACTTTATGCACGGTTATTTTAGGTGTTAGCTATATTCGAAAGGAATAGTTACATGGATAAATAATCGGAGAAATCCGGTATTCGAAAGGAACTTAGGATTTTACATTAGAAGTTTATCATCAATTCATACTTAGGAAAGATTACACATTCGTGAACGGTCCAAGCAAGCGTACTTTATATATATTTGAATCACAAATCACTTTTAGTCATTTTTACATTAAGTCTTCCTAAGACTAAAACCCAATTTGCTACATGTCACTTGTTACTTAAAACTATAATCTCAATTATAAATAGTCCCTGTGTTCGAACCCGGAATTTGCCCATACTTTACTACAATAGACAAGGGTACACTGCCCGGTGTCGTAGTCTAGTTAAAAGCTTATTTTCGGAAAACTAGATTTCGCACATCAAGTTTTTGGCGCCGCTGCCGGGGACTTGATTTAATTTAGATTTTAGCTTTTGTATTTTATTTTGTGTTGGATATTTTTCACGGTATTGTTTGTTAGTGTTGTGTTTTTCAGGATTTATAGGTGGGTGATGTTCACGAGGTCTTATGGGTGTGAAACGTGTGGAGGGCCACAGTACTCGGAGGAATGCTATCGATACCAAATGAATTATCAAAACCGAGTTGGGAATTTCGGTTATGGAGACCAACAAAACGGAAGGTTGAGATATGAGGAAGAGGATGTGAGTTTTAAAGACATGATGAAAGAATTTATTCATGCTCAAGAGGCGCAGAATGGGAGTATTTTTAACTCAATGAAGGTGTTAGACGATAGAATTGAGCAGTGGGAAAGAAGCAACCAAGCGGTTTTTCAAGAATTGGACCGGAGGTTTGAGGAGATGGATGAACTGTTTGACAATCAACCAACGGGTCAAAAACAGATTTCTACCCAATCAAACCCGAGACCTTCAAACGATCAAGGTGGTGAATTTAACCAAGGTTCAAGGTATCAAACACCTACTCAAGGGAAAGAGCAAGTGAATGAAAATTCTACACGATCGGGTTTTAGCTACGCGAACGAAGAGGAGTAGAACGAAACGAAAAACGAAAAACAGGACAAACTTGGTGGAATGCGCCGCATTCCCAGCTTAGTCAGCTCTGTTTGGTTTTCAAACTTGTCTAATGCGGCTCATTCCAATCCAATGCGGGGCATTGAGACCCCGAACCACGAAAATGACCGAAAAGATGAATTAGTGGCAGAGAATCAAGTCGGGAATGAATCATTGGTCAAAAATGAATACGAGACACCAAAACCGGACCCAACTACACCTACTAGCTTGGATATGGAGTTGGCGGAGCTTATTCGGTCGGAAATGGTAGCGGTTGACAACCCGATTAGTGTAGACATAACTTTGGACGATTTTGAAGAGTTATTAGATTTGGGAACGAAACCGGTTGTCACAAAAGTTGAGAAAAAGGATGAAGTCGAAAAGGAGTTGATGCCCGGAACTGAAATTGCGAAAGAAACCGTTGAAAAACGTGGTGGTGAATGTTGTGGAAAGCTTGTCAACAAAGACTTAAGTCCAAAGTTTAAAGGTATACTCGAAAAAACCGTTGACTTTTTTTATATTCTAACTTGTTTGGAAAAAGAAAAGGTTTTGCAAGGTATAGAGGTCAAAGACGAGGAGTATGTGAACTTTGATGATTTCATACATGGGAAACCAATTGGGCATGGTGCTGAAAAGGATAAGTGTGGGGGAGAAGGTGTCTAGTATAGACGATGGAAGGATGGCTCGATAATGCGAGAAACCAAGGAATGGAATGACGCATGGGCCAAAACGCGTGATGAGCTAATTGTATCTAATTATGTAATTCTTTTTGATGATTTGATTTGTAGATGACAATACGAGCCAAAAACAAGCGCCTTACGGGAGGCAAACCGGGTTTTTAATTTCTTTTCTTTTCTTTTACTTTTATTTTGTTTGGTTTTTAGTTTTTAGTTTTTAATTTCTAGTTTTGGAAACGCATACGGGACAATGCGTTAAATAAGTATGGGGGGGGGGGGGGGGGGGGGACGTCGGAAAAATTTGCTTATTTTATATTCCCTCCTATATATCCATTACGTGTTGTGTCGTTTTGTCCCATTTGAGTCTTAATATAAAAAAATAAATAAATAAATAAATAAATAAATAAATAAATTAAAAAACGCTTAAACGTAGTTAGGGAAAATGATAGGGGCTTGTATATATAACTTTATTTCGGTACTTTAACGTGAAAATTGTTTAGGAACATCTTTAGTTAATAAAATATTTGTAAGTAAGAATTTAGGTTTCTTAGTTTTAGTTCCTTAAGTTTCCCCGAAAAATCTAAAATCCGGATAACCGCTAGATATCCTTAGTACCGAGCCCTTGTAGTCTCTTGCACCCTTGCGGGGGTAGTTGGGGAATCCTAGTATCACTTAATCCCATATGAGAGTAAGAGGCGAAGAAAAAGGCCATAGGCCTTTCCCGTCAACAAATTGAACTCAACCTCACTATACAAAACCGTTCACTTCAAAGAAAATATAAAATATAAATCTATAGTATTTGAAGTGAACGAAAGTGAGAGGAAAGCTAAATGAAGTGACTAACCAAAAATTCTCAAAGAAAGAAGAACCAAAATGAAGAAATGATCTAGTGATATTTTAAGGTTTCCCCCGAAAGCAAGGCGGTATAGGGGTCGGCCCGAAAGGCTGATCAGTCCAACTTCGGTTGGAGAGTGAGGGAAAAGGGGTGGTTATTTGGACATATCAAAACTAGGGGATAAATTAGGAATTGACATTAGGAAATTGCGGTTTTTATTTGCTTAAGTAATTTAGTAACTTTTGATGTTCGTAGTCGGTTTTACAATCTAGCAATTTCACGCATATCTCTATTTTACACACCGGAATGTAGTTAAATGTTAAAGCCCGTGATTCCTTAATTTTTCTGAAGTTGTAATATTAGAATTAGTTTGAGTCGGATTTGCTTAGGGACAAGCAAATGCTTAAGTATGGGGGGTTTGATATCGCTCGATTATACGCATATTCTTTCGCGATATTTGTTATGTTTTTGTGTCAAAACGTAATGGATAGACCCATATTTCTTAATTTTTTGTAAAGTTTATGTTTTAGGTGTTTAAACATGTTTGGAGTGAAAAAGAATCATTTTCGGACTAAAAGATGCAGCTGATAGTAAAACGGATGTATCGGGAGCATACGGACTCGAAAAGACCTCCGGTCAGCGCCAAAACGACCGCAACGAAAAAATCTACAAAACTGGAGCTTCTGACCCCTGAATGCGCCGCATTTAGGGGGTATTGCGCCGCATTCTCATGCCCAGCAGTTATACATGTCGTTTTTCAATACTATTGAAGGAGGGAAGTGAAAGGTTTTTGCTTGGCAGTTCTTAAGGACGATTTTTACACTATCTCAATCATCTTGACATCAATTTGGAGCCTCATAATCAGTCCCAAATCATCAAATATCATTAGATAATCCTTGGAGATCATCAATCGTAGTAATTTTCGGTTAATCTTAGAAGTAATCTTTTGCAAACTTTCGTTTTTTATCATCATCTAGATACTCATTGCAATCATTGTTTTCATTTGGTATTGAATTTATTACTCTTTTATTTTCACTTTAATCATGTCTTATTATTATTATTCGTGTTTGATAAACATTATGCGTAGCTAATTTAGTTATACGTTTGCTTGTATATGTGATCGTTTGTTTGATTAATCTAGAGTATGAATTTGTATGATTATGATGTGTAGAGGTTAATTGGGGATCCGTTTGGGTTAAAGCTTTATTTATCTTGTTAGAATTGTTTATACTTTTGTTTGGTAATCTAAAAACGGGTATTCGAAAGGAATCCGTAATTTTTACTAAAATAGAAGCGAAATAATCAACCGGTTTAGATTTGCGGTATTCGAAAGGAATCGCTAACAACAATTAGAACAAGTAAGTGTTAATACAAACGCTAGTTAATAAATTAAGAGAAATCGGTTTATTCATTAGTAAGCTATTCTAAAGGAAGCTTATAGATTAATTCTCACACATCGACTTGAAACTTTATGCACGGTTATTTTAGGTGTTAGCTATATTTGAAAGGAATAGTTACATGGATAAATAATCGGAGAAATCCGGTATTCGAAAGGAACTTAGGATTTTACATTAGAAGTTTATCATCAATTCATACTTAGGAAAGATTACACATTCGTGAACGGTCCAAGCAAGCGTACTTTATATATATTTAATCACAAATCACTTTTAGTCATTTTTACATTAAGTCTTCCTAAGACTAAAACCCAATTTGTTACGTGTCACTTGTTACTTAAAACTATAATCTCAATTATAAATGGTCCCTGTGTTCGAACCTGGAATTTTCCCATACTTTACTACAATAGACAAGGGTACACTGCCCGGTGTCGTAGTCTAGTTAAAAGCTTATTTTCGGAAAACTAGATTTCGCACATCAGTAACAAAACAACGTAACAAGTATTTTACCGTAACAAGTATTTTACCGTAACAAGATTTTAACGAAGCAATAGCCACTACGCCGCAACAACCCTTGTTGCGCCGCAGTAGGACAAATTTTACCGAAACAACATTTTTACGTAACACCTATTCTTGCGTAACAAAGACCTGTGTAACACCATAGTAGCGTGACAGGAACATGTAACATAACAATTTTGTTCCATACCAACATTTTACGTAACAAAACTGCGAAACAAGTTTGTGTAACAAGGACGCTGCGCCGTAGTAGCTTCCTACTGCGACGCAACTGAGGCACAAATTGGAATTATTATTTTGTTTTCGATATTCAAACTCGTTCACCGCCTTCAAACTTATTATCACTTACTGATTATATTACCCATGTTTATTACACTTATTTATCCAAACGTTTTAAACTCAAAACATATTCATTATCATTAACGTATCATTAACGTATCATTATGTATGCGGTTTTATTCAAAGTTATACATCTTTGATAAACGTATATCTTATCCAATGATCGATTGTATTCACAAACACCTTATAATTATGAGAGAATGTCACAAATCGTCCTTGTGGTTAGGCCCTTTTTCACATATCGTCCTTTTCGGAAAAACTTAGCACAGATTATCCTTTTGTTTTTTGAATTTATCCTCTGTCATCCTTCCGTCCAAATCCGTTTAAATTTTACCGTTAAGTGGCCCCATGTGACAGGCACATGAGGGTAAATAAGTAATTACCCTCTCCACCTGAATTCAAACTTTCTTGTTGTTGTTCAATCTCAAACCCTAAATCATTCTCCTCCATTAACAACAACAACAATAATGATAATGATGATTTTACAAAGATTCAATCACTACTCCAACAAGAAGAAACCCAAACAACCAATAATCTAATCAAAACCCTAATCAAATCAAATGCCATTTTCCCATCTCTTTCTTCCTTCATTTCCCTCCTCGAATCCCTAATCTCATCACGCCAATACAAAACAGGTGGCGGCGTTTAGGATACATCACAACAGATGACTCTGTAGCGCGGCAGTTGTGGCGGTGGTTGTGGCAGCGGCGGAACCCAGGTGGCGGTGGCGGCGGTGGTAACCTGCAAATAATAAATAAGTATTAAAAAATAATATAATTACGAGGAAATGAAGAAGGAATTAGGGGTTTTGTTGATGATTGGTAACCTGCAAATGAGCGATTTAAATGGATCCAATCCGGCTAGAGATAGAGCCTTCAAATCTTTGAGAAGATTGATGATGTTGAATAGCTAAAGACAAAGCTTGCATATGTAACAATTCTTCATCTGTTTGTAATTTTCTTTCTGATCGATTTCCACCCCTAATTCTTCTACTACTCTTTGACCCATTATTGGAATTCTTTGTTTTGCAACTAAATCGATTACCCATTTGAGATTGATTATATAATCGATTAATCGAATCAGTTTTAGTTTCTTTTCAGTGTAAACTATATGGGTCTGATGATTATAACTACATTTTACGCGAATTAGGGAACAAAAATGAATTCGATATCGCTATTCAATGCTTTGAATTTGCTGTTAATCACGAAAAAAGAAAAACAAAACAGGGATAAATGAAAAGACACAGGTATAAATGAATGGTGGGGGTTAAATCTTAAATGATAACACAGAAAAAGACTCATTTACCCTCATGTGCCAGGCACATGGGGCCACTTAACGGCTAAATTTAAACGGATTTGGACGGAAGGATCACAGACGATAAATTTAAAAAACAAAAGGATAATCTGTGCTAAGTTTTTCCGAAAAGGACGATACGTGAAAAACAGCCTAACCACAAGGACGATTTGTGACATTCTCTCTATAATTATAGTATGACGCTGTCTTATGACACAAGTATGTTACATTATTATTTTTAACGTGAAATATTATACATTTCGAACACTATTAATATTATAACATATAACGTTAACGTATAAGGCAAACCCTACTAGACTTAAAGATGCTTAGACAGTTTATTGTATGTATTGCTAGGGCACTTAGGCGAAGGATTTTCTTTTGGATGATTATTACCCAACGTATCGTATTACGTTTTGCTTTGCTAGTCTGTGAGTTATTCGATGCCCCTTTTTACTATTGTTGAACTTTGGGCATGTTAAGCGTTATATTTAAATTATTTAAAGTATATATGTATATAAATCTTGACTATGCTAAGATATGGTGCCTTTAGATAAGTATGGTTGTACTATTCTGTAGCTTGACACGCTGCGTATTTGAGGGTTGTATTTGAGTATCATTTTGTAGCTTGACCCACTACGTATTTGAAGGTTGTATGGTCGTATGGTTTTGTAGCTTGACCCGCTGCGTATTTAAATGTCGTATATGAGTATTATTGTAAGGGTTAGATGTATTGGATTATTTAAAGTTATTGCACATATCGGATTTATGGTTATGATTCAAGGTATTATTTTATTGACGTTATTTATTCGAGTCTTATGTATTTTAACAGGGTCAAAACCATTCAACTATCGAGTATACTTATTGTTTAAAAAATACGAATAATTCACCAACTTTATGTTGACGTCGTATTTTAACGCTTTTCAGGAGATTGAGATTTTACATCGATTATGGAGTACATATTTGATATTGCATTTTGAGGATTTTCGAAAAGACTTGACTAGACGTAGTTCGGTTTCTTTAATATTTGTGTGGATTTCGAAGAGACTTAGCTAGATGTAGTTTAGTTTCTATTTAAGCAACAAATTTGTATTTATATTGTATATATTGTACTCCTAAACCTTATTTAATGTAAACTTAATGTTGTGGTTTTTATTCAATGTAATTTTTCTCTTCTGATACCTATGTTACTGTGCACCTCGGGTTTCCGCCTGAGCGGGGTGTGACATTATCAATCTTGATGCTTAAGTAGAAACCTTGTTGCCTCCCAAAAGCGCTCGTTTTTCCCAAGTCATTAGCTTGAATTCTCATTCCATCCTTTCGTGCCTACTTCGGGTGACACCGGTCCTCCAACACTCTCAAATTCCCCTCGTCCTCCTCGAAATACAACTTTACCCTTTGACTATTCACAATAAAAGAGCCCCTCCTTCCGGCTCGAGTTCCACATAACCCGCCGAGAAAACCCGTCTAACAATGTAAGGACCCGTCCACTTGGACTTCAACTTTGGTTCCTTGAACTTGTATTTCGATTGAAACAAAAAAACCTTATCCCCCTCCTTAAACTCTTTCCTCCAGATTTTTAAATCTTGTATTGCTTTGGTTCGGGCTTTGTAAAGACTAGAAATTCTCATATGCACTCCATCGAAGCTCATCTAACTCATGTAATTTCTAAAACCGAGCCTCTCCACCAGCCAACAAGTCAGTATTGCATTCCCTTAGTGCCCAATAAGCTTTATGCTCTATCTCCATTGGCAAATGACAAGTTTTCCCATACAAGAGTCGAAAAGGAGTTGTACCAATAGGTGTCTTGTAGGCGGTCCGAAATGCCCATAATGCATCCTCCAATTTCCTTGACCATAGAGCGGGATTTTTGTTGACCGTCTTCTCCAATATCCTCTTGATCGCCCTATTCGTGTTTTCCATTTGCCCACTAGTTTGCGGGTGATAAGAAGTAGAAAAACGATGAGTCACCCCATATCTCTTCAACACCTTCTCGAGTTGTGCATTAGCAAAATGGCTTCCCCGATCACTTATCAAAGCTTTCGGCATCCCGGACCTACAAAAAAAACTTTTTAGAAAGTCAATAACCACAACGGCATTGTTAGTGGGTAGAGATTTTGCCTCACCCATTTAGAAACATAGTCAACCGCCACCAAAATGTACACGTTCCGATTGGATGGTTTGAAAGGACCCATGAAGTCGATTCCCCATGTATCAAAAACTTCACACACTTGGATCCCTTGTTGTGGCATTTCATTCATTCTAGTCATCGTTCCTTACCTTTGACACGAGTCGCACGTTCTCACCAAAGTGTGTGCCTCCTTGAAAATAGTAGGCCAATAGAAACCGTCATCGAACACCTTCTTCCCCGTAATCGATGGACCATAGTGTCCTCCCGTTAGCCCATGATGACACTCATCAAGAATCCCCCTAGTGTCCCACCATATACACATCTCCTCACCATGCCATTCGCACACATCCTAAACAAATACGGGTCCTCCCAAAAATAATACTTAGCGTCGGAGAATAGTTTTCAAAGTTGGATGCAAGCCAAGATTTATTCGGTGGATTTTACTTCTCCAAGAATTTTATGTGGAGATTCAAGAAAAAAAGGGAAAGGAGAACGTGGCGACGATCACTTAAGCCGTTTCAAAAATCCTTGTCTTGGAGAGTTAAAGGAGGAGGAAATACATGATACTTTTTCGGGTGAACAATTGGCGTTTGTTGGGAATGTTAATGGTGAAAGGGCTCCATTTTCGGGCTCCATGATTTGGAGAAGTAAAGTCCTATTAATGACTCCCCCGCTAAGTAATTTTCTATGTCCGCAAATCATGGAGCCCTTTCACCATTAACATTCCCAACAAACGCCAATTGTTCACCCGGAAAAGTATCATGTTTTTCCTCTTCCTTTAACTCTCCAAGACAAGGATTTTTGAAACGGATTAAGTGATCGTCGCCACGTTCTCCTTTCCCTTTTTTTCTTGAATCTCCACATAAAATTCTTGGAGAAGTAAAATCCACCGAATAAATCTTGGCTTGCATCCAACTTTGAAAACATAAATTTCAAAGCGGAATGATCCGTGAACACCACCGTCTTGCTCAATACCAAATATGATATAAATTTGTCAAAAGCAAAGACCACCGCAAGTAACTCCTTCTCGGAAGTGGTATAATTTTGTTGTGCCTCGTTCAAAGTTTTACTTGCAAACTAGTTTGGTTGAAAGTTTTTACCAATCCTTTGCCCCAATACCGCTCCAACCGCAAAGTTGCTTGCATCACACATGAGCTCAAATGGAAACATCCAATCGGGTGAAACCAAAATGGGTGTATCCGTTAACTTCTCCTTCAACAATTCAAATGCTTCCATACACTCCTTTGAAAAATCAAACTTCATATCATTCTCCAACAATTTAGTTAACGGCCTCATGATCTTTGAGAAGTCTTTGATAAACCTCCTATAGAACCCCGCATGCCCCATAAAGCTCCTTTTTTCGTTCGTTGGAGGTGGTACTTTCGAGATCACCTCTATCTTGGCTTTATCAACCTCAATCCCGTTCTTTGACACCTTATGTCCCAAAACTATCCCATCCTTGACCATGAAGTGACACTTTTCCCAATTCAAGACCAAGTTGGTCTCCTTACAGCTTGCTAAATACGATCCAAATTACCCAAACATGTCTCAAAAGAGTTCCCATAGACCGAAAAATCATCCATAAAGACCTCCATCGAATTTTCCACCATGTCTTGGAAAATTGTCATCATACATCTTTGAAATTTTGTCGGTGCGTTACATAGTCCAAACAACATTCTTCTATAAGCGTACGTTCCAAATGGGCAAGTAAACGTTGTTTTCTCGTGGTCCTCGGGATCAACTGGAATTTGAAAATACCCGTAGAAACCATCGAGAAAACAATAGAATTCATTACCCGCCAAACGCTCTATCATTTGATCGATGAACGAAATGATCCTTCATCAATGCGCACCCTCCACCCCGTTACCGTCCTCGTCGGCACTAACTCATTCTTCTCATTGACAACCACCGTCATACCCCCTTTCTTTGGCACACAATGCACCAGACTCACCCACGAACTATCCGATATTGGGTAAATCATACATGTGTCCAAAAACTTGACCACTTCTTTCTTGACTACATCTTGCATATTCTGGTTTAGCCTCCATTTCCTTTGGACAATGGGTTTTATGTTTTCAAGAATATTGATTTTATGTTTACAAAAATCTGGGCTAATACCGGTTATGCCCGGGATGCACCAAACAAAAGCTTTTTTTATGGCTTTTGAGGATTTTCAGGAATATGTTTTTCTCGTATGCCAAAAGTGAAGACGAGATAATAACGGTTAGAGATGATTAACCTGCCAAAACTGAAGACAACATAATAATGGGTAGAGATGCTTTTCATTTAGAGAAAGATGTCCGATTTCGGTTCTTCAGCTTTCCATCTCAATCTCAACTTCAACTTCAAAATCGGAGTCTAGTTGATCACTGCGGCGTAGTCCCAAAATTTTCATGACCCCATTGGTTTTTGTCTGGTTCCCCACTGCAACGCATTGATAAGGACTACGTCGTAATCAGGTGTGTTGTTGTACTTTTTCCGTTATCGTTTTGCTTCTCCTCTTGCACTCCCTCATACGTAAAACGTGAACGTGTCTCTATCGCATTGACATGTTCATCCCGATGGTGAGGTGTTTGGTACCTTGCTCCTCCACTACCTTGCCCACTTTTATTGTTTGGGGTTTTTGGATTGGGTTGCGTATTACTCGGTAATTGACCCGTTGGTCAATTTGAAAACCTCTCGTTCATCCTCTTAAACCTCCGTTCCAAGTCTTGCATACCCGCTTGGTGGTTCCTTAATCGAGTTGGCTATTAAATCGTTTATCCCCTTAATCGAGTTGGCTATCAAATTGTTTTCCCTTTTTGTGTATGAATAAAGTCTTTCATCATCTCTTTCAAACTTGTATCTTCTTCTTCATACCTCGGTTTTTATTGAAATTGACTATCATTCCTTTGCCCCCGATTGTTTTGTTCTCCATAATTGAAATTCCCTCAATGTCGGTTTTGGTGGTTACCATGGTTTGGATAACCGTAGTGTGCATAATTGACATCCTCCATCTTCTTCTCACAATCCTCCTCATAATGTGGACCTCCACAATTTCCGCAACCATTTCTCACCAAATGGACATCTTTCTCTAAATGACCGATTCGCGTGTCGATTTTATCCGACATAGACTTGATCTCGTTCACAATTTCCGAATTACCACTTCCACTACTACCTTCTACTTGAGCAACAGTGACCCGTACCTTTCTATTTCTCTAGCTATCCCCGCTTGGACTTGATCCTCCATCATCCTATAAGTCTCATTGGGTGATTTATTCACGAAATTTCCACCACCCGATAAGTCCAAATCATGTTGCGATTGTTGATCTAAACTATGATAGAATATGTCTATCACTTGCTCCCTATCCAACCCGTGTCCATGGAAATTCGTAAGGAGATATTTTAGTCTAATCTATGCTTCCGTAATGGTCTCATTGTCCAATTGTGCAAGTCCCCTTATTTGGTTCAACAATTTCCTACCCAAGATGGGCGGAAAGAAACGGGTCACGAAAGCTTCCCTTAATTCTTCCCAAGTTTCGATCAAATCCGGCTCCAACTCATTGAACCATGTCTTAGCTTCTCCCCTTAAAGATGATGGGAATAAGCTAAGAATAACTCCATCCTTCGTACCAACACCATAACGAAACATCTTACAAATCTCCATAAAATGTGTGCGGGTCAGGTTTTTAATTCCCGTCAAAAGGATAATGGACCATTTTAGATGATGACCCTTAAGCGAAAAGTCATCCCCCAACTCTTGTGCTATAATAGCCGACCCTCGAGTAGGTGACACTATTCGGTTCCTAATTGATCATCGGTATGTCAAACGGGTTAAAGTATGGGTCATTACGGTTCAAAATGCCTCCCCCAGCACCTCCTCCATTACTTTATCCTTCCATAACACTTTCCAACACAATTTTCTCCTCCTCGGAAGATTCTCCTTCGGAATAAAGAACCGCTTTGACACCTTGTTTCCTCAAAATTTTCCCGCATCGGAAAGCGGACTACCTATATGCTTCCCTTTGGACCTCCTGTACATCCAGTACTCAACAAACCTGTAAATCACCAAAAAAAAGAAAATACCGTGAAAACTATCCAATCAAAAAGACAAACGAACAAACTATACGCTCAATTATCAAGTCCCCGGCAGCGGCGCCAAAAACTTGATGTGCAAAATCTAGTTTTCCGAAAACGCTTACTCTAGACTACAACAACGGGCAATGTACCCTTATCGGTCGTAGTATAGTATTGGCAAGTTCGGGTTCGAACACAGGACTATAGTAAATTGAGAATTTAAATTAACAAATAAACACGTAAAAATTAGGGGTTTTGTAATTTAACTAAACGTAACGTTTTAACGATTGTTTTATATCAAGATAAAAGAGACGCTTGCTTGGACCGTTCACGAATGTATGACCTTTTCTAAGTAATGAAATTTTGTATTTACTCCTTATTTAAAACCAAGTTCCTTTCGAATACCGGATTTCTACAATTACCCAACCGTGAAACCACTCCTTTCGAATATAGCTATCATCCCAAATAATTATGCGTTACGAATCAAGCTGATATGCGAGAATTAATCTTTAAACTTTCTTTCGAATAGTTTACTAGTTTGATAAACCGATTTCTCGTATGTATAAACTAGCATTTGTGTTTAACCTTAGTTATTTCGATTACTATTATCGATTCCTTTCGCCGATAAATTTTTATCAACTGTAGACCGATTGAATAATTCATTCTATATTTAGTGAATTCCCAAGTTCTTTTCAAATACACAAGTTTGTTTACCAATAAAGAACATAAGCAATCTAATAATAAAATTAAAGATTAAAACCAAATGGATTTCCAATTAACCAAACACACCTATCAAACATTTCATACCTAAAATCAATCAACACAAACGATCACATATCCAAGCAAACGTATAAAGAAAGTAGCTAGGAATATTAGAAGTAAAACATAAAATAGATTGAAAACTCATAATTACACCGAATAGATGATGAACAATTGAGTCTAAAAGCTCAATTTGAAATGTAAAATAACCCAAACGTAACTTTCAATTGAATGTGATTAAAACTAGCAAACAATTGATGAAATTAGCTTCGAAAATATCTTCCAAAGCCCTCCAAATTATGATATTATCCTTGACAATGATGAAAATTGTGATAATGGGTGATGATTGTCAAAATTATGGTTTTTAGAATAGAACCATAAAAAAACTCTTCCAATCAAGAAGTTGATTGCCATACATGATTTTCGTAACTGCCCAAAAACCCACGACTACGTCGTAGTCGTAGCCGTTGCGGCGCAATCATCATTCAGATTCTCCACATTTTTACTTTTGCTCCTTCCTTGCATGCTTTTGTCCAATATATCTCGTTTTCCTCCAAACATAATCAAATACCTAAATACATATTTTTACACAAAACGTAAGTACAAAAGGGGTCTATCTATTACGTTTTAAACTAAAAACATAACAAATATCGCGAGTAAATATTCATATAAATGAGCGATATCATGGTCATACATTCATGATAATAGTTTTGCACTCACGATACCCATCATATGGTAAGGGATTGAGAAGCAAAACCCCCCACGATTTTGGAAATCAAAAGTTGGACAAATTATGTCCGAATCCATTGTCCAACTTTGGATAGTCATATCTCTCAAATGGCTACACCAATTTTCTTGATTATTTTTGTTCTAACTTTCTTTTTTCCAAAAAGTCCAAGCACGCTAAAAAACACCCAGCTTAGGTCACCCAAGCAATGGTTGGAACATAAGGTGTAGAATCTATCCATTTTGGCAGATTGTTTGGCCTCACTTTGGGATGTCATAACTTACTAAATTTCTTTATCAAAAACGTTGAGACCAGTGGGAAACATTATCCCTCTGTCTTATCTTTACAGTGATATAAATTTCACATTCTAATTCCAAATACTTTGTTCAAAGTAGGTCGATGAACACCGATTGGTTCAGTAGGTCTTGAACATGTTGAGGCGGAATGTGTTAGACCTTTTACCTAAGCTAAACCTTTCTAAAAATTTCCCAAAAATACATTATGTTCATAACATATCTTATTTAAGTGTACAAAATAGTTTGGTCATATTCTTTTTGGAACTAAGTTAAAACACTCACCGAAGTGGCCTCAAGTTTTGGACAGATTCACTGTTTTGTAAATTTTGTTACAAATATCAACGAACATCAACTTAAGTCCTAAGCTAAGTCCATGGATGAAAATTACTCTAGATGATTGTTTTCTTATTATAATACGACTTAATATATTTACATTTTATTCCTTAGGACGTTGCTAATTACCAACGGAATTCTTACATCTTCCAATTCTCCCCCGATTCACCAAAGGTGAGTACATAGTCCCCACCTTTTACATGTTCAAATTTTGGATAAGGACATACATACTTATTATTATGGATACACGTACATGGTAAAACCTTTACGTATTACGTAAGTTACTTACGTAACTAATCACAACCAAAATATTGCCCACACTATGACTTGTTAGTTACTTTGCTTAAACGCGAATAATCGGATATTACTATTTGGGATTGACCATCCCCGTTTGAATAGAGTAGCTTCTATCGGGTTAAATGAATGCATGTATATTTGAGGGTTTACGAGTTGCTAGTGATTAGGGCACTCACGGGGGACCGAAAACGGATAACAACTAAAGGTTAAGGTTTCAATTCATAGGCTTATGTAATCGTAATGCTTTCTTTATATTGTTGGTGTGCAATATACGTTAATCAAAATCTTGTATTCAATACGTGTCTTTTACTATTAAACTTATGTATTCACCACTTTGTGTTGACGTATTTTTTGTACGTTCTTAGGTAACTTGGACGCTTGATTGATTAGCTTGGGACGATGTAATGCATGTTTTGCCATGAAGAATATGTTGCATAGCATGCTTTTAATGATGGAGTCGTTTTCGCATAAACACTATTTACTTTCTTTTCATGTCAATGACGTTTTGTTTACATTATTTACTTTATTTCTCATAAGAGTTGTATGTTTGTAAAACAATTTTCAAAACACTTTAGTCGTAGAATGGTCCACGATGAGGCCCCGGTTTTGCAGATCAAACTTTTTATTTATTTAATGAAAAGAAAACATATAGATTGTCTCGTTAGACTTGGGTGATGACGCTCCATGGAAGTCCATCCACATCATTTGACCGGTGTGACACAAAAATAAATTTACCAAGGAACAACCTTTTATACACCGAAAACTAAACACTTTCGGATCTATTTAAACGAAAACTGCAACAGGTACTTTTGGACATATTTACAACATAATTTTACCAACACTGTTTTGACATCTATATACACCGAAATTACAAATCATATGAACCTTTAATAAGATAATTGAACTTTGAAAATTTACAACCGCGAATTAGAATTCACCTAACTTTCTATCATTTTGCCAAACTCTTTACCCTCCTCGATCTGCTTCTCTCTCTTAAGTATCATGAAATTTTCGTCCAAGATCAATTATCTTCCTCTCTTAATTATATTCTAAATCTCTAATAAACATGGTCTTTAAATTTGGTTTATTAGTATTGGTATATTTCTTAATAGTGTTCTTGCACTTTGCAAAATTGATAGTGTCCAACGTACCACAAGTCCCATGCTACTTCATATTGGGAGACTCGCTTGTCGATGGAGGGAATAACAACCCTCTCCAAAATGGAAAGCGGATTACCCACCTTATGGGATAGATTTTCCAAAGGGTCATACAGGCAGGTTCCCAATGGTCGAACCTCAGCAGACATAGTCGGTATCTCTCTTTCCCTCTCACATCTTGTTTGACGGTGTGTGTTATTAGACACCAAATCAATTAGGAACATCCAGTTGTTGAGAAAGTTGGAGATTTTGTACACATATATGTCCTATTACTTGTAGCGTCGTAGCTTTATGCAAAAATATAATTATATCAACATGTACACATACGTCATAAACAACCTTTTTGGTAAATAATCAGTTTTTCAAGAATTATGTATAGCTTTGTTAATTTAGGATGGGAAACCAAAGAACAATAGTATGTAAAAGCAATCTGCTGAAAATAGTATGAGTCACGCATGCCTAAATGGTTTTCTAAACTCCCTAGATAAAAGGGAACAAGAACTAGTTATACAACGGGTCGCCATGTTGGGGATGTATATTCTCAAAGGTAACAAAGAGAGTATATAATTACTATTTATAGTTTGATCATGTTTGCCATGGTATTAGTTTAAAACTACGAAAGTGTAAACGTAAGTTTTTATTGGAAACCTTTGGTGCATTGAGGTCGACATCAACTGACCTAGTGGTAACTATATGCTCATGAAAATAGACATGTTATTTACTTGGTGTTTTGAACTAATAACTTATCCTAATTAAAAGTATTAATCTAATTTTGTTGTCAATATGCACTTGAAAAAATTACTTCAAATTTTAATCATCAATTTTCTCTTTTTAAGATGTACGTGGCTTTTGAAATTTGTAAAGGTCTTAGATTTTAAAATTAAGTAACCAAAGTCGAATAAAAAAAACTCACATATTAGGGCAATTTAGAATTACATAATATTATATTGACATATTGAATCAATTACACGGAACATCAACTTAACATTTTGTCAGCAAAAATATAAACTGTCATATCGAAAAGTAAGATTGAAACTTAAGATTGCAAGAGAAAATATGTTGAAATTTAAATTGACGAGGTCTTTGTGATCGTCTTATACTACTTCGTTGGAGTAATACCAACTAATCAACCTACATAATCAAAATATATAGGTTTAATTCCATAGATGTTTCTTTGGTATCACACAAATGACTTTTGTTTATTTCAAGTTTAAAATTACAGAGAATATCCTCTATTTGAAAACTTATTATATTGATAGTCTTTAGTCCGTTAGACTTATTTTATTTTTGTTAGTTATATCAAAATGACCATTTCTCACTTTTATCTTATTCATAAAGGACAATCCGTGTAACTAACTCATTTTATTTCTCGACGTTTTAATTTTTCTTTTAATTTCCACATACTCCGTGGAAATATAAGCTAGTTTAAAAGGAATTAACTAAAATAGGAAAAATGGAGTCATATTGAGGTCGACAATCGATGACCTAGTGGTAAATTATATGCTTATTAATATGGACAAATAACATTAAGGTCAACAATCAATGACCTAGTGATAAGAATTATAAAAGGATCATGCTCGAATATTTATAGGTAAACATCTTGATCGTGAAGATACACTGGTTAGGCTTGTATATATCTGAGTCAAAGACTATACATTATCGTTTAACCCGCAAAGGATAAAAAAAATAAACTTGTTCGTTTACTCTGGTTCTTTTTTAACAATCCTTTCCTTGATCATAGGACAACTTCTAAAGTTCGATGAGTTCATTCCACCGTTTACTACTGCAACAGATGAACAAATCAGCAAAGGCGGTAAACTATGCGAGCGGTGGTTGTGGAATTCGTGAGGAAAGTGGAAGTCATAATGTAATCACCATTTGTGACGGAACTGGTACCCATTATTTTAGTGTCGGTACTCTTAGAACACTGTATTTTTTTAGATATCTTACTCGCTACTAGCCGATTTTATAAGTAAATATGACATAACTAAGCAGTTTTCCAATGGATATATTCCATACTAACTGAAACAAATTCAAAATGTTGCACTCATCCAACTCAAGCAAAATTATAAGTGCTACATTTTCACAAATTATTATTAACCTTTTATCCAACTCATGATTTTGTACCAAATGATATATTAACATTTAAAGATTGTTCCCACTTGGTAACTGAACGTGAAGAATGTTTTTAGTGTTGTAATTGAACTTCTTTTTTGTACACCTAAGTTATTATTATTTCAAAATTAAGGTGGAAAACATGCATTTTACAAGTTTATGGATTTAAATGGGAATAAAAAGAATTCATTGTGTAAAACAGAGATTTCAAATGGAACACATGTCGTCTTTTATGTGGACATTTTGATAATTAACAAGGAATTAGTTTTATCTTGTCGTCCATTTCCTCACAGGGTGAACGGATCAGCTTGGATAAGCAATTACGTAATCACAATACAACAATTTCACGCCTTTCCCGAAAACATAAAAACATAACATTTCTAAATGAATGCATTTACCTCGTAAACATTGGAAGCAACGATTACATTAACAACTACTTTATGCCCTACAACTCAAGTCGTTTATACAAAACTGATCAATACGCAGAAGCCCTTATGCAAGAATACTCTAAACAACTAAAGGTATATATGTCTTCTAAAATCATAGTTTTTTGTTACTGATTTTCTTAACATTGGCCATATTCATTTTCGTCATTCCTTTCGATAATCAAGGTAGGCACTCTGTTGGGTTTTTTTTTCCTATTATATTTTTATAATGAAAACATAGGTTTTCTATTTAACTAATGTGGTGTATGACAGATTTTGTATGACATGGGAGCAAGGAAAGTTGCATTATTTGGTCTGACTCAAATAGGGTGCACCCCCTTTATGGTAAAAAAGTTTCCCAACGTTGGAAAACCATGTGTACATTGGATCAATGATGCCGTGAACTTATTCAACAGTAGGTTTAAACGTCTCGTAGAAGACCTAAATAAAGATAAATCAAAGGCAATTTTCACATTCATCAACACTACTGGAATTTTATATCCACAAGGAGGTACGTAAAATATGATCATTGATACTTAGAGATCGTGTACATTCTAAACAATTCAATCAAGTGACATTTGTTAGAGTTTCAAAATATTTCTATTTGATGAACTATGAGAGCAAAAGACATTTGGTGATTGTTTTTTTCAATAAGTGTTGCACTTATGTCTTCAATTTGTTGTAAAGAAGACTTATGTTCCACAACTTATGAAAAAGTTGTGGAAAAAGTGATAAGTGATTTATTGTCTTTAGAAACAAACACCATTAGTGTTCTAAGATTCAAATTGTTTGAATATTTTCAGCTTTATCGTTGCGAACTCCTACTTGTTGTAAACTAAGTGGAGATTGGGCATGCACTCCAAACTCAACTGCTTGTCCAGTTCGGTCAGTGATAACTTTTTTCGATGCTCTTCATCCTGCAGAATTCTCCAATATTGCGATAGGATCAAGAGCATATAAAGCACTCTTACCCACGGACGCTTACCCATATGATATACATCATCTAACACAAGTTTCTCGATAAATAAGACGACATTAATAACATTGTTCAACAGAAATATGACCGAGATCAATTGTGATCACTGTGAATTATTTTTTATGTTTAAGTTTACGCTTGAAGGCAGTTGGGTATTTTCTATGCATGAACATAACCCATATATATTCATCCACATCATCCCGATATCATGTTTATAGTAGTTAAATATGTACGTTTTACGTTCTAGTGTTATAATGAAAAACTATATGTCATTGAATGACATGTTTACTACTAATTTTCTTTTTCTGTAAAAAAAGAAAAGGGTAAATGGAGATGGATACATGTTCGTGTTACATGAAGAGATCGAGCCCTTTTTGGCTTTGATGTACTTAGTCTACTCAGTATTTACGTGGTTGTATCCTAGCTAGTTCTTCATTGGACATTCCAAAATGTATACCTACGAAGATTTGAACCGTGTCTCCTACGAGACCAGCCTTAACACCGAGCTATCTAAAATGTATTAAAAAGGCCGGGAACTCTAGCAACCAGAGACGAAATCAAATTGGAGTTATTCTCGGATTACAGTTCTAATTATGCCAGTCATAAACTAATAGAATCTCAAAACACCAAACTGAACCAAAGTCTTACTTTATAAATATTTAATGCTAGGGCCGATGCAAGATGATAACATCTGCCTACATACAAACCAAACACATTTTTTTTTATACTTTCGTTATCAATATTTCCTTTTATTTAAGAGATATGTTAGAGTTACAAAAAAGTTACAGAAATAATGTTTATATGTTGGAGCATAATTAGAGTGATGGCTTAAGCTTTCGAAAGTTCATCAAAAGTGTTTTTGTATCTCAGGAATTAGTTCGGTTCATGACCCGAACTAAAACTTAGATAGTCAATTCATGAAAACTTTAACTCGGGTGAACTAATCACTTCACCAGAGTTTTCTCTGAAGTTCACTAGAGTTAAAGTTAAATGATGTTTTTATATATTTTGTTCATCCGAAGTATTCTTAAAGGAATACAAGGGTTGTATAATGTAACAGATTAGCGTTAAGTCTTAGAGTATAAATAGCTGCAGAGGTGTGACATGAGATGAGTGCTTGTATGTGAGTGAAACCTTGTATAACCGTTTTTCCAGCCTATTTTGACTTTGAATAAAATTTTCCTTTTACTCAATTCTACTTTGATTTATTGTTAATTTTATTAACTCAATCACTAATTCGTTATTCCACAACATATTAGTGATCCTAAACATCTAGTTGTTCATTTGAGATTGATCAAGACCTGTCACTTGGTATCAGAGCTGGTAAATCAAATTCAATTTGATTCAGCTCAGTTGTCGAGTGATAGTGAGCTATTTCTGAGGTGTTTAGACGAGTTATAAAGGATTAGATAGTAAGATCAACGTTTTGAGTAATTGTGGTTTCGAAATTTGGCGGAAAGACGTTACTAAGGATTTTTAGTTTTAATTGATTGTTTTAGTTTGTTTTTGATCGATAGAGTGTTATTATATGTCACACCCCGCAAATGGCGGAACCGAGGTGTACAGAGAATACGGTATCAGAGATTTAAAGGTTACATCAACATAAGTAAACCATACATAATCAACATAGATAAATAAGTTTAAAATAGTATGCTTATTACAATAATCCGGAAATATCAAAATACGACTACATCGTTTGGGATACTAAGGAATTAACAAAAGCAAAATAAATTCCATGCAAGTAATCCACGTAGCCACCAAGCATAACATCAAAAAGTGTAACCTCAAATCCCTGAAAAGCGTTAAAATACGACGTCAACATAAAGTTGGTGAATTATTCGCAATAATTAATAAAAACATAATAGTATAAAAAGTTTCAATATATTTTGACCCAAAAGTGATATGATTTGAAGATAAGTCATTTGAAAAATGATGTTTCAAAATATACATGAAGTATACAAAACCTTTTAATAATATACCAATATAAATACCATAAAAATACCATAATCAAATCATAAAAATACCATACTGGATAGATAATTGCTTTAGATACATACGGTACACCTGAACCATAACAATACTGGCAACTAACCCCACCTAGTGTCTTAAGCTAGGTTGTCCTCGAAATCAACGGTCATAACATTGCTAACACGGACAGGGCGCATCCATCATCCATCGTGTTAGAAATGAGGGCTTGTTAGACCCATATAGCGCTATATATATAAACCGGCGGCTAAAAGCTAACAGGTATGTATACGGGGCCTCGTACTACCACAAAGGCGGTACAAGTTTGGGTAAGACTAATCTAAAGCATTCATATCCATAATACATAATCATAATATATAATATACCATAAAATACCTTTATACAACGCTAATCATGCCCAAAAATATAAAAGTGGTAAAAAGGGCAACGAATAACTCACAGAATAGCAATGCAATCCAAACACGATACGTCGGGTAATAATATAATACGGTCAAGCTTCCACGTCTAAGTGCCCTAAACATCACGTAAATAAATATGTCTAAGTATCTCTAAGTCTAGTGGGGTATGCCTTAACGATTAACGTTTTATACGAGTTTAAAATGATTAACAGGAACATCGATTTAACAAGATTACAAACGTTTCGGAAAATACAGCAACTAGTTACGCATCACGTAACTAGTTACGGGACATTGTTACGTGACACAGAGATAATTACGTGATTAGTTACGGGTTCGTAACTGAGTTACGTTCCCGTAACACAGTTACGTGCCGTAACTGGGTTTTACGAAAAATTACATTCGGAACACGATTCTGAGTGTTTTTAGGTGTTAAAATCATCAAATATCGAAACTCTATGTCCAGAATACATTTAGGTAAATAAACCCTCAATAAATTTCGGGTTTTGATGGTGAAAAGTGGTGTTTTTGAGTTTGAATCTAAATAAATAAAGTTAAAAACAAAATCGAAGAAATACTTACCCGATCGAGATGAAATTCGGAGGAATGATAAAGATGAACGTGGTGAACGATAAACAAGCTTCAAAATCGAATTTCGACGGTCGAATCTTGAGATATTTTAGAGAGAAGGGAGAGCTTTTGTGTGTGTTTTTAGAGAGAGAAGTGAAAGGGTGAGAATGAGGTGAGTGTAGGTGATGGGGTGGAATAAGACAAAATTTGTGACAATCCCAATGTTGTCTTAATAAGACAAAAAGGTTGGTGAAGGACCATTTTTGTAATAGAAAATCCCATAGGACTAGGTTTGTAATAAAATTCTGGAAGGACTAAAATTGAAATACTTTTAAACGTTAATCTTAATCGTATAAATAAGGCATAAACCCCTAAACTTATCTTAAGAGCATACTAGACTTATACTAAAGGCACTTAGAACTAAACGTTCCCGACATAAAGATTCGAACCACATAAAATACAAATACGGTACTCATAAAATACGAGAAATACGAATACGATAAAACATAAAAGGAATACAGTAGGGTCAAAACATAATTATAAATAAATAAAACGAATACGGGTCGTTAGAAGTATACCTAGAAATTCGCGAATGTCACAGTCTCCCCAAGTAAAAAGAATTTCGTCCTCGAAATTATCACTTGGTACTACTTCCGGGGGGAAAGGTGAGGATACTTCCGCAGAATTTCATCTTCGCGTTCCCACGTGAACTCCGCTCCAAACGGGAATTCCAACGAACCTTGACAATCGGGATCTTACTTCGTCGTAGACGCTTAACATCACTAGCAACGATCTCGATCGGTTCCTCAACGAAATGAAGTTTATCATCGATCTGGAGTTTTTCAAGCGGAACTAATTACGTCTCGGCAGCCAGGCATTTCTTCAACTGAGATACATGAAATACATTATGTATGCTGCTCAGTTCTGCCGGCAATTCTAGTCGATACGCAGCTGGGCCGACGCTGGCTAAGATCTTGAACGGACCCGTGTATCTCGGACTCAGCTTGCTGCGCTTCTGGAATCGGACAACCCCTTTCCATGGAGATACCTTCAATAATACCCTATCTCCAACACTGAACTCAAGAGGCTTCCTGCGCTTATCAGCATACTTTTTCTGTCGATCTCTTGCAGTAATTAATCGTTCCTTGATCTTGAAGATCTTGTCAGTGGTCTCTTGTATAATCTCCGGACCAGAAATCTGAATATCTCCAATTTCTGCCCAACATACAGGCGATCGACACTTGCGGCCATACAAAGCTTCAAAAGGTGCACACTTGATACTCGTGTGATAGCTGTTGTTGTACGAGAACTCAATCAACGGTAAATGAACGTCCCAACTACCACCAAAATCAATTGCACAGGCTCGTAGCATATCTTCCAAGGTCTGAATAGTTCTCTCACTATGACCATCGGTCTGCGGATGATAGGCGGTACTCATATCTAACCTTGTACCCATAGCAGTCTGAAATGTCTACCAAAATCGCGAGGTGAAACGAGCATCACGATCGGAAATAATCGATACAGGGACTCCGTGTTTCGATACAATCTATGCAATATATAAACGCACGAATCTCTCCATCGGATAATTCTCACGAATCAGTAGGAAATGAGCAGACTTCGTCAATCGATCAACAATAACCCAGATACTGTCATAACCACTCGAAGATCTAACAAAATCCATAGTAATACGCTCCCATTTCCACTCGGGAATCTTCGGTTGTTGGAGTAGCCCAGACGGTTTCTGATACTCAATCTTCACTTTGGAACAAGTCAAACATCGACTAACATACTCGGCGATCTCACGCTTCATACCCGACCACCAATAGAACTCTTTCAAGTCATGATACATTTTGTCGGAACCCGGATGAATGGAATAGTTAGACTTATGGGCTTCGTCCAGAATCAACTGACGGATACTAATCGGAACCCAAATACGCTCGAGGAAATACAGAACTCCATCCTCCTTCGGTTCTAATTCCAACGCTAGCTTATACAATCTTTTCTCTTTAACACGACCCTCTGTCATAATACCCTCTTGTGCCTGAATAATCCGAGCCTTCAAGCTCGTCTGAATAGATACCATCATAGAACGGATACGGACTGGTTGGTT
>CAJVGC010000060.1:40820555-40891634 GCA_910822075.1 Senecio squalidus | reverse complement strand
TTAGCTAGGTTGTCCTCGAAATCAACGGTCATAACATTGCTAACACGGACAGGGCGCATCCATCATCCATCGTGTTAGAAATGAGGGCTTGTTAGACCCATATAGCGCTATATATATAAACCGGCGGCTAAAAGCTAACATGTGTGTATACGTGGCCTCGTACTACCACAAAGGCGGTACAAGTTTGGGTAAGACTAATCTAAAGCATTCATATCCATAATACATAATCATAATATATAATATACCATAAAATACCTTTATACAACGCTAATCATGCCCAAAAATATAAAAGTGATCTAAAGGGCAACGAATAACTCACAGAATAGCAATGCAATCCAAACACGATACGTCGGGTAATAATATAATACGGTCAAGCTTCCACGTCTAAGTGCCCTAAACATCACGTAAATAAATATGTCTAAGTATCTCTAAGTCTAGTGGGGTATGCCTTAACGATTAACGTTTTATACGAGTTTAAAATGATTAACAGGAACATCGATTTAACAAGATTACAAACGTTTCGGAAAATACAGCAACTAGTTATGCATCACGTAACTAGGAGTTACGTATCGCGTAACTGAGAGTTACGCACGTAACTGAGTTACGTGTTATGGTATAGATACGTGATATAGATATGGTTACGGGACATAGTTACGTGACACAAGGATAATTACGTGATTAGTTACGGGTTCGTAACTGAGTTACGTTCCCGTAACACAGTTACGTGCCGTAACTGGGTTTTACGAAAAATTACATTCGTAACACGATTCTGAGTGTTTTTAGGTGTTAAAATCATCAAATATCGAAACTCTATGTCCAGAATACATTTAGGTAAATAAACCCTCAATAAATTTCGGGTTTTGATGGTGAAAAGTGGTGTTTTTGAGTTTGAATCTAAATAAATAAAGTTTAAAACAAAATCGAAGATATACTTACCCGATCGAGATGAAATTCGGAGGAATGATAAAGATGAACGTGGTGAACGATAAACAAGCTTCAAAATCGAATTTCGACGGTCGGATCTTGAGATATTTTAGAGAGAAGGGAGAGCTTTTGTGTGTGTTTTTGTGTGTGTTTTTAGAGAGAGAAGTGAAAGGGTGAGAATGAGGTGAGTGTAGGTGATGGGGTGGAATAAGACAAAATTTGTGACAATCCCAATGTTGTCTTAATAAGACAAAAAGGTTGGTGAAGGACCATTTTTGTAATAGAAAATCCCATAGGACTAGGTTTGTAATAAAATTCTGGAAGGACTAAAATTGAAATACTTTTAAACGTTAATCTTAATCGTATAAATAAGGCATAAAACCCCTAAACTTATCTTAAGAGCATACTAGACTTATACTAAAGGCACTTAGAACTAAACGTTCCCGACATAAAGATTCGAACCACATAAAATACAAATACGGTACTCATAAAATACGAGAAATACGAATACGATAAAACATAAAAGGAATACAGTAGGGTCAAAACATAATTATAAATAAATAAAACGAATACGGGTCGTTAGAAGTATACCTAGAAATTCGCGAATGTCACATTATAGTTTTGATTTGATAATTTATGCATCTTTGAAAGAGTTTGGATCATTTCGAGTTAAATCAGTTCATCCAAGTTAAAATTCAGTTCGATTATCCAAATTAAAATTCAGTTCATCAATTCAAATTTTGGTTACTGAAATGGTTGCTCTAGTTGTGAATTACAATAACGAAACCGGTTCTGATGGAAGACCTCTAAAATTCCTACCTGGTGCTGATTTTATTATGTGGAAACTAAGATTTAGAGCTTTTGTGTACTATAATGATATTCAGCTTTGGAATTCGATTGTGAATGGACCTCATCATCCTAGAGTGCAGGAGACTAGTGGTACTCATATGGTGGATGTTGATCCTGACAAGTACACTGAAGCAAATCTCAAGCTTATTGATAGAGATTTTAGAGCACTTGGAGCTATTATTTTGGCGTTACCTACTGAAAATTATTACAATTTCAAATAGTGTTCTTCAACTAAAGAGTTAATAGATGCTACGAAATTGCGCTATGAAGGTAGTCTAGAGCTTAAGGAAAGTAAGAAAGATATGTTAAAGAAGTTGTATGAATCATTTGAATATGTTAGAGGTAGGAGTTTGGTTGAACAAATTAGTAGGTATACATTGCTAGTGAGTGATTTGAAAAGTGTTGGAGTTGTAATGAAAGATAGTGATATCTGTAAGAAGCTACTAGGATCTCTTCTTACCAAATGGTCTGTTCAAGTTATGATAATCAAAAGAACTGCTAATCTAAATGCTATGACCTTGGTGGAGCTGATTGGGATTCTACAGTCTTATGAAGTGGATATGAAGATCGATGATAAGAAGCAGGCAAGCAGTACTTATGGTTGTGCTCTGAAAGCTCAAGTTCATGTGAACTCGGTCCATTATCTTAATCAAGTTCAATCTCAACATCACAATGGCCGTAATTCTGGAAGTTGTTACTCAACAAATCAAACACCAAGTGGATACAATGCTACTAGCTATGGAGGGTATTCTAGTAAAACTGGAGAGCCTAGTTCATATCAGTCTTCAAATGTGAATGCAAGTATGAATGGAATGAATATGAATGGGATAGGTGAAAAAGACATGCTTTACAGAGTTTTTATGGCTAGTTATGATTCATTTGTGGATGGTGGTTTGACACAGGCAGAGTTAGCTTAAGAAGATCTTGAGTAAATCCATCCTGATGACTTTGAGGAAATTGATTTGAAATGGAAAATGGCTATGGTGAGTGTGAGAGCAAACAAATTTTTCAAAAGGACTGGAAGGAATAACTTCTGGAAGGATAATGGAGACAAAGTTGGGTTTGATAAGTCTACGGTGAAGTGCGTCAATTTTGATGAACTTGGACACTTTGCTAGAGAATGTAGAGCACCTAGAAGGATGAACAATACTTACCAAATGAGCCATTATCAAGTGAAAGATGATACCAAGGAGCTCACTGCAACTAAAGTTAAAGGAGGAAGTGATGATCCAAGCTCAAGTGGACAGAAGCAGGCTGCTTTTATCACTTTTGGAGAGTGGGATGGAGTTCAAGAAGAGGATTTCAAGCAAAATACCACTCAAGCCCTCATGAGTAAGGTTGATTCAGTTTCAGTTGATGAGGAGCAATCAACTGATCCTGAAGATAACATATGGTTTGTGGAAAATGGATGCTCTAGACATATGACTGGGAACTTTAAGTTGTTACAAGAATTTATTGCTTTCATTGGAGGACATGTTTCATTTGGAGGAGATACGGGTGACACAATAACTTGTCAAGGGAAAGTTTCAAATGGAGAGTTGACACTTGATCAGGTGAATTTTGTGAAAGAGTTGAAATAAAATTTGTTTTTTGTGTCTCAGGTATGTGATATAAAGTACACATCTGCTTTCACTTCTGAACATTTTTACATCTTGAAACCTGAATTTGTTATCCCAAAACACATGATTTTTTTTGCAAACTCAAAGATATAAGGACATGTATATTTTGGATATGAACAAAGGTAAAACAAATGATTATTCTAACTGCTTCATATCCAAAACCATTGAAAAGAGTCAGATTTATGGCGTAGAAGGCTTTGTCATGTCAATCTTAAAAACATGAACAAATTTCTCAAAGATAATCTAGTTTCTGGATTACCTAAAAGAAATTTTCATTTAATTGACCATTGTGTTTCTTGTTTAAAAGGAAAGCAGCATAAATCAAGTTTTAAACTTAAGACTCAGAATTCACTGGATACAGTCATGCATCTTTTACACATGGATTTATTTGGGAATGTTAGTATAAAAAGTCTTGGAATAAAATCATATTGTTTAGTCGTCATAGATGACTATTCAAGATTTTCATGGGTATTTTTCTTACCTCATAAACATGAGACACCTGAGATTATCAAGGATTTCATTGTGAAAATTGAAAATCTTTGCAGTAAAAGGGTTAAAATGATTAGATGTGATAATGGTACAAAATTTAAGAATGCCACTTTTAATGACTTTTGTATTATTAAGGGTATCACTAGACAATATAGCTCTCCTAGGACACCTCAACAGAATGGTGTTGCAGAAAGGAAAAATAGGACTTTAATTAAAGGAGCTAGATCTATGTTAAATGAATCCTTATTACCAGTCACTTTTCGGGCAGAGGATGTGAACACTATGTGCTATGTTAATAAAAAAATTCATGTTGTGAAGATCTTAGGAAAGACATCATATCAATTATTCTCAGGCAGAAAACCTTTCATAGGCTTTTTCAAAGAATTTGGATGTCAATGTTCTATTCTGAATACCAAAGATCACTTAGGGAAGTTTGATTCTAAGGTAGATGAAGGGTATTATCTTGGATATTCTAGTGTTTCAAAGGCCTACAAGATTTACAATAGAAGAACTAGATCCATAGAGGAATCCATCAATGTAATTTTTAATGAACATACACCAAATGTTAGGAATTCGGGACCGGATTGGTTATTTGATTTAGATACTTTTATGACTTCTTTTAATGGTTTCTGTCAAGAGCATGGTGTAGAAGTGGTGCAGGATTTTCAGAGACATGATACACCTGTTGAAGATATTGATGATTTTGAGATTGAAATAAGGAGGGAATCACATGATCAAGCAAGTTCAAGAACAAATCAACATCAAGTTAATAATCAAGAACAACCATCTGCAGCAACAACTCCTGATAATCAAGAAAATTCATATATAGTGACTGACGCAGACCTTCAAGAAGTTAAAGACATTCCAGTGACATCTGAAATTCAATAAGTTGTTGTAGAGTTTCAAGATCATGATTCTCATGAAGCACAACTTAACTCTGAGTCAGAAAGTTAAAGTCAAAACTATTCAGGTGATAGTCAATTTAACTCTGGTGTGCAACAAATTGATTCGGGTGATGATCAATTCAACTCTGGTGCACAAAAAATTAATTCGGGTGATGATCAATTCAGCTCTGGTGCACAACAAATTAATTCGGGTGATGTTCAATTCAACTCTGGTGTACAAAAAATTAATTATGGTGAAGAAGTTCCTACTCAAGCTCATTCAACTACAGTTCAGACTGAAGCAGTTCCAATCATTTCTGACATTGTGCATGAAAATTAAGAGTCTACAAGCCATGATCAATCCACTGAAGCTTTTCTTAACTTACTTAATGAAGAACTTGACCTAAATCATACAAATTTGCGTGATATTATTACATAGGATGTAAATATTTTCTTGAAAATTCATAAAACTCATCCTTTGTCTAATATTATTGGAAATTTGAATGATGGAGTCAAAACTAGAGGGAGTGCTGGGCTGATTAATCTTTGTTTGTTTACATGTTTTCTGTCACAACTTGAGCCTAAGAATGCGGATATAGCTTTAACCATAAATAGTTGGGTAGAAGCTATGCAGGAATACTTTTACAATTCAAGAAACAGGAAGTAGGAACCTTGGTAGAAAGACCTGTAAGAGAACACATTTTGGGAGTTAAATGTATTTTTAAGGTCAAAAGAGATGATAGGGGCACTATTGTAAGAAATAAGTCTAGGCTTGTGGTTCAAGGATACACACAGGAATATGGTATTGACTATGATAAGATATTTTCCCAATTGCTAGAATAGAGGCTATTAGATTGTTTTTGGCTTATGCTTCTTATAAGAACTTCAAAGTTTACCAAATGGATGTTAAGTCGGCCTTCTTGTATGGTGTTTTAGATGAGACTGTGTATGTTAGTCAACCCCCCCGGTTTCATTGATCCTCATTATCTTGATCATGTGATTAAGTTGGATAAAGCTTTGTATGGTTTACATCAAGCTCCTAGAGCATGGTATGACACATTGTCCATGTTGGTTATTGAAAGTTATGGATAAAGCTATGAGTGTTTAAGTCGAGTGAAACCTTAGAATGTCATTCAGTGAAGACTAATAAAACTTTTCGTTTATAAAAGTGACTCGAGATTAACAATATGAAATAAAATATAAAATGTGACTCGGGATAATTAAAATCAATTTAAAATAGAAAGTATATTTATCCGCTTTAACTATAACAATGTGTGACTACGCAAGACGTTTATATTTCTAAAATGGTCATAGAAGCTCAAACTCATGCAAATGCGGTATTCATTATCTAGCATGCAAATTTTATTCTTTTAAAGGTGACACAATAAATATTCACCCGACATAAACACGTTTATATATAGTAAGTTGTAATATAATAGTAAACAAAACACATAACCACGTTTAGTAAGTACGAACTCATATAATTCATAAAGTAGTAGCTATCAAGTAACGACAGGCAGGCTAAGTAGACGTTGACTAACGAAAAAAAATTCGTTGACTTGACGGATTTGATGACGGTTTTCACAATATTCTACTCAATCAATTGATCCAAATAAAACTATAACCTTGAAGTCTCTAGTTGAAAAGAAGAGTCAAGAGGTTAAGTTAAAGATAAAGGTGAAACAAGAAGATGATGATCCTTTTGCTGAATATATGGATGATGAACCTTGGTTTCCTAAAGCTCAAACAGAAAGTCAGTCAAAAGATCAAACTGAAGTTCAATCAAGTCTACCTGAAGATTATTATGTTAATGATCCATTTGCAACTAAGATCATTGAAGAATTGTCAGATTTGGTGGATAATACTGTTGCAGATGGGAGTGCACTCAACAAGTATGGCTTTCCTGTTGAACCTGAAGGAACATATGTGCAAGGAAATGATGAAGGATCTGGGTCAAGGTTCAAAGAGTTAACCCCAGAAGAGGCAAAAGCTGAGAAAGAAAGACTAGCGAGAATGAGAAGAGGAATTCTTCCACCAATTGTGGGATGCAGATTTGATCATTACAAAGGAGCTATAGTGATTAAAAGAAAAAGTGTTAACGGTGTAATTACATCTTCTTAGATACAACTGAGAAAATTACGAAGATAATTGTGGAAGATGCTAGACAGTTAAGCAAGTTAAAGGTGGTGAATCATGGTGCATATCCTCATGGTGAAGAACTATGAAAAATTCATTCAAGAGGGTGCTAAAAGTGACTTTGTCAATTTTGGAAAGAAGTTTAAAAATAAAAGAAAGAGGATGACAATGTATAAAGCTCCAATGAAGAAAGTCAAAGTGATTCATCAAAAGCCAATATTTGTTAGATGATGGATGGATTATGTTCATGATGAAATATTTTTAGAGAGAGCTCATGGAGAAGATGAGAGACTCTATAAAAATGTAGACTTAAGAGAGCTCACTAATGAAGATTTATTGACCATTCATCAACTACCTCTTGAGAAACTCGAAGAAGGTAATAAAGAAGGAAATATAGCTTTGGGGGTACTTTCTTGGGAAGTAGAAAGGATTTGTATGGGGTATAGACAAGGAATATGACTGGTACAGGAAGACTGTTATGAATGAAGATGGAAATGGAGCTAAACTTAACAAGATGTAGATTTTGGAAGCATCATCCAAAGGGGAGATTGTTGGAGCATAATTAGAGTGATGACTGAAGCTTCCAAAAGTTCATTAAAAATGTTTTTGTATCTAAGGAATTAGTTCGGGTGAACTATGTTCATCAACCGAACTAAAACTTAGATAGTCAATTAATAAAGACTTTAACTCGGGTGAACTACTCTCTTCACTAGAGTTTTCCTGAAGTTTACCAGAGTTAAAGTTAAATGATGTGTTCACCCGAAGTATTCTTAAATGAATACAAGGGTTGTATAATGTAATAGATTAGTGTTAAGTCTTAGCCTATAAATAGCTGGAGATGTGTGATATGAGATGTGTGCTTGTATGTGAGTGAAACCTTGTGTAACCGTTTCTCCCGCCTATTTTGGCTTTGAATGAAATTTTCCTTTTACTCAATTCTACTTTGATTCATTGTTCAATTCATTAACTCAATCACTAATTCGTTATTCCGCAACATATTAAAGATCCTAAACATCTAGTTGTTTATTTGAGATTGATCAAGACCTGTCATTGTAAAATAAAATGATATATATGGAGAGAAAGTGACGAGAGATAATTACTACTATAACATGATTGGTTTAAGTCACATTCTACATGACTACATTATTTTGTAAACATTATTTTGTAAACATTATTTAGTAAAGTGACGAATGCCATTTACCCAAGAGAAAAAACCTAAAATTAAAATTTAGTTCCCATTATGTTTTAAAAAAACTACAAAGCTATTTTGTAATTCTATTCTAAAGAAATAATAAAAAGGGGTGAAGTTAACAACTTAACTTATAATGACTAGTTATGCAATAATTAGAAAACTAACAGAGTGTACACTAATATACGAAGTAGAGACACAGCAAAAAGTACGTAAAAGTTATAAATAATTAACCTTTAATAATTTAAACAATTTGTTTTAATTATTTGACTAACTGATTTACCCACCTCTCCTTGATTTCTTTAGGTTTCACTGCACGCATATTGCATTGAAAAAACAATATCTCTAGCTCTGTTTGTACTTACCTCAACAAACATCATTTAATTTTCTTCCAACTTAATTAAAACCTTATTTAATACTTTATCTTCGAATTAAGCCATGGCTAATTGCCTTATGATCTTTGTAGTGTTAGTGCAGTTTGGTATATACTTCGTCATTGCCAAACCACAAGTCCCATGTTACTTCATATTTGGAGACTCGTTGGTCGATAGCGGAAATAACAATGATCTCGAGACCACGGCTAAAGCTAATTACCCACCTTATGGCGTTGATTTTCCACAAGGTGTTACTGGCAGATTCACCAATGGTCGAACTATAGCAGACATGATCGGTCTTTCTCTATCTTTTCTTTACTAGATAAACTTTTATATGTGGACATTTTTTAGTTCAAAATAATAACCTAATATAATTGACACTGGACCGATCCCTTGCCAACTGGTTTTTTTCTGTAGTGTCTCGTAATTAAAACAACTTCTGTCTAACAGGTGAACTTCTAGATTTCGATGAGTTTATTCCCCCGTACGCCACTGCAACAAATAAACAGATAACTAAAGGTGTAAACTATGGTAGTGGTGGAGCTGGCATTCGTCCCGAAACTGGAAGTCATCTGGTATTAGCTCATACATAATATAATATGCTTTTTGAAACGAATCTCCATATCAAGACATAATTTATACTGATCAAATAATGTTTAATTTTGCCACAGGGTGGTCGAATAAGCTTAGACATGCAATTACATAATCACAACAAAATAGTTTTGAGGATTTTGCGTTTGCAACAAAATGCAACATTCACCAATGAATATCTAAGCAAGTGCTTATATATAGTCAATATCGGAAGCAATGATTATATCAACAACTACTTATTGCCAGACATGTACACCACGAGCCATACGTATCCGCCTTACGGATACGCAACGATCCTTGTACAACAATACTCTGAACAACTTAAGGTGCATATATTACCTTTTATTCGCTTTCAGTTTCTTTATTATTAGAATTCTTTCAGTTTAGATATTTTCTTAACATTTGACAGAGATTGTACAATTTGGGAGGTAGAAAGATTGTTTTGTTTGGTCTCGCTCTAATAGGGTGCACCCCGGCTGAGATATCCATCTTTGGCACAGATGGAAAGCCATGTGTTGAGCCAGTCAATGACGCGGTTAGACATTTTAATGACAAGCTTAAGCCTCTTGTTGATGAGCTAAACCTTGATAACAAGGATGCAAAGTTCACTTTTATCAACCTTACACACATTTCATCGCTTCAACAAGGTAAACAAGAAAATATGAGACCAGAGGATTGAATATATAACTATTTCAATATCTTAATAGGAGGGTACAATTCAACTATGAAGCGGTGTAACTTTTTAAGTCATTTTTATCTTTTCAGTTATACCGATGGCAAATGTTCCTTGTTGTGAATTGAGGGCAGATGAACAGTGTGCTCAAACTACAAATACTTGCCCTGTTCGTGCGTTGTCTGTTTACTATGATGGTTTCCATCCCACTGAATTTTCCAACAATATCATCGCAGCAAGGTCTTATATTGCGGTCTCACACATGGATGCTTCTCCACATGATATTAGTCATTTGGTTCGACTTTAACGTTCAGGGAGATATTACAAGCTAGATTCGAGATTATATTCAAAAAATCCCAACAAGCAAGAATAAAAAACATAATAATATTATTTCATACATTTACATTTTCTAAGATAAAAATAAAAAGATAGTATAATCCTCAAAATCCCTAAAAATGGAAGAATTACTATATAAGAATTAGAGAGAAAGAGATAGAGAGCAATAAACGATAATGATTTTTCTTGTTTGGTTGTATCACAAATTTACAACAGAATGGAAATGAATTTAATTAGTTAAATTGTATATTATTCTTAACCATCAATTATTACCATAACCACACTTTATGTGCTTCCTCTGCCCTTTAATCCAAGACATACTCATACATATTACTTACGATCGTTGTTCCTTAATTAATCCTTGCTCAACATCCATTCGTTGAAAAGAGAAACAGTTTGCCATTGATGTTCTCTATTGAATAGGCTTAGCGATTAATGTTCGTTGCAACTTAATCAATTAGATGGTCTTCTTTGAACATGTTTAACCGTTAATGTAGATGCGCCAATGATTTTGGGGCTAAATGTGATTTGCACGTGACTTCCATGCATGTCAATTTTGTACGTATTTGAATAGTGTCGAATAAATATGTGAATGTAAATGTGTTAGACTATGGGAGCGCACACATCGAATTTAGACACGACTGTTAGTTTAATGTATTTAGTAAATATTACTTAATGAGTTAAGTGTAATGTTTATTAAATGGAGGGTTTATTATGTAAATAAGTAGGTTTCCTTATTGTAATATAATTTGAAAACCTATAAATAAAACATAAACCCCAAACCCTAATTACTACAAAACAATAAAGTCCACTAAAGGTTTTAAACGTTTTAGTCGATCGGCCTTTAAAAAAAAGGGTTTTTTTGTTTTTTGGTTTTTGTAATAAGAGTTGCTGCTAAGACAATTGTTGTACAGAGCATTAAACAAGTACTAGCATACTGGTCTGTCGATAAAGAGGGTGTCGCGTACGCAACCGTAGTAAACACCTTACGTTAGGTTTTCATTATTTCGCTTTCTCAATAAGGTACACAATTACTATCTGATTTATTATTTACTATGTGATCCTAATTTTCGGTGCATATAATTATTTGATAACTTGACTCGAGGTCTATACATATATTGGTATCAGCCATAACATAGTATTTTTATTTTGGATAATGATAAAACATCAAAAATTGTTGGGGGATTGAGTTTGGATTAAAATTGCGATTAAAAGTGTTTTTTTTTTTTTTTTAAAGTTTTTTTTATTAAAAGTTAATTAAACCGTAAACCTTAAACGCAAATTTTGATGTTTTATTAAATGTTTGTCAGATTTATTTTTTATGAAAATTATGGTTATTAAGTTACATGTATAACTTAATAAACATAATTAGATATTATAATATTGTAAAAAGTAAATTGCATATATTGACATATAATAATTGTTATTTGATATATGCGACACTAATAATATTGGATATAAAATTGTTATGTGTGGTTTGTTTGATAAATTGTTTTGAACACATATTGAATAACTTACGCAATCCATATTTGACTTATTTGAATGGATGCATGTGGTCCGTTTCCTTTTGATCGGGAGTTATTCAATATGTGGACAATGAACATAGAGACTATTTGCTTTAGGGCTCACCCAATTTTGTTGCGTAGTTTAATTCTAATACTCATATTTATGATTATAGTCAATTGTTTTGAAAGTAATAAAAATTAATATGACTAAAGAATTATGAAACAAATTTTTAATTTATTTTGGACTTTTATACGTTCTGTGACGGAGGTTGAGTTTATACCGTAATTTTGTCCTTGGATGGAACGTATAAAGTACAAAATACATTAAAAATCAAACCTTTAAAAGCGTGTGATTGGTAATTCGTAATTAAATGTACATCCTTAGTGTATAAATTCCCAACTAGGCTCACCTACATAAACGACGATGTCTAGGAAGATTTGCGGTGGTATTATACCCCTAATGAGGTCAGGTTTTAAGTGATGCTCTGTCGTCCCCTACCCTCACTCACTTTCCTGGTCGTACCGGTTGTAGAGCTATCGAAAGGGTTTTTATGATGAAGGTGGTACGTTTAGTTATAATATACACTTGGTGTATAGGAATTAGACAATCATAGAAACACGTTTTAAAACGATAAGAATGTTTATATGAAAAACAATAATTACGAGACGAAGTTGTATGCATGCCTCTTCGTACATAAATTTTGACACCCACGAAATTAAGTCATATTGTTATCCATATTGCTTAGACAACTTGCACTTGCTCGTCACTCTACGTGAGACGTAGGTGAAGGGTATCCAAGGTGAATTACCACTCATAGTGAGACTGTGGTGGACTATCTACATTCTTCAATTGGATGACTTAAATCGGGTTATGCAGTGAGACTGTAAACGCCGATAGCGATAAGATGCGACGAAACATGATGATGTCGCGATCACCATCTTGATGCTTGATCGAGTCATGACATTTAGTCTCATAATCTAGGAATTGCATCGGTAAATGAAATTACTGAACGTCACTTACCTTTTGAGTATCACTTAGTTCCTAGTAGATCAACTGATGGAACGGTAATATGTCATTTTGGTCCTAGTCTTAACAGAATGCAAACCATGGGTTTTACAATTTTGTTAAGAAATCATTATGTCGAAAGTACTAATGAGAACTTTCTTCTGTTTTGTAGAAATGGCACAAAATCCCGATTTAAGCGGGATTATGTCAAAAATCAAAACAATGTTCAAAAGCGAAATACTCACTGAACCAAATTTTAATGATTGGTTTCTCCAGCTGAGAATTGTTCTCCGAGTGATGAAGCGATTACAAATCATTACTACATCGATGATTCCAGAGCTGACTCATTCGATGAGACAGTTTGGGCAACTTATAAAGCAACGTATGAACGTCATAATGAAGTTGCATGCTTGATGCTCAGCGGTATGACCCCTGAACCACAAAATCAGTTTGATAATAAGCGGCCGGATAAAATGATCATTGAGCTTAACACTATGTATGAAAAACAAGTCGATCTTGGACTGAACGACTTGATTCAAGAATTACATAAGTGTAAACATGTTGATGGAACACCAGTAGGAACTCACGAGCTCAATGATATGCTTAAAATAATCGATATTTTGTAATCATATTTCTCATATTTACTCTAGTTTTCTGCAACTTTTGTTATGATCTGGTATATTTTCAGTTATAATTGCAGATTAGAGTTACATTTGGATAATGGAGCGAAAAGGAGCTAAAAACGGCTCGGAACGGAGACAAACGAGCAAGAAAAGTGAAGACCGGAAAACAGTCGGCGGCTGAATCATTTTAGTCGACGGCTGGATTAAATTTCCACCATTTGTTCCTAGACGTGCCGCGGAAGCAACTTTTCCACCCGTGTATTCCAGCCGCCGGCTGAATTCAGCCAGCCGCCGGCAAAATAGGGCGGTTCAGATATCTATTTAAAGGGCTTCTAGGGTTCGAGTTCTAGGCATCCTATTCTATATTTTCAACCTACATCCGACCTGGAGAGATGCAAGGAGAGTCCTAGAAGTCTTTGGTCACGTTGGAAAGCCTTGATTAATCTCTTTAATCATCTTTGAAGTTTGCTACTTTTGGTTTGAACTTTATTCATTATTTTCTTGATACAATGTTTGTTTTTAAGAATTCTATTGTTATTTTGTTACAATCCAACATGAGCTAAACTCTTTAAGTGATTGCTTGGATTGTTGAACCTGGATCTATGTTTTAATTAAGTTTATGTTTGAACTAATTGGTTTTTCCGTTATTATTTACGTTTAATCGCGATCCATGTTTATTCAAAGTCATTAAATTTACTACTTAGCGTGATTGATAGATCTATAACATAACTAGCGTTCTTATAAATTTATCAGTTATTTACGATTATATGATTTATTAGATAATTGTAGCTTGAGACTTAATTGAGATAGGCTAAGATATTAGTGATTTAATGAATTAAATGAACATGACAATTATATCGAAATTGAATAATTGAGGCTTTTGTTAATTCGTAGTCGACAGATTAAATTGTAAATAATAGTGAACTTAAGGCACAATTTAGAGTGGATAATCTAAGATAGCTCTTGATGTACGATTAGTCGTATGATCTTTCTCTAAAATTGTAGGATTAGATAACTCTAGCGGGAAATCTAGTTACTACAGAAATGATAGTTAAACCAATCAAACATATTCTTATTATTCATGATCCAGGTGAAACGTAATTCCAAGTAATCGCTGCTTTTTAATATTTGATTATATCTAAAAGTCTTTTCGAAACAGTTTTTCATCCGCAATTCCATTTAGTTAATTAAATTGCTATTTTACTTTAGTTATTTGTTTTCTGAAATATGTTCTCCCAGAACTAAAACGCCCCCCATGTTTACTTGCTTTATTTAGTTTAATTATATAATTTGAGATAACGGATATAAATACACGTTCGCTGAGTTCGATCCGGACTTACTAATTCTATATTTGCGTACGATCGGGTACACAGCCTGTATTGTGTGTTAATCTACTTTGGTAAAATCATTTTCTAAACTTTAAATAATTTTATGTTATAAAATACACATCAAGTTTTTGGCGCCGCTGCCGGGGAACGGTAGCTATTTTTATTCGTAATTTTGAATTTTTAAGTATTCGATCCTTTTGGAGAGATTTATATTTCTGGAAGTTAAATTTACTGTTTATTACGTGATAATTGTTAATTGGACTAATCGGATTTTTGAAGTTACAATTTTTCAGGAAAATTGCACACAGTACTTTTTAACCGCCGGCTGAAGTAAAACAGCTGCCGCCTGATTCCTAGCCGCCGGCTGAATATACCCAGCCGCCGGCTGATTAGCAGCTGTTTGTTTATTTTTCGTTTAATTGTAGTTTTAATATTTCGGTTTGTTTAATTTTCAGTTATCAGGGCTACTGACATATTTTCTTCTGTTCTTATAGGTTTTGCATGACCCGGAGTTCAAATCCAAATCTTGTAGAGCCATTCGAAGATCCGGAGAAGGTTTTTCGATTTCGACGCAGATTGTTTTCCCCAAAATCTCAACCCATCACCAGTTTTAAAATTCACCAAAACGAAGGTTACGAATCTGAGTTTATGCCATCTTCTGAAGAGGAATACAAACCGTTGTCTGATCAAGAGGAAGAGAAACCAGTTCCCAATTCACCAGTCACCGTAACAGATTCCGACTCATCCGAAGAATCAGAACACGAAATGGCAGTTAACATTAATGAGATCACCTTGGAGGAGTACTATGCTCTTACCCCGAATGTTGCAACAGACATTCCCAACCCAGCTATCACTCGAGGAGCCGACTTCCAGCTTAAGGGCCAGTTTCTCAAAGAACTTAGAGAGAACCCTTTTAATGGGGACGAGAATGAAGATGCTAATGTTCATGTGGAGAATATCATCGAGATTGCTGATGCTTACACTATTCCTGGTGTGACTAAGGAGACTGTTATGTTGCGAGTGTTTCCGATGACACTCAAAGGAAACGCAAAACGGTGGATTGGGAACGAACCGGTCAATTTAATCACTACTTGGGCCGATCTGAGGGCTAAGTTTTTGAAGAACTACTGTCCCCCTTCCAAAACCTCTAAAATGATTGATGACATCAGGAACTTCACACAGGACGTTGATGAGTCACTTTATCAAGCATGGGAGCGTTACAAAGATATGTTACACAAATGTCCCCAGCATGATCTCAACAACCAATAGGTTATCAAGACATTTTACAAGGGGGTTGATCGTCAAACTCGTAACGAGTTAGACTCTGAAGGAAAAATCCCACGAAAAATTCCAGCTGATGCTTGGGCTGCCATCGAAGGACATGCTAAACACTCCAAGCTATGGGAAGACGGTGGTAAGGGACGAAGGAAAATGGCAGATAACAACGACGGTCTCGCTGCTATAACTAACAAGCTGGACAGTATGGGAAGAGACATCAAGCGCGTCAATGAAAAAGTTCATGCTATTCAAGTCGGTTGCGACATTTGCAACGGATACCATCTGACAAAGGATTGCCCTAGGAAGGATGAGGAAGAAGCTACTGAAGAGGTAATGTATGGAGATTACCAAGGAGGAGACAGGAATAACAACAACTATCGCCAAGGAGGAGACAACAATGATTATCGCAAGCCCTACAACAACAATCAAGGAAATTCCTACAACAACAATCAGGGAAATTCAAATGGGTAGAAACCATATCGGCAAGGACCACCGGGGTTCTATGCTAAGGATACTCCTAAGGGACCGTTTCCACCTAAGGACGATTTACATGAACTGATGAAACAACTCATGACAACAAATAATCAGTTTATGCAAACCACGATCAAGCGAATGGATGACACTGATTCCATCATCCGCAATCAAAGCGCTTCAATTAAGCAACTAGAAGGCACTATGGGACAACTAGCGAAAGTAGTACAAGAAAGATTTCTGGGACAGCTACCGAGCTTCACGGAAACAAATCCTCTCAATTCTTCTTTTACAGGTGTTACTAACAAAGTTCCTTTTAATTTTGAACATGTTGACAAAGAAGACGGACACGAGAAAGCAGATCCACCGACAAATTCTGCCACTGCTGAAAGCCAACCGGCGGCTGCTGCAGCTCAACCGGCGGCTGCTGCAGCTCAACCGGCGGCTGAAATCCAGCCGGCGGCCAACTCTGCTCAGTCGGCGGCTGAACCACTGGTCTCGAAGAAAAATCCACCGGTTGCCTCTACAAAGCCGAAAATCACACCGGTGGTTAAGGACTTCACACATGCTGTTCCATATCCTTCTGCTCTGAAGAAGGACAAAGACAATGTCACTTACCACAAATTTCTCGAGAACATGAAATACCTTCACATCAATATTCTGTTTATTGAGGCGATTGTTCAAATGCCAAAATATGCGAAATACTTGAAGGATCTTGTGACAAATAAGAGTAAGCTGGAAGACGCTTCCAAGGTCACCATGAATGCCCGCTGTTCCGCATTGATGCAAAACAAGTTACCTCCGAAATTAAGCGATCCAAGCGCTATTTCTATTCCTTGTTTAATTGGCAATTTAACTGTGAACAATGCATTAGCTGATCTAGGAGCAAGTATTTCTTTGATGCCATATTCCATGTATGCTAGATTAGGTTTAGGAGAACCCAGACCTATTCGTATGTGCATTGAATTAGCTGACCGCTCTGTTCAATATCCTAGGGGAGTTGTTGAAAATGTTCTTGTTAAAGTTGACAAATTTGTATTCCCTTGTGATTTTATGATTCTTGATATGGTATAGGACCCTAGAGTACAAATTATTCTAGGACGTCCATTTTCAGCCACCACTCACTCCTTAATTGGTGTTTTTAACCGTAGAATCACCATGCAAGTAGGAGACGAGAAAGTTGTTTTTAATGTCAATGATTCAATGGAATATCCTTCTGTAGTAGATGATACTTGTTATTATTTAAATGTCTATGACATTTCCGATGATGAGTTTGTGCAGATGTTACTGGAGGATGATCAAACTGATTCGTTCATTAATGAAGGCTGGAGTGGAGATTTTGACTCTGCAAAAGAGTTAGTTGAGTTTGATATGCTTTTGGAGGAAGTCAAGTCTACATTGACCACCGAAAATCAGGAAACAAACGAAGAGACACCACCAGTTAAATCCAACTGGCGGCTGTCTAAAGCCAGCCGGCGGCTGAAAGGCCAACCGGCGGCTGGGATTGCCCAGTTCTGGGATTTCGGTTCACGGTGTTCCATGTTCACGAGCTGAGATAATGGAGATTAAAACATCGATTGAAGAGCCACCCAAACTGGAGTTAAAACCACTTCCGTCCCATCTGGAGTATGCATATTTGCAAGGTACAAGTGACTTACCCGTAATTATTTCTTCTAACTTATCTTGTGGGGAGAAAGATCGTTTGTTGCAGGTGCTTAAAGCTCATAAGCAAGCTCTTGCATGGAAAATCACTGACATTCGGGGGATTAATCCATCATTTTGTACGCACAAAGTTCTAATGGAGACAGACTTCAAGCCGGTCGTTCAACCGCTTCGACGTTTAAACCCGAAAGTGAAGGATGTGGTGAGGAAGGAAATCATCAAGTTGCTGGATTCGGGACTCATATACCCGATTTCTGACAGTCCATGGGTGAGTCCGGTGCATGAGGTTCCGAAAAAGGGCGGTATGACGGTTGTTGCCAACGAAAAGAATGAGCTGATTCCTACACGAACGGTTACAGGGTGGCGTGTATGCATTGACTACCGAAAGTTGAATGACGCCACCCGCAAAGATCATTTCCCTTTACCATTTGTTGATCAAATGCTTGAACGGTTACCCGGGAAAGCCTTTTACTGTTTCTTTGATGGTTTTTCAGGTTACTTCCAGATTCCCATTGAGCCGGAAGATCAAGACAAGACCACCTTCACGTGTCTCTTTGGCACGTTTGCCTATCGAAGAATGTCGTTCGGTCTGTGCAATGCACCTGCTACCTTTCAGCGGTGTATGATGGCAATCTTTCACGATATGGTGGAGCAATTTATGGAGATCTTTATGGATGACTTTTCGGTCTTTGGAGATTCGTGCTTGGAACACTTGGAGAAGATGCTGGCAAGGTGTGAACAATCCAATTTGGTGCTTAACTGGGAGAAGTGTCATTTCATGGTCCGCGAAGGAATTGTTCTAGGACACAAAATCTCAAGTGCGGGGATCGAGGTGGATCAATCCAAAATTGAAGCTATTTCGAAATTACCCCCACCAACGAATGTCAAGTCGGTAAGGAGTTTTCTAGGTCACGCAGGTTTTTATAGACGTTTCATCAAAGATTTTTCTAACATTGCGCGACCTATGAATCAACTTCTAGAAAAAGATTGTAAATTTAATTTTTCTTCATCTTGTTTAACTGCATTTAACATTTTGAAAGAAAGATTGATTTCAGCACCGATTATGACTAGTCCCAATTGGGATTTACCGTTTGAGCTGATATGTGATGCGAGCGATTACGCGGTCGGAGCAGTTTTAGGACAGCGGATTGAGAAGAGATTTAAACCCATTTATTACGCAAGCAAAACCCTTACAGATGCGCAGGAAAATTACACCACCACTGAAAAAGAACTGCTCGCTGTTGTTTTTGCTTTTGATAAATTTAGATCTTATTTAATTATGTCTAAAACTATTGTATTTACTGACCAATAATGGCTTTGAAATTTCTTTTTAGCAAAAAGGATGCTAAACCACGATTACTCCGCTGGATTTTACTTTTGCAGGAATTTGATATTGAAATTCAGGACAAGAAAGGAGCGGAGAACTTGGCGGCAGATCATTTGTCTAGGTTGGAAAACCCGGAATTGGAGAGGCTGGATGAGTCAGTGATACGGGACACAGTCCCCGATGAAGCTCTAATGACGGTTAAAGTGACTGACGAGGTACCTTGGTTTGCTGATATTCCTAATTACTTGGTTGCCAAAACCCTTCCCACGAATAAAACTTATCAGCAAAAGAAGCGATTCTTCTTTGATTTGAAACATTATTTTTGGGAAGACCCGTTTTTGTTTCGTGCTTGTGCAGATGGCGTAATTCGAAGATGTGTTGCTGGTGAAGAAAAGAACAAGATTTTACGCCATTGCCATTCAGGACCTGTAGGAGGACATCATGCTGCAAACTTCACAGCCAAACGTGTTTTTGATGTCGGGTTCTATTGGCCATCAGTGTTCAAGGATGCTCAAGAGTTTGTGAAGAAATGTGATGCTTGTCAACGGACCGGTAATATTTCTTCGCGCGATGAGATGCCACAAACGGGCATCCAGGTATGTGAAATTTTCGATTTCTGGGGTATTGATTTTATGGGACCCTTTCCTTCAAGTCGGGGAAATAAATATATTTTAGTAGCTGTCGACTACGTATCAAAGTGGGCCGAAGCGAAAGCTTTACCCACCAATGATGCGCTAGTCGTCGTCAATTTTTTGAAACAATTATTTTCCCGGTTTGGTACCCCTAAAGCTTTAATTAGTGATAGGGGCACACATTTTAGTAACGCCCAACTTGAGAAGGTGTTGAAAAGATATTGTGTGAATCATAAATTTTCAACAGCTTATCACCCCCAAACAAGCGGACAAGTCGAGGTTACTAACCAAGGCTTGAAGCGCATTTTGGAAAAATCGGTCGGTACAAATCGTAAGGATTGGTCCGATAAGTTAGACGATGCTCTTTGGGCGCATAGGACTGCATTTAAAACTCCTATTGGTTGTACTCCTTATCGTTTAATTTATGGTAAAGCATGTCACTTACCTGTTGAAATTGAGCACAAGGCCTATTGGGCTTTGAAGGCTGCCAATATGGAAATGATACCTGCAGGGAAGAACAGGTTCCACCAAATACAGGAATTAGACGAGTTGCGCATGAACGCCTATGAAAATTCGGTATTTTACAAGGAACGGACGAAGAAATGGCACAATAAGCGTGTCAAGACGGATAGGAACTTTATCGACGGTGATATGGTTCTACTCTATAATTCCAGATTGAAGTTATTTCTGGGGAAATTACGGTCAAGGTGGTCGGGGCCGTATATCGTGCTAGATGTATTCCCTTACGGTACAGTGGATATTGCCAACGAAAAGGGCGAAAGTTTTAAGGTGAATGGGCATAGATTGAAGAAATATTATGCCGATGGACGTGACAACCAGTTTGACTTATTTGGAGACGACGAGGAGCTCGATCTCCATGAACGTGACGGTTAACAAACGTGGTTTTGGAAACAAACGTGACGGTTATTTGGAGACAACCCGATTCTTTTCCCTTTATTTTATTTTGTTCAGAAAAATTTAAAAAATACAAAAAAAATTAGAAAACAACAAAAAACCAAAAATATATGTACACTACGTGTTTTTCTATTTTAATCTTTGATTTTTTGTTTCAGGTTCACTTAGTTCATCATATGAGAGCTGCTAAACATGTCGGAAACCTAGTTAAATCGTGTTAAACCACCGAACGAAAAAAACATTATTTTTTGGAACAGAAAAATTTAGCCGGCGGCTGAATTTATTTGGCCGACGGCTAAAAGCCAGACGGCGGCTCAAAATTCCAGCAGCCGGCTGAAACATCAGGTTTTAAAAAAAAATTATATACCCGTTTTTATCACACATTTTCACACTTCACACACACTTCTTATCTCCTAACCGGCGGCTGAGAGAATTTTTTTCACCATTTTCGTCGATTTTCTTCAATCTTTTCATTTCATTCTCTAATTCAAGAACCAAGGTATGATTTATTCACTCCTCTTCATTGTTTTTCTTTGATTTTTCATAAAGAACACAAATTGGGGGTTTTTCAAATCCGAGATTGTTAGTGCTTACTTTTACAATTAATTGCTAGGATTCATTCCTTAGATGATTTGTATGCTTAGGCCTAGTTCAATTTACGAGTTCCATGGTTTAATTTTGTCTAGAAATTGTTGAGAAATTGGGGTTTTTGCTAGGAGTTTTTAACTTGGTATTACTTCAATTTGTTAGTAGGTCTTATCTTTGCTACTAATTGTTGGTTGTATTGAGTATTAAAATCGAATTTCCATGTTCTAATTGACGAAAAGAAATTGTGTGTTTAAGTGAAGTTGGAATTGATAATTGAATTCTTGGTAGGATTTAGTTGTTGATAATTGATTTGTGTCGGATGAATTGATTGTGTGGTTTAACATAACAGCAAGCCAATCTGTTAAAATACTGGTTTTGAAACGATGGATTAGTAGTGGTAATATTCACAGCAGTCGAACAGTTAACAGCAACAAATAGGCTGACCTGGGCATTTAGTCGGCGGCTGATTTTGGCCAGCCGGCGGTTACCTTTCAGCCAGCCGGCGGCCAAATCTCGATGTCTGCATTTTATTGCTTTTTGTTTCGACCTGTTTTTGCGACTTTCTATTTTTTCGAGCTGTTTTATCTTACTAATATGGTTGTTCAGACTTGTTTTATGCAGATTATGGCCGATGAAAATGTCCAGCAAGAAGTCCCACCTCACGTCCCCCTTTATGACATTAATCACCCTTACCTACAAGTTGCAGTTAGGCGAGGAATTAATCAACAGAGACGGGAAGAAATCCATGCCAAATTGACCACTATGCAGCATTACCCAGTTTATGCCCCTAACGGTACTGATTAGAACTTTTTGAACGAGGTCATACCACATGATACACGTTTTCAATCGGGGGCTGCTAAAATTGAGGAGATGCTCGAGGTTAATTATGGGGGATTTATCTGTAGAGCTTGGGATCGCTTATTTTCAATCAACGAGCCGATATATATTGAAGCCACCTATGAGTTCTACAGCTCTTTCACCTTCAACCATGCCACCTCCGATCCAACCGCCAGATCAATGCAGTTTCTATTAGGGGGAGAGCTTAGGAAGATGACACTGAAAGAGTTTGGGGAAGCCCTTGGGCTATTTGACGAGGTCGACTTAGCACACCCGAATTTTGATGATTTCATGGCTGACGGGATTAAAACTCCCGATTATAGAGAAAACGCAGCCATTTGGTCCATGATACCTAGTGGAGTGTTAAGCACCGAACGGGCACCATCATATACCCAGATTCGTGATCCGAAGGTTAGGGCCATCTTTGCTATGGTGTGTTTGTTTGTCATTGGCAGGAAGTCGGGTATTGAAAAATGCCACAAGGAGGAATTGTTTTGGTTAGGGTGCATTGTGCAAAAGCGGGTCGTTAATATCCCGTATGTTTTAGCCCGATGGATGACTAATATACTGAAGGGCGCACGACCCGGAAGTGTGATTAGGGGAGGCCATTTTGTTAGTGCTATTGGTAAACGCTTGAGATTACGTGGAGCAGGATTTGACAGTTGTACCACTTTGACACCAGAGATGCGTCTTTTGGGTGCAGCGTGGTTTAAGTCGGCTGGTATAGTGAGTAGGTTTGTAGCTCCAGGAGGCCATGTGACCTATAGATGGGCTGAGATTAAACGGACACCTGGAGAGAGCAATAGTCGGGGTATTGAGGAGTTAGATGATGAGGATGCTCCACCAGTTCAGGAGACGGATTTGACAGCTCAGATCGCTGCATTGACATCGAGCATGGGGCATATGTCATCCCGGTTCGACTCGTTCGCTGACCACATGGAGGATCGTTACTACGATCTCAACTCCAACATTAGCATGGTCAGCAACCAGGTTGGATACTTGCAGACTGAGTTTGACAGCCGAAACCGCTACCAGGATGAGATGTTGTACCAGTACCACCAGCGTGCGGGTATTAGTTATCAGTCGTACGACGGGTCTTATCATGCTTTTGGCGGTGACGCTCCTATGGACCAGGACCATCCTTCCTCCTCGACCTTTGATGATCGTCATCATATGTGGTCCGCTCGGAACTCCTATTCAGGACCGTCAGAGAGCATCTTGGAGAGGACAGTGGCAAGACATGTGATGATATGTGTGTTATGTTTGTGTATTTGAGACTATTTTTTATATTTTCGTATGGATTATTGTTTGGATTATTATGGTTTTATTATGTACTTTTTTTATTAGTTATTTGTGGTACTTAATATGTGTGTGATTGTGTCTCTCATTTTAGAATATCACTTATTTTAGTGGAAGTCATGCCGAAAATTCAATTTTTCAATGGAGAGCTATGCAGATTTTTTTTTGAGGACGTTATGCTTTTACCGCAATACATTCTTTCCACTGCTGTCTCCTTTCACAGAATCTCGACATCTAAATGGGGGAGTTCTTTTTCCTTTCTCTTTTTCTTTTTACACTTATTCGCTGAATTTTTTTTTTACAATGAGGACATTGTATTGTTTAAGTGTGGGGAAAGGGGTTAGGAAAGAATCTATTTGTCCTTAGGAACATTTTGTATGAAAATTTAAAAAATTTTGACATGTTTCTCGTAATTAGTTTTAACTAGTTGCATAACTAGGCACACCTACCCATTACATAATTGTGAGGATTTGAGCCATTATAGCATACATTTTATATGCTTTTATCTTCAATTTTTATGAGTGTGCCGGTGACTTGTAGACTTTAGAACTTGACACTGTATACGCTTCGAGGCTATGAATGAGCATAAGTTTTACTTATTAGTAACTAGGAAAAAGGCAAAAGAATTAGGATTGTTAAACCGTTGATTGGCCTATTCGTTTCTTATAGTCGGTAGCTACACTGGTTATTTGACTCACACTACCTATCGAACACTCGTTTTTAGTGTTTTTGACGTTTAGATACCATATTTGCGCCAAACCTTTTTCTTTTATCACCTTTCCATATATATTCCATAAATTGAGCCTAAATGTCTAAGTCGTTTAATTCAGATATTTTTGTTGAAAATTTCCCTCTTTCTTAACTTGGTTGATTATTAGACGGATTGTTATATATGATGGCATGGAATTGTTTAAGTTACTTAAGTTCACGAAAGAAGTTACATGTGGATATAAGTTTAAGAGTTATTCATGATTTTGATGGACCTTTTGAGCGGTGTCTTTAATAAAATAATAAAATAAAAAAACAGAAAAAAAATATTTATTAAGGCCCGTACTAGGTAACCAATAATTGTTGAAGTGATTTAACAAAATTTGCGAGAAATAAAATTCTCAATCGAACCGTTGAAGAATTAAGGCGAAGTTTGGTCTTGGGAGTTTCATCAGAATAAGTCATTAGGGATAATCAATCGAGTTTTCAAAGTAATATGGTTTTTGTGTTAGAAGGAGTCAAGCAAGCCGTTATAAGTTTGAATAATTCTGCATTGACATTGTGTTATTTACCTTGTCATATACAAAGAACTAGTCTTTAGTAAGGTAGCTAGAATAACGGTAGTTAGTTGAGTAGTTGTTTTGTATTCTCTATTTAAGAGGAAGTAGTTCATACTTCATATTTCATGTATTCAATAATAATACAGTTTGCAATACTTGTGTTTATCATCATCCATACCCAACATTATGGTATCAGAGCCAAGGAAACGGCTCGTGATCCTCTCAAAGTACTACAACTAATTCACTCTCAAACCCTAATTACAATGTCATCAGCTGCTTCTGCTTCTGCTTCTGCACAACCCCTCATCCCTATCTTCAATGGAGAAGGATATGATTTTTGGCGTATAAGGATCAAGACAATACTCAGATCCCAAGAAATTTGGGAATTTGTTGAAACTGGATTCATTGCTCAAGACGAAGCCCAGGCAAGGTTAAAAGAAAATACGAGGAAAGATGCAAAAACCCTAGCTATCCTGCAGCAGGCTGTACACGATAACCTATTCTCACGCATAGCTAATGCCCAAACAGCAAAAGATGCATGGACCCTCCTGCAATCTGAGTTTCAAGGAGATAGCAAAGTAATGACGGTGAGACTGCAGGGACTACGTAGAGACTTTGAAAATCTCACCATGAAAGATGATGAAAGTGTAGCAGACTATCTATCCCGGGCAATGAGGATAGTGAACCAACAAAGATCATGTGGTGAGGTCACAACTGATCGAATGATTGTTGAGAAAGTCTTCAGAAGCCTTCTTCCTAAGTGGGACCATGTAGTTGCAGCTATAGAAGAAGCAAGAGATCTGACCACACTCACATTTGATCAACTCATGGGATCTCTACAATCCCATGAACCTCGAATCAACAGGCAGATAGATAAGCAAGAAACAGATAAAGCATTTTATACAAGGAATGATGACTCCCCCAGAGGTAGAGGAAGAACTCCCACTCGTGGAAGATTTAGAGGAAGAGGAAGGTCTAATAGAGGAGACAGAAGCTCTATTCAATGCTTGAATTGCTACAAGTATGGACATTTACAAACAGACTGTTGGTACAACGAACAAGCAAATGCAGCAGTAGAAAATGAAGCGGAGGATGAAGATTGGAAACTCTTTATGGCGCATACAACAGAACCTGCTCAACCTATTACACCACCAAGACATATTTGGTTCATTGACAACGGCTGTTCCAATCACATGACAAGTGATAAGGCCTCTTTCAATGAACTAAATGAAACAAAGCAAATGGTGGTACATATGGGAGATGGAAAAGGGATCAAAGTAGCAGGAAAGGGCTCAATCAAAATCCCTATTAAACCAGGCAAAGAGAAGACAATTGATGATGTCCAGTTTGTTCCTGAACTTGGATATAACTTGTTAAGTGTTGGGCAGATCATGAGAAAGGGACACTCCCTACTCTTTGATGATGAGATGTGCACCATCACAAAGAAAAGAACAAACACCATAGTATGCAAGGTAAAGATGACTGCTAATAATGTGTTTCCTATTAACCTTGGTCATGACCAAGAACTGAGTTTGACAGCCACTACAAATGAAGAGAGCATACTTTGGCGCCTAAGGTATCGTCATTTACACACACGTGGCTTACAGCTCCTACATGATAAAGAAATGGTGAAAGGACTGCCCAAGATAGAAGGTTTACCAATATGTGAAGGCTGCATCTATGGTAAGCAAGCACGAATGCCATTCCCCTCATCTAATTGGAGAGCCAGCAGGCCCTTGGAGTTAGTACACGCAGACTTTGTGACGTCCCGTCAATTTGAAGTACTTATATTACCGTTATTATTTAATTTTATTCGCAATTGTTTTGACCCTTGTATTTCGCTTTGTTTTACTCACGGTTTACTGTTGAGAATCGGGTTTTATGTGATTATTTTGATTCGTCCCTTGAGACGTAAGTTGATTTTTATCTAAGTGCCTTATAGTTAGTATGCTCATGGAAATAAGTTAGGAGGTTTATGCCAAATTTGTCGGTTAACATATCCCTATTCTTAAGAAATCGTGCTTTGCTCGTGTTTATGTTTTTACCGAGAAGTATGTATTTCCATTTTGGAATTTAAATTGAATAATATAATGAATTACAATACCAATAATACCTATAAGGAACTTGACTAAGTTCATATGTAAAACAATCGGGAACTCTAAACGACGAACGTGCGTAACCATAACTTATAACGAAAAATGAAAATTTCTGTTTGGAGGCCCTCTTGCGCCGCAAGTGATTGTCTTGCGCCGCAAGACAGTGCAGATCAGCACCTTGGGTTTTTTTCAAACTTTTGCAATTTCTCCTAAACGGGCCTAAAACTTTTGTGACGGATTTTTGCTAGTCCAAAGGCCTTTTTGGGTCCAGTAACAAGGCACTAACACCCCCAATTGTTCCCCCATTTCATTTCATAATTCACACACACATCTTACACTTCTCTCTCTCTCTTTTCTTTGAAGAACACACACACACAAACACAAACTCATTCTTCCCCCTTTTCTTCTTGTGGCTGTAAATCCAGAATATAACCCACAAATATCATCACTAAAAATGACTAATTTCATAATGGAGAGCAAGGTTTGAGCATCCACTTTGGAGGGTTACTTGGGTTATTTCGTTTTCGGGTCGAAATCACCATCTCACATCAAGATCTTCATCACATCTAGCTTGATCTTCAAATCTTCACTTTATTTGGGGTAAAATAACTTGAACTTTCTGTATTTTATAAATTTTATTCATTGCATGTATCATCTAACTAAAGAAAATGAGTTTTTATAAAAGTTGATGGTAAAATATGTATGAAAATCAAGTTTTTATAAAAATGTGTATGGATCTTGATTAAATGATGATAAAAGCTTTACAAAATGGTTATTTGAAAGTGTCCAAATCTACCATCAAAAGTCGACTTACTAAGCACAAGAAAACATTTTCGGTGGGATTCTGCACCTGAGTTGCGCCGCAACTCTACCTGTTGCGCCGCAACTGGGGGTCAGAATACCCATTTTCGTTTTGTTTCACTATTAAACGTAACCGTAAGCTTGTGTTCGTAAGATCTGGTATTAACGGATGGTGTATTGTGTTTTGGAGTTAGAAATCTCATCACCACTCCATCAAAGGATTTTGTCTCGGGTTCTAACTTGCTAAATTGCGGTTGCTATCGGTAAGAATTGACTTTCTTCCTAATTTCTCATTTTTCATATGTTCGGTTTTAGCCTTGAAAAATGGTTAGGAATAAATATTAGACCAACACATGTTATGATTTCGGATTTGGACAACTTTGGAATAAAGGACGTTAAAATGTGAATTTAACCATAAGTAACGTATTTAACTTATAACATATTATATATTATAAGAAAGGTTTAAAAATGCAATTATTGTTAAGCGGGAAAGTGTACGGAATTAGGACTAATAATCTACGTTGCGGAAGCGCTGCCGAAATTCATTTCACGTCTTTTTACGACATTAAAACACTTAAATACTCAAAAGTAACATATTATACAATAAATTTGTCTTTGGACTCAAAGACACCAACGCAATCAAAAATGTCATAATATTACTTAAAACGGACATTTTAAACCTCTTTGCGATACTTTTAACTTCGCCACAAATTGTTGAACCTCGTTTTAATTTAACGAAATGTTTTTATGACAAGTTTTATAAAATGGTTTTGAAAGGCTTTTTACTCTAAACATTTTGGTATGAAAACACTTCAAATTATTCAAAGTGTCAAATTGGACTTAAATTGATTTTGACTTTAATAAACCAACATAATGGACACTTGACTTTGATAAATCAACATCTTTGACCTTTGACTTTTGCAAAGTCAACATCCTTGGCATTTGACTTTTATAAGTCAACATTGTTGACATTTGACTTATATAAGTCAACATTGTTGACATTTGACTTTTGTAAGTCAACTTCCTTAACGTATGACTTTATGGAGTCAACATCTTTGACTTCGACCAAGTCAACATCATTGCCATTGATCTTGGTCGATTTCGATAAACCTATAATCAATATTCCTTTCAACCAATATCCCTAGTAGTCGTTTCGACTCGGAACATCATTCTTTTCAAATTGTCGTTATGACGTGAAATGTCGATACCCTTTCGGTCGGCCCTTTTTGGCACAAAACATTGTCATCCTAAATACGTCATCTCGATTAAACTGAGTTATCGTTGGAATATTCTAATACGCTTAATCTTAACCGACAAGGCTAAACCGGACCTATACTTATAGAGATACTGAGACTATATTATTTACTGTTTTAGGGCACTTAGACAGGGGGTTGAAATCCCGTGATTGTTTCACCCGAGATTTGCTGAAGATTGTTTTGTGAGTTATTCGTAGCCCTTGTCTTAAATACTTTTGGGCTGTAAAGCGTATATTAAACTGTTTGTGTATATTAAACTGTCTGCATGAATGCGGAATTGTTTTCTAAATTATCTTGTTTACCCAGTGAATTTGGTCTGCCTTAGTTTTAAGTGTTTAAGCCATGGTGGCTCCCCTCTAATACACTCGTTAAGCTTTTGCCCGTGGTTCATATGTATAGATCTGTATTGGGTTATGTACCTAACCCACATTCCTCTGTAGACTGTTGCTACGAGCGGATGTTATGACCGTAATATTAAACTGTGGATTAAACTGGTTGCCTTTGGATTGACACACCTTAGGCTAGGGGATTAAACTGATTGGTTCAGGATCGAGATGTATGACTACTTAGGCATAGTACCTTTCACTATTGGATGAATACAAGATAGATGATTTTAAACTTACTGATTTACTGAAACTTGTCTATGGGTCACTTTTACTTTAAAATTGCGAATAATTCACCAACATGTTGTTGATGTCGTTTTAACGCTTTGCAGGAAATTGAGGATTTCCGTGGATCATGCCTTAGTTGTTTTTGGATCGCTTGCTTTTGTGGAATTTGAATTTGAACTGTTTATTGTAATTTCCATGGCGATCCATTTGTTTATTCCTTTTTGGATTTGCATTTGTACTTGGCGTCTTATCGCCTTGACTTATTGATGTAATTTGTAACATTTGGCATGATCAATTTAATCTGTTGTTTTGCTTATCGGTTATATTGTTGTGATCTTGACTTTGATATTATAACTGGAACATCCCGTGTTTCCGCTTCCTAGCGGGGTGTGACAGAAGTTGGTATCAGAGCCAAAGGTTATAGCGAACCGGGTGATTTAAACTGAGTAAATCACTTGGACTATGACCATAGGCTTTTTAAATCGATTTTTACTCTGATTGCAATGTGTGCACTATTTTTCATACGTGTTTAATTTCGCGTTGTTATTGTTGCATTTGGCCTTGTTTTTGCACACATTTGCTGATCGAATTTTTCTTTCGTCTCTTTTAGAACGATGCCCCTGAAGACGACAGCGACGAGGTGGTCAGCGAGACATGGTCGTCCGAGCGTGGGATCTTATAACGCGACTTCGAGTGTGGAAGTCAGTGATGAGGAAATGGATATAACGACAGATTTCAATCAGCTCGTAGCCGAGCAGTTAGAAGCCATGAAACCTACTATCATCGCTCAGATTAGAGATTACATGTCGAAGGATGTTGGTGTTCCGGGTACTGGTACAGAAACTGGTGCGGGGTCTGATGGTTCGGATCAGGATGATTCTGAGCGGAAGTTTAAGGGTAAAGGTCTCGAGGTTGATGGTACCGGTGGAGGAACGGGACACGATGGTCCTGAGGATATGGATACCGGGTCTGGTGGACCCGAGGTTTGTGTACTTGGCAGTGATGTTTCCTCCAAACCAAACACTTTCCAGAGTGTTGTGGAGATGATAACCACGTTGATCCAGAATGCGGTCCGTGATGGGGGAGTACCGTCAGTTGTAGATAAGCATAGCTCCGGAAGGAAACGGAGTGGTGAAGTTTGTTATGAAGAATCGCGGAAAAAGTCTAGGAGGCTGAATGCTCGTCAGGTAGTGACTCCGAGGTGTGATCGGTGTGGTAGTCACAATGCCAAGGAATTGGTTTGTTGGAGGTGCAATAAATGTGGTAAGTTGGGACACACAGAGGGGTTTTGCAAGATCCCGAAGGGAAATTGTTATGAGTGTGGTTCTGTCGGACATCTTAAGAACCAGTGCCCCGAGTTGGTTACAGTGGGTGCTGGAACTTCGTCTATATTGGACCCTCGAGGCAGAGCAATCATGATTGGTACCCAGAGTAAATACCCGCTGTGTGTTTGGTGCGGTAAATACCACACCAGGGAGGTGGCTTGCTGGGAGTGTAGTATTTGTAAGAGACTAGGACACACAGATAAGTTCTGTAAGGCCTTTAAGGGCAAGTGTTACGAATGTGGCTCTCCGGATCATCATAAGGACAGATGCCCCAAGTTAGCTTCAGCTGGTACGGGAACTTTTCTCAGTTAAGGTCAGTTTGCATATATATTCTATTCGATTATGATATTCGACCATATTTTTCCTTGTGTTACACACTCCCCTTTCTTTTATCTATTTTTCCGTCTTTATACGTCCCTTTTGCGTTAACACCGAAGAAAGCTCCTATCTACAAAGAAGTCGACGAGACGAGAGTGTCCTACGAGTGCGATTCCGAGAGGTTCGACTCCAAATTATTTCTATTTATTCGACACTTTGCTTCGATTTAGTAATCATTGGTACAATACCAAACTATAGTCTAAACTCTATCATATTCTGCAAACTTTTAAACATTAGTGAATTAATTCCGCAAATGCATGGTTCATTTTGAACTACGCGTAATTTGGCCAACTACGCCTAGTTCGGGATAAATTATGCAAGAACGGAACGTAATTTCTATTGTTAATAGTCCATTTTTGAGTCAGTAATTCTCAATTCTACAGATTCCCGGCTTTAATCCATCCTTCTAAGAACTTCATATTTGATACGTTTAGGACTATGTTTCCTTGTTCATCTTTACCTTTAGCGTCTTCCTTCGAAATAGAGTTAGCCATTGGCGAGTTCTACCTGCTACCGAAGTACTTTCTGCCTATAGTGTTAAATTCCGACGACCATTCTTTTTCGGTTGACTTGATTCCGATCGCCTTAGATAGATTCAACGATTTTAATTGCATGGATTGGTTGTCGACACACCATGAAGAGGTTATATGCTGCGAGAAGATTATCCGCATACCGTTATAGCAGGAAGACTGTTGTTAGGACAGGGGGATAAGGCGGGGAAGCGCCTTAAAGTCGTCTCAGGATTTGGAAGTTCGGTAGTACATCGAGTGGGATCGTTCACTCTTTCTTACACATCCGTGGTTCGTGAATTTCCCGATGTGTTCCGAGAGGACTTACCTGGATTACCCCTAGTTAAGAAGCAGAGTTTTGGATTGATGTAGTTTCGAGAGCAGCGCCAGTGGCGAAGGCTCCTGATCGGTTAGCACCCTCGGAGATGTAAGAACTATCGAAGCAGATATAAGGATTGGTGGACAAAGGTTTCGTTGGGCCGAGTTTCTCTCTTTGAGGCGCGCCGATACTTTTCGTTAAAAAGGAAAGATGTTAAATGCATTACGTTAATGAGTTGGCAGCATAACAATTTTGTTCGTGAGATTTCCTACCATCTGGGTAAAGCAAATGCAGTAGCAGATGCGTTAAGTCGCACGAAGTCGATTGAGCCGGTGAGGGTACGCACCATGATGATTTCGACTTGGTCGAGCTTGAAGGCTCGTATCATTCAGGCTCAGCAGGAGGCTCTCACCGAGGATTGTATGAAGAATGAAGGATTATACGGGATGGCACGACAATTGGAGCCGAAAGACGACGGGGTTATATATTCCTTGGACGTATTTGGGTTCCCGTCAGTCTTAGACAGTTAATTTTTGATGAGGGTCACAAGTCAAATTACTCCGTTCATTCCGAGGCGGATAAGATGTACCACGACTTGAAATATTTCTATTGGTGGTCTGACATGAAGAGGGCGATTGCCGAGTATGTGGGCAAGTGTTTGACCTGTTCTAAAGTTAAGGCTCAGAATCAGAAGCCTTCTGGCCTTCTTCAGCAGCCGGAAATCCCGCAATGGAAGTGGGAAAATACTACGATGGATTTTGTGACGAAGCTTCCTAGGTCTTCAGGAGGTTATGATACTGTTTGGGTCATAGTTAATCGGCTGACTAAGCCAGCGCATTTTCTGCCTATTCGAGAAGATTACCGAATAGAGAAGTTGTCTGGATTATATATTGATGAAATCGTGGCCAGGCATGGATTTCCTGTATCCGTTATTTCTGATCGCGACGCGCGTTTTACTTCGAGGTTCTCACAGACATTGCAGTGAGCTTAGGCACGAGATTAGAGATGAGTACGACTTATCACCCTCAGACCGATGGACAGAGTGAGCGCACGATTCAGACGTTGGGAGATATGCTGCGCGCGTGTGGTTTAGATTTTGGCGGGAGTTGGGATGGACTTTTACCGTTGGATGGACTTTTACCGTAGGTCTCCCCTCTGTTGGGCTGGGATTGGTGATAGCCGGATTACGGGTCCCGAGTTGATTCAGGAAACTACTGATAAGATCTTTAGGATCAAGGATCGTTTGTTAGCCGCGAGAGATCGTCAGAAGAAGTACGCGGAGTAGCGTCGGAAACCTTTAGAGTTCAAGGTCAGCGATTTAGTGTTATTGAAAGTTTCTCCCTGGAAGGGTGTATTTCGTTTTGAGAAGCGCAGCAAGTTAAGTCCACGTTTTACGGGTCCTTGTTAAGATTTTGTCCCGTGTTGGACCAGTAGCTTATCGTATTGAGCTGCCACCAGAGCTGAACGGTGTGCACAACGTATTTCATGTATCGCATCTCAAGAAGTGTCTTACTGACGAGTCATTAATTGTGCCTTTGGAGAAACTAAGTTTGGATGATTCGCTTCACTGGATAGAGGAGCCGGTAGAAATCGTTGGCCGAGAGGTCAAGCGCCTGCGGCGGAGTCGGATTCCTATTGTAAAGGTCCGATGTAACTCTAAGTTTGGAGCTGAGTTTACATGGGAACGGGAGGATGAAATGCAGCGGAAAATTTCCCCGTCTATTTTCTTCTAGCGATGCTCTTTAGTAATTTCGAGGACGAAATTCTTTTAACTGGGGGAGGTTGTGACGTCCCGTCAATTTGAAGTACTTATATTACCGTTATTATTTAATATTATTCGCAATTGTTTTGACCCTTGTATTTCGCTTTGTTTTACTCACGGTTTACTGTTGAGAATCGGGTTTTATGTGATTATTTTGATTCGTCCCTTGAGATGTAAGTTGATTTTTATCTAAGTGCCTTATAGTTAGTATGCTCATGGAAATAAGTTAGGAGGTTTATGCCAAATTTGTCGGTTAACATATCCCTATTCTTAAGAAATCGTGCTTTGCTCGTGTTTATGTTTTTACCGAGAAGTATGTATTTCCATTTTGGAATTTAAATTGAATAATATAATGAATTACAATACCAATAATACCTATAAGGAACTTGACTAAGTTCATATGTAAAACAATCGGGAACTCTAAACGACGAACGTGCGTAACCATAACTTATAACGAAAAATGAAAATTTCTGTTTGGAGGCCCTCTTGCGCCGCAAGTGATTGTCTTGCGCCGCAAGACAGTGCAGATCAGCACCTTGGGTTTTTTTCAAACTTTTGCAATTTCTCCTAACGGGCCTAAAACTTTTGTGACGGATTTTTGCTAGTCCAAAGGCCTTTTTTGGTCCAGTAACAAGGCACTAACACCCCCAATTGTTCCCCCATTTCATTTCATAATTCACACACACATCTTACACTTCTCTCTCTCTCTTTTCTTTGAAGAACACACCACACACAAACACAAACATTCTTCCCCCTTTTCTTCTTGTGGCTGTAAATCCAGAGTTTAAACCACATATTTCACCACCATAAAAGTGTTGTTTTCATCAAGAGGAGTAAGGTTTGATCATCCATTTGAAGATTTACTTGGGTTATTTCGTTTTCGGGTCGAAATCACCATCTCACATCAAGATCTTCATCACATCTAGCTTGATCTTCAAATCTTCACTTTATTTGGGGTAAAATAACTTAAACTTTCTGTATTTTATAACTTTTATTCATTGCATGTATCATCTAACTAAAGAAAATGAGTTTTTATAAGAGTTGATGGTAAAATATGTATAAAATCAAGTTTTTAGTAAAAATGTGTATGGATCTTGATTAAATGATGATAAAAGCTTTACAAAATGGTTATTTGAAAGTGTTTTTGAACATATTAGGACTTGCATGTCCAAATCTACCATCAAAAGTCGACTTACTAAGCACAAGAAAACATTTTCGGTGGGATTCTGCACCTGAGTTGCGCCGCAACTCTACCTGTTGCGCCGCAACTGGGGGTCAGAATACCCATTTTCGTTTTGTTTCACTATTAAACGTAACCGTAAGCTTGTGTTCGTAAGATCTGGTATTAACGGATGGTGTATTGTGTTTTGGAGTTAGAAATCTCATCACCACTCCATCAAAGGATTTTGTCTCGGGTTCTAACTTGCTAAATTGCGGTTGCTATCGGTAAGAATTGACTTTCTTCCTAATTTCTCATTTTTCATATGTTCGGTTTTAGCCTTGAAAAATGGTTAGGAATAAATATTAGACCAACACATGTTATGATTTCGGATTTGGACAACTTTGGACTAAAGGACGTTAAATGTGAATTTAACCATAAGTAACGTATTTAACTTATAACATATTATATATTATAAGAAAGGTTTAAAATGCAATTATTGTTAAGCGGGAAAGTGTACGGAATTAGGACTAATAATCTACGTTGCGGAAGCGCTGCCGAAATTCATTTCACGTCTTTTTACGACATTAAAACACTTAAATACTCAAAAGTAACATATTATACAATAAATTTGTCTTTGGACTCAAAGACACCAACGCAATCAAAAATGTCATAATATTACTTAAAACGGACATTTTAAACCTCTTTGCGATACTTTTAACTTCGCCACAAATTGTTGAACCTCGTTTTAATTTAACGAAATGTTTTATGACAAGTTTTATAAAATGGTTTTGAAAGGCTTTTTACTCTAAACATTTTGGTATGAAAACACTTCAAATTATTCAAAGTGTCAAATTGGACTTAAATTGATTTTGACTTTAATAAACCAACATAATGGACACTTGACTTTGATAAATCAACATCTTTGACCTTTGACTTTTGCAAAGTCAACATCCTTGGCATTTGACTTTTATAAGTCAACATTGTTGACATTTGACTTATATAAGTCAACATTGTTGACATTTGACTTTTGTAAGTCAACTTCCTTAACGTATGACTTTATGGAGTCAACATCTTTGACTTCGACCAAGTCAACATCATTGCCATTGATCTTGGTCGATTTCGATAAACCTATAATCAATATTCCTTTCAACCAATATCCCTAGTAGTCGTTTCGACTCGGAACATCATTCTTTTCAAATTGTCGTTATGACGTGAAATGTCGATACCCTTTCGGTCGGCCCTTTTTGGCACAAAACATCGTCATCCTAAATACGTCATCTCGATTAAACTGAGTTATCGTTGGAATATTCTAATACGCTTAATCTTAACCGACAAGGCTAAACCGGACCTATACTTATAGAGATACTGAGACTATATTATTTACTGTTTTAGGGCACTTAGACAGGGGGTTGAAATCCCGTGATTGTTTCACCCGAGATTTGCTGAAGATTGTTTTGTGAGTTATTCGTAGCCCTTGTCTTAAATACTTTTGGGCTGTAAAGCGTATATTAAACTGTTTGTGTATATTAAACTGTCTGCATGAATGCGGAATTGTTTTCTAAATTATCTTGTTTACCCAGTGAATTTGGTCTGCCTTAGTTTTAAGTGTTTAAGCCATGGTGGCTCCCCTCTAATACACTCGTTAAGCTTTTGCCCGTGGTTCATATGTATAGATCTGTATTGGGTTATGTACCTAACCCACATTCCTCTGTAGACTGTTGCTACGAGCGGATGTTATGACCGTAATATTAAACTGTGGATTAAACTGGTTGCCTTTGGATTGACACACCTTAGGCTAGGGGATTAAACTGATTGGTTCAGGATCGAGATGTATGACTACTTAGGCATAGTACCTTTCACTATTGGATGAATACAAGATAGATGATTTTAAACTTACTGATTTACTGAAACTTGTCTATGGGTCACTTTTACTTTAAAATTGCGAATAATTCACCAACATGTTGTTGATGTCGTTTTAACGCTTTGCAGGAAATTGAGGATTTCCGTGGATCATGCCTTAGTTGTTTTTGGATCGCTTGCTTTTGTGGAATTTGAATTTGAACTGTTTATTGTAATTTCCATGGCGATCCATTTGTTTATTCCTTTTTGGATTTGCATTTGTACTTGGCGTCTTATCGCCTTGACTTATTGATGTAATTTGTAACATTTGGCATGATCAATTTAATCTGTTGTTTTGCTTATCGGTTATATTGTTGTGATCTTGACTTTGATATTATAACTGGAACATCCCGTGTTTCCGCTTCCTAGCGGGGTGTGACAGACTTGGTGGGACCTATGGCAACTGAATCTCTTGGAGGTAATAAATATTTTTTTTTTGCTTACTGATGATTTTACACGTATGAGTTGGATTTACTTCCTAGAGGCAAAGTCTGAGACCTTCGAGAAATTCAAGACATTCAAAGCAAGAACTGAAAAAGAAGCTGAATGCAAGATAAATACCCTACGAACTGACAGAGGGGGAGAGTTTTGTTCCAAGAAGTTCAACGCATTCTGTGATGAGCATGGGATCAAGAAGGAATTAACTGCCCCCTACACTCCTCAACAGAATGGGGTGGCAGAACGCAAAAATAGAACCATGGTGGAAATGGCACGTAGCATGATGAAGGCGAAAGGTTTAGAAGATGATTTTTGGGGAGAAGGTATGGCCACAGCAGTGTACTTGCTAAATTTATCTCCTAAAAAAGCTGTCCAAGGAATAACACCTTTTGAAGCATGGCATCACAAGAAACCAGCTATCAACCATCTCAAAGTGTTTGGGTGCATTGCATATGCACTCACACCTGCTGTCAATAGGAAGAAACTGGATAAGAAATCTAGCAAGTGCATATTTATTGGCTATTGTCTTAACTCTAAAGCTTACAGGTTATACAGGTTAGACACAAAGAAAGTGATTATTAGTCGAGATGTGGTGTTTAATCAGAAGGCTAGATGGGGCCAGGTTGATGATAATGCACATGAGGAACAACCCGCCTCAACGTTTAAACTTGTCCAAGAAGAAGAAGGAACTTCCACTGCCCACAACATGCCTGCTTCACCTCAAAGCCAACCAGCTTCTCCAATTTTTAGTAATTCACCGGGCAATGAATCCGATAACTCAAGTGAAAGTGAACCTAGTGTTGGTCCCAGAAACACTAGGTCTTTACACGATATCTATGCAAACACCCAACCTATTCCAGCTCCTGATTACCACACTTGCCAGTTTCTCTTGTCTTCCATTAAACCCTTGTCCTATCATGATGCTTTAAAACATGAACTCTGGAAACAAAGCATGAAGGTATAACTTGATGCATTAACCAGGAATCACACATTTTCAGAACTCATGAAACTTCCTCGGGGTAAGAAAGCCATTGGTCTAAAATGGTTGTTTAAAACTAAACTTGGGTCAAATAGTGAAATCTTGAAATTATAATCACGGATAGTGGCCAAAGGCTATGCCCAGGAGTATGGCGTGGACTTTGACGAAACGTTTGCTCCAGTCCCCCGCTTTGAAACCATTCGTCTGGTCCTCTCTCTCGCTGCCCAATCAGGTTGGACGCTTTTTCAATTTGATGTTAAATCCGCTTTTTTAAATGGTACAATTCAGGAGGAGGTTTATGTACTTCAGCCACCAGGCTTTGAGATTGAGGGGAAGGAAGACCACGTCTATAGACTAAACAAAGCTTTGTATGGTCTTAAGCAATCCCCAAAGGCCTGGTATGCATGCATTGATCAATATCTCACACGCAAAGGGTATAACAGGAGCCAAAGTGAACCAACCTTGTATATCAAGATCTCAGGTATCGAAAATATCATCATATGCTTGTATGTGGATGATATTGTTTATACAAGTTCCTCAGATAGCTTGATTCAAGAATTTAAAAGACACGTGACTACTGAGTTTGAAATGACTGATATGGGAGAATTACATTACTTTCTAGGGTTAGAAGTCTCTCAGAAGAAAGATGGCTTGTTCATGAGCCAACACCATTATGCAAAGAACTTACTTGACAGGTTTGGAATGAGAGAATGCAAGCCTGTTGTTGTACCAATGAATGCAAACGAGAAACTAAGTAGTGATGATGGAGAAGAAAAGACTGATGCAACTATTTATAGAGGTTTAGTAGGTGGTTTGATTTATCTAACACATACTAGGCCTGACATTCTATACTCTGTGAGTGTACTCTCAAATTCATGAATTCTCCCTCTGTGAAACACATGTGTGCAGCTAAACGTGTGTTAAGGTATGTGGCTGGTTCTATTAAGCATGGAATGTGGTATGAAAAAGGAAGGAAAGTTGTCTTGAATGGCTTCACTGACAGTGATTGGGGAAGCACTTTTGAAGACTGTAAGAGTATATCTGCAAACGTATTCCTATAGGATCAAGTGCTATAACGTGGAGTTCAAAGAAGCAAGCCATAGTTACTTTATCTACAACAGAAGCTGAGTATATCTCAGCTAGCACTGCAGCGTGTCAGCTTATTTGGCTAAGGAAATTACTACAAGATGTTGGTCATATACAAGAAAATGCTACTCCGTTATTTTGTGACAATAAGTCTACTATCTGCCTAACAAAGAATCATGGACAACATGGGAGGAGCAAACACATCAACATCAAGTATCACCATATACGCGAATTGGTGGAACAAGGAACCATTAGGGTTGAATACTGTGCAACTGAAGAGCAACTAGCAGACATCCTCACCAAGGCACTACCTTTGAAGCAGTTTCAGTATCTTCGAGCACAACTGGGAGTTTGTACAATGCAAAATTAAGGGGAAGTGTTAGAAGGAGTCAAGCAAGCCGTTATAAGTTTGAATAATTCTGCATTGACATTGTGTTATTTACCTTGTCATATGCAAGGAACTAGTCTTTAGTAAGGTAGCTAGAATAACGGTAGTTAGTTGAGTAGTTGTTTTGTATTCTCTATTTAAGAGGAAGTAGTTCATACTTCATATTTCATGTATTCAATAATAATACAGTTTGCAATACTTGTGTTTATCATCATCCATACCCAACATTTTGACTTAAATTTTTGGATTTGTAGACTAATTGGAATTTATTTGTTTCATATCATTCATTATAATTCACTTTCATCCCATTTTTCCATTATTTTACCCATCACCCATTGATATGACCATAAGTCCTCTGAACTAGTTACTTAGACTCTATTGGTGGAGAAGCGTATCGTTATCAAGCCTATGATAGAATACTTGTCATGACTGAGCTTTGAGCGATTTCACATATATATTACACTTAGATTAGCTTTTTGAGTGATTGAGTGTTATACTTCCCAAATCGTGAGATGTTTATTTATGCATTTAAATTTTGGCTGGGTAATTGTTAAATTCATCTTCGTAAATAAATTTTTTGTAATTTACTTGATTCGTTGGGTATTTTATTTTTATTGAAGATGATTGTTTTGTTCTAAATCTAATAGTTTACTTGAGGACAAGTAAGATTCAAGTGTGGGGAATTTGTTATGATTAAAAAAATAGATATTTTGTAATCATATTTCTCATATTTACTCTAGTTTTCTGCAACTTTTGTTATGATCTGGTATATTTTCAGTTATAATTGCAGATTAGAGTTACATTTGGATAATGGAGCGAAAAGGAGCTAAAAACGGCTCGGAACGGAGACAAACGAGCAAGAAAAGTGAAGACTGGAAAACAGCCGGCGGCTGAATCATTTTAGCCGGCGACTGGATTAAATTTCCACCATTTGTTCCTAGACGTGCCGCGGAAGCAACTTTTCCACCCGTATATTCCAGCCGCCGGCTAAATAGGGCGGTTCAGATATCTATTTAAAGGGCTTCTAGGGTTCGAGTTCTAGGCATCCTATTCAATATTTTCAACCTACATCCGACCTGGAGAGCTGCAAGGAGAGTCCTAGAAGTCTTTGGTCACGTTGGAAAGCCTTGATTAATCTTTTTAATCATCTTTGAAGTTTGCTACTTTTGGTTTGAACTTTATTCATTATTTTCTTGATACAATGTTTGTTTTTAAGAATTCTATTGTTATTTTGTTACAATCCAACATGAGCTAAACTCTTTAAGTGATTGCTTGGATTGTTGAACCTGGATCTATGTTTTAATTAAGTTTATGTTTGAACTAATTGGTTTTTCCGTTATTATTTACGTTTAATCGCGATCCATGTTTATTCAAAGTCATTAAATTTACTACTTAGCGTGATTGATAGATCTATAACATAACTAGCGTTCTTATAAATTTATCAGTTATTTACGATTATATGATTTATTAGATAATTGTAGCTTGAGACTTAATTGAGATAGGCTAAGATATTAGTGATTTAATGAATTCAATGAACATGACAATTATATCGAAATTGAATAATTGAGACTTTTGTTAATTCGTAGTCGACAGATTAAATTGTAAATAATAGTGAACTTAAGGCACAATTTAGAGTGGATAATCTAAGATAGCTCTTGATGTACGATTAGTCGTATGATCTCTAAAATTGTAGGATTAGATAACTCTAGCGGGAAATCTAGTTATTACAGAAATCACAGTTAAACCAATCAAACATATTCTTATTATTCATGATCCAGGTGAAACGTAATTCCATGTAATCGCTGCTTTTTAATATCTGATTAAATCTAAAAGTCTTTTCGAAACAGTTTTTCATCCGCAATTCTATTTAGTTAATTAAATTGCTATTTTACCTTAATTATTTGTTTTCTGAAATATGTTCTCACAGAACTAAAACGCCCCCCATGTTTACTTGCTTTATTTAGTTTAATTATATAATTTGAGATAACGGATATAAATACACGTTCCCTGAGTTCGATCCGGACTTACTGATTCTATATTTGCGTACGATCAATTACATTGCCTGTATTGTGTGTTAATCTACTTTGGTAAAATCCTTTTCTAAACTTTAAATAATTTTATGTTATAAAATATACATCATTCAACATGAAAAGCTACTTTGATCAATTAGAAAGGCTGAATTACCTCTGCCATTAGCCTATTGTTGTTAGTATTCCCTTTCACAAGGGTATTGATATTTTACACCTTACTACAATATGCATGGTATGGACTCTCAAAAGAACTTCATGTGATGCTCGTAAAGTTTGAGAAAATCCTTCCTAACAAATCGGTTACCAACCAGCTCCTAGCGATCAGTGGTGGTACGGTTCAGATAAGAAAAGACAACCGCAAGCTATGGGCAAAGCTAAATAGGACGGAAAGAATAAACAAGCAATTTTTTATATTCCCAAGCCTTAGCGTATCCCTCCAGCTAAAAGACAACATCCTGCTAAGGATAATGGTAGCAATCACTGTGAAGTGACTGGGCATTGAAAGAGGAATTGTCCTAAGTATCTAGCCGAGGTGCAAGATAACAAGAGAGTCGGCAACGCCGGATCTTCAAATATTTTCGCTATAGAATTACATTCTTTCTTTAAAAACAAATACTTGGGTATATGACACTGGTTGTGGTACTCATATTTGTGATTCCTTACAAGGATTTAGAGCAAAGAAGAAACTGAAGAATGAATCCCTATAACTGTACGTAGGCTATGCCAAACGTGTAGTTATGGAAGTCATTGGAAGTTATGACTCACATTTACCCTAGGGCATAATACTTGTATTAGACAATTGTCATTATGCACCTACTTATGTTAGGGGGAATGTTTCAGTTTATGTTTTACAGAATAATGAATTCACTAATTGTTTTACTGAATTTTGTATTTCTATTTCAAAGATAATGCTCATTATATTAATGCGATTGATGTTAATGGTATGTTTGAAATAGATTTGCATGTTCATTCTTCTTTAAATTATAATTCTATGTTGATTATTAGCACTAAATGCGTTAAGTCCAACTTGGACTCAACCTATCTATGACATTGTCATATTGCACACATACGCAAGCATCGCATTAAAAGGCGTCACAGATTTTAAAGTCCAGTGATAATTCATTTGATAAATGCGAATCTTGTGTGTCGGGCAAAATGACAAGGAAACCCTTTTCGTATGAGACGCAAAGGACAACAAATCTTTTAGGAATCATACATACTGATGTATGTGGTCCCTTTAGACATGTGTCAAAGAAAGGTGGTAACTATTTCATAACATTTACGAATGATTTCAATCGTTATGGTTATGTTTACTTGCTTAAACATAAACAGGAGGTGTTTGAAACATTCAAAGTGTTTCAACACGAAGTAGAAAACCAACTCGGTAAAACCATCAAGATCCTCCGATCGGATCTTGGTGGTGAATACTTAAGCCTAGAGTTTAAGGATCATCTCAAATCACTTGGAATTGTCCAACAGCCCACAACACAATGGTGTATCGGAGAGGAGAAATCGAACCTTGCTAGACATGGTACGATCTATGATGAACCTTACAACTTTACCATTATCTTTTTGGGATTACGCCTTAGAGTCTGTTGTACGCATTCTCAACATGTTCCAACCAAGAAGGTTGATAAGACACCATATAAAATATGGCATGCGCAAGCCCCTACTTTGTCTTACTTAAAGGTCTGGGGATGTGAGGCATTTGTTAAACGCGATTCGCCTGACAAACTCGAGCAAAGATCTTTTAAGTGTATCTTCGTAGGATACCCAAAGGAAAAGATGGGTTACTACTTCTATAGTCCTTCCGAGAATACTGTGAAAATTGCTCGGTATGCTGAGTTTTTTGAAACACGGCTTATCGCTCAAGGAAACAGTGGGAGAGTTGTAGAACTTGAGGAGGTTCAAGAGGAAGATACATCACCTTCTACTCACATTGGTGATCAACAATTTGGGGGGGGGGGGGGGGGGGGATAGAATTGAGACTCATGATGTGCCTTAATCTAATCCTCAAGTTGCGATTGAGCTTCATGACATGACTCAGTCTCAAAATCAAATTGTTGATGCTCCAATTCGTAGGTCCGAAAGGACAATACGTGTCCCTCAAAAACTAAACCTAAATGTACCTTTAGATAATGAGGATCATGTATCAGGGGATCTTAATGAAGAAAGCTGCATTATCAGGGCCTGATGCTGATAAATGGCTTCAAGCTGCGAATGTGGATATGGCAGATGGATATCAAGACAGCCTTTCTGAATGGTCATCTAGATGAAGACGTCTATATGAATCAGCCAGAACGTTTTATTGATCCATTACATTCCAACAAAGTGTGTAAGCTAAAAAAGGTCCATTTATGGACTTAAGCAAGCATCACGAAGTTGGAATAAAAGATTTGATGAAGAAATCAAAAGGTTTGGTTTTGTTCAGAATTTCGATGAGCCATGTGTATATCAAAAATTCAGTGGGAGTAATGTTACTATCTTAGTCTTATATGTAGATGACATATTGTTAATGGGAAAAAATATTCCAATGCTTGAAGATGTTTAATCTCATCTTGGAAAATGTTTTGCCATAAAAGACTTAGGTGAAGCAACATTTATTTTGGGAATCAAGATCTTGAGAGATAGATCTAAGCGGTTAAATTGAGTTAAGTCTAAAGGCTTACATTGATAAAATATTAAAGAGATTTAGTATGGAAAATTCCAAGCGTGGAAATTTACCAATGCAAGATGGACATAAACTCAGCATCAAGGACAGTGCTTCTACACCTGATGAGGTGGAGCGCATGCATATGATACCTTATGCTTCGGGAGTAGGATCTATTATAAATGTGGTAAGATGCACAAGGCCTGATATGGTTTTGCACAGAACATTGTTGACAAGTTTCAACAGAATCCAGGCGAAAGACACTAGATTGTTGTAAAGAACATATTGAAGTACCTTAGGGATACTAAAGATATGGTTCTTATGTATGGTGGAAATCCTGAGGCTAATATTAGATATTGTGATGTCGGATTTTAGAAACAACCATCTCTACAACATAATCTGAGTACATTGCATCTTGTGAAGCTGCAAATGGAAGCTGTTTGAATCCGAAAATTTATTTCTAGACTTGGTGTTGTTCCCACAGCCAAGTCTCCTTTGGATATGTATTGCGACAACACTTGTGCAATATTCATAGCCAATGAACCCGGTGTTCAGAAGAGAGCTAGACACTTTCAGAGGAAATTTTACTATATTCGCGAACAAGTTGAACAAGGTGAGATTCGAGTGCACAAAGTTCACACGGATGATAACTTAGCAGATCCTTTTACAAAGGCACTGGCAAAGGCGAAGTTAACTCACTTAGCTGAGGGGATAGGAATTCGTGTATCTAGTAATCACATGTAAATCCGTGGATTTAGTATTTGGATATATGGATGTAATAAAGGAATTTATTTATGAATGAAATAATATTTGTGATATTTTGATTTCATTTATTATAATATTTGTATCCTATTTTTCATGTTTTATCCCTGAATAATACTGTGTAATATCATTCTAAATATCCGTTGTCAATTGATCATATGGGAATATGATTGAATTAAGACAATATTTGAGTGTGTAGTCAGCTTGGCTCACTAACTCACATGGTATCCATTATGATGCATACTGGATTATCCCACATGAATTATTACTTATGGATCCTTGTCATTAAGTATAATTCATACGGTTTAATTATCCTTAGACTTGAGATACAAGTTGCTACTCATGTACGTAGTGCATTATTTGATCATAGTCAATACTATTCCTGGATAAGGGTAGTAAAAAGGCTATTTTTGGTAATGTTGTGAAATACGATGACTACCAGTTGTATTCAAGATAGGATTTGTTCCTTCAGTGAAAACTGAAGTTAGATACTTATTGGGCTACTCATGAATACTTAAGATGTTTGTCTAGCCAGACCCAAATAAATCTAGATGTGTCTCGATAGTATTTGGTAATCTTTAAGTGATTCGCGAAATGTATTTAGTAAATATTAGTTTAATGTATTTAGTAAATATTACTTAATGGGTTATGTGTAATGTTTATTAAATGGAGGGTTTATTATGTAAATAAGGAGGTTTCCTTATTGTAATATAACTCAAACTCTAAGATTTGAAAACCTATAAATAAAAGATAAACCCTAAACCCTAATTACTACAAAACAATAAAGTGTTTTAAACCTTTTAGTCGATCGGCTTTAAAAAAAGGGTTTTTTTGGTTTTTGGTTTTTGTAATAAGAGTTGCTGCCAAGACAATTGTTGTACAAAGCGTTAAACAAGTACTAGTATACTGGTCCGTCGATAAAGAGGATGTCGTGTACGCAACCGTAGTAAAACCTTACGTTAGGTTTTCATTATTTCGCTTGCTCAATAAGGTACACAATTACTATCTGATTTATTATTTACTGTGTGATCCTATTTTCCGCTACATATAATAATTTGATAATTTGACTCGAGGTCTATACCTATAAATTTTACGTTGTACTCTCGAAGCCACACCTGTTCTTATTCTCGCAGTTTCTTCAAGGGAATGAATAAGTTGGTATAAGAATCAAATATTTATGAGAAATGATAAATTCTCTTATAAATGTACTTACAAATCATGATACTTCCACATGTTTGATCTTATTGGATCAACAAATAGGTCCACTTACTCATAATCCAATAGCATCTTGTCATGTGAAAGGAACATGTTTTTTAGGTACATTTGAAGAAAGACTTTAACATTTCTCAATATTTATTCTCGTTTAGATTCTCAATTGCAAACAAATACAAGAAGCATTCCAATACCTCTTCCAAACATCCTCTTGACATATTTTGCTATGAGGGCACCAAAACTGACAAATTTTATTAGCTTTTTGAGCATTTTATTTATTTATTTATTGAATTTTTAATATATAATAAAAGAGTGACTTTAAATGTCACATTACGAAGTAAGTTCTTTAGATGAGTTAGATACTTTAATTTTAACCGTTAGATGAAATTGATGATGTCATCAAAAAAATTTTTTCATTTTACACCCTCTTACAATCCATTATTGCATTCTCTCTTCAATTTCACCATTATTCCAATAAAAAACATATGTCTCTTATTGGACTATGATTTACATTATTATTACTATTCTAAAATCCTTTAATACAAAATATTAATATATGTGTATAAACATAAATGTATATGTGTTATTATAACTATAAACAATATATGTATAAACATAAATGTATATTTTTATTATGCGTGTAATATTGTATACTCATAATAATTTTAAAATACATGTTGATAAACATAAATTTTACGATTCAATTTTTATTAATATTACCTTGCTACCGCGGGACAATAATCTAGTTCATTATGATAAAAGCATTTCTTTGTAGGAGATAAAGAGTTGAGAAGTATCATATGTTTATTTATGTAATTTCATTGTAGTATTTCATGGTCTTTAGTTTGGAACAACTAATTCTTTAAATTTGCGGTCCCTGTTTATCGTCAAATCCCAAATGTGAAGGTTATTGGTGAAGGGTTCCTATTTTCAGTTTCAAAATTTGTATGAGCATGCTCATTATATCTTCCTGATGCAAAAATATCTCTATAATTTCACCTAAAAAGGAATGACAAAAAGATAGGTTATATAAGAAAATAAGAAAATAGATCGTTAAAAAAAATGTTAGGAACTTTTACTATATGAGCGGTTTGAATAAAACTATGGAATATACTTTCACAAACAGGGACGTTACACAGGGGGGGCGTAGGTAGTATTGGGCAAGGTAGGGCCCAAGACCTACTTAAAATACTTAAAATTCTAAAAATAGTTAGAAGCAATATATATATTTGGTTTAGGACACACCTAAAATTTATAATAGGACCTGCCCTTTTATTTTTATAACAAGTTATTATTAATCCTAGTATAAGCCCAAAATTCATGTGACCCAAATTAAGAAAACCCATGTAATACACATTGAATACAAACGACAAAAGAAAAAAAAAAAAAAAATCTACATCGACAGAAAAAATAAAAATAAAGGGAATATGGGAGATTAGGGTAAACAGTTGACTCAAACTTAATTTGGAGAATAAATTGAACCAAAAAAAAAGGGAAGAATTGGATAAATCAAAGCATAAAAGTCAAGGTTTGTTTCAATTTTAAAACATCTAACGGTTTCTTTTATGTCATTATGTTAGTATTTGTTAAAATTAGCATTGGTTTTACCCGTTGCAACATCATTCGTGGAACGTGCATTTTCAGCAATGAAATTGATAAAGACCGATTTACGCAACAAGATGGGTGACGAATTTATGCATGATTGTTTACTATCGTATATCGAAAAAGATATTTTAGACGATATTAGTAATGATACACTTTTTATGCTTTTTCAAGGTATGAAAACCCGTCGGATAAAAAATGTAACTTAATAACTATTGTTCCTTGTAATGGATTTCTATATTATGAAACATTATTTGTATTATTTTGCGACCCCACCCGTTTAACTGATAACATATTAATTTCAAGTTTTTTTTTTTTTTTTATCAACGACATCGTTTTAAAAGAATTACCCTTAATCAGTTCCTGACTTCGCCACTGACGTTACATTGAAAAGTTTTAGATGCAATGAATAAACCTACCCAGGAAATTATCAAATACATTAATGGATAGAAGACCTTGCATTCAACCTAATATGTTAATCTAAATGGAAAAAGGTTGATTTTCAAACTTGACAATTACTCTATTTCACCATGAAATTCAGTTCTTAATTTTAAAACAACCATACTGTTACTTATGATGCCATAGATGAATTCATATGGTGAAGTTTTCTTCGTTACAAGCAAGTATCTACGTCTAGAAAAACGCCACCTTAACATGAAAATGTAATTGGTAATCTTGAGATAGAGGTCTCTAATGCATTTCAACAATCATCAACATTTGATCTCTTTTTCTAACTCTACCAATCTCTACACGAAACACAAGGATTTTCTAGATGTATGTGGTAGTTCAAACGACATAAGTGAATTCTATAGCAACATCGTATTTGCCTTTCGCTATTTTTCTTTGTTTTTGTCCTGACATCTTGCTAGGGAACTACTTTACTTCTACGGTTCAAAAAAAGTATGTAATCGTTGATAGACTCATTTTCCTTCGTATTGTATGAAGCAGTAACGGACTTGCACTCCCCACTAGATAAGCCACATGGTTGTTCGTATAGTATATACTATTAAATACGTCAAGATTCTTTAAGAAAGTTAAGTTACAATTTATGACCTACGCTATAATCTGTTTCGCGTGGATAAAATACATACCGAGACTTGACCTATTTGTCTAATATTTCATATGATTAACCACCTTTCTTGTTGGATGACAAATACAAGGATTCTATGTATATAACAAATGAAGATTCACATTGTTAGGATTAAATTGTTGAGTTACTACTGCTCAGTTACTACTGCTCAGTTACTACTGCTCAGTTAATACGGCTTAGTTACTACTGCAAGTTACTACTCCTGCAAGTTACTACTCCTGCAAGTTACTACTCCTGCAAATCTGTTATGGAAGATTTGATTTTCAAGATAAAGATCTAAAAGAATTAGTCTCCTAATATAACTAGGTTTCCTTATGTAACTAGTTTCCTTATGTAAGTCATATGAGACTCTATATATAAAGAGATCTCTAGACATTGTAAAAGTGTGGTTTTCATCATGTTTATTCTTTAGGAAAACACCAAACGATCTCACCACTTGAGATCGTTTCCCCTTTGTTCAGCCTCAAGGTCAAATTGATCCTTGTAAGATAGAAGAAACACGTCTATTCTGATCAAATAGATTGAGGTTGTGTTAGATGTTTCCTAGAAAAGCTAGGTTTAGCCTCAAGGTCTTTTATAGATCCTTGTATGTAACGAAACACGTCTGTTAATTTATTAATAGATTGAGGCTTGATGGTAATCATTATTGTTTGTTCTTATTGTTCTTTTATATACAATATTTGATTATTATAAACTTGTAAATATCAAAGTGTTCATCTCCGCTGCTGAACTTCTTTGATAAATCTTGATCTAAGTAATCATATCGATCCTACACACATAAAGGCCTCAAAACATATTGATCAAATACGATAACACGAGGAAAAAATCAAGTTGTTTCATAGGTAACACATTGTTCTCACGCAAGACAAATAAACACAATAAGATACATACCAAACTAAGTACTTAGAATAACGTAGCATTTAACCACAAAACCATATCAATCACCATAAGGGTGTTATAGCAAGTAGAAACCTCAAGTCGTTCTCACACATGAATTACCTGCAACAAAACATATACGTTAGTAGTCGGAAAATGAATCTTACTGTCTTTTAAAAGGAATTCTAAATTTATATTTTCTGATGTTTCATTCTTACACCAGCTGCAGAGGTGTTTGATCTTGGCAAGAGTAATTGTTATTTGTTTGAAGGTCGTTGACTTGAAGGTAGTTTCGACCATCAAATGGTTGGTGAGATGCTACTAGATCATAATCAGAACTTCCGGGCATTAAACTCATGTGCTGCTGTTGGGCTCTTTCGTTTTCAGCAATCTACGCAAACAAGAAACATTTAAAAACTTATTAAAATGAAACTGATTATGAAAGAGAGTTAGAGAGTGAGATAACAAGATAGAGACTTTAGCTCGGAGGAACTGGTTATTGTTATGCAACTCGTTTTCCTGCAAATTAAAGGCAGTTTGTTAAAACCTAAGCTTACAGATATATATGAACATAGAAACGCAGGCTGAAATAATAACTATTTATGGGTAATGAGTCGATATGGGACGTGCTTCTATTTCAAACACATAAAATGACTTCAATATAAGCTACTAGTTTGCCACATCTATGACACAATAAAATGACTAACTTTAATATTGAAGTTAAAATGACTAACTTTAAAATGACTTCAATACACACAATAAAATGACTTCAATATTAAAAGAAACCATTTTAAAAGAAACCATTTTGACATGTTATTCAACCCGCTTGACTGGTCTATTTTGCCACATCTACTAGAAACCTTTTTTTTACCGATGCCCGAGAATAATAATAGGTTAATTTTATTTCTTAAGCTAAAATTGCACTTCGTTCTAGGTCAGTTTAAAACCCACGCCCAAGTATGAATTTACTCTCTAAAGATGTTCAATAAAACACATAACTTACCCGCTTTTGCATATACTCGATTTCAGCAAATAAAAGTTCATTCTGCGGATATATTAGAAAATTAAGACGTTAGATTATTGAAGATCATAAATGTTAATGGATGATGAATGAGGAGTTGCATACTTTTTTTGATCTGATCCTGCTAATGCCTTTCTCTAACTTGCCTTCAAGACTCTTAAGGTCTTTTGCTGGCATGTTTCCTAGCGACTCGCCCATGATGTTCCTGTAAAATTGCCTTCTCGAAAAAAAAAAAAGATTATAACATTGATGTCAATGAAATAAATGAAGTGTAAATCAGACACAGGATTTCTAAAAGTACCTGTTTTGATTCTGAAGGTTAGCGATTTGCTGACGCAGTTTAGCAGCTTCTTGTTGGTAAAACTGCAATAAAATGTCATGCCAATTTGTTACATATAAAGCAATAATCAAACACATATAATCAATTCGACATCTAATTAAGTTAATTGTTTATTGAAGGTTTTAACCTGGGCATTGGCTTCAGCAACGGAACCACTGCTTGGTGGATCTAGACATGCCTTTTTGTACCGATCTATGGTTCCTTTGACACTGCAATATTAACAACAAACCATAGATTACCATATATTCATGTAGAGTTTCAAACAACAAAATATCAAATTTTAATACTAATATAAGGAGTAGTTATTATTTACATTTAGTTTTAACAAAAAAAAAAACTATTATCGAAATTTAACTAACTAAAAGACTATAAACTAAAACCATGAAAGAAACAAAATTAAAGGAAATCCAATGTTCATACTGGCTTGAAGTAGTAATAGCTATAAGTATATTGGTGTCACATGAATTTTTAAATTTTATGTTTTTGTGATGTTACAACACAACAAGAAAATAATTGACACTAAAAAGAAGCGATAAACATAGAAAGTAAAGTATCTATAAAAGTATCGGTGATACTACTTGACATCTTTTGATTTAATTTATTATCAGAATAGTTCTAGTTAGCTAAAACCTTAGCTCTATATATTGACAATCAAATAAAGATTCATCAAGGTCGTCGTGCTATATTTATCACGACAAATGAACATTTTCTTAGAATAGTTCTTGAGAATGTTGTTTCTTTGCCTAGCTCTGCTTGTTCTTCATATGGCTGATGACTAGTTTAAGATTATAACCTGCACTTATATATTAATCAAAGAGTCTATCGGTTTGTTGTAATGTCTACTCCAAAGCTTACACATAAAAGTACCGCCGCTCTAAAACCCCTTTCAAACAACAAATATTAATGACATCTTTTATAATATTATTTAACAAGTAAGCTAAACGATGTCAAAATCTCAACAACTAGATTTTTGAAACAAATACTACAAGCAATAGACTTTTCGCGGTTTGCTTTTATGTAACAATTAAGAAGTTAATTGCTTTAACACATATGCCATCTACCTTAAATTTAATTTATTAATTGCATTTGAATTAGGGAAAAGTGCATGAAAATGTAACAAACTTTGTCCAATTTGCTATTGTGCGCATTCAACTTTCAAAACCTATATTGTATATATTCAACTCTTATTAATGATGTAATAGACCGGATTTTTGCTGACATGTAACCGGTTTAAATTCTAAAAAAAACCCGGTTCTTACATCATTTATATAAAAATAAAAGTTGAACACACAGAATAGAGTTTTTGAGAGTTGCATACACACAATAGCAAAACGGTCAAAGTTTATTGCATTTCCGTGCACTTAGTCCTTTCAATTATGTCACAAACTAAAAAATCTAAACTAGTAACACATACGAAGTCCAAACTCCACCGAGTTGATAAGATATTTCAAGCTATTAAAACTTAATTGTAAAATAAAATAAAAGTGACCTAATTATATTTTATGGATTTTCTGCGCTCGAATGGCAATTTAAGAATTGGATAAACTCTCAGCAAAGAAGAGTGTTTAAATGTTCGATTCCTACCGTCATCACTATTCATTACTCTGAGTCATTCAAAAAATTAAAGAAAATTATGGGTTTCTGAGTTTATGCATATTGAGTGGAGAAAAGTGTTGATGTGTGTATGTGTTTTGCTCAAAGGATAGATGAAGGCACCCAAAACAAACAGTAAAATCTATGAACAATCAACTGTTTAATACAGTAAAGGAAGCATTTCACTAGCCAAATAGTGTTGTATAATCAAGTGAATAAAATCCCACTTTTCTCGGAAATCTTAAGGATTCTATTTATATTCCTTTTATGTAATGTAATACCTTAATATTCCCGAAGATACTGATTGGCTGTCTCTGCCACGTTGTCACTTATCCTTTCTTTATGATTGGTGAAACATTTCTACGGATAGATATTCGCCACGTGTCCAAAACCCTTTACACACTGGGTAATCACATTAACTCTCACCCTTTTACCCACCTTGGGTAGATCCACTATTATTATTACTTTCACTGTAAACTCTTCTGAGTAAATCAGAGCCGTCCATCTCTCTCTCCCCATGCATAAGATACCCTCCTATTGGTTCCCCAGAATTTGTACTATACATATTTCTCTCTCTATATAAATATATATACATATACATACATAATATGTGTATCTATATGTATGAATAATGCCCTAAAGTTGAGATATATCTATCTATCTCTTTTTATGTTAGTCTTCCCTTAGGTTGCTGTTTAAGTAAAAAGCAGTTTGATAAGTTTTAAGTTGTATGTTTTTTAAATAAAAATACAAAAAAGTGCAAGAATTGAACTTGGGTATAATGTCAGAAGTCAAGAAACTGAAAATCAAATCTGGGTTATGACGTTACTAAAGATTTCTTTCTTGTTCAGACAAATCTTACCCATACACCTAATCTTTATTTATTTTTCTTAGATTTTTATATCTAATTATTATTGTTATTTATATGGGCATAAACTAATAAAAAAAATATTCATTTTGTTTAGAGAAAAAATTATCTAGATTTTTACAAAAATGTTAGTGGAAACCCTAAACCTAAATTTATTTATTCTTTTAATCAAATATTTTATGTTTGTTACAAATTTAGACTTTCTAAACTTAATGTATTTTTAATAAACCCTAATTTTGACCTAAATCAAACACCATCAGTTTGATCAAGTATTTTCTTTTTAAACCCAATAATCTGAGCATATCCACTTCATTTTCAGGCCAAAAAAAGGTATTTGTTGAAAAATACCCACAAAAAGTATTTCTAATAAAAACCCTAGTTAGGTTTACTTTTTCAAAATAAATTAGGTTTAGGTTTAAGTAAAAGTAAATGAAGATTTAGTAATTTTTTTTTTTTTTTTTAAACGGTAATGTTAATGATTCGGGGCGACAGTAACATCCATTTGGGCAAATTGATTAGTTAATGGAAGTTCGAAAATCTTTGATGACATATGAAAGATGAAACATTTTTTCAAGTGATTTGAAAACCTAATAAAGCTGGCTTTTTGATGACTTGTATTTTCTAAGAGTCATATCATCATATTACTTTGGATGATGTTTGACTGACATATTACTTATGCTTATTAAGGAAGTGTCAACAAAAGATGAACAAATAGGAACTTGACAACATTTTTGTAGGTTACCATATGTGTGTTTCTGTGTCTGTGTCTGTGTTTGTGTGTGTGAAAAAGTGTATGTGTGTGTGAGAGAGAAAGAGAAAGTTTGGTTAAACAACAATGGAGGAAAGGTTAGATGGATGATGATCTCAGTGTTCTGAAATACAACTTCCTAAATCTTTGCTTATTTGCTTACAACATATCCAATGTTTGCTTTATCAACAGATTTTGTAGGTACTAAAATATGAAACACAAATATTGGATCATAAAAATAATAAAACAAAACATAAGCTCATTTAGGAAAAACATATACATATCCATTCTTCTGCAACAAATCTAAACTCAATTATGTCCTGGTTTTTTTTTTTTTTTTTTTTATTATCAGCACCATATGTCATTCGTTCATGTACTATTACTACTATAAACAACCAAAAACACACCATTTTTTTTGTTTTGAAGGATGTTTAAGATTTGTTCACAATAGATGCAAAATTACAAGAATTGATAGTATATACCTGTTGTTGGCATACTCGTAAAGGCGACCACGACTAGAGAAGACGACAAGAGCTACCTCGGCATCACAAAGAACAGACAATTCATAAGCTTTCTTAAGTAAACCGTTGCGACGTTTGCAAAAGGTCACTTGTCGATTCGTTGTGTTTTCAATCCTTTTGATTTCAATCTTTCCTCTCCCTAATTTTCTTTGTGGAGACATCTCCCCTGAGTCATTCGGAAACGACATCGATTGACCTGAAATCAAACATAAGCTCATCAGAACATAATATATTTAATTTTAAAAACAGCACAAATTTCATTACAACAACAAAATAAACAGTAACAAAAAGCCCAAAAAAGTGGAAAAAGATTTAGCTCATTTTTGCCCAAACAACATCCTGATTTCCATGATCTATTTCTTTTTCGGGTTACCAAACTAACAAAATTTGCATCAAATAAGAAAGAATAAAAGTAAGTGATCATTTTCTCAAGAGATATTTGGATAATTAAACAGAGAAAATAATTAATCTAAGATTCAACCTTTTTGATCTATCTCTGCTTTTTTGAGAAATCTCAACAGGAAAGATGCAAAAAATGGAATAGGGAGGTGGGATGTATATATGGTTGATCACTATTTATAAAAGTAGACAATGACTCTTTTGTTCATTAATATTAACAGGACCCTCTTAACCTTAATCACATATCATAATACCAAATAGTTAATTCAAAGACCTTACTATAAACTCCTTCCGTCCTATATTCATTGTCCCATTTTTACATTTTAAGTCGTCGTTTTTCAACTTTGACCATAAATAACTTTTTTTGTGTTATATACTAGTTGATGAAAATTATATCAATGAAAAATACATTCAAAACTCAATCTAATCATATAATTTGCATCAAATAACATATAACACTAAAAATGTTATTTAATGCCAAAGTTGAAAATAAAAGACTTAAAAAGTCAAAACAGAATAATAAATATGAGAAGGAGTATAATTTTAACATTTGTAGCAAAAAGAAAACATATAATATATATTCAACTCTATATTGTTTCTAGTGAGATAAAGATATAGACCTTAAATTGATGCAGAAAATGGTGTTTGGTAGGTGTATGAATTTTTTGAGTAAAAGTTACAGAAGAGTAATGTATTTTTTGAGTAACAGTGAGTCAATAATGGAAGACCCTTTATATTAGGTTTAAAATAGTGCTTGACTTTTCTAGTCAAACATGTGATCTTTGCAATAGACTTGCCTCTTTTCATTAAGTGTCTAAATGGTATATACACTTTTTATGTTTATTAACTAAAATAATATCAAGGTTTAAGCTTTTTCTGGTTCATGTTTTTGTTTATAAATAATGATATTTTTCCAAGTTTGTAGAATGAATAACAACCAAAATATCAAAAAATATAATATATAATATATATTTTGTCGGTATATAATAAATTTTGGGACTAAAAAGTATTACAAAATCCAATATGTCATAATAAAGAATTTTAACAAAAAATTACTCCCTCCGTCCCAGATTAAGTGTCCACAATCATATATTGAGATTTTTTTTCTCGTAACTTTGATTTTAACTATATTTTTTTATACTATATAATATTTGAGGTAAAATATATGAGTGGATTAGGTTTTAAATAAATTTTTCATTGGTATAATTTTCATCATTTATTATATAATTCAAACAAAAATACTTAAGGTCAAATCTTAAATAATGTGTCTCGATATTTTATGAAACTCATCACGAATGAAAGCAAATCGTATCTAAAAGTAAGGTTCAATTATATATCAAAATTAATAATTGAAATAATATTTTAACGGCCAACTATTTCATAAAATACAATTTTAAGACAAAATAGTTTTGTAATCTTTTCTTCGTTCCAAAATTTTTACATATACAATTGTTAAAATTTGTATTTTTTATTACTTTTTTTAGAGGCATTTCTCCTAATGAATAATCTTTATTACATATAGTATATAATGTGTTTCTTCCAACTAATTTGGCTCTCATTATCAAAAAGTGCTAACTGTTACATTTGGAGAATGATGTTGAACTGTATCCTGTCGATATCTACCAAAACGGATTTCATAAATTGCGGGGAAGGTTTATAAGATATAATGTAAAGTTTAAATTGGGCAATGGCATAGTCGATTTAATTTATGACTAGGTAGTTTGAAGTTCACGATCTTATTGTTCAGAATTAAGGTAAATCTTATTTGTAGATTGATGTTTGTCAAGCTAGTTTGAATCATTTGTTAATTATCTTTTTGTTACCTCGAACAGCTGCAGTTTCTTAACTTTTTACTAACTTTATTTATTTTTTTATTCTTCATCAAGGAATTTGAATGGAAAGAATGATAACAATAATATTATCTATTTTGCTTAAGTAGATGTAATAAAGTTAGTGAAAACATCTTTCATTTACTAAAGAGTAAGTAGCAAACAAGTAAGAGAACTAATAAAAAGTAAATTGCAACAAGTGGAAAAATTGCATAGTTAGTCCATAAAAAATATTTCGGTTCATTTTTCGTCCATAAAAAAAGTAAAATGACAAAAGTTCTCTCCAATATACTCCATGTGAACGAATGTACTTTAGTCATTTACATAGCTTAACAACGAAAATTTAACCAAAAAATCTTTCACATGAGTGATAAGTAGACTTTCTAAATTATAGGTACTGTGTATGTAATTTCAATAAATCACAAAAAATATCTCGCAATTTACTCTTTAATAAACTTGAAAATTTGGCTTTTTCATATATTTAGAGTCACTAAAAAGAGCAACTATTTTTAAGTTTTAACCTCTACAATTTTAAGTTGACATGATTTCGTCGCCAAAACCCCACTAAACGACATATGGAGTATTCGTTTTTTACCTTCATTTGGTCAAAATTTTGACCAACATTTTTAGCGTTGACACATAATTGCTGATGTTTATTATTATGTTTTACTTTTTTTGTTAGAAACTTTTGGTTCCTAAGAGTAAAAAAAAAAATCTCGCTCATTCTTTTCGCTTCGACATGTCGTTGCCAGTTATATGTAATTTAAAAAGATATATCGAAATAAATATCATTTAGGAAACTATATGTTTTTTGAAAAACATAATAAACATATAAAATAAAATATCATTCCAAAGATATATATTATTTAAAAATTAAAAATAAATGATACATACTATTTAAAAGTAAATATATTTTAAAGTATGATAATTAAAAGTATTATAATGATAATACGATAATCAAAAATAACGTCAAATTAAAGAACCATTTTTTATCTCATTATGCCAAACTATTAAAGTTTGTGATAGTTTCATCAATAATGAATAATCATTGTCTTTATCACAATCAAGACTATTCGAGTATATGTGTGGTACTATTCGATTACCAATGAACTATTCATTACATTTTAGTTTACGACGAGTAATTATTATATGTCATAACATCTGAACTTATTAAAGTACGTATTATATTTCATCGATAAATTAGGAATCATCGAGTGAGGCGAGTACGATATTCCCGATAGCCTTCGCGACGATCCCACACTATGGTTTCCTCCAAAGTTGTGTATTTCGTTTGTAGACCATGTCACGAGCCGTTCACGCCAAATTCGCCCAGAGAGGAACTACGGAAATAGGAGTAAGCAAAATATCGTGAGTAAGCATGAAAGTCGATCGTACGTGAGTAAGACAGAGTTTGGGTAAGTAGATTTTCAAATGTTAATTTTAATATTATAAATATATATATATATATAGGGTGAGTTTCAAAAGCGATCTATAATATATATATATATATATATATATATATATATATATATATATATATATATATATATATATATATATATATATATATATATATATATATATATATATGGTGAGTTTTAAAAGGGATCTATAATTTTCTAGAGATCTATGGATTAACTTTCTAATCTTACATTTTTCCGTTAATATATTTTTTTTTTTTTAATTTTTCTTTTTTTTTAATTCGGTTTTTTTTTTTTTTGCTATGTTTTAGTTAACCATTTTCTTTTTCAAAATAACATGTGATTTTTTTGTAAAAAATTGAAATCACATGTGTTATTCAAAAACCAAAATTTATAAATTTTAAAATCACACGTGAATTATTTTTTTGTCGAAAGTCACATGTGATTTTCAAAAACCAAAATTTATAAATTTTAAAGTCACACTTGAAAAATTTGTTTCTCGAAAATCAAATGTGATTTTATAAACAAAATAGTTTGTAAGTTAACAATCACATGTGATTTTGGTAAAAATAATCAATAATTTTTTAAAATCAAACTTGATTTTACCAATAAAAGATTTGTAGATTTAAAATCATATGTGATTTTTAAAAGTAAGGTTGAAAATCAAATGTGATTTTCGAAAGAAAAGATAAATAAAAAGTAAATAAAAATTTAAAAGAAAAAAGTAAAAAAAAAAATAGAAAATAATTAAAAAAAAAAAACAACAACAAAGATATAAGGAAAAATGGTTGGTTGTGAAGGAATCCTGAATCTCTAGAAAATTAAGGATCTTTTTTGAACCTTAATCTATATATATATATATATGTATATATATATATATATATATATATATATATATATATATATATATATATATATATATATATATATATATATATATATATAGGAACTGGATCGGGTAAAAACGACCCAAAGTATAGGAACGGTAAGAACAGTTGTTGACCGTCCGATTAAGTGATGATCATCAGCAGTAACCTTACTACTGATCAGTAGTAACCTTACTACTGATCAGTAGTACCCTTCTACTGATCAATTTTACCCTTCTACTGATCAGTTTTACCATTCTACTGATCAGTTTTACCCTTCTACTGATCAGTAGTAAGGGTACTGCTGATGATCATCACTTAATCGGACGGTCAGCAACTGTGTTTTACCGTTCCTATACTTTGGGCTGTTCTTAACCGAACCTCACCATATATATATATATATATATATATATATATATATATATATATATATATATATATATATATATATATATATATATATATATATATATATAGGGTGAGGTTTAAAAGGGATCTCCAATTTTTTTAGAGATCTAGGTATCCACTTCCTAACTATACATTTTGCCCTTAATACTTTTTTTATTTTATTTCACTTTTTTTTTTATTTTTAATTCGTTTTTTTTTTTTTTGCTACGTTTTACTTTATTTTATTTTTTTTCAAAATCACATGTGATTTTTTTGTAAAAAATTGAAATCACATTTGATTTTCAAAAACCAAAATTTTTAAATCACACTTGAAAAATTTGTTTCTCGAAAATCACATATGATTTTATAAGCAAAATAGTTTGTAAGTTAAAAATCACATTTTGATTTTGGTAAAAAATAATCAATAATTTTTTTAAAATCAAACGTGATTTTACCCATAAAGGATTTATAGATTGAAAATCACATGTGATTTTTAAAAGTAAGGTTGAAAATCAAATGTGATTTTTGGAAGAAAAAAAAAATAAAAAAATAAAAAGTAAATAAAAAGGTAAAAGAAAAAAGTAAAAAATTTTTTTAGAAAAAAGTAAAAAAAAAAAGAACAAAGATATAAGGAAAAATGGGTGGTTAGGAAAGGATATCTGGATCTTTAGGAAATTAGGGATCTCATATATATATATATATATATATATATATATATATAATTTTGTTTCATATGAGTAAGGCGCGACGAGCACCCTGTACATCAGTATCCGAGTCATATCTATAATTATGAGGAACTACATACTAATAAGACTACCGGTGTTTTCAATTCTAAAGAAAAAACATGATTTACATGTCCGTAATTTGGGTGTATATTTATGTTCTTTAAACTCAAATGTGTCAAACGCATCGAATGTCTCAATACGAGTAAAAGGTAGAAGGTTAATTGGTCAAAGGGCTAAAAACGGGTCAAATGGGGTCAAACGGCTCATATAAGTCAAATGGGTTATATGTTACTGACCCAACTAATAATTCTTTGCAACTGTATAGCTGCAAATGTTGGATTTGAGAACTCGATAATCGACAACAAGTGAGGAGGATATATTGATTAGATTTTGGGGACGCATCATGGCCACAATCGTGGACGAGGGAGAAACTTACCATTCGCAACAACTTCAAATTTACCAATTGTTTTATGCATTTTGATGCATCATTTTACACCTTTATTTACCTATATTTGCAAAATATTTTGTACATATTCGTTCATAATCATTGCATTTGCGGAATATTCTATACTACGGATTGAATGCCTTGTACTACACTAGTTTACATGTTTATACAGACACTGAATGAGTTATGCGAAGTGACGGGAACTTCACTTGGAAACCGAAGACGGAAGATGGTTGCAGTAACCCACCCAGGTTGACTTATAACTCATTGTCAACCTGCTCGAGTTGACAAAATAATAAGGATTTTTGTTATTCACGCGATTTAATAACCGGAAAATCAGTTCCTTTTCACTAGAGAATATCACGAGACAAGGGAGAAACACCATTTGAAGGCTACTAATTCATCAAATTAATATTAAATTTATCATTTGTAAGCATTAAAATGTTGGAATTTGTGTTTGTTTGTATGTATGTTCAAGCCATGAGTGGCTAATTTCATTGTATTCGTTTTTAACATGGACTTTATGCTTTTCAATTAAAGAAATTTGATGTTGGTTTATTGCTATTTATTGATTTTAGTTTGTTTAAAGGTTAATGTTGGAGTCAATTCTTAACTTTGATTTAGGTTATTGGTTCATAAATGTTTTAAGCAAATTATGAAATCCGTAATTGTTTTGTAGTTTCATAACAATTAACAAAACGTTGTTCGCTCAATGTTAACTAAAATCACATGATTATTACATTTTCGAGCTTTTATTATACTATAATCGTTGTTTGGAAGGTTTACAAAATACGTTAAGTTTAACGACATGGTTTTCAAAATTCACGTTTAACAAAAACTTTTTAAAATTCTCAACGTTATCCGTGGAAAAGAACATTAAACATGAACCTACGGTTCGAAAACATATTACAACATTTACCCTTCGCCACGTTATAATTTACGTTATATTATATTGAATATAAAACATGTTAGCAAACTGGACAACAAGTTAACCCAAAATATCCCGCCTCACCAAGCACGTTTTACGTAACCTACGAGCAAAAGACACGTTTTTAGAAAGAAAAAAAATCAGCCAAAACCGATGAGTGATGTGTAAAATCTAGTCTTAATTTAAACTTACTATTTCACGCAATTACACACTTATAGGCAGTGGACCTATTCGTACGTAATATAGTTTAAAAGTAAGTAAAAGTTCGTTCGCAGGGACTAATTTGTTTTTAAATTCCGAATTAATAATACTATTTGTTTTTGGGGGGTTTTTTATCGTAACAAAAGATTGATTAAAAGCTTCTAAAGTAAAAGTGATTAATTAAAATCGAGTGAAAAAGTAATTGAGATTATCAAATAATAGAGAAAATGCACTTGTTTGACATTTCACTTGTTTTCCATTTAAATTTACGAAATTGATTAAATATTAAACTTCTAAAATATAGTAAAAGTCCTCTCGAATCTTTTATTAACTTTAACTACTTCTAAGTATACCGTTCCTCTCGAATACAGTTGTAATTATTAATAGTTAAGCATTAAGTAACAAGCCTGTTTTTAGTGATTTAATCATATAGAGTTTCCTCTCGAATAACTCCCCTAAATACTAGGTCCTTCCGAATCTTAACAAATAGACTTACTCAATTAAGTTTAATTACCTAAGTTGTTATTACTAAGTCCTCTCGAATCCTAGTAATTTTAAACCGATTATAGACCGACCGATTATTTCATATAAATTATTTAACCTATCTAGATTCCTCTCGAATACCTAGAATGCTGATTAATTAAATTATATATAAACAACTTTATGACAATATGTTAAAACTTAAGCAAATAAGGATTAGCGATTAAACACAAAAACATAAATAATCAATTACGCAAAAGTAAACTTCAAACAAGATCCGTTAATCAAACAAGCGTAAAAAGAGTTTAGCTACGCATTATTAAGTCTAAAACAACAAATAAAATAGTAGAAAACATCCCGGAAAATAAGTATTAAAAGGGAAGAAAAGCAAACTAAGAAATCTTCAAACGTGTCGTGATAGAATATTATGAATAACGAATTTCTAGCTTCAATTCTTGCCTCCAAAAGTAAACTCCAGCTCCAGAAACTTGAAAATATTAATTGATGATTTTTTTTTTTTGGATGTTTTGGGGTTGTATTTATAGGCAAAAACTAGATAGAATTCGTGTTGGAGTCCAACTCCAAAACTTTTTAGATTGTGGATAATGATCGATTCAAATAGACGGTGGACTTTTCCTTGTCATGTTACAATTGAGTTTTCTTTTATTTCCTTTTGTCCACGTGGATGTCTCCATATCTGATCATGTCAGCATTTCTCGTCTTTTGACCATTTTCATGTGTTTCCTTGGCCAAACATCCACTTTCTGATCATATTCAACCTGTCACTTGAATAAAACACTTTCACACAATTAAATGTAAAAATCCTATCCTATCCATCATGATTAAATATGAAAATGACCAAATATCGCATATAAATAGTTATATAAATATGCGATATCAATGACACAATGCTACAATAATGGATGATAAAGACTTGCGGTTAAAGCTTGATGAGGTTAGTAGACACGCCTGTCAAGATTGTATAGCCTGTATGCCATTGCCTGACAGGCGCCCGCCTGACAAGCAAGCCCATTGAGCAAGACACGCCTGTCAAGATTGTACAGCGTGTATGCCATTGCCTGGCAGGCGCCCGCCTGAAGCCCATTGAGCAAGACACGCCTGTCAAGATTGTACAGCTTGTATGCCATTGCCTGACAGGCGCCCGCTTGACAAGCCGTTAATCGCCTGTCAGTTGCCTGACAGCCCGACAGGCTGTCAATCCCCTGTCAGGTTGCCTGACAGGCTGTCATCGCCTGACAGGCGTTCATCGCCTGTCAGGTGGTCGACATAGGTCATCACTTACCAAGCACCGCCTGTCAGGTTGTCTTAGGTTGTGAGACGTCGCATCTTAATAATAATAAAGTGGAAGACGATTAGTATACCACTGATTGATTATTATGGCAGTTTAAGCATTCATGATCGTCATTGATTGATGGACGTTCCCTATGCCTGAAACTGGTAATATAAATACATAGTCTAATCAGGGTCGAGAGACTACTTCAATCTCACTTAAACACACACACAAAAGCTCATACAGAGTTCATATACTCTTGCTTTCATCTTCAACCTTGATCACCCTAGGTTCGTCAAGAGCTTGTTGGGTTTGCACTGTGATCATCACAGGAGATCCAAGGTTGATATCACCTCACCTTCGTGTTTGACAATCGTTGCTCAAACATTGGCGCCATCCGTAGGACATGTTTTTAACGGCGTTTCATTTTTTCCAAATTTTTTCTTTTTCCCATACTCCGTAATCAGCCGTTTCCATGGAGGCAACAAATGCATCCCAGGTCATTTCTTCAGCGCCAGAAATAACCACTACCGTGACTACCACTGCGCCGGAAACGGTGACGACTTCACCCCCTGATTTTCCTCCATCCCCTGTTCGTACCACAATGCCGGAATCATACGTTGATTCTGAGTGGACGCTGTCGGATCTAAGGTCGACACGAGGGTATCCCTCTCTAACAAGTCCCCTTTTTTCCACAAGGTTGGCAGGAACAAGTATGTTCACTTCACCACCGCCAGTGACATCCATCCCTCCATTTCAGCCTCTTTTGTCCCATGGGACAAGCTCTTAGGAGGATGGCACGGATCTTGTAAGACAGCCTGTTTCGATTGCTTCCCAGCCTGCTACTCAAGGGGTTCAGGAGGAGCCCATTGTGGAACTACTTAGAAGGTTGGCTCAGAGCACTCAGCCACCACCACCTGCTTTGTCAGATCTGTTGTCACAGTTAGTGGAGGCATTGCGTCCAACCCCTCAGCCAGCGCCCGTACAGCTAGTGGATTCGTTGTCACAACTCTTGGAGCGGCTAAGGCAACCAAGCACGCACACCCCACCAACACCAATAAATGTTTCCAAGCACATGGAATGTCATGGTCATGTATGAAATTGGCAATAATAGCATTTGGTCTGATCTTGTATCCCAATATTATCGCACAATATCATTTTTCTATGGCATTTGCATAAACAAATAAATATTGAAGTAAGGATTCAATACAAAAAGCATAAGGCCACAATAGACATCTCAGTCTAAAGCCAACCATGCACTTTCATTACGTACAATGTTACAACTTGAACACACATGAGCACGCACACACCTAAGAACATAGTTCAATACAACATGTATGAAGCCAAGAAAGACAACCTTGTCTGGCCAAATAACATACAATCATATTCGTCTTTTAATCTACTTGATAAAAGATAAGCACTTCTCACTGGGAAGCGACAATCCTCGCGAGTAAACAAAGTAAAGGTTAACCAACAAAAGTGCCATTGGCACAGTGTCACGGGCACAATGTGAAGCATACTCAAATCTACCTATGTCATTGACATACAAAGGAACCATGGGCCCTCAAGAAAGTGTCATACGCACAACCAAATATACACACTGTCATGCACACCCAAGACGGTGTCATGGACAAGATCCATAATAAAAAGATAAAAAACAAAAATGCGTTATTGGCTTGATCATCCAATAAAACATTATTTTTCAAAGCAAAGCAATAGACAAGCAAGTACGTATTTCAGTTAAACCTGCAGCACGTACAAAACAGCCGGTACCCGGGCAAAACAGCCGGTACCCGGGCAAAACTCCCGGTACCCGGGCTAAAATACCGGTACTCGGGCTACACTCCCGGTACACCGGGCCAAAACTCCCGGTACCCGGGCCAACAATGCCGGTACCCGAGACAAACTGCCGGTACTCGGCTAAAACTGCCGGTACCAGGCTAAAACTCCCGGTACCCGGCTTCATCCCGATACACTACTCCAGGTACTTCCCCTAAAACTCCCGGTACTCCTTTAAAACTCTCGGTACATCGGGCCAAAACCCCAGGTACCGGGCCAAAACACCCGATACAACCTGTATTCTCGGTCACGCTCCCTGGATACAACCAATAGCACTCACTTTACCTATGATACCGCCGGTACCCGGCTACAATTGCCGGTACCCGGCACGTTACTTGAGATACCGCCGGTACTCAGCTACAATTGTCGGTACCCGACACTTTACCTTGGATACCGCCGGTACCCGACTACAATTGCCGGTACCCGGCTCGTTACTTGGTTGCCTCGATCCACCACCGCCGGTACCGGGCTAATACCCTGGTACACGGATCGCTACTCCGGGTTCAAAAAAAAAAAAAAAAAAAAAAAAAAAAAAAAAAAGATCGCAGACTTACGCGAGTAATGAGTAGTTACGACTTGAAAACTATTGTTTTGACAAATCCTAACTCGGGGGCATGATGAGGTTAGTAGACACGCCTGTCAAGATTGTATAGCCTGTATGTCATTGCCTGACAGGCGCCCGCCTGACAAGCAAGCCCATTGAGCAAGACACGCCTGTCAAGATTGTACAGCATGTATGCCATTGACTGACAGACGCCCGCCTGAAGCCCATTGAGCAAGACACGCCTGTCAAGATTGTACAACCTGTATGCCATTGCCTGACAGGCGCCCGCCTGAAGCCCATTGAGCAAGACACGCCTGTCAAGATTGTACAGCCTATATGCCATTGCCTGACAGACGCCCGCCTGACAAGCGCCTGCCTGACAAGCCGTCAATCGCCTGTCAGTTGCCTGACAGCCCGACAGGCTGTCAATCCCCTGTCAGGTTGCCTGACAGGCTGTCATCGCCTGGCAGGCGTTCATCGCCTGTCAGGTGGTCGACATAGGTCATCACTTACCAAGCACCGCCTGTCAGGTTGTCTTAGGTTGTGAGACGTCGCATCTTAACAATAATAAAGTGGAAGACGATTAGTATACCACTGATTGATTATTATGGCAGTTTAAGCATTCATGATCGTCATTGATTGATGGACGTTCCCTATGCCTGAAACTGGTAATATAAATACATAGTCTAATCAGGGTCGAGAGACTACTTCAATCTCACTTAAACACACACACAAAAGCTCACACAGAGTTCATATACTCTTGCTTTCATCTTCAACCTTGATCACCCTAGGTTCGTCAAGAGCTTGTTGGGTTTGCACTGTGATCATCACAGGAGATCCAAGGTTGATATCACCTCACCTTCGTGTTTGACAATCGTTGCTCAAACAAAGCTTTTGAAGGAACCATGGCTAGAAGGGATTTTCTTAGTCACTGCTACGCATTCGGGAGAACAACAAAAGTCGGAAAACCTTCTGGAGGTTGACTGCGACGCAGTCAACCATGGATGTGACGCAATCAAGGTGTTTTTCAGTAATTTGATTCGAGAACCTTCCCGCTGCGGCGTAGTAGCTGAATGTCGACCAAAACCGACTTTTTACTTTCCTTTTTTTCATTTTTAGGGTTTAGTTTGTTTTCCTATATATAGGAAACATTTTTATTCATTATAATCAGTTTATGTTCGAATATATTGAGGATTTTTACATTTTTCTTTGAATTGATGCTTCAATTCGTCTTTGTTTCAATATTAGATCGCGTTATCTAAGCTTGATTCATTAACAGATCAATAGGTCTTGATTGTGTTAACATTAGTTGATTAAATTATAGGTCTAATTCAATTAATATACTATCCCTTTTCTTTTGTTCATGTCAATTTGGTTCATAATTTCCAATTGGTTCGAATTTCCGCTGCAAATACGTATCATAAGTGGTATGAGGAGCCACAATTGGCTCTTGATTTATGTTTATTCTTCGTGTTCTTCGTTTAAGGTAAAAAAAAAATCTTTGGTGGTTGTTCTTATATTTTTCCATGGCTTTTCAATCTGATCAATAGAGATCATGGTTAGGTTCTATAAGTGTTGGGGTTTTGGTCATTCAATCAACGAATGTCCTAATGAAAATTTTGTAACTTATTCTGAATGGAAATCATCTCAATCGGATTCACTTCGAGATGATTGTGAATCTCTAACTTACGAATCTAGTCCAATTTTTTATTCATATGATGATGAGTCCGATGAGGGTGATAGAGATGAAGAAGGAGAAGTCGTTGAAGACTTACTTTGTTTCACTACGTCTTATGCATCTGGTTCGTTCTTCGATTTTTATGATAAGGGGTATGATGATAATCAGTTTCTTGCATTTTATGATGAAAGTGGTGAAGAAGAAGAAGTGGTTGATGACTTATTGTATTTTGATAAGTCTTATTTGATCCAAGCAAATGATTGTTCTATTGTTAAGAATTCTTCCAAAGATGACCATGTTCAAGATTTGTCATGTCTTATATGTCAAACTATCATGATCCATACTTATATGAATTTGAAAAGTCCGATCTTGCTGCCATTAGTGATTTAGTTCCGATTATAAATGGGGTTGCGGTGGCGGTCGTTAAGGTATGTGATGGGATGGTTAATTCAAAGTTTAATAATGTGGTATTTTATTTTATCGAACCGTGTATTCTGAAAGAGTTAAACGTTTGTTTGGTAAAAGAGGAGATTAAGAAGATAAAGAATCGAGTATGTGGTTTGTAGAGTTTATTAGCTTATGTTGGATCCAATCCAACGAAAGGCAAGTCATGATCCTCTTGATTGTTTAGGGTAATGTTCCTTTTGACCCCGGTGGAATTCATGCTACTTTCGTTGTTGGTTATTTATCTCCTTACGGTATCACGGAATTAAGGACAATTCCTTTTAAAGGAGGAGGGGATGATCAGATTTTGGATGATCAAGACTTGGGGTTAAAGCTTTTGAAGGAACCATGGCAAGAAGGGGTTTGCTTGTTCACTGCTACGCATTGGGGGGGGGGGGGGGGGGGGGGGGGGACAACAAAAGTCGGAAAAGCTTCTGGAGGTTGACCGCGGCACAGTCAAGGTGTTTTCAGCAATTTGATTCGAGAACTTTCCCGCTACGGCGCAGTGGTGTTCTACTGCGGCGCAGTAGCTGAACGTCGTCCAAAACCGACTTTTTACTTTCTTTTTTGCATTTTTAGGGTGTAGTTTGTTTTCCTATATATAGAAAACGTTTTTATTCATTATAATCATTGAGGCGCGACTACCAACCTTCAAAGCAAATAACTATACATGTAGCTAAGTACCACATGTCATCCAAAGATACGGGTAGCTACAACCGCCTATAACCTTATCAGGTATGGGTAGCTGCGTACACTCATACAACAAAATTCCATTACTTTATCAGGTATGGATAGCAACGTACCACCCATACAAAATAATTCGGTTATTTTGTTACTGGTTCATCTTTTATTGATCAAAACATCTTTTAAAATGTTTATACATCTTTCAAACGTTACTTTCATCTTTATTACTGCTCATCTAAGAATCTTCGTCAACTAAGTCTAACTTCCGTCCAATGCTTTCAACGGTCTACCAGATCATAACAACTCTTGTTAACCTTTTGCAATGACTAACAAAATCGCTACATTCCTAGGTTCACGAGACTTAAAATGTCACTAATCATCATAACAAACCGTCGGTTGGATAATTCTGCTTCCAATCGCCGGTTGCTAATTCAAACCATCGGTTGCTAAATCTAACCGTTGGTTGGTCTTTGCTTCGAACCGCCGATTGCTAATCCCAACCGCCGGTTGGAACCTAAACCAACAAATATATTTTTTAAATCAACATCATTTTCTCCATTAAAACATCCAGGTTGCGGGTTTTTGAACCTTTATAAAACTTAACTAAAATAAATCTAATCAACTTCAAAACACTTATAACTTGATTATAAACATAAATAACAAGTTATACCTCAATAAAACAAAACGGGTATCGATTCGATTAGACAGGAACCAAACTAACTCCTTTACGACTTTCGCTTATATCAGAATGATCCTTACGATTCCAGAAGCACTAAGATGCATTCCTTTTCTTTATCCGACGAAAAACGACTTCCGAATCATCCAATTACCAAATAAATCGCCACATAGTTTCTTCCTTCTCGCTAAAACACAAACACACGTACACTGATTTCTTTTTGCTTCCTTATTATCTTAAAATGTGTTTATAATGATTTTTATGAAATTTTTCATTAATAACCCCATACTTTTCAATAATGACATAAATAGTCCTAATTTCAAATTTCTTTACACAAATAGTCATTTGGCCACAAACCATTACAATTCTAAAGTTTTTTCCACTTTTAGGTCGTTACATTAGAAAATTGTTGGTTCATTTTAGGAACTTTGTTTAGACTTGAATTACAAAGTTGAGTTTATGTCAAAACATATTGTTTTGATATAAATGATTTGGTAAACAGAAGATGTTTGAAAAAAAATCGCTCTTTTGTTACGTTGAATACTTGTTTTCGAGATTATAACGATAATACTATTTTTATGTGTCTTTTGAGTTCTACTTATCCCTTACTATGCTAGTAGAATAGAGTAATTAGGTAGAAAAATCATTGTTTTTACTTTCATTTGTTTGGTATGACAACCCGTTAAGACCATCTTCATTAAAAGGACCGACACTGAGACTGGAAGATGATGTGGTAAAAAACCGCCTATAAGAAGATATGGCAAGCTATTTTCAAGCACTTCAATCCGCAAACCCGAACCTTGTTATTCTCAAATATCCAAATGGTAATGATGATCAAAACAAGCAGGAGGAGGACGTGGAGGGGGAAGAAGATAACGACAAAAACGTAGAGGTTTTGTCGGTTTGAACAATTAATATATACATTTGGATATTATTATTTTCATTATGATTTACTATCAACTTATTTGGGGTAAAGGGAAACGAATTCCTAGGAAACATTTTATAAATCAATTAACCAATTACATTCAAAATATAAAAAAATTGTAGATTGGAAGGAATCTCTGACCTCCGTACATATTCCATTGTACGCGTTTTCCCCCACACGCGAAGAGTATCA
>CAJVGC010000060.1:40796722-40820455 GCA_910822075.1 Senecio squalidus | reverse complement strand
TTGTCAACAATGAAGATGTTCTTGGATATGATTGGGATGAAGATGAACAAACTGAAGAAACCAATCTCATTCAATCGTTAATGGCCATTGATTCATCATCAAAGGACACGGCAACATCTTCTCTCATGGCTGAGGTAAATTCCAAACTTTGATCTTCTGATTGTAAGGAAGTCATGCTTAAGTATAGAAATCATAATCAACTGTTGTGTGACTCAATTAAAACATTAGAGGAACAAAGAAGATCAGCTGCTAGGGGTATAGAAACTCTAGAAAATCAGATTAAGTCTTATAAAACTAATGAGTTAAGTTATCAGGAAAAGATTAATTTGGTTGAATGGCAGGGAGATGATATATTAGTAAAGCTTCAGGATGCTAGGGAAGAAATTAAAAGAATGGTTGAGGAAAAAGATAAAGTTGAGTTAAATGTAGGGAAACTAGAATATGCTTCAAAATCTGTAAATAACCTTATTCAACAACAAATCCATGGAAAAGTAAAAGTTGTATTAGGTTATAAAGAAGTAGCCCCACCATTTAATCATAACTATATCCCTCCATCTTTAGATGAACCTAGAATCCCAATCACACAGACACCTCCAACAGAATCATTCAAAGTTGATCCGATCAACTATGATGAAGTTCTGATTGAGGACGTAGATGAAGAAAGTGAACTGGAGGTTGACGATCACTTGACCACAATAGAAGAAGTTAATCAACAAAATTCACAAAGTCCTGTGTCATTAGCATTCCAATAAAAGATAAAGAAAACAAATAAGTGTGAATCTAACTGCTGTAAAAACAAAGAAGGTCATAAGGAAAAGGAAAAGACTTTGGTTCATATAGATACACGCGGAAATCAAAGAAATAGGAACCAATTGAAAATTCAAAAGGGAAAACTTCCTAAGAAACAAGTTAAACTGTGTTTTATTTGTGGAAAAGCTAATCACTATGCAAAAATATGCTTTTATAACCCTGAAAATCGAAAGAAAATGCTTCAAAAGCAACACCGAGAGTTGGGTTATATTGGCAAGGTTGAACATCACGGAAAAACTGCTTCAAAAAGCAAAACTGTACTTGAAAGAAAATCTGTCTTGAACAGTAGTAATGGAGTTAATATTGTAAGGATTAACTCTGTTAATACTGCATCGAGGAGCAGAGGTGTTAACAAAAATTCTTTTAACAACATCAGAAATAGGATTAATAATGCTAAACAAATTTTTGTTAATACTGCACGTGTTAATACTGCACGTGTTAATACTGCAAAACGTAACTCTGTTACTACTGCAAGTGTTAATACTGCAAAACAAAAGATTGTTAAACCAGTATATCTGTTCCTACTGCTAAATCAAAACCTGTTAATACTGCTCATGTTTCAAAAGTTAAATCAATTAAACAAGTATGGCAACCAAATGTCAAAGTAACTCAACTACCTAGTCTACCTGATTTCTCAAACCTAGTCCAAAGGAAGGTGAGTTAGTTTGATGAAATGGGCAAACCCAAGTCAACTTTGGCTTGGGTCCCCACCAAGAACTAACTCCTTTGTTTATGTGCAGGTACAACCAACAAAAGATGAAGAGAGCAGTTGGCATGTAGATAGTGGTTGTTCCAGGCACATGACAGACAACATCGCTTGCCTCCAGAACTTTGAGAAATCAATGGAGGTTATGTTGCTTTTGGAGGAAATCCAAAAGGAGGGAAAATCACTGGGAAAGGAACTATGAGCAATGGAAGAATCAGCTTCAAGTATGTCTTCTATGTGCAGAAGTTACAATACAATATGCTGAGTGTATCAAAAAAATGTGATGAAAAGAACACAACCATCATCACTGCAACTGAATGTTTAATTATGGAACCTGGATATGTCATAGATGAGAGCAAGGTTCTACTCAGAACACCAAGAAAAGACAACGTCTACTTCTTTGATATGTCCAAGGTTCAACCAACTGGAGATGAAGCCTGCTTTGTATCCAAAGCAACTTTAGATGAATCCACTCTTTGGCACAGGAGGATGTGTCACATTAATCTCAAGAATATCAATGATCTGGTGAAATCCAATCTAGTCAGAGGTCTCCCTAACAAGCAATTCTCTCTAGATGAAAATTGTGTGGCTTGCTTGAAGGGAAAGCAACACAAGTCTTCTCACAAGACCAAGGAAATCAACACCATTAATACTCCTTTACATTTGCTCCATATGGATTTATTTGGACCCACATATGTAAAGAGTATAGCTAAGAAATCATATTGCCTTGTTATCACTGATGACTACACAAGGTATACATGGGTGTACTTCCTTGCCACTAAAGATGAGACCAGGCAGCTACTCATCCCCTTCATCACCAAAGTAGAACATCAAATCAATCTGAAGGTGAAGAAGATCAGATGTGATAATGGGACAGAGTTCAAGAACCAAGTGATGAATGAATTTTGTGAGAAGAAGGGGATAGAAAGACAATTCAGTGCTGCAAGAACTCCACAACAAAATGGAGTAGCTGAAAGAAGAAATAGGACCCTCATTGAAGCTGCTAGAAGTATGTTGGCAGACTCCAACTTACCCATTTTCTTTTGGGCAGAGGCAGTTAATACTGCTTGCTATGTGCAGAATAGAGTCCTATTGGTTAAGTCCCAAAACAAGACTCCCTATGAGCTTCTACATAAGAGACAACCACTCATCAGTTTCTTAAGAGCTTTTGGATGTCCTTGTACAGTTCTTAACTCAAAGGATCACCTTGGTAAGTTTGAGAGCAAAGCAGATGTTGACTATTTTGTTGGATATTCATCACAGAGCAAAGCCTATCGAGTTTACAACCATAGGACAAGCATTATTGAAGAGAGTGCCAACGTATCTTTCAATGAAAACACCCCCAACAAACAAGGTCAAGGACAAAACTGGCTTTTTGACATAGATGCCTTAACCAAATCGTTGCACTTCAACTTTGATCCGCATCTATTCCTACTGATCTTGTTCCTACTACTTCAGCCCATCCTGTTAATACTGATCCGGTTAATACTGAATCTGTTTCTACTGCCAACTCTCCAGTTGTTGGAACAGACAGATTAGATGTTATGGAGTATGTCTATCTTCCCATTTCAATTGATGATCCTCTCAATCTTTATGACACTATTGACAAGGTAGTTGAAGAGGAGACACACCAACATGAATCCACTGAAGACCAACCTTTACAAGATGAAGAACTTCCAGTTACACCACCTGACAACGAGGAGGACATGATACCAAATGGAGTTCCAAAATTGGTAAAATAAAATGAAGAAGGGGTTGAACACATAGTTACTGAAGAAATTGAAGATAGTGATGCTGAAATGTCTACTCCCAAGAGCACTTCTCCAAATTCGGGTCCTTACCATGGCTATGAGATGCCAGACATGAATGATACAAACTTGGATGCCAACTTAAGAGTTGAGAAGATTCCAACTTCCCGTATCCACAACAATCATCCTCCATCTCAAGTCATTGGTAACTTTGAAATCTCTATGGAAACCAGGAGTCAAACCAAGCCCCCAAAGGAACCACTAATGGATATAAACTCTTGTTTATTTGCATGTTTTCTCTCACAAATGGAACCAAAGAAAGTACAAGAGGCTCTTCTTGATCCAAACTGGATTGAATCTATGCAAGCAGAACTGCTCCAGATAAAAATCCAAGATGTGTGGAATTTGGTTAAACTACCTCCGGGAAAGAAAGTCATTGGAACTAGGTGGATCTTCAGAAACAAGAGAGATGAAAGAGCCATAGTCATCAAGAACAAGTCCAGACTAGTGGCTCAAGGCTACACTCAAGAGGAAGGAATAGACTATGAAGATGTCTTTGCCCCAGTAGCTAGAATGGAGGCCATCAGACTATTCCTTGCATTTGCATCTTTCATGGGCTTCAAGGTTTTTCAAATGGACGTGAAGAGTGCTTTTATTTATGGAGTGATTGAGGAAGAAGTATATGTGAGACAACCACCAGGCTTTGAGGACCCTCAATTTCCTCACATGGTGTACAAACTAGACAAAGCTCTTTATGGGCTTCATCAAGCACCAAGAGCATGGTATGAAACACTCTCAGATTATCTTCTTAAATACAATTTCCAAAGAGGAACAATAAATAAGACCCTTTTTATCAAAAAGGTGAACTCAGACATTCTTCTAGTTCAAATCTATGTGGATGACATCATCTTTGGCTCCACCAATGAAGACTTATGTAGAGATTTTGAAAAGCTGATGCATGTTAAGTTTGAAATGAGCTCCATGGGAGAATCAACCTTCTTCCTAGGCCTACAAGTCAAACAGAAGCCTGATGGACTCTTCATCAGCCAGTCCAAATATGTGAAAGATATTCTCACCAAATTTGGTTTCTTGGAAGCAAAGCCTGCAAGCACCCCTGTGGAGACTCACAAAAAACTGACTGCAGATCTTGAGGGGGAGGATGTAGATATTCACAACTACAGGTCCATGATTGGCTCACTAATGTATCTCACAGCTTCAAGACCTGACATCATGTTTAGAGTCTGTGTGTGTGCAAGATACCAAACTAGACCTAAGATGTCTCATCTCATTGCAGTCAAGAGAATATTCAGATACTTGAAGGGCAAACCTACCTTAGGTTTATGGTACCCTAAAGACTCACCTTTTGATTTAATTGCTTATACTGACAGTGATTATGGTGGTGAAAGTTTAGACAGGAAATCTACTACAGGAGGATGTCAATTCCTAGGATCAAGGTTGGTGTCTTGGCAGTGCATGAAGCAGACAACAGTTTCCACATCCTCAACAGAAGTTGAATACATAGCTGCATCAAGTTGCTGTGCTCAAGTCTTATGGATACAAAATCAGTTGATGACTATGGATATGCTTTCATGAACACTCCAATATACATAGAAACAGGAGCACCATAAGCATCATCAACAATCCGGTGAAACACTCCGAGACCAAGCACATTGAGATAAGATATCACTTCATAAGAGACTGTAATGAAAAAAAGTTAATTCATCTTGAAAAGGTCCATACTGACAATCAGCTTGTTGATCTTCTCACAAAAGCTTTTGATGTGGGAAGATTTACATTCATGATTACCAATATTGGCATGGTCAACACGGATTAAACAATATTAATTAGTCTTTTAAATATCTCAAGTTATGTCCCTTCGAGTAAAGCAGTAGTAACCTTAACATAAATCAATTACCTTACTTTTTAGTATTGTACTATGTTACTACTGCAAAATTAACAGTAGCAATAAATTTTGGCCAAAGTATTATTAGTACGGCAAGTATTCTCATTACTACGGGAAGGTTTCACTACTACTGCCCATAGTGATGTTAATACTGCTTGAATGGTTAATACTGCTAGTAACTTCATTACTACGGGACCTCTGGTTAATACTGCAAGTAATTCACATTACTACTGCCAGACTTGTTAATACGGACCGTTGGTATCATTAATACTGTAATAACCTAATTACTACGACCTGATTTGTTAATACTACAACAATTAGTACTGCATAGTTTTCTTAATTAATAAGATTACTCTGTTAATACTGCGTTCACAAGTCAAATCTCAAGTTGCAACTAACTTTTAACACGTGGCGTTTTGTGATTGAACCTCAAAATTTAAACCCCGACACGCGTTCAGTCTTTTTAAACACGTGGCATTACACGATTGAACCGTCCTTTTAAAACTCCGGCGCGCGTCTAATCCAACTCGCCAAGTTGTTACATCTTAAGCGTATAAATAGGGTTTGATTTTAATCTTTCCATTAATTACAATTCTCAAATCAAGAACCCTAATTTCTCAAAAGTTACCGTTGCAACTCTAAAACAAATATTCTTCTATTGTTTCACTCAATTCTTTCAATCAAACAACAATGGCAGAACTATAATTCTTTGACACTCACAATCTAGTTGCATGCTTTAACAAGAACAAAGAAAACACAGATTTCTATCCCATCATTGATTTCTTGAAACAGTCCCACATTAAGTTTTCTCTAACCGTAAGCCCGGGAATACATGAAGAACACCTAAGAACATTCTGGGAAACTACTGTGGTTTCTTCAGAACAAGATATACCAGTGATCAATGCTACAATTGATGGTACAGGAGTTACAATCTCAGAAGCAACAATCATAACACATCTGCAACTACAGGATGAGGAAGGTATAAGTTCTCTTCCTACTGAAACTGTTTTTGAAAACTTTCAAAGAATGGGTTATGAGGGGAAACTAGACACAACAACTATTCAAAAAGGCCTCTTGTCCCCTCAATGGAAGTTTCTACTCTATACCCTTCAACAATGTATTTCACAAAAGAGAATAGGATGGAATGAAGCAAGTTATTCCTTGGCTACTGCCACGGTTTGTCTTGCTACAAACCAGACCTTCAATTTTTTAAAACCTTTTCTTGATGGTATGCTGTGGAACTTGGGCCAACCTAAACACAAATTTTTAATGTACCCAAGATTCATACAACATATCTTAAACTGTGAAATAATGGATCTCACTAGATCCCAAACTGTTTTTCCTGCCCACTCTCATGCTAAAAAGGTTTTTGCTAACATGAGAAGGCAAAAAAAAGGTTTTTCTAACAATGTTACACCACTATTCTCTACAATGGTGGTGGGAACATCTGCTACAGATGAGAGACAAGTAACTTCACCTCTGTCTCAACCCCCATATGCTTCTATTTCTACTGCTAGTATCTCTACAGTTCCTACTGTAAGTACTGCAGCTGTTACTACTGAGGGAACTACTACAGTTTTTACTGCAAGTGTCCTTCCAGTTACTACTGAGAGCATTCCTCCAGTTATAACTGAACCCCATGTCACCACTATTGTGACAGAACCTGTAACCCCACCAGCTTCTACACCTCTTCAAACACCTCCACTAGTTGCTACTTTCACAAGAAAGGCTAAGAGAGTTCCTCGGTCTCTTAAGTCTAAAACTTCCCCACAATCACTTTTTACCAATACCTTACCTGAACAATCTTCAGGTGAGGCTTTTCAATGGGAAACCAATGAGCAATCTCCCATGCTCACTGAGGTGGTCTCTAAGGAGCGGGATGACCATGTGGGAAGGACTCAAACTACTGTTGCTCTTACTTCTTCTAGTGAGGCACATGACAGTTTGAACATCAGTAAGACCCAACCCACAACAACACAACCTACTGATGCTGCTTTTGTGGCATCATTAGAAAGTGGTCCCAGGCGCCAAGAGACCTTGGGGGAGGGAACAACTTCTGCTAGGCAGAAGGGTCCCTCTACATCCTATGATCCACCACCTGTTGGTACCCAACAGGAAAGGAGTGAGGATAGATTTAACTATACACCCTTGGAATTGATGGAAATGTGTGCCGCATTCTTTGTTAAGGTTGAAAAACAAGGGGAGGAACTTGCAACCTTAACAACCTTAGTACATCAGCTGGTTGAGCAACAAAGACAGTTTTCAGAATTCTTAATGAAGCTAAAGCCAGCCAACAAGAGTGTTGGAACATCTCCAAGACACTCAATTTCTTCTACTTCTTCAGCTGACACCTCAGATGATGACAAAAGGGGGATGAATAAGATAATATTTTGTCAATAGAAGAAGAAGAAACTGAAGATGAAGTAGTTAAGGGGGAGGAGGAGAGAAAAAGTGATGATATAGTAATCACTGCTACATCAGACAAAGAGGAGGAGGTTGCACTGAAATTAAAGTTGAGGGGGAGAAGATGGTTGTTGATGTTGAGGTTGAAGATAAGGAGGAGAAAATGCTTGAGGGGGAGCATGAAATGGAACAAGAAATGGTGTCTACTGAATTTCCAAAGAATCAAGATGAAGAAGTTATTACTTCTGCTTCAATTGATACTGTGATCATTTCTTCTGAAGAGTTCATTTCTACTGAAGATTTTGTTAATACTGCTCCAGTTTCTATTGCTGTTAATACTGAAGCACCTATTAATACTAAGCTCCCATTACTCCTGAAAGCTCTATTTCTACTAATCTTTTTGTTTCTACTGAAGCTTCATTTGTGTCCATTCCAATAGGAGAAGCTCCTACTGCTGTCTTCTCTGAAGCTCCTACATCCATTTTAACAAAAGCTACAACAGTTACAACTGTTCCTACAAATGTTCCTACTTCTGAAGGAACCATTGTTACTACTACAGCATCCACTCAAGAAATTGATGATCAAGTTGTTGCTGCATAGCTTCTGAAATTGGAAAGAAGCAATATAATTGAACAAAGAAAGAAGGAACAAGCTTCATGACCTAAGGAAAAAGGAGTCTCAATTCCCACTCAGGCTGATAGAACAATATTGGTGGAAGGGGTTAACTTTATCAATGATCCATCTGCACCTTCAGGTGTTGTACCAATCATTCCTCCTCATACAACTTATATTCCCAGTTCAAGACCACAAGTTGAACCAACTGAAAAATCAAAGGGAAAGAAGATTGTAGTGGAGGAAATCAAGAAGGACAAGGAGAAGAGAAGAAAGGAAATGGAGGAGAAGATGGGTGAGCTAGCTGCCTTTCAACTAGCTGCTGAAGAATTGGATATGGGTAATGATCCTGAGATCATCAAAGAAGTTCATACCAAACTTCAAAATCTGAGATGGAGAAAATCAAAAGGTTGAAAGAAGAGCACTTATTCTTGCTAGCTGAGCAGGAAAAAGAATTAGCTCATATAAGAAGAGAAGAAGAAGTAGAGAAGAAAAAGAAGGTGGAAAAGAAACAGACCACACAGGAGAAGATAGCAGGTGACAAGCAGAAGTTCATGGCCTATTTAAAATCAAAGGGCTACAGTGGCAAATCATTGGGTCCAATGAAGATGGGAAATCTGCTTGCCCTGGTAGAAAAGGAGAAAAAGAAGGACAATCTGAAGAAGATCCAACTGACAAAACAGCAAAATCAAGAACAATTTGAGTTGGAAAGGTCAATGAAAAGATCTCAAGAGACTGGTAAGGTGATGTATGATGCCCAAGGAAAAGAAATTCATAATCCTTTTTCTCCAGTCAAGCCAAGTCAGCAAGAGCAGTCGAAGAGGAAAAAGTCTTTTTCAACTAGAGTACCAAGTAAAAAGCCAAGGCAAGATGAGGTTGCTACTTCTTCAATTACTGCTGCTGAAAAAAGTCCACATGTGTCAGTACCTATCAAAACAGAGCCAATAAATGTTTCAGATGAAGAGAAGGAAGGAGATATTGAAATATCTAAAGATGACTGCTCAGCATTAATAGTACATGAAGAAGGTATGCACATTGCACCTCTAGCTATGGAGCTGTCAGAGATCATTGACTGGAATTTCTATGGAGGAGAAAACAAGACAATATATGTGGTAACCAGATTAGACAAGAAAAAAATATGTGGTACCAGCCTTCTACAGAATGATTAGAGACTTTTCAAGGGAAGACATTCAAAGAATATATGATATTGGTATTAAAAAATATTCTCAATCAAGAGGAGAATGTACTGGTATTGATATGGCAATGGATTGGATAAATGGAATGTTTAACCCTGAAGAGAAGATGGTAACCACAGTGTTTAAAGAAGGAGGTGTTAATAATCCAAAATCAACTAGTATATCTATGAAAGAAGTGGAACCTATTCAATAGTTAGAAAGCATGGAGCAATGAAATTCTACCTAGTTGAAAGAAAGTATGATTTTGGATTAAGAACACTTAAGGAGCTGATCAAGGTTAGGCTACATGGTCTAAGAACTTCCAGAATGGCACATGAGCTAGTGTGGAGAATTATGGGTCAACTGAAAAAAGAGTTGGCTAAACAAGCAGAAGAGAAGGAGGCAAAACGAAGAGAAGAGTAATAGTATTTTGTAATCTAAAGTACTTAACTTTTGTTGAAAAACTTGTACTTTGATTAGTAATAAAAGTTCAAGTTAGGGGAGATTGTTGGGATTAAAACTTAGTTAAAAATAGTTTAGTCTCATTAATACTGCTTCGTTACTACTGTTGATAAGTACTTCTTCATTACTACGGATTGAAGATATTAATACGGCATGAAGACTGTTACTATGGAAGATACTTATTACTACTGCCGCTGCTGTTTCTACTGCATCATGATCATTATGGAATTATCTTGATCCGCAAGTTTAGCATTACAATTAGAATAGAATTGTAATTCCTTTTTAGATGTTTCCTATTGTAGATAGGTTAGCCTCAAGGTCTATAAATATAGATCCTTGTAAACAAGAAAAACACGTTGTATTGATTCATATTTTCAATATAATTGAGGCTTAATATCCGGCATTAATTATTGTTCTTAGTTGTTTATCATTATACAATATTTGTTTGTTCGGCAAACTTTTTATATCAAGGTGTTCATCCGCTGCTGAACTTCCTTGATAATCAAGATCTTGGTTTAATCATAGTATAGGTTTAAGTAATATAAACGATCCTGACAAATATAGGTGGTGAATATTATGATCCTGTATTTTTCGAATCTGTAGGAATTATTCATGAAACTACAGCTCCTTACACACCACAAAAATGGTGTGGCTGAAAGGAAAAATAGAGCTCTTAAAGAAATGGTTAATTCCATGTTATCTTACTCGGGTTTGAGTGAGGGGTTATGGGAAGAAGCCATGTTAACGGCTTGTTATTTATTGAATAGAGTTCCTAATAAAACGAACAAGACTACCCCATATGAACTTTGGTGTAGAAAACGACCGAACTTGTCATTTTTGCGAGTTTGGGGTTGTAGAGCCGTTGTGAGGCTTCCTGAACCAAAAAGAAAAACTTTGGGTGAAAAGGGTATTGATTGCATCTTTGTTGGATATGCTGAGCATTCCCAGGCATATAGGTTTTATGTAATAGAACCCAATGATTCAGTTTCTATTAACTCAATTATAGAATCGAGAGATGCAATATTTGATGAGAATCGATTTTCTTCAGTACCTAGACCAAAGGATATTATACCAAATTCGAAGGAATTTCAAAGGGATGATCATTCTGATAATGTACCAAGTGAGATTCCAGAACCTCGTAAAGGTAAAAGAGTTCGGAAAGCTAAATCATATGGTTCTGATTTTCAGCTATACTTAGTTGAGGGATCGAGAGATCAAGTGGGATCACAATACTTTTATTGTTATTATATTGAGGGTGATCCTAGAACCTTTAATGAAGCTATGCAATCTCGAGATTCTGCTTTCTGGAAAGAAGCAATTGGTGATGAGATTGGGTCAATTATGGAAAATGATGCATGGGTTCTATCTGATTTACCCCCTGGTTGCAAAGCATTAGGTTGCAAATGGATCTTCAAAAGGAAAATGAAATTCGATGGAACAATTGACAAATTTAAAGCTCGATTGGTAATCCAAGGCTTTAGGCAAAAGGAATGTATCGATTATTTTTATACCTACATGCTCGTATCACTACTATTAGATTGTTGTTAGCTTTAGCAGCTATACACAATCTAGTGATCCATCAAATGGATGTCAAAACAGCATTTTTAAATGGTGATATGGATGAAGAAGTGTACATGAAGCAACCGGAAGGATTTGTTATGCCAGGTAATGAGCATAAGGTGTGTAAGCTGGATAAGTCATTGTATGGGCTGAAACAAGCACCTAAGCGGTGGCATCAAAAGTTTGATGAGGTGGTGTTGTCAAGTGGTTTTCTTTTAAACCAATCTGACAAGTGTGTATATAGCAAATTTGACAGTTCCGGTAATGGTGTCATAATTTGTCTATATGTTGATAACATGTTGATTTTTGGAACTGACCAAAATCAAGTTGATAAAACTAAGAAGTTTTTGTCATCAAGGTTCTTAATGAAGGATACGGGAGAAGCGGACGTCATTCTTGGTAAAGATTAAACGTCAAAATAAAGGGATTGTAATTACGCAATCTCATTATATTGAGAACATACTCAAGAAATTTAATCGTGAAGATTTCTCTCCAGTGAGTACTCCCATGGATCCAGTAGAAAAGCTTATGCCTAATACAGGTAAGCATGTGGATCAGCTCGAATATTCTAGAGCTATTGGTAGCTTGATGTATGCTATGACAAGTACTAGACCTGATATTTCATATGATGTTGGCAGATTCAGTAGATTTACTAGTAATCCTAGTAGACAACATTGGAAAGCAATAACTAGGGTATTTAAGTACTTGAGAGGTACTAAGGATTATGGTTTATCATATCTTGGATATCCTTTGGTGTTAGAAGCATATTCAGATGCTAGTTGGATAAATCATGTTGAAGATTCATCTTCTACGAGTGGATGGGTGTTCTTGATTGGGGGAGGTGCCATTTCATAGGCTTCTAAGAAGCAAACATGCATCACTGGTTCTACTATGGAATCTGAATTGGTAGCATTGGCTGCTGCTGGTAAAGAAGCAGAATGGCTACGAAATTTGATACATGAGATTCCAATATGGCCGAAACCAATAGCACCGGTTTCTATCCGTTGTGATAGTGCTCCCACAATGGCTAGAGCATATAGTCAGACACTTACGTGTTAGACATAGTATGGTTAGAGAACTAATCATGAATGGTGTTATATCTATTGAGTTTGTTTGAACACATCATAATTTAGCAGACCACTTGACAAAGGGTTTGGCTAGGGACCTAGTGAATAAGTCGGTGATAGGGATGGGATTAAAGTCCATATAAATCTATTACTTATGAGATATCCAATTCCCTTCTTATGCAACGTTAGAAGTTGAATTCAATGTGGAAAGCTCATAGTTAGAGATTGGAACACGAATATTGATCTTCCCGAGGTAAGTGTTCAGACGTGCAAGTGATGGTTAGGTTGAAGTTTACCTTCTTAATGGTGCTTTTGAAAAATTGCAAATGAAGGTGCAAGAACGAATTAGAGAAACCAATTACATTTCCAAAACTGAATGTATGTTAATTATCGTCAAAATAATCGTACATAATTTCATATTTCGTCCCTAAAATATATTATTACCCTAACCATGTTAGGTGACAATTAACATTAAACAAAAGAAGAAGATGGTATATCAATCGAGAACCACGTCGAGGTGTGATTCCAATATATCAATCGAGAACCGGGTTTTTGAATAGATTCAAACCATTTTATAAATATAGAAAGTGTAAGGTAGATTTTATAAATATCACGGTTTGGTCCAATTTTATACTCTTAGTGGAAATGAAAGAGAAAATTGGTCCAAATCCAGTTATTTTGTTATTCAAATCTTTGTGTTGCGTAGAATCTCAAGTGAGCAACTAATATTAATATCATGATTGTTGGTGATTTTAGTGTCATCGACGGGCATTTAGGTAATGTGATTTACTAGAGACTGATGTGACTTCATATTCAGCTTGGATACGAGTCAGGGAAGTGTGGAGTGCACACTTGTTGAGCTGATATGAACTCAACCACGACAGTAAAGCAGGGGGTCAAGGGGCTGAGCCCCGGCGGGGGTCGAGGGGGGGCCGCCCCTCGTGGGGTTTGGGGCAGCGCCCCAAAACCTAAACGATTTTTACAAATCAGTATTAAGCTGGAGCTTAATTTTCCCGCCGTTTTCCCAAACTTTTGGGACAATTTTCAGACAGTTATAACCGTCGATAAGTGCCAAAAACCTGTCTTAGAATCTGTTCTATAAACTGATTAATCAGTTTCATTTGAAGATAACGAAAATTCATCAATTCCTTTACTTTTCCGATTTGTGATTCTCTGCCTAGAACACAAATTGACAATTCTCTTTGTATTATCCCGATTAAGACAATTGATAGGGTCGAAATACTTAATACGGAAAGTGAATTTAAACGATACACAAAGAAATCCAAAATCATCAAATACAAACCCAAATTTTCTAACAATGTCAAGGGACGGAGAGTCATTTCCGGGTATAAACAATATATATACGAAAACTCGATTCCAGAATTGCACTATAAATAAAGACTGTACTCCTCGATCACTATCCAAAAAAACAAAATACAAAAAATCAAAAAGTTGAATTCCATACAAATAAGTGTTGACCGTAGATTGATATGAAATGACCACGTGCTTCGATTGATTAATCATTTTAGAAGCTGATACAGGACGTTTTGTTGATTCAAATTGATTTATTATCAAATTGATTTATTTTTGTCACTTGTACGGCTTGGTTACATGGTGGAATCTTGGTATTCCTGAATGTAGATTCATTCCGCTCGCCCTAGATGGTATCCGGTTTTGATAATTGAGTGTTTAGATGGAGATTTTGATTATAGAATGGTAAAATATTCAGCTTATTCAAAACTATGCATTATTTTCTAGTCTTTCGTACTCCAATCCGTACAAAGATAATTATTCAGCATACTAAAATTCCAGCGAGTTCATGCTATAACTCCTTGGAGTAAAAGAAGAATTCCGTACAATGTTAGATACTGGAATTTTAGAAAATTTGCATTAGTATTTACATACAACTTAAATTTCATTATGCATAATGAAAAAGAAATTATATAGATCAATATTGGATCATGACACATCAGCAATTAATTGGAAATGTTGCGGCTATAGTTAGTAAGATTTGCATTTTAGTTTCCAACAATCATGTTTTGTTTGCTTTAGAGGAATCTAGATGACTGAACAGTTATTGACGGATTCTGAGAAATAGTACAAGCCATTATTCGTAAATTTGTGTTTTAGAACAGATTTTAATCCCTACACAAAGTATATATACGAATACGATACAATGAGAACATCACCATATGGTTGAAGCTAAATGTTACTGTCGTTATCTTTTTGATAAATCGTAAGCCTTTGTTTATGTTCGTTTATTTAGTTAAACAAACAAAAAAAATTGTGTTCGTGCTCATTTGTTTAATAAATAAACGAAAATAAATTAATTTCCCGCCGAACGGTTTATGATTGTTCATTAAACGTTCAGTTCATTTGCAACCATAAATCCTATCCTCCCACCTACTGCTGCTCAAACATTATTTGTCAAATAAGACGATCTTTTAAATAATAAATCTCACTAATGCTAATTGCTACAAAATCTTATCTTGCTAAAAATCGAAAACCTATTTATCTATAAACAAACATAAATACTTGAACAATTAGTATATTTAAATGAAAAATAAAACCGAGTCACAATTTAGTATTTACATCTTTAAAAAGACATACATAACTAACATATAAAAACATGTGATATTAATATTCATGTAAGGCGAAGAAATACTACCTTTAATCATTTTTCCTTTCACTTCAGTCCATATAGAAAAACATATAATTTTTTGTAACTCGAACCTTATGTGTTAACATTTATATAAAGTTAATTTGTGTTTTAATGACAAAAAATCAATATTAAAATCTCATTAGTCATTTTTAGGAGTGTAAAGAGAGAAATAAAATCTTTTAGTTTAAATTTGTATTTATTAAATAAAGTGTATACTTTACTTAATTTTTCAACTTTTAAGTTGATAGTGTTAGTAGGGAATAAACTCGATACATATAGCCTATTACATCCTCAAACACATGGCTCGGTCCACAAGAAGCCTTAGCTCTCAACCCCAAGTATTCGGTATCCTGACAATGGTTTCCGACACGAACACCCCGACGCCGACACTCAGGCCCCGACACCGGCACTTGGACTCCCAGTTCGCCGGCACTTGGCCGCCCCGTGTCCCGGCACTTGTGACCCGACACTCGCCTCGTATCCCGACACTTGTGGCCCGAAACTTGGCCCCGTGTCCCGTCACTTGTAGCCCGACACTTGGCCCCGTGTCCCGACCCTGTGCCTCGACGTTTGTTGCCCCGACACCCAACACTTGTGTCCCGGTGCCCGACACTTGTGCCCCGGCATCTGACACTTGTGCCCGGGCCCGAAACTTGCGCCACGACATCTGGCACTTCCGCCCCGTGTCTGACACTTATGTCCGCGTCTTGGCACTCAGGCCCCGCGTCCCGATACTCTTGCCTCGTCATCCTACACTTGTGTCCCAACACTTGTGTCCTGACATCTTGCACCCACGCCTCGTCATTCTGACATCCTGCACTTGTGTCCCGACATCCTGCCCTCGTGCCTCTGGCAGTCCGACACTCATCCAGCACTCGTGTCTGCCACTATGGATTCCAACTTCCAAGACTTTAACGCAATCATTCAAACGAGGTCATAATGATTGAAGAGGAGCGTTACTCTTGACATAAACTCTCGAACGTTGGAATCCCATGAATGCCATTTATGGAACATTATTGGCCTTTATTACTAGACGTTCCCTCACACCTGGGAATGTTGGGTATAAATACCCAGTCCTTGGGTATTTCGCCAGAAAACCAATACTCAGCTTAAACACACATATATTATCATCTTCATCACTCTCATGCTTACACATAGTACCACCTAGCCGGAATATTCATACACTTCCCGCAGTAAACATATTCCGATCATCTTCCTCAACCAACCACTTGAACACCTTAGGCTCGCAAAGAGCTTGATAGGTTTGCACTGCTTAGCAGGAGGTCAAGAGGTTGAACCCCAAACATCCAAGTTACTGAGCCTGTCAATCTTTGCTCAAACATTGGCGCCATCTGTGAGACCCGTTTTAGAAACGGTGTTTCATTTCATTTTCATCTTCTTTCATTTTTAATTTCACCACCAGTTCGTCTTCTCCATGGAAGACAGTTGCCCATCTCAAATAGGACATAAACAAAAAACAACCACCAACACCCCATCCACCACCCCAGCTAATTACATATACATGGCGAATGAAGAAGATACATTTCGCAAAAGGAAAGCATCAGTCCTACAGGATTGGGAGATTTAACCAAATTGCTTCCCACTAGTGGAAGCCACATATGCCAATCCTATGGATGTTATCCCATAAGGTAAAACACTCAAAACGATACAACACAATCTCCTTTGGTTAGCTTCTTAGGTGAGACACATTGATTAGTAGGCAAGATTAGCATGCATTTGATGTTGGGAGAATACCCTTACTACAGGGTCAAAATGATAAATTAGTTCATCATTGGCCTACAATGTCCTATTGGGCAGGCCCTTAACAATTTGGACGAATTCCATCTACCATCCATGACGTGGTCGAATTCCATACCCTAGTTGGCATAGCCACAGTTTGGGACAGGATGCCATGACCAAAATACTAATCCGTCTAAAAAATGTCATGGGCAACCATTGATGTTGGCTAGGAAGGAAAAAGATATAGCATAGTCAGATCTGTGTATCCTACAAAGACATTGAATGCCATGATACTTTCGGCCTACAGTATCCTATTGGGCAGGCCTGCATTAGAAAAGTTTAGAACAACTTCATCCACCATCCATGACATGGTAAAATTCCCTACCCTGGTTGGCATAGCCACAATTAGGGACATGATGTCATAACCTAACAAATGCAAACAAGTTGTCATGATACGGATCTAAGAGCGCATGGACACGATACAGACCCAAAAGTGTCATAGACCCAATTCAAATCTAAAAGTGTCACAGACACAAGGGATAGCAAAAAAAAAACCGTCCAGATCCGGGCAGCTGACGTTGATATTCAGCCAGATGTGACCACCTTGATAGTCGAACAGCTGTGGCAACATCTTGATGGTCGGATTTGGAAATATTTTGACATCCAGCTTGGCAAGATCTTAACATCCTTGGAAAAGGCTTCTGACCGGAAGTCGTCAGCTGGCAAAGACTTTACTAGACTTTACTATATATCCTAGAATACAAGTCATCTTGTCATAATCATCATCCTGAAATACTAGCCACTCTGACAAGATAGCCATCATGTCTGGTATAAAAGCCATCATGGTTGACATAATAGCCATTCTAACATGATAGTCATCCTAGAAAAATAATAATCCTAGTATGATACTCATCATGCTTACTAGCCATCTCGGCATAATAGTCATCCATCACATGGTTAAAATTCTTTACCCAGCTGGAATAGCCACAGTTAGGGGCAAGATGTCATAGCCAAAATAAAAATATATATTTCAAAGTGTCACGGACACACTAAAAATCTAAAAATGTCATTAACATAATTCGGATTTAAATATGTCATTGACACAATCTAAAAGTGTTCCCAACACTCATGATGCCTGACTAGCAAATAGCGTGGTAGCCTAGTCATTCTGGCATGAAAGTCATCCTGGCAGGATAACCTTTCTAGCTTAATAGCCACATTAGCATAATAGCCATCCCCACATGATAGCCATCCTAGGCATGATAGCCACTCTGCCACAATAGTCATCACGACTCTAGGCCAGATACACAAAAATTGTTAGTGTAAAGCCACACAACCACAACAAATCGATCTTTCATCTCAACGATCAGAGTGCACCTCCACTACAAATTCAAACACAACGATTATTCCAGATCCAAAAACATTGAAGGAAGGAAAACATGCACATCATCATTTCGGAACAACGTTCAGAACCAAATGCATAGGGCGAGTTGGGCATTTTTGTCTAGGCCAAACATGCACATCATCATTTTCGTCTTTTCACCTACTTGGGGAAAGGCAAGTACTTCTCATTGGGAAGCGACAATCCTCGCGAGTAACAAATAAATAAAGGTTAACCAACAAAAAGTGTCATAGGCACAGTGCCACAAGCAAAATATAAAATTTAAAAGATGCTTCATGCATCTGAAAAATGTCATAGGCATACAAGAAATTGTCACTGTCATCCAGTTGTCATAGTCATAGTATGTAATAAGCCATGGGCATAACACATATTCGATAAATGTCATGGGCATCCAAAAAGCGCCATAGGTATCCACGTATGCCATAGGCATAAAAATACAACGAGCACACAAGATAGTGTCATAAGCACAATGGTATCACAATATTCAAAAGGTGTCATAGGCACCAATATAAAATTCTTAAATGTCTCGGACATCTATATGTAACATAGACATCTGACAAAGCCATGAAGCCACAGAAATGCTATTGGTTAGATCATCCAATAACACATTATTTTTTTCATTTCAAGGTTATACAATGTAAAACCAACAGATACAAAATTTATAGCAACGTACAGGCATAGAAAATACTAAAAATGGTAGTCCAAACATATCATATGATAGGAAAGCGCTATGTCATACAATGAAATTGTGTTACAAACAAAAAGAAAATACTAAGGCTTTGGTGAAATGAGAGTAAGGATGTATAGCACACACATATCAAAACCCTCAACGAGTCAACTCGGAAGGGAAAAACTCGAGCCTTAAACACACCATTGTCACACAACATATCCCCGTGACCCAATTGATCGAAATAAGGCAACATTGAAATCCCAATATCGGGGTAAAGAGTCTATAAGATATTTTTCATGCACAAGAAAAGCCTATTGACATCCTGAGGCACATATATCAAGTTAGGGTGACTAAGTACATGATTAAGCACAATTGGGAATACAGCTAATAAATCCCTCTTAGAAGGAGCAGAAGTATGCCAACCACAGTCTGTCTCTCCACCTCAATATATTCCTTACATCGAGTGAGATAAGCATTCTTCTTAGTCAATCTACCTTTGACCATCCAAGTGTCATTGACACAATACAAATCTAAAAGTGTCATGGGCACAATACATAGTCAGAAGTGTCATGGACACATTACTTATCAAAATGTCGTGATACATTGGAAAGAATACTTGTGATGGACACACTCTGAAGGTTCAACTCCCCACCAGTTGGAAATCCAGATTTATGCAAGCTAGCATCATCCTCTTTCACCCACTTCATGAAAGACCTACTTGTGCAGATACTAAAAAATAACATGACACAGACAAAGACTAGGAAAAGACATACCAAGGAAAAGCCTCACAAAGAAAGGCACGCAAGGCAAAGCCAAAGCCTGGGGCTTAGGTAAACCCACGCAAAGCCAAGGTTGAAAAGGAAGGACCAAAGCCAGGGCAAGGCCATGAAATGCATGAAGTTAGGCATTAAAAAAAGGCAAACTTTTTTTAAACCAAACTGGGGGGGGGGGGGGGGGGGGCATGATAGTGTTAGTAGGGAATATGCTCGATACATATAGCCTATTAAACCCTCAAACACATGGCCCGGCCCACAAGAAGCCTTAGCTCTCAACCCCCGGTATTCGGTATCCTGACAATGGTTTCCGACACGAACACCCCGACACCTGCACTTGGCCGCCCCGTGCGCCGGCCCGTGTGTCGGCACTTGAGGCCCGGAACTTGCCATCCCCGTGTCCCGTCACTTGTGGTACGATACTTAGCCGCCCCGTGTCCCAGTACTTGGCCGCTCCGTATCCCGGCACTTGTGTCCCAACACTTGGCCCCGTGTCCCTACACTTGTAGCCCGGCACTTGGCCCCATGTTCCAACGTTTGTTTCCCCTACACCCGGCACTTGTGCCCCGGTGCCCGACACTTGTGCCTCGGTTCCCGGCACTTGTGCCCCGACATCCGGCACTTGTGCCCCGACCCGGAACTTGCGCCCCGTGTCCGACACTTATGCCCCGCTGCCCGACACTCATGCCCCGCGTCCCGACACTCATGCCTCGTCATCTTGACATCCTGCACTTGTGTCCCATCACTTGTGTCCTCACATCATACACTCGTGCCTGGTCATCCTGACATCGTGCACTTGTGTCCTAACATCCTGCCCTCGTGCCTCCGGCAGTCCGGCACTCATCCAGCACTCGTGTCCGCCACTTTGGATTCCAACTGCCAAGACTTTAATGCAATCATTCAAACGAGGTCATAATGATTGAAGATGAGCGTTAATCTTGACATAAACTCTCGAACGTTGAAATCCCATGAATGCCAGTTATGGCATTATTAGCCTTTATTACAAGACGTTCCCTCACAACTGGGAATGTTGGTATAAATACCCAGTCCTTGGGTGTTTCGCCAGAAAACCAATACTCAGCTTAAACACACATATATCATCATCTTCATCACTCTCATACTTAGACACAGTACTACCTAGCCGGAATATTCATACAATTCTCACAGTAAACATATTCCAATCATCTTCCTCAACCAACCACTTGACCACCTTAGGCTCGCCAAGGAGCTTGATAGGTTTGCACTGCTTAGCAGGAGGTCAAGAGGTTGAACCCCAAACATCCAAGTTACTGGGTCTGTCAATCTTTGTTCAAACATAAGTAAAAAGGGAAAACGATTTATATATTACTAAAGATAAGTTTATTAATATATTTATAGTAATTTATATAAAGTTAATTTGTGTTTTAATGACAAAAAATCACCATTAAAATCTCATTAGTCATTTTGGCAAGGGGAATAGATAGAGATATAAAAAAATTAGTTTAAATTTGAATTTATTCAATAAATGTTATATTAGTAATTATAATTTACTTGATTTTTCAACTTTTCAGTATAAAGGTGAAATGTTTTATATATTAGTAAAGATTTAATTTTATCAAAATATTAGTAGTAAAATAACATTTATATAAAGTTAATTTGTGTTTTAATAACAAAAAATCACCATCAAAATTTCGTCATTTTTTGGCAAGGAGTATAGAGAGAGAAATAAAATCTTTTATTTTAAATTTGTATTTATTAAATAAAGGATATATTAGTAATTATAATTTACTTAATTTTTTAATTTTTAAGTAAAAATAAGAAATATCTATTATTACTTATAATCTAGAGTCGTCGGTCATCTAACGTGTGAGATATTCCAAATAGTAGAATGGTATGCATTTGAAACTCCTGACTCTTTGGTTGCCCTATGTTTTAATTACCATAATGTGATTAATGGCATACTAATTATTGAGGTATAATGATATTTAAACTCTTCAGCCCCTAAGTTAATAACACAGACGTTTTTAGGTACTCCAAAAGTTGGTGGTATTAATGGCATACTAATTATTGAGGTATAATGATATTTAAACTGCTCAGTTACCCTAAGTTAATAACACAAACGTTTTTAGGTACTCCAAAAGTTAGTGGTATCCACTTGGAATCTTAATGGTTTGAACGACCATAATGTGATTAATGGCATACTAATTATTGAGGTATGATGATATTTAAAATCTTCAGTTACCCTAAGTTAATAACACAGACGTTTTTAGGTACTCCAAAAGTTGGTGGTATTAATGGCATATTAATTATTGAGGTATAATGATATTTAAACTGCTCAGTTACCCTAAGTTAATAACACATACGTTTTTAGGTACTCCAAAAGTTAGTGGTATCCACTTGGAATCTTAATGGTTTGAACGACCATAATGTGATTAATGGCATACTAATTATTGAGGTATAATGATATTTAAACTGTTGAGTTACCCTAAGTTATTAACACAAACGTTTTTAGGTACTCCAAAGGTTGGTGGTTTTGTGTTTTTCTATATAAGTTAGTTCGCCAGAAAAGTTACTTTTGCATCAACAAGCCCCATAACTACGTACAATTATGTCTCTTTCGAAAAACATGTCTCACTCCAAGATTGGCGCCCTTGACCCAACTAGAGAAGATTGGGTTGTTCATGTACGTCTTTGTAGAATGTGGGAGGCAATAAATACGAAACTCGGTGATGTCTTACTTGGGTTGGAGATGGTTATGGCTGATGATGTTGTAATTTCTAATTTGTTTGGAAATTTTAAAAGCCGGAAAAAGGGTATGCCACAAAAACAGTTAATATACAATAATTTCTACCATGTTTTTTATGTACAACGATGAAAACTGTGGGGGGTTAAATTAGTTTCTTACATGTTTTTTTTACCAAAAAGGGCAGTTCGATACAAGGTTTCATCACTAGAAATCATATACGAAAGTTTAAGGCTCTTCTCGAAGAGGGCCAGGTATATCAAATCTCGAGGTTCAGAGTGATTGAAGGTCAAATGAGATATAAAGTTGTCCCGAATCAATACCGCATCCGTTTCAACATAAGTTGAGCATAATGTTTGAGCAATTAAAAAGACTATGTTTAAATGTTGAGCATAATATTTGAGCAATTAAAAAGACTAACAAAATACAAAAACAATAAAATGACTTATTTGTTTATAACGACTTAAGTTGAGCATAAAGTTTGAGCAATTAAAAAGACTAACAAAATACAAAAACAATAAAATGACTTACATACACTTTTTACAATTCTTTTCCCAAAAGTGGAACATAAATGAAACACGCGAAATGAATCCGATTCTTCAATTGGATCAAAGGTGTTGTAGAAATTATTCGAAACCATTCGATTTAATTGAACATTTCTGTTGTAATTTGTAAAGAATCTATATATTGTATTTAATTTGGTGTTTGGGGATTTTTGGAAGTTGAGTTTTATACATTCGAGGGAAACAGAAAGTAGCAGGAAATAGGCACAAACCATGTGTTTTAATTTTAAAATGTAGAAGGTCGGTGGCGGTTAAAGACACAAAACTCCCGATTCTGATCATTGTTCGTGACAAATCTCTTTACAAAATTGTCAAATACGCCTAGTTTTATATATTAGTAAAGATATATTTATTTGCCTTCAAAGTTGTTCATAAAATACCTCAATGAATTTTTATATGTTAATTTTCAGGTTTGAAAATTCTGTAAAATATTATAATGAAACGTTATGAGCCCTTTGATTTCAATGCTAAAAAGTGTTATTATTAGTTTGTTAATAACCTAAAGTTATTGTTTCTTTATAGGTGACGTTTTATATTTTTTCTAATTATGTTTAAACAGGTTGGGTTCGTCTATTTTTCATTGAGTCTAATTTAAACCGTTCCAAATTTGACAAGGAGCTTGTCGTTAATATATAACCACTTTTTTCTAGAAGAGAGTTTGATAAATTCGATATGGATTAACACTTTTACATAATTCAATGCAGAGCGATGTTTCGCCTTCACCTACTTTGGAAGTAATTTCTTATTCAAAGTAA
>CAJVGC010000060.1:40680666-40796622 GCA_910822075.1 Senecio squalidus | reverse complement strand
TGACATTTGTCTGGTATTCATGATGAAATGATGAATACAATCATTGAAGGACCCATCATTCCTGGAAAAGAAATTCCAGAAGTGAAAGAAGGAGACAAAGTTATCCAACGTGCAAAATGGGTTCAGACCCCAAAATCTCAATGGACTGAGTTAGACAGACAACTATTCAATCTAGATCCAAAGGCTAGAAGCATATTGGGAAATGTTTTGTCTGAACAGATATTCTCTAAGATTGTTGGATGTAGATCAACAAAAGAAATATGGGATACTCTCATTGTATCCTATGAAGGGGTGCAAGTGGTGAAAGAACATAGGCTGAATAATATGATCAGAAATTATGAGAACTTCTATGAGAAAGAAAAAGAGTCACTTGTTGTACACACCAGGTTTCAAATTTTGTTAAATGATTTATCTGCTCTTGGTGTTGTGAAATAGGATGATGAGGTTTGCAAGAAATTTGTTGACATTCTTCCCAATAGATGTGAATCAGTCATCACTTCCCTGGTAGTAAGTGAAAAATTGTCCACCTACAAGTTGTCTGGTTTATTTGGATTATTGCTAAATTTTGAAGGATCCCAAGAGATGAAGAAAATAAACCAAAGGAGGACTTCTAGAGATCCCGAAGCTGCATTATTTGCAACAAGCAAAAGTAATAAAGAAATTTATTCAAAGGCTGAAACTGACTTAGATGAGTCTGAGTCAAACTCATACTCAGACTCTGATGATGAATTGAAAGATCAACTAGCCTTACTTACTATGAAACTTGAACAAAAGACAGACTAGAAGGGAAAGAAACCTTTTGACTTGAAAAAGGTGAAATGCTTCAAATGTGGAGATTTTGGTCATATGGTTGCAGATTGCAAAGTGAAGAATGCTCAGACTGACCACATGGATACAATATCCGAGAGAGCTCAAAGATACAGAAAAAGTATCTTAAATACAAGAATAGAAACAACTCAAGGAATAAGAAGCCTCAAGCTGAGCAGAAAGATTTCTTTGCAGAAGAGTGGTTGGATAAAAAATTATCATCAGATGAAGATGATGAAATGGTGGATAAATGTCTGATGGCTATCATAGATGAAATTGAGTCATCCACTTCTCAGTTTGAAAAATATTTGAAGGAAGCTGAGAGACTGAGCTACACCTCAGACTGGGATAAGTCAAAATTCTATAAGGTACACAATTTCAATCTATACACTGAAGACCAAAAACTTCAAATGTTTGAGTTTCTTAATCTGGATTTTAAAACATCACTAGAAGATATTTATGTTCTTAAAATAAAATTAAAAGATTTAGAAAATATTTTACAAAGCAAAAATGAAGAGATTTTTGAGATAGAAAATTGCAAAGTCACACTGACTGCTTAGACTGAAGCTTATAATGATCTTGCAAAAGAAAATCATAAGTTCAGGGAGGGAACTCAACATTATAAAAGTATTTGTAAGTCTTGGTGTATTTCATCATTAAAAAAATGAAGATTGTTTGAGTAGACAAGTCCCTAGACAAGTTCAAGCTGTGTTAGGAGAATATTTCAGTCTCAAAAAACATAAAAATAAAGAAGAAGAAGAAGCTGAGAGGGAGAAAATTGTTTTTAAACCTGATATTTTACCAACCACATTCACATACATAAAAGGAAACAAAACAAAAATGTCAAATGCAATTGTCAAACCTGTTATGTCTTAAGAGTCAAACAAGTGTGAATCTTCAACCACAAGTCATTCTGACTCTCATTCAAAACCTGTCATAATACTAAACCTTCTTTACCTAAGAATATTGTCAAATCCAAGGTTTTGAGTAAACCCCAAGTCAGTCTCAAACAAATCAATTCAAACACTGCTGAAAAGGAGACAGTTCAAAAACTAAACCCTATTGATCAATTAGGTAATCAACTTTTGCAACTAACTAATATTGTGAAAACACTGGTCAGGAATAAATCACCAAATCCAAGAGGACCAAGGACTCCTCCTACAAGAACCTGTTACAATTGTGGTGAAAATGTACATGAAGTTGTGTTGCAAACAATTAAGTCAGACTAGACCTAGATACAATGGACAAAAAGTCTCTCAACCTTCAAAACAAAAGTCAGTCTCACCCTAAAAACAAAGGTCAGTTCAACCTTCAAAACAAAAGCTAGTCTCATTCCAAAAACAAGAGTGAGTTAAAAAGGCTGCAAACAACTCAGATTCGCAAAAGACTTGTCTCAAAATCAGCCATGCAAATATTGTGGATTTATAGGGCATTATTCCATGAACTGTATGAAAGAGATAAATAAATGGAATTATCTAAAACTGAATCTGAGTGGAAAAGAATCTCACATACTGAACTTGGGAAGGAACAAAAACATGTGAATGAACCCAATCAAAAGTGGGTTTCCAAAAGGAACTAATTTTGTTTGTGTTTTTATGTGAACGGTTCCACAAAATGGTTTTTAGACAGTTGAGCCTCAAGGCACATGACATAAATGAAGTCCTTTCTATCTGAGTACAAGGAGGAAGCTTGGCCACAAGTTAGATATGGTGACAATGGTGTTTCTATGTCAAGAGGTTATGGAAAGATTCATGTTAGATCTGTCACATTCAAAAGGGTAGCCTATGTGGAAGGTCTTCAACATAACTTACTAAGTGTAAGTCAGATCAAAGATGAAGATCATGAAGTCAGATTTAGGAAACAAGAAGGGATAATATACAATGCCAAAGGAAAAACATTGTTGTTAGCCACGAGAGAGAGAGAGAGAGAGAGAGAGAGAGAGAGAGAGAGAGAGAGAGAGAGAGAGAGAGAGAGAGAGAGAGAGAGAGAGAGAGAGATGTGTGTGTTCTGTCTGGAGTTGAGTTCTACAAATGATGAAGTTGAGACTTGTCTTTTCACTGAAACAAAAGAAGAACTAAATTGGTTGTGGCATAGAAGGTTATCACATTTGAACTTCAAGAACATCAACATCTTATCCAAGAAAAAATTGGTTAGAGGTCTTCCTGAACCGACTTATTCAAAGGACAAGGTTTGCTCAGCCTGTGTTCTTGGGAAGGAAACAAAGGTGCAACTTCCTTCCAAAATGCTTCACTCAATTGAAGAACCTTTGTATATGCTTCATATGGATATATTTGGACTCATAAGTATAGAAAGTCAAGGAGGAAAGAAGTACACTCTAGTGATTGTAGATGAGTTTACCAGATACATTTGGGTGGTATTTCTACAAGCTAAAAGTGATGCAGTTGAAGAGATCATCAGTCTGATCAAGAGGGAGCAGAGGCAAAAGAACACTTTAGTCAGACAGATGAGAAGTGATCATGGAACTAAGTTTAAGAATTCTGTATTGATAAACTTCTGTGACAAAAGAGGAATTGTCTAAAACTTTGCATTAGTTCGAACTCCTCAACAAAATGGAGTGGCTGAGAGAAGGAACATAACTCTAATTGAAGTTGCAAGAACAATGTTATGCTATGGAAACATAAGGATCAAATTCTTGTCTGAGGCTGTCAACACTGCATGCTTTACTCAAATAAATCTGTCATAGTGAAAAAGCATGGGAAGATAGCCTATGAGATGACTATCATACAAGTCTGCTGCTAACGAAGGTGTCGTTTACAAGCTTGTAGTAGGATTTCACTAAAAATCCTAAACGAGGTAAATCAACAATAAAGGTACAATTCTTAACTTAGTTAATATTGATTATGTGTTTGATTCTAATTGTTTCCGTTGCATGTTGTTTGACAATTTGATTAGAAATATACCAATAGTAACATCTACAAGCATTAACAAGTGATCATAGCAAAGGTATAGGAAGGGAAGATAGGAGGAACTTTTTTGTGTTTAGTCATTGGTTTCGAAGTGTATTTCTATATCCTCGTATTGAGCTCATGTTTTTTAGATCGTAGTATTGTCTAAATTGATAATGTACTACATCCATTTCTCTAAGCACGCAAAGGGGGGCAATTAAGGCTTATGTTGTGCTAAAATTGAAGTCATTCTCAATTTTCCTATCATGTAATCTGTATATCTTGTTTTCCTTAATTTAGATGTCTTCCATTAACGGTGTATATTGATATAGTTGGTTCAACCATCGGCGAGCTTTGAAGATTTTTTGGGTGACAGTTCTCCAATACGTACAATGATGCATCCATCTTTGATGGCCGGATATTTCATGTGTTCCTGAATAAGTTCATATGAGTGATATTTCAATGACAATTTATAACCGATATCGTTGTGTGGTTTGGCTTATCTAATTGGAAATTATCTCATACATGAAATTTACATTACAATGATGTCTATTTAATCGGCCACTTGAAAAACATATTTAAAAATGCAAGTTAAAAAAGAAAAAAAAATGTGTTTAGTTTCAAAGAAATGGAGTAACAATTGGAAATAAAAGTTGTAATCAAGCTACAATAGAGGTCCATTAATGTATACAAAAGTAGTAATGTAAATACATATATACATAGGGTATACATATATTAGTGGTAGCCAGAATGCTATTCTACTTGCCAAAAATGGCAAGCATGTGGTGTTGTTTGTTATATTCGTTGCAACCATCATGGCAAAGCCCCACGATATAAAACCATAATTAATATATTATGCCATTAGCTCAATGGTAGAACGAAATTCTTTTTACTTTGTATGGATTTTGGTTTGATTTAAAATGCAATCAGAACATGAGGTCGTTTGGATATAAAACATATTCTCGATTTTTGACTTATGTTATAACACAAATGTGAATTGCTACTTTTAATTAGAATCTTATGTTTATGTGTGTGTCGAATTCAAGTAAAAAACACACATATTCGTTCAAATTTTTTATCCACATGTATAAGTTATATACAGACATATACGATATAACTATAAAAGGTTTTTGTTGGTATCGAAACTCAACAAACCAAGAAAACTCAAACGAAATAAAGGTTCTGATGTATACATGCTAAAGAAATCAGATCGAGTAACCAGAAAGAACAAGAGAGATGATTTAATGTTTAATGTATTCAATAACTGGAAAAGGAATAGCAAGCTTCAAAATATTAAGGGCCTCCCTCACGTACCCTTTTATATAGGTAAAGGGGAAATTCGCCGACATCCTATTCGACTTAGACAAAGTCTCAGCCGACTACAACTCAGAAACTAACAAGTTTCTTGGTCCTCAAGTTTAGGAATATTAGGTTCAACATAATAAGGAAACTTAAACTTAAACAACTACATACACGTTTAATATGCATTCACGGAAGTTTAATGTGTATGAAGTTATCGGCTTTTCCCCTTTCGTATCTATTTATTTATGTTCGCACGTCATGAGTAAAAAACATTTAACATCAATAAACCATATAAGCGATAAAAGATTTGGAATATGTACACTCTGTTACGAAATCCAAACTTAGCGTAATTAGTCACTGGAAAGTGGAAACTGGATTTTGCTTGCATATTATAAACCCAAACAGAGTGAAGGTATGATCAAATGCCTTTGTCTCATTATATGTTTGAATAAAATAATACCTTTCAAATAATAAAAATTGAAAAAGAACATGACATCAAATCAAAGAAATTCAGGCAAAGTACCAAAGTCCTACTTTTGAGCTATTTAAGTGATCACTTGATTGTTGGGTAGATGAAGGGACCAAGAACAATGCAAAATATGGAAATATGGTTTAAAGACTACTTAAATGAATGTTGTAAAATGGACATACATGTAATAAATAACAACAACAACACCATTTTCTGTTGCTGATTAGGGAAGTATTCATATGCAAAAACTTAAAGAACATCATGAGCATGTAATATCTTCTATTCAAATTTTTCACAAACAAGTGAAGCTCCATCAATTCGATTATTTTTAATTTTAACTCGAGTTAATATATATATATATATATATATATATATATATATATATATATATATATATATATATATATATATATATATATATATATATATATATATATATATATATATAGAGAGAGAGAGAGATAGAGAGAAAGAGTTCTTGTAAAAAATCTTAAATTTGTAAAAAGTTAAGAAACTATTTTGAGAGTAACATGTGGCAACTTTGGAAAAAAAAAATATTTTTTTATTTTTTTAATAAAAAAATAATATTATTAATATTTTTAATAAAAAAATATTAATAAATTTGGAGGAAATTTTTTTTTTTTGCTCGAAAAAAGTTAATTACGAAAAAAATATGATTCAAATTTATGATTCACACATATGATGAACATTTATGTATGCATCATACTTGAATATCATAGCTTTTTTGTACATCATTATTATGAATAATAATTTTTGTGCATCATTAATGTGCATTATTTTTTTTGTACATCATATAACGTGGCAGATAACGTTATCAAAACAAATTTCAAATTTTTTTTTTTTTTTCAAAATTATTTTTATTTATATATTATTTTTTTTATTAAAAAATTAAAAAATAATAATTTTTTTTAAATGTCACCTAAGGATCCACATGTTATTCTCACATTACTTCCTCAACTTTTTACAAATTTAAATTTTTTACTTGATCCTACTCCTATATATATATATATATATATATATATATATATATATATATATATATATATATATATATATATATATATATATATATATATATATATATATATATATATATATATATATATATATATATATATATATATATATGGTGAGGTTCCGCTACACTCCATGTTTAAAATACATACTGGTACGAACACTCCAAAATCAATTAAAAAATTAATTTAAAAAATATTAAAAAAAAGATGTTTTTTTCAAAACTGTTTCGGAGAATCATTCTAAAATAACCTCTAGAATCATTTTTATGAGATAAAAAAAAAATTTGATTTCTTTTCGAAATTTTTGATTTTTAAAAAATTTGGATGCATTTTTTCGGTAGATACATTTTTGTAGAAGAGTCGATGCATTTTCAAAAATAAGATGTATTTTAATTTCAATTTTTTGTAATATTAATAATAAAATGCAGTTTTATCCATAAACTAATTGCATATTTGAAAAAAAGTATATACATTTTTTTGTAAAATTAGAAAAATGCATCTACGTTTTTTCCTGAAAAAAATCAAAATTTTTTTTTATTTCATAAAAAGATTCTGGAAGTTATTTTAGAAAAATTCCTTAAAACAAATGTCAAAAAAACTTTTTTTTACTGATTTTTAATAATTTTTTAAAACGTACTTATTGATTTGTATAGTTGACATTGTTTGTATTGGATCCTATTCCTATGGTTTCAAATTAAAACCACTCAAATATTTAGGAACCATATGAACCACTTTTTAACCATTAATTTAACAAAACTCAATTCATTTTCAAAAGTAAATATCTTTTTAATTATAAACTTTTACGAAATAAAAAATATACCGTTAGAACGAGAATTTAATTCTCTTTTGGAAAAAATCTAAACTTTTCAAATTTTGACGACTTTTGTTTTTTTTATATTCACTAGTGTATATACTACATATTTTGAATTTTTCAAAAACTGTGTATATACACCGATGAATAGCATTTGATATTCACTGATGAATATATATGGTTAGAATGTATGTCGCGAACTATTTCATACACCGGTGAATAGAAGTGTATTCACTTGTGTATATATATATGTATTCATCTGTGAATATTTTGTTCAACTGTGTTTTTGACGAATTAGTATATACACTAGTGTATTTTAGATATACACTAGGGTATATACCGAAACCCCAAAAAAAAAAATTAAAAATTATATCAAATGGGTACTCGTTGGAAAGAGACTTAAATGCTTGTTCTAATGATATGATTAGTTTTTTCTAAAACCTAGTTATACTCTAGATATGTTAATTTAAAGTTAATTGTTAATTTAAAGTAGGTTTTAGATTATATATATATATATATATCTATATATATATATATATATATATATATATATATATATATATATATATATATATATATATATATATATATATATATGTATATAGGTGGGTTTAAATAGCAACCATTAATTTAAAGTAGGTTTTAAATTATATATATATATATATATATATATATATATATATATATATATATATATATATATATATATATATATATATATATATATATATATATATATATATATAGGTGGGTTTAAATCGCAACCATTAAATATTTATGAACCATTTTTCAAACAATCATTTAAATACCCACTTTAAATTAATAGTTAACTTTAAATTAACATATTTACAGTATAACTAGGTTTTAGGAAAAACTAATTACACCTTTAGAATAAGTATTTAATTCTCTTTCCAACGAACACTCACTTCATATACTTTCGACGACTTTTTTTGTTTTTGGTGAGTTTCAATATATACACCAGTGTATATACCAATACGCCAAAAACACATTCGAACTATATATTCATAGATGAATACATATGTATACACAAGTAAATACACTGTTATTAACCACTGTATGAACTAGTTCGTGACGTACATTCTAACTGTATATCACTGAAGACATACGTATACATATGTGTATACGGTGGTATTTATTAGTGTATACAAGCAATTTTTGAAAAATTCATAATTTGTAGTATAAACACTAGTGTATATAAAAAAAAAGTTGTCAAAAATTAAAAAGTTTATATTTTTCTTAAATAGAATTAAATACTCGCTAACGGTATTAGTTCGTAAAAGTTTATAATTTTAAAGTATTTACTTTTGAAAATGAAGTGGGTTTTATTAAGTGATTATAATATATATAAAAAAAACTAAAAATATTGTGTAAATAGGACGAATAAAAAACATAAAGATTTTTATATATGATATGTTTTCCGTTTATATGCAAAACACTCGTAAAACAACAAAATAATTTTATTTTATTTTTATAATATATAAAAAAAAAACTAAAAATATTGGATAGATAAGACGAAAAAAGCAGAAGATTTTGTTTATATGATATGTTTTCTATTTATATGCAGAACACCCGTAAAATAATAAAATAATATTAGTTTCTTTTTATACTAAAAATGTGTATGTGTAAAGAAAAAATATGTTTTGTATTTTTTAGAATTAATTTAAAATACAAATGTTATATTATTTAAACTAGAAAGGTTAATTAGTTTATTTAATTATTACTATTTAAAATAAGGGTTAAATTATTTAAAGTAGAGGGGTTAAAATGAAATTATCAATGATAGACATCATCATAATGATCTAATGGTTCAAATTAAAGTTTGATTTCAATCTAATGACTATTACTTTGGCAAGTGGTATTTTAGGCCTCTCTTTTATTATATATATTAAGATTCCGTATTTTCTGGCTGGACGTATGGTTTACATTATTTTATCTCTTTCACTTGAAACTTACAATAGTTTCATCTATCGAACCATTGTTCATTAGGACATATTTATATGTTCACACGTAAACAATAATATATAATTCTTATAATCAATGAAGCAAATTGAAACGAGCATTAGGGTATCTATATAAGAAAAAATTTATTTCATTGATTTATATCCAATGGGATAATAACAATAAAATATGTATGCTCTTCCAAAGGATGTAGTCTTTGGAACTACAAGAGAAATGGGTTTAAAACCCATAGAGGAACCCAACCTTTACTTAGGTATTGTTCTTTTTTGAAAAAAAAAGTCTTAATTGGCTCTAATCTCTGACCTGGTCATAGGTTTTAAAAATTTTGTTGTTTTTTCTTTCAACCAGAGGCAAAAAACCCTTTTTATCTCTGATACAACCCTACATAAAAAACCTCTTTTTACCTCTGATTACCTCTTTCTCTTCACCAGTAAGTTTTTCATCCTTAAATTCAAGTAATTTTTGATTTTTTTTTCAATGGTTTTTCACTTGATTTTGTTATATAAATTGATATTGATGATTGTTTGTTAGATGTAGGTGATATAATTTTTTTTAATATGTATTTGTTTTCGATTGCATATAAACTCCTACTATTACATTGACTTTTATGTGAACTTTTCTTTTGTTAATTATTTTTATATCTTGAAATTGATGTTAGACAATTAGTTTATTAATTTGTTCAAATAAGTAATATGAATATGTATGGATTGAGTGTGCTTTTGGTGTTTTGAAAGCACGTTTTTTCCATCTTGAAGAGAATGTTTCCGTATTCTTTGGTGAAATAAAGAGATATTACTATTTGCATTCTTTGATATTCATAATTTAATACGAAAATAAGGATTAAGTGATGATTTTTTTCTCCGAATATGATCGAGATGAAGTACAAGCTAACGAGAATGTACAAGATGGGGACGAGTATGATGAGGACGAGGTTCAACCACATGGAAATACAACAGATCAACAATATATGATCAATTGTCGAGATCAACTTGCGAAGGAAAAAAGTTGCCACTATGTTTGAACATTTTTATGAATGTTTTTATTTAGAACGGTTTATAAATGCAACAGTTTAGTACTAATATAGTAAAACAGATGTTACGAAGGAAAAAAGAACATAGTATATTGATTCAGATTCAGAGTTTTGGACCACCTCTGATTATTCAGAGCTGGTATTCAGATTCAGAGGAAAAACCTTTGGTTCAAAAGAACAGCACCTTAGACTAAAATCTATCTGAGTAATTCCTTACTAGTGATTACAAATTAGTCACTAGTTCATTACTAGTGAGTAATTCCTTTAAGGGTGAGTATTTCAAAACTTCTTAATGAAGTATACCTTTGGAAATTAAAGGACTTCACCTATATCGATATAAGGAGTGGTGCCACTCCATCAAAAGTGTGATCATTTTTGGAGATATCCATGAAACTAGGGTAAAGCACATGGCCATAATAGTGCTACCAAGTTATGAACACTAATTAACACGTTGTGTGTGTTACTTCTTTGAGCTTAACACAAGGAATCATGGCTTAAGTGCTTCAAGCCGCCGATATTCCGTTAAGCTATTTGAGGGGTATACACTATTTTAAGGTTCAAAGTGAAAGCTACTTATCTTGCATAGCCTATCGGATTCTGTAATAGAACTCAAGTGGGGGATTTTTGAAACTTATGGGTTTATTAACAAATGCATTTGTCCCACATCGATGGGAGAAAAGAGTGAAAATGGGTTTTTAACTATAAGAGCACCCGGAGTGGGGGCCGTTGTGACTCGTTCTCGAGCTCACAACGAGCCATGGCTCTCGTTATGACACCGTTGGTCGTCGTTGTGAGAGTCTTTGTGAGCGACCGTTGTCACCACAACGGCTTGTTTTCAAAAATTAATTCCTTTTTTTTATTCGAACGGTAATAATACTGTTAATATATATATATATAATTTTTTTTTTCTTCCCAAAATTTCACCTATAAATACAACCACATTTTAACCAAAAAAATCACACCTCTTTTCAATCTTATTCTCAATCTCATACCATAATCTCTTACCAATAATCCCAATCTTAACCAAAATGTCTTCATCTTCTTCAAACGCTCCCCAAACAAACACAAACAATCATTCGACGCCACAATCACAAACACCATCCGGTTTCGCTAACTACCACGGTACAACAAACGCCATATTTTCACCCCAAATACCAAACTTTAACCCACAACAACAACAACAGATTCTAAACACATATTTAGCGCAACAACCTCAACAACAACAAATGTTCAATCCCGAACAATTTGCAATGCATCAACAACTTATGATGCAACACCAATCTTCTTTTTACCCCCAACAACAATCACATTTTTTTACCCAACAATCCCAAACTTTTTATCCCCAACAAACACAAATTCCAACTGATCAATCACAAAGCCGAGTTCAAGCAACTCAAGAAATCGTCCAAGAAACCGACGATGTGGTCGAAAAAACGCGACTACCGTCCACGTCTAATCTCAAAAAGAAAAAGACGTGCAGAAAAGTTTTATGGTCGAAAAAAGAGGAGGTCCTTTTGACAAAGATGTGGTGCCACATTTCCGAAGATGTCGACAAAGGAAACGCCCAACCCGAAGCAACATTTTGGAAACGGATCGTTTCGAGTTACAACAAAGAAGCGAGGGCGCTAGAATTGGGGGAAAGAAACAAGGAGTCCATCAACATCAAGTTTACGGCGATGAGTGCCGTGGTTAAGTTGTTTACCGGCCACCATGCGGAGGCTTTAAGAATTCGAAAAAGCGGGACCGACGACTCGAAGGTTATACAGGGAGCTCGTCAAATGTACTATGAGACGGAGGGTTCGCAGTTTAGGAATATGGGGGCGTGGGAAATCTGGAGAGATCACATCAAATGGCGTTCATTTGTCAAATTAGATACTCTAGTCGACACCGTCAACCTAGACGACGTTGACATAGCGGATGATATATTTGCGGATGATCAACAAGAACGACCTCCAGGAAAAAAAAAGAGGTAGTAAAAGAAAAGAATCATCCGACGCCTCCGATAAGGCACAAACAACTTCGTCGTCGACGCTTTGTGGGCTCATCGTGACACACTTGAGAAAAATTACAAAGAGAAAAAAAGATATCGCGCAAAAAAAGGCACAAACACTCCAAGCGCAAGAACAAGCGGCTTTAGCAAGTGGATCGAAGCGGAGAAAATAAAAATCAAAGAAAAATATGGGATGATTTAGCTTAGTATTTATTTAAGTTTTAATAATTTGTATTGTTTTAATTATTTGTATTGTTTTTTATTTATCTTATTTACATGTTTTAATTATTAGTTTTAATAATTTATGTTGTTTTAATTATTTATTTATCTTATATTTAAATGTTTTAAAAGAAATATTAAAAATAAAAAACAAGGTCACACAACTCCCACAATCGCCACAATTCTCATTATCATACCACCATATAAAATAAACACAAACCTCCATAACAGACAATCGCAAAAAAAAAAAAAAAAAAAAAAAAAAAAAAATTATGTTGTTGGATCGGCGTTTGTTAGGGTGAGAGAAAAACAAATTGTGGATCAGTAGTTTTTGAAAATGGGATTGAAGGTTTTTTACGGTTATAAAGAGGAGAGAGAAACAAAGAGTTTTTAGGATTATGTAAATTACCATTAATACCCTTTTAATCCTTATAAAATGACACCTGATCTTCAAGATATTTACAAAATTGCCACTCTTGATTCTAGCCATTGATCAATTAATCAATGTGTGTATATATATATATATATATATATATATATATATATATATATATATATATATATATATATATATATATATATATATAAAGAGGTTTATTGGCGGACCCTCTCAAGCCCGTGTCACTTTTGTGACCGACCGACCCAGCCTGCACGAAGTCTTGGTCCCGTTAAAACACCCCTGCTGAAAGAGCCACAAGCATTGGTAGAAAATCTTCTTGGGAGGTCACCCACCCCAGTACTAAGTTTCGAACTCGTGACCTCCCACACAAAGGTGACAGGTGATAACCACTTGGGCAAGCCCTAGTGGTCTATATATATATATATATATATATATATATATATATATATATATATATATATATATATATATATAATATATATATATATATATATATATATATATATATATATATATATATATATATATATATATAGTGAATTTGCGACAACTACGAGAACTTTCACAAAAATTGTTAAATCACGTTTCATTTTGTTCATTCAAATACAAACTCTTTTGGAGATTAATAATTAAGTAAATATAAACGTAAAAAACTAAAAACAATCATATAAAATAACGTAAAAAAATTTCGTTTATATATGAACTCACTTTTTGAAAGAAAAAAAAACGTTCACATGTGAACAATTCTAAATACGCGTGATTTCATACAAAATTGTTAATTTTTCTTTTATATTTTAATAGATTTTACATGTCAATAGTCATAATTACATGTTAACTGACACTTTGTTTAAGAGTTCTCGCAGAAATAAGAGTTTTTGCATGAATCATTCCTATATATATATATATATATATATATATATATATATACACTACAAATAAAATGCCATTTAGTGGCACACAGATTTAATGGCATATTGTGTTTGTGCCACTAGTATACAACTTTAGTGGCAAAATTTACGTGACAATTAAAAAGTAAGATTTAATTGCTGATAGCTTTTCCATATGTGCCACTGTTTCCATATTAAAAAAAATGGCGGTCTCTTTTTAGCCTTTTCCCTCTCTTGGCGGTCACTTTTTAGACTAAAATTTCTGAGAGCTAGATATTCCCTCTTCTACCATCTCTCAGATAGAATTCCCTCAGACCCTAAATTCATGGCGGATTGATATAAGGTTATCTCTCATTCCTTACTTAATTGTATTTCTCACAAATCTATTAAATCAATTGATACTGGTGGTTGTTTTAGGTTTGGTTCTGTTAGGGTTCGCTTGATTTTGGATCTGGATTTTACGCAAAAAAAAAGTCCATTAATCTTCGATAGAAAGTATAAAATTATTCGATCTATTTGAATTGGCTTGTAACGTTACTGATTTTTGTGTATTTAGTAACTAGTTCTTTTCAATATGGTTTTGATTAGGAAATTAGAGAAAATGAGGTGTTCGATGAAAGATGAAATGGTATAGTTTTCTCGTTGACCTGTAAAGGTAAAATATTATGATACTTGTCTGTTTGGTAATAACTTTTGAAAGCCCCCAAATTGAAGGAAGTTTTGACATAAGGTTTATGTAGATGAAACCATCCTCTGTCTATTGATTAATGAGGTTATTCTTACATAACATAGCCCCTTATTGTATACTTGTTGTCGCTAAATCTGTAAGTTTGAAGTAATGTATATGTTGACATTCACTTTTTTATTTTATAGCTACAACGAAAAAGGATTACCCCATTGAAGACCATCAACTTTTTGAAGCTAAAGGTTCATTAAGCCGCCAAAACTCAAGGTTATCATGGTACTCAACTTCAAGGTAACCAACCAAACTATCAAGTAAATGATAATTGTTTCTAGTATCTTTCGAACATGTGCCGTCTATTTCGAACATGTGCCGTCCATCTTAGTATAAGTTGTTGTACATCAGGTCATACTTGTACCCAAGCATGTATGAGTACATTTTGTTAAAAACAAAAGTTTTTTAACCATGTGTTACTGGAATGGAATGACTATATTTTACACCCAATTAACATGTATTACTAGACCCATTAGACCTGCAGTTACTAAAATGATCATTCTGACCCGGACTCCACAAATCTATGTATTATTTTCCATGCTTGCTGTAAAGACCCACATTTCTCTAACTTAATTTTGATCTTGTAAATTTTGTAAATGTTTGGAACAACTTCCTTTGGAATAACCAAAGTTCAACTACCGGAAGTCATCCTAATAATGGTGAGAAATTTCATGTTTCTTCTTTTTTGGTAGTACTTGTAGCGATAGTGGATTACATCTCAATATTTCGTTATTGAGTATTGATAGTAATGTTATCTTAACTTTGACAGGAATTGCTAGAAATGCTGATAAGGAAAAAAAATACTCTGTCTCACTTGAAGCTTGAGGAAGAGGTTCATCTTTGAATGAAGTTTTAGGTTTTGTTTAAAAGGCAATTATGTTATTAGGTACATTTTTTTTTATGTATTTGGGTTGACATTTAGAACACTTTACATTTAGTGATAATCTCAAAAACCAGCGCCTTTGTTGTAAGACAATTGATTTTTTTTCCATGTATATGTTATTGTAATTTCCATGTCTTATAAAAATTTATTATTATTCATTTACAGCAGAATTAAACAAATGTGACAGAGTAAAGCAATGAAAAATAAATGCATATAATATGGGTGACATATGTATGTGCCACAAAAAGTAGCATGCTTTCGAAAACTCGACAAGTATTTAGTGGCACAAAATATTCTAAACAAGTGCCACTATAACCTTAAATGTCTGCAGTGGCATAACTGAAAAGTGCCACTAAAAGCATTTAGTGGCTGCGTTTCTAGTGGCACTTTTTTTTTATGCCACACATTCCTGGACAAGCCTTTAGTGGCACTTATTCTGCTTTCTGTGGCACTTTTTGTGTGCCATTAAATGGCATTTTATTTGTAGTGATATATATATATATATATATATATATATATATATATATATATATATATATATATATATATATATATATATATATTGAGTTAGAAAAGTTCATTAAAAATCACTTATTTTTTAAGGTACACTCCATCATCCAATCTAATGACTTAGATTAAAATTAAAACTTACTTTCAACTTTTTCTTTTAGAATAATTTATCTCGCAAACAGTTAGTCGTTAGACGAAACAAATTACACCGTTGCGACCGTCTTGTTCCCCTCTTTAATTAGACCAGTGGTCATATATACTTTCGACGACTTTTATTTTTTTATGTTTAGGTGGGTATTGAAATTGTAAAGTTAATATCACATGTGAAATTTAACATCTAAAGGTAAATTTCCAAAAAAAAAAATGTTATATAATGTATAATTTATCTAGACCAAGAAAAAAAAATTGACAACCTTTTTTTTCCTTTTTTTTGGAGAAATATTTAAACTCGTAATGTTATATCAGATGTGATTTTAACATCAAATGTGGATTTAAAGACCTAAATCATTATATGATATATAATTCAATTAAACGCATAAAAAGTTTCACGAAATCAAATGTGATAGTACCAATGTCACATGTGATATTAATGTAAATAATATGTGATTTTATAATATACCTAGTACTTCAAAACTAATAAGTCGTAACTCACATGATTTGAACTTTAACTGTGAATTTTAAAAATAAAAATATTATATGAGGTATAATCTATATGAACCCGGAAAAAAAGAATCGAATTTTTACTAATTTTATTTTTTCGGTTTTTGTCAAATGGTGATATTCATAAGGTGATATCAAATGTAATTTGAACACTAAATGTGAATTTCAAAACATAGATATGTTATATGGTGTATATTTAACTAGATTAAAAAAGAAAAACACAAAAAGTTTAAGTCAAACTACTATTATCACATGTGATAAAAGTGTGATTTGATTATATAAATTTTCCAAAACCGAGAAAAAAATTTCGTCAAAAGTATATCAAGTGAGTGCTTTATAGAAAGAGGAGATAATGTTTGTTTTAATAGTGTAATTTATTTGTTTAATACATTTACGGTTTTTAAGATAATGAATTTTTAAATAAAAAAAAAATTAAAGTAGTTTTTGAAATGAAGTGTTATGATAGGTTTTTTATACTAAATTTTTTTTATAATCTTAAATAAACCAAATCTAATAAATTCATGTATCAAATACATGTTATAAATTCAAAGTACTCATTTCTAAAATGATGTTTTAGAAAAAGTAAGAAATAAAATACAATCTTCTTTTCTAATAATAATAATAATAATAAAAGTAATAATAATACTAGTAATAATAATAATAAATTTAATTAATAAAAGTTGATTTTAGTAATAAATTATAATAGTGTTAAATATAATAAATAAAAAAAATAACCTATGAAAGTTAATTAAAGTAAGTTATTATATAAATAGTCTTAGTTTTATAAACTTTAGGTTTTAATATTGCTAAAATGATAAAATTGACTCCATTTATAAAACAAATATGTTTGTCGAGTCAACTTTAAATATCAATTTTCGTAACATAGTTTTAAAAAGTTATAAAAGCTTTATTAAAAATAATAGTATTTTTATAATAATAAATAAGTTTTGATATAGATGATAAATAATAAATTATTATATAATGGTATTTTTGTAAGAATAAATAAGTCTCAAACACAAAATCACTATCGATTTATTTTGGAGAAAAAGGTATAGACATTAAAGTTTTGTGAATATAATTCTTCTTACGTTTCACTCCTTATTTATGGATATTTTTTTTGTTTAGACCTCCGATTTTGTCGTTTAAGATGAAAAACCGTCGTGACAAAGTGTTAGCCGGGAGATGAAAAGATCAAGTGGATGGCTTTTTCTTATTTATTGTTAACTAGTTTATTGACTCGCGTAATACACGAAGAACTATATCAAAAACAATATAATGTTAAACAAATAATATTTTATCCCATATAAAAAGATTAATAGAATGCTATTACTAATGTAGATAAAATGATTATTTAAATGGAGTTAAAAACATTCAAAATATGTGTACATGAACTTTATATCGGAACAGCAAATGCAAATGCATATGTACGTTGTGTGTTTTGAATTAACCATCTACTAAATCTCATATCAACTAACTGTAGCCAGATTAACTATTTAATGGTAGTCGTGTTAAAAAAAAAGAAATTAAGGGTTACAAATTTAAAACTCAAAAGTGGTTAATTACATCACCATGTGCTCGTTAACTCACTTCACGTTAAAACATTTTCTGTGTAATTCGCGAAAAAACTTTATTAAAAATAAAATAATTATATTATATACAAAACTAATAACATTAATAGGAAGAAAAAAAATTAAGAATAAAAAAACATGTAATAATTAAAGTAGAATAGTTAAGTAGAATTATTTGAATATTATTAAATATAAAGACTAAATTATTTAAGTAAAATGGTTAAAATAAAACTAATAATGATGAAATCATTAAAATGATTTAATAGTTTACATTAAAGTTACAAAGTAATCTAATGGTTATTACTTTAACGTGTGATATTTCAGCCCTCCCATTTATTATATATTAAGAATAAGAATGATTATATTATGTATGTATAATGTTTAGTTATTGTATATGTTTCTAATATAGGTTGTTAGTTGTTGTTAGTTGGAGTCTTCGACTTTGTTGATCTTATATTTAATTCTTTGTTGATATATGTATATGTTCATTCACAATTATGGTTATGAATATTTATTTTATGTTTTACAATTTTTTGATTCTCTATACTTCTTTGTGTAACAATAATGAGTATAAATTGTTGGAGATTTAGATATAATAAATAAATACTTTTGTAATTTTGATGGCTAGACAAAAAAATAAACAAAAATTAAATTGGTTTAGAGCAATATTTTTTTAGAGCGGTTCAAAAATCACTTTAAAAAATTATTTTAACCGCTAAAGTAACCATCTTTATACTAGATTATAAATAGTAAAAGTGTCATTCAAATTTACCATTCATAATATACTACTAGCAAGTACATATACCTTCTTTACGTATTATAGACTTATAAATTTAGTCTTATACACTTCATGCATAACTACTTTCCACAATTGTTCATGCCTTTTAATTACCAATTTCAAAACTACAATTTAATCAATTAAAATTGACCTTAAATTTAAGTATTTTATTTAGGTTATATATGATACGATGATCTCTAATATCCTTGTGTAAGTAAACAACTATCTTCCTTCTCATACTATTATCCTCAATGAGTTTTAATCATAGTACTCTCACTAAATGTATTGTGGTTGAGTCGCACAATTATATTACAAGTGATCTAATTAAATCTTCCACTTGGTTTTATGTATAATAAATGCCTCCAAAGTTTCAAGGTTATTGCTACAACATCATAACCCAAATCTTCATTACATATGTTTTCTCAAATTTCATTACGTGATAAGCACGCAATGGCTTTCCAGGTCGACGAAGATGAATTTCATGTGCTTGTAGAGGCGGCCGGGAAAGGCCACAGTCTACGATCACTTCATGTCACCGTGCCGAAGCCAACAAGTCAAACCGTCAAGGGTGTGTTTAAGGATGGATCGATGATGTTGATGTTCACACCAGAAGAAGCCTGAGATTGTTATCATTTACGAGTTTTTTTTTTCTTTTTGTTTTTTAAATCACTGTTTTTAGTTTTATATGAGAATTAGAATGATAGATTATGACTATGCCGTTACCACATTGAATATGATATGATTACACTATGACGCTTTTTCTCTATTATTACATATTGCATCTATTTTATTCTTTTTTGTTATCTATATTAAATTCGTCAGATCACATCTAGAAAACATAATCATCGTATTAGTTGAATTCCGGATCACATCTATGGTTGTTGATTTCCGATCATCGAAACCCTAATTTGTTGATTTTGTCTTGAATTTGTTCTTGAAAGTGTGTGTTAGCACGGTTTTTCACTTCGTTATGGTTTGCGATTGCGGGTGTGCGTTTACTTTGTTTTAATCTTCCACTACAAAAATATAGCCTTTTAGCGACATGTTCAACTACTTGCTTTTCAATGTGGCAAAGTAGCGACTTCGACAACGACATATTTAAAGACGTAGACGTCGTATGTGTCACAAATAAAGTCGCAAAATTCATTAGTAGATGTTACTGTTGCTTATTGCATCAGAAATTTTTTCGTTAATTTGAGACGTCCTTGGGCACGTCGCCAACGGTGTTACTAATTTTGCGACTTACAAAACCACAACGCTAAATGAGTCGCTAAAGTCACGACATCTACTTTGTCACTGCTGCATATGTCTCTAAATTAAGACACTTACGGACATGGTGCAAAGTAAATCGGTAGTGGCGACATCTTGAAATGGGTCGTTATTCATGTATCTAAATCTGAAACATATTTCTATATATTAAATAATTTAAATAAAAAAAAATATTTTTATTTTTTTAAACATTTTTAAAAGCACTAGCCATATTTAAAATAAATCAAATAAAGCTTATTAATTTATTATTAACCATGTCAGATATTTTGGTGAATGGATTCCCCTAATTTCCCAATTCCCCTATTCACTCCGCCCTAATTCACGGTACTCGGCCACCACAACACCGCTAGTGAATCACAGTCACCTTACTCTGGCGGTTTCCGCCATTAATTCCGGCTGATTTGCATGTACTATGACCTCTTTCTAGTGAAATTAGGATTGATTTCTACAAATATTTTGTTATAAGCAAAGTGTTGATTAAAGTTAAAATTAGGATTGATTTGCAAGTAAATTTTTATTGAAACTGTGATTTTTAGCATTATAGAAAGTTAGTTGTAATAATTCAATAGCAAGTCAAGCGTATAATATGGTACTTACTGATTTGATTATAAGGTATAAGATACAGTGATTAAATTGTTACTTTAGTTTTTATGTTTTAGATATGACACAATTTTGGGGAAACAAAATTTGCTATGACTAAAACGTTTAAATGTAATGACATCAAGATCCAATCGCGAGTGGATGTATAACATGGACACTCATGAATTTTATGAGGGAATCGAGTAGTTTATTAAAGATGTTGATCGTTTTGTTCGCTCTCGAGGTTGCACTGATTGCACAGTAAAATGTCCATGTAAGACGTGCAAACACCTAAAATGGAAAAGTCACGAAGACACGAAGTATGATCTCTACGGATATGGGTTCATTCCTAACTATTATGTATAGACTATTCACGGAGAACGACATCCTCAAAGGCCCTCTTATATAGTGAAAGTACCTCAACGTGCCGAAGCGGTGAACTTGGTTCATAACATGATAATTGATGCGACCGACCCAGAATTTCATCAACCTGGATATGTTTCATTTGAGCTACCTTGTGATTAATGAAATAAGAGCACAATTTACCTTTTTATGTTATGGAATTAAAGGTGTATTAGGCAAATGATGTAAGTGAATGAAATAGACGGGGAACATCATTTAGTTGGATATGAGCCCTTTTCTTTCTATGTTTCTGTTGACCTACTACGTATGATAATAACACATTTTGCTCTTATGTTAGTAATAAAGCGAATATTAGTCTTTAATATATACCCAACTTTTATATTTTGCTTATTAGGCGGGCTATATTTCAAGAAGATTGCGATATTCTTTCAGAATCTCCACCTCGAATCAAAATTAAGCTAAGGTTTGTGAATTTACACAACTAACTAACCACTTCAGGCCCAGTTGTGTTCCTTATTTTAAAGTTGTTAGCTAATAAAGTTACAGACAATACTCAAGGTTACGAGGATTCAGAGGTTTCTGCTCATCTTTCAATAAGGTTAAGAAGTTTATCCTCACTCTTTTGTTATCTTGTCATGACGTGGACTTGCGTTAAACCATTAGGAGCAAGAACGTTAAACCATCCTCGTCTATACATCTCTCTTTTTCAGGGTACATTTTTATGACATGTAAAAGGTACTTACATAGTGGAAAAATATATTTATTATGATCGTTTTATTATAATAACAAGATCCAGTTTGAGTAGGTTGCTTTTTGTTGGGATAAATTAGATGGCAACTGAAGAGGTAAACGAGTCTGATGCATGTGATGTTGATGAACAGTCAACTATCGAAGATAGGCGTGTCGTGCTAAGAGTTATAGGAAAAGCGTAAGTTTGTAAGTACATGTATATGTTCATGAGTACAACTTTTAACGAATCTCTTTTTCTTTAAAGGTTTATTCCCTCTCATAGTGTGACGAGTAGCATCACTCAAATTTGGAAAGCACAATTCATGGAGTTTGGGATACGTGGACAATGATCCCACAAGAAGAGAAAGATATTTGGTTTGACGCGTTTAAGGTATTTATACTATCTCATACAAAAGTTAGACAATGATCCAGATGTAATGTTTTCTTTTTCTCTAACAGAGCATGTTTGATTTATGTTTGACTACTCAAGATTTATGCTATAATGAATATTTATTAAACATAACAAGCTAAATACAAGTGGGATACAAGGATCCAGGGTGATGTTAAAAAAAAATTCAACATAGTAGGTTCAAAGAGATTACGAGACTTTATGTGTAAGGCTAGGAATAAACCTTCAACAGAGAAGCCACCATTTCTAAATCTTACTGCCTGGCAGACACTATGTACAGGGTGGAAAAAAGAAGAGTTTGTTGTCAAATTAAATAGAGGGAAACTGGCTCGTCAAGCTAATAAACGTTTGAATACCGGTGGTTCGATCTCAATTATTGAGCACAAAAGGAGAATGGTCTAACAATTTACTATATTATTTGTTTAATTATCTTTTTATTGTTTTATCAATATTTTATAAATGTTTTTTTTAACTTATGTAGCACAAGGAACTAACACGAGAACCGAGTGTTGCGGAACTTTTTGCTCGGACTCATAAGAAAAAAGACAACACATTTGTTGACAGTGAAGCACGGGAAACATGGATAAGTTTCATCCCCTTGACTTATGCACACATTTTATAGTTTTTTTCTTAGATGTCAATAATTTAATTTCTTTGGTTAGTGAAATAAGATCTCATGAAATCATTGGTTTATAAGCACGATGATTTGGCTCAGTCGGGTTTTTGCTATAGAGTACAATGAAATGATTTGGCTCAGTCGGGTTTTCGGGTTTCTTTGAGTTGGGTTGATAAGAAGTTAAGATAAAAAAAAATTAGTTGTTTAATTAATATACAAACTAATTACACTAACTAATTCAAATGATGAATCTGAGTTTGTCATAAAAAGTGAAGTTGAAACTGTAAGTCCTGTATCATTTGCAGAATTGATAAACTGTGTAGAGGTTGCAGACGATTCATGTGGAAACTATAAGTTTGATGGAAATTAAACGAAATGAAATAGAAGTAGAAAATGGTATGGTCAAAGAAATCATGAAATGATGCTTATACATTATAGTTTGAAATATATATATATATATATATATATATATATATATATATATATCTATATATATATATATATATATATATATATATATATATATATATATTATAGTTTGAGATATATAGACTGAAATATATGTTTTAAAAATCTTGTTTGCAAGTTAGTGTGATAGTGCTTGGAATGTGTACATATTTATGCATTTTATTTGACCCGTTTGTATTTTTTATGATTATTTAATATAGGAACAATACAATGACAAATATGGTGTTGATGACTCTCTTGATGCCGAATCCGGAAATATGTGTAACACATATCCAAGATGGGTTGATCATGTTGGGATAAAAAATAGGAGAGTTTATGGTCAACGATCTGGGGTTGATGAGTATACCCGTCATCGCTACAATATCGATGAGCCTTTCAACAAAACTTCAGATAACCAAGACCTTTGTAGACCTCATTGATTTACAACATACTGAGCAGATTCTTCAAAGAGCTGATCTTGATCGTGTAATAGCCGCACACGAAGCTCAAACACAAAAACTCGACAAATTTGTGAAATTACAAGAATCATTTGAGGAAAGCTTGAGAAACATCATCTCATAGGAAGTTGGAAATGCCGTTGCTCGAGAAGTTGGAAAAGGGTCGTCACTCAGGAAGTTGGAAAAGCTAATCGTCAATTTCTTGATGCTCTTAAACGTCGGCAGTAGGGTGTGTGTTTAATATTCAAAACTTTTTTATGCTTTGATTTGCAATTAGAAACTATTTGATATTTTGATGCTTGATTCAAAATTAAAAAGCTTATGATGTTTGGTTGAGTTCAATATGATATATAATATTTGGGATGATTTTTTTGTTTTGTATATTATGAATGTTTACTAGAAAGACTAAAAATGCGACGGGGTAGAATTGTGTATAAAAACTACGTTCCTCAAGATCTTCGATGTCATTGGAGACACAAATAACTATATATTGAAGATCAACGACATCGGTGGAGACATGAATAACGATATACTTCAATATTAGCGACATGGATTAAGACACGTGTAAAAACATCTTCAATAAAAGCGACATGGATAACTACAAATGATATAAGTCGCTAATATTTGCGGCATAATTCGCGACTTCAGTTACGACGTGTTTAAAAATCAACGATTTGGATAGCGACTAAGATATAGAAGTCTAAAAAAAAATCAGCGACATATTAATTTCATAGCTGTTACCATCGCTGTAGATAGCGACATGTCGCAAAAATCTACGACTTTTTTATAGAGACAACATGGCTAGCATCGTTAAATAAGTCGCTACTAAAAATATGTTGCCATACACGTCCCTAAATATGTCACGAAAAGGCATTTTTCTGGTAGTGTTCATTTTTGGGGAATAATGTTTTTGATCAAAAGTTTATGTAATCGTGCAGAAGAGAATTCGTTCGGTTTAGCAATTGTAAGTGAGGCTTAGCAACTGCAGAAGAGATTTCTGTCACGGGGTTAGTTTTCTTTCCCCGTGTGGCGCTTAGATCTTCGGATATCAAGAATATAAGTAAGCCAAATTGATGATCTAAACACTTTAAAGGATGACCTTGAATATGTAAACGATTGATGTTATTGATTTGAGATTCAAAGTTGTTACAAAATGAGGTTTACATGCATGCATATTTATAGTTTTTAGAGGAGTATTCTAGATTACACTAATCTAGATGTTTAGAGATTAATATCTAGGCTAGATATTATGACTAATTTTAGATAATTCTAGAATTAGTCTTATAAAATGAATAATCTAGAAACTAGATTACTTAGGATATTTGTAGAATATTCTAAAAACTTATAGTCATAATAAAGGTCTGATTTGGGTGGAAATAGACGGTCCGTAACATTTCGCTCCCTTCTTCATGGAGGAGGTGCGTTTGGTTATTGTTTTTGATTCTAGGTACTCAAATAAGTGTTGACCGTAGATTGATATGAAATGACCACGTGATTGATTAATCATTTTAGAAGCTGATACAGGACGTTCTGTTGATTCAAATTGATTTATTATCAAATTTATTTGTTTTTGTTACTTGTACTGCTTGGTTACATGGTGGAATTTTGGTATTCCTGAATGTAGATTCATTCCGCTCACCCTAGATTGTATCCGGTTTTGATAATTGAGTGTTTAGATGGAGATTTTGATTATAGAATGGTAAAATAATCAGCTTATTCAAAACTCTGCATTATTTTCTACTTCCAGCAAGTTCATGCTATAACTCCTTGGAGTAAAAGATGGATTCCGTACAATGTTAGATACTGGAATTTTAGAAAATTTGCATTAGTATTTACATACAACTTAAATTTCATTATGCAGAATGAAAAAGAAATTATATAGATCAATGTTGGATCGTGACACATCAGCAATTAATTGGAAATGTTGTGGCTATAGTTAGTAAGATTTGCATTTTAGTTTCCAACAATCATGTTTTGTTTGCTTTAGAGGAATCTAGATGACTGAAACCTTATTGACGGATTCTGTGAAATAGTACAAGCCATTATTGGTAAATTTGTGTTTTATAAGAGATTTAAATCCCTAGATTTATAAGAGATTTAAATCCCTATATATACGAATACGATACAATGAGAACTTCACCATATGGTTGAAGCTAAATGCTATTGTCGTTATCTTTTTGATAAATCATATGTCTTTGTTCATGTTCATTTATCTAGTTAAACAAACAAAAAATTTGTGTTCGTTTGTTTAATAAATAAACGAAAATAAATGAACTTGTCGTCGAACGGTTCATGATTGTTCGTTGAACGTTCAGTTCATTTGCAACCATGAATCCTATCCTCCCACCTACTCCTACTCAAACCTTATTTGTCAAATAAGACAATCTTTTAAACAATAAATCTCACTCATGCTAATTGCTACAAAACCTTGTCTTGCTAAAAATCGAAAACCTATTTATCTATAAACAAACATAAATACTTGAACAATTAGAATACTTAAATGAAAATTAAAACTGAGTCACAATTTAGCATTTACATCTTTAAAAAGACATACATAACTAATATATAAAAACATGCAATATTAATATTAACTAGAAGATGACCCGTGCGTTGCACGGGTTCATTTTTTTGTCGTATGTCTTCTTTGGAGCTGCTGACTGTTTTTGTTGCTGAAATCTGTGGCTTTGGTAGTGGTTTTTTGGTTGTTGATAGTCCCGAGTATTTTTGCAAAGAAAGAAAAGAATATCGGTTAGATTGTATTATTAAAAAGGATAGTAATGAAGTAAACGTCGAGGGAAAATGGAACGAATTTGGTGTAGTGTAGTCGGAATGAAGATAAGTGAGTCACGAAACTGGGGAACAAAGTAATAAAGATCGAATAGGTAAGTGAAAAGATTTTTCATCTATATATTGGATCTCTTGTCCCCAGATTTTGGTGGCTACTAATGTTCATTTCGACGATGCTGCAGCAAATTCGTTATGTTTTAGGAATGAGGATGAAGTCTAAGCATATTGGCTCGAGTGTTATGTAAACAGGCCGCTCCGGTCCCGCAACATCTACGTATCGAAAATATCTAGGGATGGAGCCTAGGAAATCTAGGAATTTTTGATGCGTAGATGTTGAGGAACAGAAGCGGCCTGCTTACATACCACTCGAGGTATTATGTTTGGAGTTCGTCCTCATTCGTTACTGTGTTGTTAAACTGTACTATTTTGTATTCTACGAAATTTGTATGTGTAGATGTATTCGAACTAAAAATACTTACACTGACGGTGTTGGTGTTGGGTATGTGGGATAGAATCCTGTAAAGGGATATGTTGGTGTTTTTGAAATATGCTATTTTCAGAATTTAAATAATTGTAATTTTGTGCAATGGAGAGAAATATTACCTTTCGGGAACCAGCGTATACATAAAGCCTTAATGCTGTTGACATCAAGGACTACATGATGAAATAGAATGGCCAGATCAGGGATGTACTTCTGCAAAAGAATGAAATTTTTTTATAGGCCATACTTTTATTTATATGCATATAATTTGCTCCAACATAAAAAAACATCGAGCCTCGTTTAACTGAATAAATTTGTAACAGAAAATTACGTGTCTTAGAGGAGTTGAAATCGATGCAACGGATACATTTATTCGACTATTGATTATGTGACAAAACTTGTAAACGTATTCGACCCATTTACTGGTGAACACGACGACCAGGGTTATATTTTATCTCTTAGGGGTCATACATGTAGATTCAATTAAATAACGCTCGTATAAACAAATCGTTATAACTACATATTGCCCACTAAATATTTACTATTAAAATAATACTATATTTTTTCTCAAAAGTGCCTAACCAATTTCAATCAGTACCACAAACTGACATGTTTTGACCCGTTACCCGACATGCCCCTTTCGCCACCACCTCTAAAGATTTGTATCATGTCGACCGCTTGCAACAATACTTATGACAATACGTTATCTCAGGTAAACAATTTGTTTTTTAGTCCATACAAGTTGAGTGATCCGACTTTTCTTTTACCTTCAAGAACATAAAGTCAACATAAATCGAGTTCCCTGCAAGCAGAGGAGAGTGAGTCGTGTCGACATGTCTCCTGACAAATTCCACAACCTACAGAAAACATCAACTTTAGTTAAAAGAAAATGAGAATGAACTACCAAAACGGGTAATTTTTGTATAGCTGAATCGCCTCTGTCTCAAAAAAAGAAAACATATTATAGATGATTACTACGTCAAATGTAATTTCAAAAATTACACTATTTCAATATTAATATAACTTATTGAATAAAACGATTTAGAATGTTTTATGCATAAAAAAAACGCATTTGGTGATTTCCGACCCCTTCAACCCATTTGACACGTTACAAACAAATCATAACCCGATCTAACCCATTCATATGTACACGTTACAAACATAGGTTACATAATTTTCGTTGGGATGTGACACACTTAAACTCGATTAACTCAGAAGCTCAAAAAATGCTCCAACTACAGGCACCGCCTATAAAGAGATCATAGAAAGTTTCAGAAACCAAATAACAATAACCAGAAAAACCAATTGAGAGCGGCAAAATAAAAGATGTGTCTGAAAGCAAGAAAATGATACCTGAATCATCCCTTAACCACTTATGTTATCACCTATATCGAGGCTCAGTTTTCCCTTAGCAATCATTTGCCCGTAGCACGCATTACGTCCTTTCAAAACTGTCACATATGTGTCTGCAAGCAATGGTCCTGCAAGCTTCTCAGGCTCTTCGGTCAATAAATAGGTGATAAATATTATTTCTGAAGTGCAGTAAGCAAAATATACTGATTTGCTTGTCGCACTTTCGTTAGTCAGACTTGCCACCATTCCTGATCATATAATACACAAAAAACAATTGTTCAGTGATTCCATATGGGAAAATTTAATTTGAAATATGATGGAAAATGAATGTGTTACCGGCGCCAATTGCGTAAACGTTTTTCAACCCAGCACCCACGGCCTAAGAGGCTGCTGTTCTGCATTACACCTATACCAAATTTTCAGATTTTACATCAACCAAAAAAATAAATGACAAACCGAAAAAGATTGTGGTGGAAAAGCCACCAATCTTTGACTAATCGAATATTGACAGCCGTTTCCAAAATAAGAATCTTCATTTGATATCAATGAAGCAAACAATCCGGTTGGCGAATGAGAAGAATTTGTAGATACATTACCATTTACAATTTCATTAAATACTTATTTCGTTTGATTTATAAACTCTGTTTTCTCCATAATCTGTATAACAAAAACATTAGTAATCATTAGATCTACATAAAGTATGTTCATAAATTAACGTTTAAGTTATCGACCTATCGTTTACTAACCTTTTCAATGGACCCGAATTGTACAACTCCTTGTGGTTCCAAAGGGATCGGTACTATTGTCTGCAAAATGAAAATGAAAAAACATATCAAAATAGGCTCGATGTCGCATGAAAAGCACACGAGGTACCACAAACTTGTTACCGTTTTGAAAATGAAGTTAAGCCAGAAAATTTACCTTTATACCCGAAGAAAATTGCCTAGAAAATTTTGAATCATCCTAGAAACAAAAAAAATCAAAAATTAGAAAAAAAAATTAAAAAATCTATTTATTTTTCTTTAAAAATAGGAATAAGTTATACCCGAAACATATCCCAAATTTGCTATTACCTGATTAACAGTGGTAAATGCTTCATGAAGGTTTTGAGGAGTGATTTCTGCTATATACACTGGAACCTGTTTATCAATTCGAATTATAATCAAGAAATAACGGTAACAGAATGAAGAACACAAATCATAAGAACACCCCCCAAAAAAAAACCTCAAAATCACAATCTAATAATTCATCTGAGCAACTACCTAATTTCAGATTCACAAACTAAAAAACCTGCAAATTAAGAGAAGTAGGGAACAAACGACACCTGGCGAAACAGGTGGCAATAGAATCAGCAAGAATCAGCAAAACGTAAACAAAAAAAAAAAAAACCGGCCACACAAGCCCAAGGAAGAAAATAAGCCCAACATGCAACCCAGTCCAATTTGAATAAAAAAATATTTTTGGGCACACATTCATATGAGGTTTGCAACTTTAATATAAGGATAGAATGTACGACGAAGAAATACTATCTTTAATCATTTTCCTTTTACTTACATCCATACAGAGAAAGAAATTTTTAATAAAATTTTGAATTTAATATTTCCAACGAAAAACATATAATCTTTAGTAACTCGAACCTTATGTGTTAAAAATCTCACATTTACTTCAAATTGTTTAGATTTTTACAATTGTTATTTTAGCTTGTTAGGTTTTTATCTTATACTTTTTGTTAAGTTTAATTTTATCAAAATATTTTCAATAAAATTAACATGTATATAAAGTTAATTTGTGTTTTAATGACAAAAAGTCACCATTAAAATCTTATTACCCATTTTTTGTCACGGAGTGTAGAGAGAGAAATAAAATCTTTTAGTTTAAATTTAAATTTATTAAATAAAGTGTATGCTTTGCTTACTTTTTTAACTTTTAAGTTGATAGTGTTAGTAGGAAATAGGCTCGATACATATAGCCTATTAAACCCTCAAACACATAGCCCGGTCCATAAGAAGCCTTAACTCTCAACCCCTAGTATTCGGTATCCTGACAATGGTTTCCGACACGAACACCCCGACGCCCGACACTCATGCCCCGCGTCCTGGCACTCAGGCCCCTCGTCCCGACACTCGTGCCTCGTCATCCTAACATCCTGCACTTGTGTCCTGACATCTTGCACTCATGCCTCGTCATCCTGACATCTTGCACTTGTGTCCCCGCACTTGTATCCTGACATCCTGCCCTCGTGCCTCCGGCAGTCCTGCACTCATCCGGCACTCGTGTCCGCCACTTTGGATTCCAACTGCCAAGACTTTAATGAAATCATTCAAACGAGGTCATAATGATTAAAGAGGAGCGTTACTCTTGACATAAACTCTCGAACGTTGAATCCCATGAATGTCATTTATGGAACATTATTGGCCTTTATTACTAGACGTTCCTGTGACATTCGCGAATTTCTAGGTATACTTCTAACGACCCGTATTCGTTCTATTTATTTATAATTAGTATCCCTTTTATGTTTTATCGTATTCGTAGTTCTCGTATTTTATGAGTATCGTATTTGTATTTTATGTGGTTCGAATCTTTATGTCGGGAACGTTTAGTTCTAACTTCTTAGTGCCTTTAGTATAGGTCTAGTATGCTCTTAAGATAAGTTTAGGGGTTTTATGCCTTATTTATACGATTAAGATTAACGTTAAAAAGTATTTCAATTTTAGTCCTCCAGAATTTTATTACAAATCTAGTCCTTTGGGATTTCTATTACAAAAATGGTCCTTCACCAACCTTTTTGTCTTATTAGGCTACATAAAAATTATCAAATTTTTGTCTTATCCTACTCACCTACCCACACACACCTACACACCATTTCACCCTTTCCTTTCTCTCTCTAGAAAACACACACAAACACACACACTTCTCTCTAAAATATCTCTAGATCCGACCGTTGAAATCCGATTTTGAAGCTTGTTTATTGTTCACCACGTTCATCTTTATCATTCCTCCAAATTTCGTCTCGATCGGGTAAGTATTTCTTCGATTTTGTTTTAAACTTTATTTATTTAGATTCAAACTCAAAAACACCACTTTTCACCATCAAAACCCGAATTTTATTGAGGGTTTATTTACCTAAACGTATTCTGGACATAGGGTTTCGATATTGGATAAATTTGACACCTAAAAGCACTCAGAATCGTAACCCGAAAGTAATTTTTCGTAAAACCCAGTTACGTCACGTAACTGTGTTACGGGAACGTAACTCAGTTACGAACCCGTAACTAATCACGTAATTATCCTTGTCACGTAACTATGTCCTATCCCGTATCTATATCTATATCACGTAACTGAGTTACGTGCGTAACTCTCAGTTACGCGTTGCGTAACTCCCAGTTACGTGATGCGTAACTAGCTGCTGTATTTTTCTGAAACGTTGGCAATCTTGTTAAATCGATGTTCCTATTAGTCATTTTAAACTCGTATAAAACGTTAATCGTTAAGGCATACCCCACTAGACTTAGAGATACTTAGACATATTTATTTACGTGATGTTTAGGGCACTTAGACGTGGAAGCTTGACCGTATTTGATTACTTCCCGACGTATCGTGTTTGGATTGCATTGTTATCCTGTGAGTTATTCGTTGCCCTTTTTACCGCTTTTACTTTTTGGGCATGATTAGCGTTGTATAAATGTATTTTATGATATATATATATATATATATATATATATATATATATATATATATAATATATATATATATATATATATATATATATATATATATATATATATATATATATATATATATATATAATATATATATATATATATATATATATATATATATATATATATATATATTACGAGTATGTATTATGGATATGAATGCTTTGGATTAGTCTTACCCTAACTTGTACCGCCTTTGTGGTAGTACAAGGCCCCGTATACACACCTGTTAGCTTTTAGCCGCCGGTTTATATATATAGCGCTATATGGGTCTAACAAGCCCTCATTGTTAACACGATGGATGATGGATGCGCCCTGTCCGTGTTAGCAATGTTATGACCGTTGATTTCGAGGACAACCTAGCTTAAGACACTAGGTGGGGTTAGTTGCCAGTATTGTTATGGTTCAGGTGTACCGTATGTATCTAAAGCAATTATCTATCCAGTATGGTATTTTTTTTATGAATTGATTATGGTATTTTTATGGTATATGTATTGGTATATTATTAAAAGGTTTTGTATACTTCACGTATATTTTGAAACATCATTTTTCAAATGACTTATCTTCAAATCATATCACTTTTGGGTCAAAACATATTGAAACTTTTATACTATTATGTTTTATTAATTATTGCGAATAATTCACCAAATTTATGTTGACGTCGTATTTTAACGCTTTTCAGGGATTTGAGGTAACACTTTTTGATGTTATGCTTGGTGGCTACGTGGATTACTTGCATGGAATTTATTTTGCTTTTATTAATTCCTTAGTATCCCAAACTCTGTAGCCGTATTTTGATATATTTTCGGATGATTATAATAAGCTTACTATTTTAAACTTATTTATCTATGTTGATTATGTGTGGTTTACTTATGTTGATGTAACCTTTGAAACTCTGATACCGTATTCTCTGTACACCTCGGTTCCGCCATTTTGCGGGGTGTGACAGTTCCCTCACACCTGGGAATGTTGGGTATAAATACCTAGTCCTTCGGTATTTCGCCAGAAAATCAATACTCAGCTTAAAAACACAGATATCATCATCTTCATCACTCTCATACTTACACACAGTACCACCTAGCCGGTATATTCATACACTTCTCGCAGTAAACATATTCCGATCATCTTCCTCAACCAACCACTTGACCATCTTAGGCTCGCCAAGAGCTTGATAGTTTTGCACTGCTTAGCAGGAGTCAAGAGGTTGAACCACACATCCAAGTTACTCAGTTGTCAATCTTTGCTCAAACATAAGTAAAAAGGAAAAATGCTTTATATATTAGTAAAATTTTAATTTTATCAAAATATTTGTAGTAAAATTAACATGTAAAGTTAATTTGTGTTTTAATGACAAAAAGTCACCATTAAAATCTCATTAGTCATTTTTGGCAAAGGATATTGATAGAATAATAAAAAAATTTAGTTTAAATTTGTATTTATTAAATAAAGGGTATATTAGTAATTGTAATTTACTTTATTTTTCAACTTTCAAGTAAAAATGAAAAATGCTTTATATATTAGTAAAGATTTAATTTTATCAAAATATTTGTAGTAAAAATAACATTTATATAAAGTTAATTTGTGTTTTAGTCACAAAAAATACCATTAAAATCTCATTAATATTAGTCATTTTTTGGCTAGGAGTATCGAGAGAGAAATAAAACCTTTTAATTTAAATTTGTCTTTATTAAATAAATGATATATTAGTAATTATAATTTACTTAATTTTTCAACTTTTAAATAAAAATAAAAATATTTTATATATTAATAAAGATATATTCATTTGCCTTCAAGTTGTTTCATAAAATACCTCAATTAATTTTTATGTGCTAATTTTCATATCTGAAAATTTTATAAAATATTATTCTCTTATTAATTTGCCACACTGCCTATGGTTGTGTGCCAAAAAATAATTTTTTAATTGGTTTGGGTTTGGGCTAGCATGTTGGGGCCCGTCCTGTTAATAGCCCATTTTTGTTTTTCGTTTTTTTTATTATCTTTGCTGTTTGTTTGCTGTTTGTTGCTGACGTTTACACGTGTAAAGTCAATGAGTCATCATCTGATAGATGAACACCGCCACAACCTTCAACATAGTTATTCCTGCATTTCCAAGAAAAAACTGAATCCTTATCACTCCATAAAATCTTTCTATTCAATTTTGCCTAAATCCTTATTTCGATTTCATAATCAAGCTTATATTTCATCCTTCATAATCTGTAAGTTTTTTTTTATAATTATTTTTTTTAATTTAATTAGGTTTTTTGATTTATTTGAATTTAATATTTTTTTTTTTGGTAATATTTAACAGTTTATATATATATATATATATATATATATATATATATATGGAACAAAGATGGTGGATGAAATTGCTAAATAATCAAGCTTATGTTTCATCTTTCATAATCTGTATGTTTTTTTTTATAATTATTTTTTGTAATTTAATTAGGGTTTTTGATTTATTTGAATTTAATATTTGTTTTTGGTAATATTTAACAGTTTATATATATATGGAACAAAGATGGTGGATGAAATTGTTAATCATAATGTGTTTAATTATTGGTTCAACTGTTAGAGGTAATAATAAACTACCGACTTAATGTGACCTCAGCTATTATTTCGTGTTCGTCGTTTTTCGAGTATTAGTACATGTTTTCCGGTTTAGATTGCTTTTACTTTCAGTTACATTGGAGGCGATTGCTTATTGAGGTGTGTAGGTAGGGACGAATGTTTCAACTTCATTGAAGCTGTTGATATTGATGTAACAGGATATTGAGGTACTCGATTAGTTGGGCTTTTTTTGGGCGTCTGTTAGCGCGGGGATTTGGGATTTTTTGATATCTACATCAATGTGTTTAATATTTTTGAGATTTGTTAGTTTGACTTTTTTTTTTGTTGATGAAATTTGATAGGAGGAGGTTGAGATGGAGAAGATTTGACGAATCTGTAATTGATATCGAAGTTTGTGTGACGGAAATCAGCTTGGTGTGGTTAAGTATGTTGAAGATTTGTATGCTCATTATAGAACAATGGAGGTATATAGCTAAAAATGGAATGTCATAAGTTGTTTTAATTCAATAATAAGTGGTCGAATTCGTGTTATTTTGCAGAATTGTAGCTTGGTTTCACATTGGGATGCTGCCACCGCAGCTAATTTCTTAAGGAAGTATGGACTTATAGGTAATCTTTTATTTTTTTATTTCAACCCATACAAATTAAAATGAATATTGAAATGTTAAATGATTTATACGACCCTGCAACCCATTTGTACACTATCTTCATCATCGGCACGCAACCCCCCAGCACCACGTAAGATCTTCTATTCTTTATTTGATTTTTGTTATTAAATTATAATCCTGTATATAAATCATTAAAGCTTAGTACAATATGATATTGTTATAATCCTTTGATCAATAAATAGATATAAATATGGCAGGTGGTGTGTTTATAACTTTATTTGCATAATTGTGCAGAGAATTGTACATGAACAATTTTGTGGGGACAATACCAGCTGAAATTGGTGGATTGAAGAATCTTATAAGCTTAGATCTTTTTCATAATAACTTAACTGGTTTTATTCCTCCTTCTCTTTCCAAGCTTTCCAATATCAGATTCATGTGCGTTTCTCGCTCTTTTTTATACTTTTATAACTTTGTATATACAACATTTTGTAGAGGTGGGGAAAACGGGTTGCTTGGTCGGGGTGAGTAACATGTCAAAATGAGATTTTTACCCTTTCAGTACGTGTCAAAACGGGTGGGTCAACCTGCAAACACTTCTTTTCTTACATTTTAATGAAATTTTACATATTATTTTCATCTAATTTGTTGAATTTACAAAAACTAAAATTTTACACAAATAGTTACTTTCGACCATTTGACAATTTTTAAGTTTTAGCATAATTACCACATCTATTATAATGTTGTGCACTATCAAAGACAACTTAAATTAATAGAAATTTGATTTAAAAAAATGCAGGCGACTCAATGGCAACAACTTGACAGGAAGAATTCCAAGGGATCTTACCAAGCTTCGAAACCTTAAGATTATGTGAGCTGACAATTTCTCTTCGTTCTCTTAAATCTTTTATTTAGTGATATAGGTTTATGATTTATTTTTTTAACTTTTACAGAGATGTGTCCAACAATGATTTATGTGGCACGTTTCCGACTTGGGGTTCTTTCTCTAAGTTGAGCCAAGAAAGGTGAGTTTCTTATATAGTTTGTATTAGTCCCGTTATTTTCTTGGAAATTTAATAAACATTACATGAATTGGTTTTTCAATTCAGTTTTATGAATAATCCAAGACTAGACTGCATTGCTCAAGGGAAAGTTGGCAGTGGATTTGATGTTAGTTCTGCTGTCTATGAAAGTCATCGTTATGTCCGATTTTCTCCAAATGTCATTTCTTCAGCTCAGGTCTCACTCCCTCTCTAACACCTGTACCTAAAGGTGGCAATATGGGTTGGTTGGGTGGGTCGGGTAACGGGTCAAAACGAGTAATGTTAGTGCTGGTAGAAACAGGTCGACACTTTTTGTCTTTAAATCTAATAAATATTTAGCGTGTGAAATATAAATATGAAAGTTATATTCTTTCGATAACAATCTAATCATTGGAATAGAATGATTTAGAATGTTTTGTGCATTAAAAATACACTTTGGGTGACTTTCGACCCGTTTGAACCAACGTAACCCCGATTGGCCTATACATTAATAAGTGAGCCGAGATTGCCTCCTCTAAGAAATTTATTACGAACCATTTTTGTAGTTGAAACTGTGTTTTGAAAAGCTTACGAGGATCCTGTTTGATCTTCATCTTTATAGTGAATATTTATTATATTTGAAGTAAAGATTAGATCCATTATTTTATAATGTCATTGAATTAAACATAGTATCATTTCATCATCACATGAAGCCGTCGGTATCACACCATTAGATAAAATCATTGGTGAAGTCCTGAAAGGCAAGTGGGATCATGAGAGAACTGGTGAACAATCTCATTACAGATAATTCGGCTTATTTTACTACTTTTCTTACGTACCTAAGAATACTGTAGCTGAAAAAAAGACATTTTTTTCTTTTCGTCTGTACAAACTATTAGCTAGCTTAGAGTTATTAGTTAAACTTCTTTTTTTTGCGCAGATTTTGGGAGAACCGGGAGGTGGAGGATCGTCTACACCATCAATGATTGATGTCATGGAAAACACATCGAGCAGCCACCAGAACCATCGTTTCCAAGAATCACCTGCACACAATCCCGTACGACGACATACGTGCAAGAGCGAACCCGTGCTACGCACGGGAAACCCTCTAGTTATAATTAAACATTTCAATGATAAAAAGTGTCATTATTAGCTTGTTGATAACCTAAAGTTACTGTTTCTTTATAGGTGACGTTTTATCTTTTTATTAATCATGTTAACAGGTTGGGTTAGTCTATTTTCATTGAGTCCAGATTAAACCGTTCCAAATTTGACAGGGAGCTTGTTGTTAATAATATATAACCACTTTTTTCCGAAAGAGAGTTTGATAAGTTTGATAAGTTCGATATGAATTAACACTTTTACATGATTCAAAGCAGAGTGGTGTTTCGCCTTCACCTACGTTGGAAGTAATTTCTTCTTCAAAGTAAGTATTGCTTCATTGGAGGTATTTACCTATGATGATCCCACTCCTGATATTGTAAAATTTGCTAATTAATAATTCTCAATAAGGTGTCCATTTAAATATTAGGCTTATGCAATTATTTGTGTTGCTGTAAACTAAAAGCGTCTAATTATGTCATTTATATACTAAATGTAGGTTGAGCGGGATTTACAATATGGAGGATCTTGCTAACAAGGACGGCCTTGGGGTGGCCAAGTGACGACCGTCAGAGCATCAAAATAAGAGGGGACAAAATTTTTAAAATTCAGACTTTACAAAAACTTTTCAAATTCTTCATTAAATATATCAAAATAATTTAGCAGAAGTACTTTTTCTAAAAAAAAATTTCAGCGAAAGTCTTTAAAACATTTATTAGTCACGTGCCTCTTAGACCAAAGGCATGTGAACAACATCGTAAACCAGTGTTACTTCAAAAACAACATAGTTTACACCTCAAAATACGCAAGCATAATATAAACTAAGTATTAGTTCAACAATCTAAGGCTACCAAAAGCAACCCATCTCACACGGTCTCCGTCTAAAAGCAAAGCTATCAACCTGTTCAACCTACACGAATGCAAGACACGAAAAGAACAAGTGTTAACTAAAAGCAAAGTGAGAAACCGAAGATTTATAAAACGTCTTTATCAAACCTTCTTTAGTAAAACATCTTTATAAAAGAGTCTTATCAAACATCTTTCTTAAACATCTTTATGAAAACATCTTTCTCAAAATATCTTTATCAAATCGTCTTATTAGTTAACATGTCATCAATAATGTTAACTAACACAGTAACAATCGAACAAGCAATAAAGCAAGTAATCAAACAAGCAATAAGAAGATCCAACAAAGTATCTAAGTCTAACACATCTCATATCTTAAGGTTATCTAACCATTAGTCCATCTAACCTCTATCTTTCATCTTTCATTTTTATCTAACACCTCTCAATCCATCTGAACGTGCATAGCACGCTCTCGGGCAACACATCTAGACCCCGAGTTCCAATCTACACCAATTCATCTTTCGCAACGTGCAAGGCACGTACTTGGGTAATGTGTGACAATCCGTCTTTTCGAGGTATATTTTATTTACCGATTATTACTCTTTTTATTCGCAATGATTTGGACCCTTGTGTTTCGCTTTATTTTACTCACGTTTGTTGTATTTGAGTCGGGTTTATGTGTTTTATTACTTTGTCTCTCGAGACGGAAGCTTTAGAATCACCTAAGTGCCTAATATCTAGTATTCTCACGTTATTAAAGTATTGCGTTTACGCCATAATCGTCGGTTAAGAAAAATCATATTTCGAAATTTCATTACAAAGTTAGTCCTCTAACTTAATCTATTACAAAGTTAGTCCTTTAACGGAGAACTAACGGAATCTGTTACAACTTCCATCCTTTAACCAAGACTTAACTTTTTTTGGCCATAAAAGCCCTCGGTGCGCAGCACCTCCTTCATTTTCGGCTAAACTCCAATTCCGACTTTGTGAGTCAATATCTTGAGATTCCAAACCACTTTTCTCGTAATTCCTGCTGCAAGTTGCCCATTTGGGGTGTATTTGATCTAATTGTAGATCTCAATGTGTGTGGAGACCTATTCTCTTCCAAGACCAAACTTTTACATCAAACTCATTTGTTATACTTTTCTCTCATTCTCACTCAAACAAAACACTTATTCTCTCTAAGTTTTTCAGAGAATTTGGAGCTTTTTACCCCACAAATGAAGTGAGAATCCAAATAACCAAGTAGAGGAAAATCATCTCTTGCAATCCTCCTTCCTTTCTACACATTTCGGTAAGTGAATTCTTAAGGTTTTCTCCATTTCCTTTTCTTTGCCTCTACCAAGCTTTACTTTCCAAAGACATCCATGAAGATGAAGAATTTCGGTGATTTTCTTTGAAGAAGCATTATTTTAGTTTTGGTATGTAAACCTCTCCAAACTTCTATATTTTCCTTTCTATTTGGGAAACTTCTAACATTTATCTTATGTTTACAATGAATGGAAGTCTTCCCTTCCTCATAAAAATCTACCACCACACATGGAGTTAGCTATCTTTTGAAGAGAACTCCATAACGTATTTTGGTAAGAAAGTTTCTCCGAAAAATCTCTATTTCTTTCCATTACTTTTGAGACTATTACTAATGGTGGACTTTTATATTTTGGAGCTCTTGACCTCCTCACCACCACCATCATAAAGTCTCTCTTTCCGAAATCCTTGCAAGTATCAATAATCGACACGTCTTGCGGGTGAAATCGGTAAAATATTCTTAATCTCTTATCTTTTCATTTCCTTACTTTCAAATTCGGTTTTAAGCCTTGAAAACGGTTAGGTTAACATATTAGACCAACACCAATCGATCTCAGAAAGTTTGGACTTAAAACATGTAAAATACGGAAATATATATTAATTACCGAAATTAACATAATTTATGATACATATATGTAAAACCACACATTTAGACATATATAACACTTGGTAAATGCTAAATGAACCTAAACTAACATTTGATCAGTTTACACTTTTACCTCAAAAGGTCAAACGAAACAGTTAGCAACAAAAACGTAAAATTTCGTTTTCGGGAAATACCCCGGTGCGCAGCACCTACTCCCTGGTGCGCAGCACCGGGGGTCTGATCTCAAAATTTCCATTTTTTCGTTAATCACCAACTTAGACTCGTAACGTGTTTTGACCTCAAACTTATATCAGTAACTTATTATGTATAAAAGTATCAAATAAGCCAAAACTAACGTCTTTGGACTCAAAGACATATCGCAATCTTAAACTTTAATCGAGAATATGTAATCAAACGTTTATTTTTACTTTTGCGGAAAATTGTTAAAAACCGTCATAAATCATTTTCACTCTATTATTCTGAAAATAAAAGTATTTTTACTCTTAAATGGTCAAAGTCATATTTCAATCTAAAAATCATCAATTTTGACTTTTCTACAAAACGTTGACTTTGACTTTTCTCAAATAGTTGACTTTTGACTAATCTAAATCAATATCTTTAATTTTGACTTTTTCTTCCAATTGTTGACTTTGACTGTAACCAAGTCAACATCTTTGACTTTAATCAAGTCAACATCTTTGACTTTGACCAAGTCAACATCTTCGACGCTGACTTTGGTTGACTTCAATAAACTTTGGTAACGGTATTCCTTTCAATCGACGTTCCTGTTAGTCAAGTTCGGCTCGGAATGTTATTCCTTTCTAATAGTCATTATGACGTGAAACTTATCGATATTTTCCCATCGTCCCTATCGGCGCGGAACATCGTCACCTTGAACCGTCATCACGACTCGACTTGGAAATCGTTGGAATACTCTAATAAATCTTAAACTCTAAACTTAACCGACAAGGCTAAACCGAACTATGTTATTGAGATACTTAGACTTGTTATATTGATTTAGGGCACTTAGGCGATGGATTACTAGCTCCCTATTGTTTATTACCCGATCTCTTGCCGAGCTTATTTTGTGAGTTATTCGTAGCCCCTTTTCTCTTACTATTTTGGGCTGGAAAGCGTTTTTGAACTATTATATGATGTATATCTTGTATGCCTAGTGTATGAGTATCACCTTAGATTAGGATGCTTCTTAGGCTTTTGGTAAGCCCCCCTCATACACTTGTTAGCTATTTGCCCACGGTTGCATATATATAGATCTATATGGGTTTGACCAACCCTCATTACTCGAGAGGATATCCCTACGAGTGAATGTTATGGTCGTATGATTATTTGTTGCCTTTGGTATTGCATCGCCTTAGGTTAGGGGATTGTGGTCAGGTTCAGTGTATATTAATCTTTGGTATCTATACTCACACTAGGATTATACATCAAGATATGCTTTTGAAACTTATATGTTTATTAAATCTTTTATTGGGTCAAATCTTATTTACTTATTGCGAATAATTCACCAACATTGTGTTGATGTCGTTTTTAACGCTTTTTCAGGAGTTTGAGGATTTTAGTTGATCATGCCTTGCACATTTTGGAATCATATATTACTTGTATTGGAATTCGTTTTGTTTGATGTAATTCCTTTATGATTCGAGTATTTGACATTGTATCGTATTTGTACTTGACTTTGATTTCACATTCGATTATGTATTGTATTTTAAAACCTTGAGGCATGATTAATACATTTTGATGTTATGTTTACGGTTGTATGTTGTAATCCTTGACTCTTGATATCATTAACTGGAACACTCTGCGTTCCGCTTTTAGCGGGGTGTGACATAATGCGTCTAGACCCCAAGTCCCTCAAGATCACGACTTTGACCAAGCGGGGGTTTCGCGAGTACCACGACAACCAACGACCACCTAACAATCGGAGAGCTACTCCGTTGTTAGCACGACCTCCAGTTACCGAGCCCCACTACTCCGACTTCGTAACATATAAATACCTCACTCATCGTTACGGTGAGGATAATAACGGACCTATTATCTAGACAGTCCTCTCCATCACATAGGATGACATTATGCATATGTGAACACCTAAATATGACTCATGTCGTACCTTCACATGTCATTGAGTACACGAACACCCGAAGGCGCCCGCATCCCCTTGCTATCGACAGTGTCTAGATTGTCAATAGTAGCACCTCAAGTCCAGTTGTAAAGATAGTTTTGCGCTCTTCTACCTTGGCCATTATTTCATCTTTACATCCAAAGGTCGACCACTCATCGTTAGGGTTAAGTCATGCAATTCATCTAGATCACGACTATCCTACATCATCCTTATCTTAGTTGGTTTAATCATGCAATTCATTTAGACCATGATTAACCTAATCAGTCCAATTCTAACTATCTAAGCATGCAAACATCTAATTCATGCCATTATGATAAACAACAATTATCACAAACTTCGAACATCATATCAAACAAGCTTATAAATCCCCAAAACGCTTGCCCGCATTATCAAGGGCTAAGCATCTAACAAAACAGCCCCAAAACCATAATCAAACAACATCATACAACATCAAATAAACAATCTAATAACAATCAATACTTGTTACTCAAAATCCCGTTTTTGTCATGCATTCGGTTTTGAATACGAATGTACTCACCTTAGCAATCGAGAGCAAAAGAACCAACAAACGAGCAACTGAAATCAAAGGACAATATGATATCAAAAAACAGCCCCGAATAATCACAATTGGAAACCTATCAAATATGCAAAACCCTAGGTTAACCGTAACCGAAAATCACGCGGAATTGTGAATCAAACATCAATGCCAAATAAAGAATGCAAGTGTCTAACGAAAAATCAATTAAATGACCAATGAAGGTCTGTAAATCAAGAACGGAGTGTGAGTTATACCTTCCAAACAAACACTCGACCAAACGAAGAAGCGAAACCGTAACAGCTTTAGAAAACGACATAAATCTTCGACTTTTGTTCGTTTTCAGATCTCGGTTCCTTCTGTGAACTTGTAGAAACGTCAAAATACATATTTTACGCGGGAATCGGGCTCTAATCAATCATCTATGATTTTATAACGATTTAATACAAAACAGCCACGGAAACACGTTACGAACCGTCCATTACCGAAACCCTACGAACGAATTAACGAACGAATCAACCACAACATGATTAACCAACCACTATACATTATGAATAGATGAATGAACCATTAAGGTTCAGCAGATAGGAAATGAATGGTGATAATACCTTTCCATTCGAATTCGTGAATGCAATAATCGAAAACAAGCTTCATCGAATCAATACACAAAATTAGGTGGTTTCGAAACACCCTTAAAACTTGTAATTGACCTACACATCTCCATTTTAGGCTCCCTGGTCGTTGATGGCTGGTAGGGTTAAAACAAATGTGAAAATGAAACACAAAATCCTAAAAATTGAATTTAAGTATTCTGATCTCCTTTTCGCCGTAAAGGCTAGATTCTAGCTAAGGACAAAAATGTAAATTTGTAGCTCTTGTCGTCCCGCTTCTTCTCCAATTTTAATCACCTCAAACGGAGTTCGTATGAAGAAGTTATGGCCAAAACGGTGAAGGTGCGTCAAACTCATTTTCAGCGATAATTTTCACTATCACTTTTGCAAATGACGAATGAAGACCTTCAAGATCATTTCTCACTCACATACACACGATCCTTCTCCGTCTAACTTTAAAATGTTGACTTTAGTTGACCGTTATCGAGCTCTTACGTCGTATAACCATTCATTTTATACGTCGTATAGAAATGGAGTTTTGGTTCGTTATAGTATCGTGTCTTGTTTTCCATGTTATAGCATATTCATATAAAATAGATGAGTATATATTTTTAAAAGTTAATTACTTTGATTTCTAAGAATAATTAGATAAATTTAGAGTTATTTTAGTGATTTCAGAAAAGTAAAGTTATGGAGTCGAAAAGTAGCGGTAATAGCGGAGGAAGAAGATGAAGTAGAAAAAAAGTCAATTTACACCTTATGCTATGCTTTATGATATTTGCATGGTAATAGCGGAGGAAGAAGATGAAGTAGAAAAAAAGTCAATTTACACCTTATGCTATGCTTTATGATATTTGCATGCGTCACATGTATCTCATGGGTCATGATTTACGGCCCACGAACGGGTAATCATGGCCCGCGGTCCATAAAAAGAAACTCTAAATCTCGAGCCTTTAGATAAACCTCTAATCATTCGTCAGAGGGAAATCATCATTACACTCACACACACATGCACACACACACATAGACACATACTCTAGCTCACACTTTCCTACTATCTTACCTCAGACTACGTTACTTTGGGTCACCTTCTCTACAACCTTAGGCTTGTTATAATCTTGATAGGTTTGCACTGATTTCAGGAGTGCGGATTAGTGACATCCTGATGCGATTTTGGATCATAAATAGTTATTATTTTTTATTGGAAATGAAGTCTTGGAATGTACGATGGCTTTTTGGGTTAGTATGGTGATTTGGGAGGATTTTTTGGCTCAAAAGTGCACTTTGGGAATTGGTTGAGTTCTCACTACGACCTCTACTGTGGGGAGTGCCTCACTGTTGGGTATTGAAAGTTATGGATGAAGCTACGAAATCTTCAAAGTGTGTTTTTAATCTGAGTGTTTAAGTCGGGTGAACTAAGTTCATCACCTGATTTAAAAATTAGAAAGTCTTTAGTGAAGATTTTAACTCGGGTGAACAAGTTATCTCACCAGAGTTAACTGAAGTTCACCAGGGTTAAATTTAAACTGAAGATTAAGTTAGTCAACACAAGTCAACATTGAAGATTATAACTCTGATGATGAAGACCCTACTTCCGAGTTAAAGTGAACAACTCCAGAGTTAAAATTAAGATGAAGATTTAGTTGTGTTTAGTGTAATTTGTATGTAATGATGTCTATAAATAGAATGATGTGTGGTAAGAGTCATTTGTCTTTGAACGCGGACTCTTTTGAGTACCGTAATGCTTCAACATTCATGTAACGACTATTCCCGCCAAAATTGTTCTATCAATGATATCTTTATATTCTGCTCTCATTAATCAAATCCTCAACTCAAGTACTTATTAGATTCAATCAAATCATGAGATTCCGCATCATGATTTGATCATTCAATTCACAGTTAGAGCTTAGGATCCTTTTTAAATCTTGTCACTCACTGCGGCACAATGAGGGTGTTTTTTGGTTCGAATATGTTCTAGATCCTTCCCGCTGCGGCGCATGAACTCCCACTACGGAGCAGTAAGACTTCAGCAGGAGTGACCAACTTTATTTACTTTCCTTTTTCTGTTTTAGGGTTTAGTTTATTTTCCTATATATTGCAAACGTTTTTGTTGATCTAATAACTCAGATTTCGATTATAAACAAGGTTTTATCTTCTTCTTGTGAAGTGTTGCTTCAGTTGGTCATTTTTTCATTATTAGATCGCGTTATCTAGTTTGATTCGACTTTTCAAGTAATAGGTCTTGCTTGATTGTCTTTGTTGATTGATTTATAGGTCTAAATAAATAAACATACTATTTTTGTTTGTGTTTGCTTCTACAAATTGCATCATAAACGTCAACTGTTTGATTTTTCGCTGCGAATACGTATCACATCCTCAACCCCTTGAGTCCGTCAAACGGTGCTCAAACAAACACATTCACAAAAATGTCACGGAAACAACAAAAAAAGTACCTTCGGTTATGCACGATATGTTTCAACACATGTTAAACAACCCAATGTCTATATCGCATTCATCGGCGGGTTCTTCTTGTGCGGCACAAGGCGAAGAGGAAGACAAAAAACAAAGATGAAGATGAAGAGTAGATGTCGTGGCTTTTTCTTTAAATAATCGTAATGTTTTTTCTTTATTGTAATTTTTTTATAATAAATATAATGTTTTATTTTATTGATTTTATTTAAATTATTATTATGTTTTAAATATATAAAATAAATAAATAAGTGGAGTCAAGAAAAATTGACTGACATTGTTAACAGTGACTTAGTCAATTTAATGTTTGCTGACGCTAAGTTTGACAGAAACTAAATGTCTCGATTTTAGACTCTTCTTAAATATAAGAGTTAATTACATAATTGGTCCCTGTGTTTGTTTCAATTTAACGGGTTCAGTCCCTGGGTCACAAATCGTTCGGGTCCAGTCCCTGGGGCATATGTTTGGTTACACGTTTGGTCCCTGCGTCTAACAATCGTTAATTTTTAACGTTAAATGTGACATGTGCCAGACATGTGATGGGTAAAAAAGTAATTTCGCCTCAAATATGTAATTAACCCTTCATCTCTCTTTTTTCAAGTAAGCCACAGCCACAACTACCTTATCTCCTCCACCACCTCCCGTCACCATGTCTACCAATTCAAATATCCAAAAAATCAAATACCCAAAAATCAAAATTTCTAATTTAACCAAATCAAATACCCAAAAATCAAGAACATTAAACAGTTTCATAAATAATCATAAAAAAACGAAGAGATGAAGAATCATTTACTACTCAGACCCTAACCCAAATATGTTGAAACTATCATCGAATTTCCCTTAACCGCCACTAACCTTAACCGCTGCAGCCGCCACAGATCTACCACAACTGTCATTACATTATGTTTTAATCCCCGTATGTCAAATACGGTAGCCGAATTTGAAATAAAATAAAACGATTTGAAAACCAAATCGCAAATTAAAGTATAATGGTGGTCGGATTGTGGGTGTGGTTAAATGGCGATGGTGGCAGTAGACTTCGATTTGGGATGGGCGACGTCGGTTTAATGTAGTGCGGTTGTTCATCGTTGAGGGGCAATGGCGGTTTTGAACAAATTCCGACAGATCTTGTTTCATTATTCTTCTTTTTGATGGTGTTTTAATCAATTATTCAACAAAAAATGGTTATGCTGAAAACGCACTAGAAATCTTTGAAGAAATGATTGAATCAAATATAAAGCTAGATGATGTCACGTTTCTTGGAATACTTACTGGTTGTAGTCATGTGGGAAAAGTAAATGAAGGAAGGTTTTTTGTAATCATTTGGTGTTTTTTTTATTGAAAAATTGATGGGCATTAAAAAGGTTAACTGATGAAAAAGATTTGTCAATTATGAGATGGTAGATTAATAAAAAGATCATGAAATGGTGAAGTGAGAAGGTAAAGACTATGGGAATTTTTTTTTTTTTTTTTTTTTTGTCAATCATTTCAAATATATTAAAACGTTAAAGATATGAAGATCTGGCGGTGGCGGTGGTTTGAGGTGGTGGTAGAAATGGTGACGGGAGGTGGTGGAGGAGATAAGGTGGTTGTGGTTGTGGCTTGTTTGAAAAAAAGAGAGAAGAAGGGTTAATTAGATATTTGAGGCGAAATTACTTTTTTACCCATCACATGCCTGGCACATGTCACATTTAACGTTAAAAATTAACGATTGTTAGACGCAGGGACCAAACGTGTAACCAAACATATGCCCCAGGGACTGGACCCGAACGATTTGTGACCCAGGGACTGAACCCGTTAAATTAGAACAAACACAAGGACCAATTATGTAATTAACTCTAAATATAAACACCCTCTTTAAATCCTATGTGGCTATGTGAACTAATGTAATCTTACATAACTTCATATTGCCTTCTTTGTCAAAACAATCGAACAAAACACCCCAAAAATTCCGTTTAGGTACCCTTTATTACACACACTTGTTAATTCATTCATTAATTAGGCTAAATTAGGGAGACGGATAATTATCTCGGTTGCATGAGCAAAAGAAGTAAATGTAGGTACATTAGAAATGCATCCATGAAACTTTAATGTGTATGAAGCTATCGGTCATTTTACTTTTTCATATCTGTTTTGTTAGATTAACATCTAGAAACCATATAGGGATCAAAGACTTGGAACATGATCATTCCTTTACAACAGACCAATACTAGGAGAATATAGTCACTTAGACCACTCTCAACCGTTACCCCAACTGACACGTTAAACTGACACCAAACTGACTAAATCACTGCCAACAGTTACCCGTCAGTCAGTTCTTTTAGACCTCATATATTTTATTATTTTAATTACAAATTAATTAAATAAAAACAATATATTTATTAAAAAATAAAACATTTATTAAAAAAAAACCTTAACAACAAATATCTAAAAAAAAAATTATATTTTTGAAACTTTTTTAATATAATAATAGATTATTTAAAAAAAAACTAATTGGGCCTTATTGAAAACCCATATAAACCCTATTTTTCTTTTTCTATTTGTCTCCCTTTCTCTTCACCACATAATTTCCATGAAATCCGGTGAGGTAAACATTTCCATTGACGAGTGGGGTCCATCTTCTTCGTCCCTTTTCCAACCCAAAACCGACGATAAAAAAAAAAAAACAACGATGGCGACCGACGAGGTCGGTGCCATCAGTTGGAAAACCGACGAATGTACCGACGGACAAGGGATGGTACCTTTGGAAGAGGTCTTACTTGCATATCATCAAACCATGCCTTTGTCTCATTACACTTTTCAATTAAAATAATACTTTTTAAGAGACCACTTGATTGTTGGGTTGATGAAAAGTATGTAAAATATGGAAATGAATGTTGTAAAATGGACATACATAACTACAACAACACCATTTTCTGTTGAAATACTTCACAAACAAGGGAAACTCCATTAAAGTCACTTTAAAAAAAGAATTATTTGCAAATTTCCTAAACCAAACAGTGGTCACGGACTCTAGATGTGAGAGGATTGGTTGCGGATACTTCTATGGTTCGGTTAACCCAAGACATCTCAATGGTCACCATCATAAGTTGGATCAACAACTTCAATTCCTATAACTGTCAGTTGAAAACCAAGTGTGTATTAGAGTTACCAATTCAAACAATCTACGACTTGATTTCCGTTATGTACTATCAAATAAAATAAAAAGTAGTCCCCTGGTGTATATTTAGTGCATATACCTCCTATATTTATAATTATAATAATACCAAACCAGTAAATTTTAATACTGTTTTGCACAATAATCAAGGTGCCTGACCCGTCCATATTGCCACTTCTAAGATGTACATGAATACAAATACAAATACAAATACAAATATAGGGGCGAAAAGAGAAGGAGAGACCCTCCATACTATGACCAGATTGTTATAGGTTTAACTCGAAACCTCATTCTAAATATATGCCTTAAAGAACAGTTCTGTCTTTTACTTAATCAAGGTTGTCAAATAGGGGTACTTTTTGTTAAAATATCAATAAGAATATTTCTAGCTGAGATACGTCAAACAAAAAGCATGTAAATTTCAAATTCAATGCAAAATCAAAGCATACAAAGCTGATAACGATCAAAGAAACATAATAAACCAAGTATACATTCACGAGGGAAAAAATATATATTCATGAGCAGTAGTCGAAACTTTGTATACTGGTAAATCTACTAAATGTTATGCTTTTAAGAGGCTTTCATGATTACAATTTGCATGAGCCCTATCCATAGGCCACTCTTCCATTGACCCTATCCATGACCATGTATATACGCCATATGCTGAGTTTATCTTGAAATCTCCTAAAGTCTCGATAATTATTCAGGACATATATATTTCTCTGAGGATCTAAAAAGGATTTGATGCTAGTCTAGGAGTCATTGGCTTTAAAATATACTAAATTATATTTATTTTCACATATGGTAATAATCTTCTAGATCTGGAGATTGTTACGTTGAATTGTGGTTCAGGTCCAGCGATTTCGTCATCTTTAAAACTTATTTATTTAGTTGATGGGCTAGGCCCGGCCCTAAACCAGTACATAAGAAATTTGGTCACGGTTATGGGCCTGGCCAGTTAGTTACTATTTAGGACCAAACTTAAAAATCATGACCAGCTATATCTTCGGTTAAGGGACCCGAACTCGTAGATCCTCCCATGTCCAAACAGCTATAAATGGTTCAAAGAGACAGTTTTAGAACGATATAGTGTTTGTAATGCTTTTTAACTAATCCAAAATGTTATAGAGCTTTTCGCCTGATTGAACAGTGAACAGCCTCTATAGCTAGTTATGGAGAAAGAAAATGGAATCTTAATCTTCAATCTTCTTAGCATAATAGAAACGTTGTTGCTAACTTTTTTTACACCAATGTAATTAAATTCTATCTAAATATCCTATAGCATTTCCATGCTCTTAATATCTCATAAAATGGCTTTCACGTATTGTTGATATCGTATTCCTGTCAGATTCCGTATTCTTTTCACTTCTCGTAGTTTTTGCTCCTAATAATTTTCCGTCCCAATTAATTAATTTTCATATCCTACCATCACCAAACGCATCTAAAAATTTCAAGGTTGGTTCTTCTTCAACCCAATTAAATGTGTAAACAAGTAAAATTATCTCCATGCTACTACCAACGAACCTGTTGAAGATGGCTTACCAAATATTCCAGATGAAGAAGATTACTTTAAGATTAGGAATTAAAGATCAACAACAAAAAAGTTGACGTCCAAATACAGCTTAGGGATAATGAATACGAAAGCCACCCAACTATTGAAACTACTTTACACATCACCCAATTTTCGTATACCTATAGCCTTAATTATTTACAAAAACAAAAATACCCTTGAATTTTTTTCTATTCTTTCAAAATAAAACTAGCAAACAGTGTCAAAAATACGTTCAATCTTCCAGATTTGGTATAACGAAAGTTAACATACTCGTGACCTATAAAAGTATAAAGTATTTTTAAAGTAGGATAACCTCAATGCAAATTAAGTAGTATAGTTGGGTGGCCTCCTTATACATTATCCACACAATATACAATATATGTATCTATGTATGCCCTTTTTGGGTAATACAATGTAGTGAATGTACTATTAATATATAATCATCTGTAAGAGTTTGAAAAACTTAATAAATTTGCTGGATGTATCGTTTAAAATAATGCCAGCTATTATATAAAACTTGTTATAGGTATTATTGGAAATGCTAACAATAGCCCTTACGAATATAGTTAACAACTTTTTAACTAATTTGGTTAAAAGAATAACAATAATCAGAAACTAAAACTATATAATGAGAGGAAAAGTAGGGCTATGAGAAGAAAACAAAAAGTCGGTCAGAAGAGTGGCTTCGCTTCAGATGTTTGGAAACAATTAATTTTTAAAATTTTCTTCTAAGACGGAGTTAAAAGGTACTCCGTACTTGTTTTGATAATATTATATTTTTAGCAATACCCATAAATTATGATACTCCGTACAAAACTTAGGGACACAAATATAATATAAACTGTAACCCAACTAAACTAACAATTAAACAAATAATAATGTCAAATTTAATTAAAATAAATAAATAAACGGACAGGTCCATAAAGGACCAAGGGAAGATCAGTTAGGACCGACAGGCTCAATCAGCTCATATAAGGCTTTATAATATGGAGTTTTGGACATGGAGCCGTTATAACCAAATAATGTTGTTAAATCAAAATTTGGAAAGAATTCGTACCTATATGGTTGACTTCTGGTAAAGAGATAAATGTCGTTACTAAATGACTTAGCAGGCATTGATATTTATTTGGTTTTACAGTGAAGTCTTACGATGTAGGTGAAGAGCTAATATTAGATACTTAACCATCTACCAACTAATGGGTCATTAATTATGAAAGGCATGCAACACGTTGCAAACGTATTTTACAGAATAATAGGAAAGCAGGAAGCATAGTGCAAAGAAGAAACAAGAAACAGGGGCGGAAAAATGCGTACTTTATAAGAGCATGGGTGTAACTCCTTAACGGAGCATGTAAAGGTGGCGTCCTTTTGCAGCATACATTTTAGAGACATCTCTTTCATCCTTCGTAACAGAAGGTTGGCACCCTCAATCATCTTCACCATATCACAAACACACACATTAGCCAATCAAAAGTTCAAAACAGCCCATGGCCAATGGAAGTTGCCAAAAATTACATAATGATTTCTTGAAATAAATCTACTAAGAGTCAAAACGAGGGTTTACCCGCCAACCCTTTTTCCATTTCCGAATTCACAAAAACTCACTAATGTGATATATACGATGAAAAAAATATACTATTTAAATAATAATCTAATTTTTGAATAAAATGAGTTTAGAGATTGTGCGCTTTCAAATACGCTCTGAACGACTAATAACCCTTTCGACCCGTTTCATTTAAAGCTAAGTTTTTAAAAATGACCCGTTGGAGATAAATAAAACCAAAACCGACCTATTTTACATATATGGGTCAAAATTGCTAGCTCTTCGGTTCCTTGCAAAATTATAGCAAGCCATCAAAGATATATACAAAACTAAATAGTGAACCTAAGTGCATTTAATTAATAAAATAACCGTATACATCCACAGTGCCTCAAATTCGTCATTGAATAACAATTGCAGCATTTTAATGATTTAATATCAAAGGTCTATGCATACTACTGCAGAGTTTATGGCCTATAGGCATGTTCGGTGGTCATAAAGTCATACCTTTAGCAGATGAGAAAATATCCACTTTGGTATCATAATCTTCATTTCCAAACACCGTATGGACTATGGAGTAATATACACTGCAGCACATAACCATATCAGAATTAAACCAAAATTACAACTACAAATAATTAAAATCCATAGAGCCCAACTAACTAAACCAAAACAAAAACCAAAATCTAATGACCGAAGCAACATCACCAGACAGTCACATACTCACAGCAGATAAGAAGCATGGTTCAAAGTGCAGGTAATACACTCGTTCGAAATAAAATTCTCAAAAGAGGAAAAAAGGAGAGAAAATAACTTAATTTCATACTATTGAAACCAACTAGAATTGTGTACTCACAAAGTACGTTTAGCAAACAGCATGTACAAAAGGACCACTGCCTCCTGTCTCGGCAATAAGCGGTTGACTTCGTTTTATCCAGTCCAATGTCATGGAAGCCAAGAAATACACATGCATACCTTGAAAACAAATTCTAATAATTAAAGAAACAAAAACTAAAGCTTTATTATTGTGGGCATATGCAGATAAAACAATCGTTAGACTAGTATATACCTTGATCAATGAACGTGAATCCGCTACTATGAAGAGCATTTGATGCTTAAAAAAACTATAAGTCGCCGCAGTATAAAGTTTCTTGGAAGCTATCATATTCTTGGTTCAAAAAGATTTCAAGATACTTCTTTGGAGCAGCAGGGTGTATTCTATAAATACGAGCGATAAAGCTTCTCTCACTAGTGGCAACAATACTAGCAAGCGAATATTCTCTTTCACACAAACCGGTTTCCATAAGCCATGTATGAAATTTGTATCTGGGCTTTATTCTTTTTTCCAAGTCAAAGCACAAATAAGCAGGGAACACATCAAGATCATCCAAAGAGGAGCCAATGTCGTTGCAGAGAAACTTTACTTTCTTTTCAAGAATTTCTGATTGTTGATTTAATATTTTCGGTGACAAACTAATTATTTTACAAAGCTTTGAAAATTCAATTCCATTATTAATTAGGCAATAAAAACGTTTCCTTAACTGACTACTCGTCCCGTGCACGTGCTTCAACACTTTTATAGTCAACCCAGTCTCTCCGAATCCAATACTGTGCAAGAACTGCAGTTTACTTAGAGTGTGAAGAGGCACTCTAGAAGATTGAATTCTCACTAAGATTTCAGCATAGTCTTTATCAGAATCATGACCAGAATCGATGATTGGATAACTTTTTAGCAGATGATGACCCCCATGTTTTAGATTATCGAAGAACCATTGATTAAGATTCAGTGCTCTCATTACATATGGCAGATTAGCTAATCTGTTATGGCCAAAAACATAAGGGTACTTATCGATGATAGGGTTCAACTGTGTTTCATCCATCCCAAAGTGTCTTAGGAGTCCCATGACACAAAATACTGGAGTCTTTAAGTCAAATTCAAATATTTTGAATTCCGAAAGAAGCAATGACACGACCTCCTCTTTCGTTACAGCAAATCTACAAAAGTACTCGATTTTTTCAGATAAAATGTCTTCTGAATATTCCACCAAAATAGTTTTGCTTCGGCCAATCATGTCAAATACGTCATGTTTCGTGCAACCCAAATCGTGAAATAACTTTATCTTTCTACAAATGTCGATCCATGAATCCATATTGCCATCGACATCATTAATCAAATCAAAATCTATGATAACCCTTTTTAAATCACTAAAGAACGAGTCATTCCCATTTAATACACAAGGAAAAACCACGCAAATTCCAGTTAAAGAAGAGCTAGTGAAACCATAATCCATATACTTATTCCATATTTCCTTTAACTCACACGGGTCCTTATCAAAAATAGTTTTTTCTTCTTTATACAGCAATCCCAGCTTATTCCAAGGAACCCCAAAACCGTAAAGGGCACAAGCAGCATTAAACGCAATTAAATCTTCCGATAAAAAGAACTTACGTGTAGGCAAAACTCCATGAAAATCATTAACATCAATTCCAATGCTTTCAAAGAACAAGTCAAACTCATTAACGGGATGGTACCTGAAGAATCTCTGCAAGGATTTGGAGAAGTCGGATGGGGAGAAATTTACTTTAGATATGACAGCAGAAAGGGAGACGAGAGAGTATTTGCTAATGTTCTCAGCAAATGTGTATGGTATAGTTCGGACAGCGTGGAGGTAGTCTGTTAAGGCTTCCTGAGCTTGTTGGATGGCTTTGGCTCGGTATTTATGAGGTATTTTTGAAAGGGATTTGAGGTTTTTAGCAGCAGAGGAATGATGACGAATCGTGTCGAAAGAAAGGATTGTACGTCGGAGAAGCATGATGGGTATAATTGAAGCTGTTTGGTTTGAAGAAAATGGGATAGAATTTTCCTGACAAAAAAAATGAAATGAAAATAATTGGTAACAATAGAAAATAAATCATTGATAAAACATAAGAATACCAGAAATTGAAAGAAATGTATGTACTATATTTATGGTTTCGTTACCGGCCACCGGCAACAGCAGCAGCGGCGGAGAAGATCGAGTTTCACCAGCTTTTTCCTTCAATTTTCAAATGTTTATTTTTCTTCGATTAAAACTAAATTTTACTCTTTTTTTTTATTGGGTACAATAAATAAATATTATAAAATTATAAAAGGAAAATTATGTGTTAAAATAATAATAAATGTTTGTCCAATCGCAAGTTGTATATTCTACTCTATTTGATATCCAATCGATAGTTCATATCATTGGTATCAGAGCGTTCGCTCCTCAAACCGTAATTCGTTTTCATCAATTCTATTTTCATCATAGCTATCACTAGAAGTTTGTCCCGTCCTTCAAATTCTGGTGTAGATCCGCTCAAAACTCCGAATCCAGTTCACATATCTGAATTCAAAAACGGAGATAATTGTCACACCCCGCCAGTGGCGGAAACGCAGAGTGCAACTGATTGGCGATCGTCATAACACATTAGTAAATAAAGAAAACAATCTATATGAAATAAATAAAAATTTGTATGTCATGACGTCGCCATGTCCAAGGTAAAACCTTTGGTACACAATTACGTCAATCACTACAATGAAACAATATCCAAAATAAAATCTGAAAATGAAAATAAAGTACTTAGACATGCAAGCCCGAAATATAAGTAAAATGAATGTATCATAAACAAGCCACAATGCAAGAGTAACCCTAAGTCTCTAGGAGTCCAGTCCAGCTAGATCCTATGCCTGATCATTACCTGAAAGTAAAACTAAAAAGTCAACACAAAGGTTGAGCGAGTTCATCGGGTTTGTAATAAAATAGTTTAGTAAACATTTGAAAGTAAGTTTCTAAAAATGGTAATTAATAAGCATTTGTATCTCAGTTCAGCAGTAATAATTGTAAGTAATAGAAAACAGGTAATCATATCATGTAAATAAGAAATGTAATCGCAAACCCACAAGTATCCGTAGTAGTAGCCACGCTACCGTATGAAGACACCATTAGTACTAATGTGCACGTTTAGAAGACTCCGTTAGTAGATCATCTCTACTAACGAGCACGTTTAGAAGACTCCACTAGTAGAACCCATCTACTAGTGAGCACGTTTAGAAGACTCCATTAGTAGAACATATCTACTAATGAGCACGTTTGAAGTAACCGTAATCCCACAATAGTAATCTCGTAGTATTTTGAAAACATGCATTAGGTTTTGTTACACGTTTTATGAAATCCAATTCGTAGTAAGTTTCCATAAATGGAAAGTTTCCGAAAATTGCAAGTTTCTAAAAGTGGCAAGTTTCTATAAATAGGAAGTTCTATTTATAGTAAGTTTATCGAAAGTAGTAAATTTCCCGAAATAGAAGGTTTCCAAATATAGTAAGTTTCCATAAATAGAAATATCTATTTATGGTAAGTTTGAAAATAGTATCTGTTTTCTTAAAATAGTAAGTTGAGTTTTACTTCCCCCCCGATTAGTATAAAACACGAAAAGCAGTAGAAAATAGGGGCAATGAACTCACCTCGAAATAGCAAGATGTTATTACAACCGTGTAAGCTAGCTAAGTACAAGTATGGTCCCGTCTAGGTATCGAGCTCCCCTAAAGTAAAAGTAAGGTTCGTAAATGTAAGTTCGATATGTTTATAATCCCGTTTAAGTATAAAGATTAACAATTTATGTTAAGTAGTGACTCGGAAGTTGAAACGATGATTATTGAGTAACGGTTGGAAAAACTCAGATTGTACCACTAGTCATTTAATCTGGAATATCTAAAGTTTGAAAAGGAGTTAGACCATGATTCTGAAACGTACGAAAACTAGACTCAGAGAGCTACGTTATAGACCCCGGATTCAGTTTATTTGAGTTTCTAAGACCAAGATATGACCAAAACAAAACGGGTTTCATAATCTGTCCAAAAGTATAAATGTTGTAGTTTTAAAGTTATAAACCGTTTGAAGTATTAATATTAATATAAAATTAACCCACACTTATCTAATCAATAAAAACCTGTTTAAAACATGTAGCAATTCCATTTATAATTATACCCAAAACTCGTTAAATGAACACCCGCAAGAGAACACCAAAAATTCAAGATTAACAACCCGAAAGACTCAGCTGAACATACTGTTACTAAAATGCAGATAACGGGAGTTTGAAAATGAATTAGACTTAATATCTTATATATTCAAAAACTAGATTCAAAGGGCTATATTTTATATTTAGACAACTTAATTAAATTCCAAATATTTTTATAGATATAGCACGAACAAGACAGACTACCAATACGATTCAACAAGTTTTACATACGTTCACTAAATTGCACCTTTAGAGAGTTTGACGAACAGTTAGACAACGAGACCAATTTTCCCAGAAACTAGACTCCAAGACCTACAACTTTGGCTTTTATACCTGATTAGAATTCAAGACGGTTTAGTAGTTATGACTTTTATAAAACAGGTGAACACAACAGCTATCTTACCAAATTCAGATTAGACCAACGTGTATTAAAACGCAGATTCTGGGAGTTCTACAATGTTTCAGATTACAAATCTTATATTTCCGAAAACTAGAAAGTAAAGGCTACAATATTTGTTTAGGCCACAGACACCGGTTCAAAATCATTTTAAAGCTACAGCTCGAGCAAGACAGGTCGAAATTTCAATCAGCAAGGTTTATAACATTAGATTACATAACAGTTTTCGTATTAGAGTTTTCGCAATATTTTAGTATACAAAACTTGTGGGTTCAATTTAGGTGATGCTAATTCAGTTCAACCATCCAAAATCAGAATAGTAAATAAACATAAACACGATTATGATAGTACAACGAAAGATCAAAAGATGAATATGATTTTGAGTTTATACCCTAATTGAATTTCGAGGCGTTTGCACGGATTGAAACCTTGACTTTTAGGCACGATGATGAGCACTTGGAACCACTAAAAAGACACCCAAAAAGGGCTGTAGAATTCGATCACAGAGGCTGTTCAAAATTAGAATCCCACACAACACGAGAAAATTTAGCATGATATGTAGATCAACATAGTTTGGACTAAGAGACAACAACATACACATACTTACGTTTGATTTATTAAATGATAATGGTGGCTGCTAGTTGCAAGCAGGAATGATGATCTCTAATGATGGGGCTGTCCAACTCAAAATGCAAACAGGTAGAAGTGATGGGAATAGGGTGACGTTAAGAAAATGGAGTGGCTGTTAGGGTTTTCAAATTAGAATAATATGCATGGAATAGATTAGGGAAAATAATGGGGTTGTTTGTTGGCTGGCCTAAACGGCTGGAGGGCCCAAATGAAAATCTTAAGATTACTCCCTAGCCTAAAAGACACAAAATTTGTAATTAAGCCCAAAAGTGGAAGCACGAGAGTTTCTCAAAAGAAAACGTACGCTAGATTTTGAATTATCAAGACTTATATCAATATAGATTAGTCTTAAGAATTTGAGTTCGTAAAGTAATTTAAAGGTTCACATATTTTTCAAATGTACTTTTAAGTCGAATACGGGATTTACTCGTTAAGTCATCTAGGAGCTCGACTAGGGAACTATCTACTGTGCACCTAACTAACGAAAGCATTACAAAAAGTATACACACATAATCATTGAAGTCATCTTATACTAGAAACGTAACTTTTAAATCTCGTAACAGTAGTAATAATCAAATTTTAAATTTTCCAGTAAAATGTGGTAATGATCTACAGGCATATTAGACTAACTAAGGACGGAGAGAGTGACGGTTGTCACAATAATCGTTCTACTACTCCATCTATGGAAGTTATGTTTAAAACTGTTCTCAAAGACTTCGGAGCTCGAATCGAAGGTAATAATTCTAGTCAGACTTCTCGAATTGAAGCTAATTCTAAATCAATTGTTGAAATAGGTGATTTAGTAGCTGGTTTATCGATTCAAATTACACAGTTATTGAATAATTTTGTTAATAGACCTGAAATACTTAGATCTCAATTTGAACCTAGGCATACTCAAATGCCTAAACAAGGAAAACCTAATGATTACTATTCTAGTAATAATTAATTTTCGAGGCTTACTAAGGTAGACTTTCCTAAGTTTGGTGGACATGACCTAGATCATGGTTGTATAAGGTGGAGCAATTTTTTCACTTAAATCACACTCCATAGTTCACGAAAACTCAATAAGCAATTGTTCATCTAAAGGATATAGCTATACATATGTGCAACAGAAAGGTGATGAAGACATAGCTGGGATGAGTTTGTAGCTGCACTTACTGCTAGGTTTGGTGAATTGTTTGATGATCCAATGACTGAACAGAAAGATTTGAGGCAAACAGGAACTGTCAAAGAGTATCATGATGCATTTGACACTATAGTTAGTAGGTTGGATCTACCTCTAGCTTACTTGTTAAGTTGTTTTGTAGCTGGTTTGGAAGATGAGATACAGCTACAAGTGAGAATGTTCACTCCACACAACATACAACAAGCTTATTGTCTAGCAAAATTGCAGGAAGCTGCAATTAAAACAAATAAGTCTTGAGTTCCTACTAGAACTGCATTGTTACCTACTCAAAACAATTACAGTTCTAGATATCAAGGTGCCACTTCTAGACCAAATTTTACCCCTGTTATAGCTACAAGAAATGAAGCAATTAACAAGCCTGCCTCCACTTGGAAGTCCAAATCCACAGATGAGTTTGATGACAGAAGATCCAAGGGCTTATGCTTCTACTGTGATGAAAAGTACTACATAGGACACAATACCAAGTGTACTGGTAGAATACCTCATATGTTTCATATGGAGTTCCTTGAACCTGAAGAAGAGGAAGACATTGTTGTGGAAGAGCAATTGAATGTGCTCAAATTTCTGCTATGCATTAGCTGGTCATGAAGTGTATGAGACACTAAGGGTTACAGGATAATATGGAAGAAAGGGATTCAGTACCCATAATTTCATGGATGTGAATGTGGCAAAGAAATTAGGATACTTACTCACTGCTGAACTCTTATGGTTGTGAAAGTGGTTGATGGAGGGAAGTTGCAGTGCACATTGATGGTTAAGAATTTTCAATGGAGGATGAGAGGTGTACTCTTTGTTACAGATGTGTACTTAATGCCTTTAGGAGGTTGTGATTTGGTTTTAGGCTTGCAATGGTTTGCTACACTTGATAATATTGAACTTAATTACCAAAACCACGCAATGGCCTTCTTTTATCAAAACCACAAGGTATTTTTAAGAGGCAACACACTTAAACAACCTTCCATCTTGAACAAGGGAAGTTTGCATAAACTGGAATTGCAGGGATGTGAGCTAGATGTGATGCAAATTACTTCAGTGAATGGTCAAGAATGTTCTTCTAAGATTAAATTGGCTACTCAGAAGTTACAACAAGTTCCTCATGATCTACAACAGTTATTGCACTCATATAAGCTTGTCTTTCAAGACTTAGCTCAACTGCCATCCTTCAGGGAAGGTTTTAATCATAGAATTCCTTTGAAAGATGGTACTTCAGATGTACATCTCAAACCATATAGATATCCTAGTGTGCATAAAGATTTCATTTAGAAGATGACACAAGAACTATTAGAACAAGGAGTGATTAGAGACAGTACAAGCTCATTTGTTTCCCCTGTTGTTCTTGTTAAGAAAAAAAAATGGTGGTTGGAGGTTATGTATTGACTACAGAAAATTAAATAAAGCCAAAATTCTTGACATATTTCCTATTCCCTTTATTGGGGAGCTGTTAGATGAGCTTTCCGGTACTCACTACTTTTCTAAATTTGATTTGAAGGCTGGTTACTATCAAATCAGAGTTCATCAAGAAGATGTGCATAAAACTGCTTTCAAAACTCATAATGGCCACTATGAGTTTATGGTTATGCCATTTGGCCTTACCAACGCTTCTTCTACATTCGAAAGTTTGAAGAACTCTGTTTTTAAGCCATACCTTAGGAAGTTTTTACTATTACTTTTTGATGATATACTAGTTTACAGTCCTAACTGGTCTTCACATTTACAACATCTTCAAGAAATTTTTGAAGTTTTAAAAGTGCATTCATTGATGGCTAAATTGAGTAAATGTGTGTTTGGAGATTCTGAATTGATTATTTGGGACATATCATCTCCAGCAAAGGTGTAGCCATTGATCCCAAAAAAATCCGAGCAGATGGCCTCCACCCAATAACATCAAGCAGTTAAGGTTTTTTTTAGGATTAATTGGCTACTACAGAAATTTTGTGCAGAACTATCAGCAGATTGCTAAACCCTTGACTTCTCTTCTCAAAAATGACTCATTTATATGGACTGCAGAAGCTACACAAGCCTTCTTGCATCTTAAAGTTGCATTACCTAATTTTTCTCTTCCCTTTATCATAGAGACAGATGCTTCTGGGGCAGGAATAGGGGCAGTCTTAATGCAAAATGGGCATCCTATAGCTTTTATCAGTAAGGCTTTATCTATAACACATAGAGCTTTATCCACTTATGAAAGGGAATTGTTAGCCATTAGCAACAATATTTGATGGATAAGCACTTTATTATCAGGACAGATCAGCAAAGTCTCAAACATTTACTTGATAATAGAATTGCCACTCCTTTCCAACAAAAATGGTTTTCTAAATTTATGGTATTTGATTATGAGATAGTATATAAGCAAGGTCTAGAGAATAAAGTTGTTGATGCTCTATCCAGAATTCATCATGGTGAATTACTACACCTTACTTCTTCAATTGGTACATCTGAATTGTATGAACAAGTTAAAGCTTCTTGGGAAGATAATACGGATTTGTAGTTAAGAAGGAACGGGAAGTTAGTTGTTGGTAATTGTGCAGACCCGAAACATAAAATTTTACAATGGCTTCATGATTCATCTCAAGGTGGTCGCTCTAGTGTGCAAGCTACTACACAGAAGGTAGCTAGACTGTTCTAATAGTCACACATGAGAAAGGAAATTGCAGATTACATTAGGCAATATCAAGTTTGTCAAAAATGTAAAGATTATATTGTAGCTTATCCAGACATGCTTCAACCTTTACCAATACCCGTAGGAGTGTGGGAAGAAATAACAATGGATTTCGTGGAAGGTCTTCCACTATCCCATGGAAAGAATGTTATATTGGTAGTGGTAGATAGGTTAAGCAAAGGAGCACACTTCTTGGCTATGATTCATCTATTTACCGCAGTTATGGTGGCACAAGTATTTCTGGATAGTGTGTTTAAACTCCATGGCTTCCCAAAATCCATTGTTTCAAATAGAGACAAGATTTTTGGTAGCCATTTTTGGAAGGAGTTAATGGCATTACAAGGAGTTACTTTGAAGATGTCTAGCTCCTACCACCCTCAAACAGATGGCCAGACAGAGGTTTTAAATAGATGTTTAGAAGGCTACTTGAGGTGTATGTGTTCCGAGGAACCTCATAACTGGTTCAAATGGTTACCATTGGCTGAATTTTGGTATAACACAACCTATCATCTAGCCATTAAAAGTACTCCTTTTGAGATCATTTATGGCCAACCTTCTCCTATACATGTTCCATATTTACCTGGAGAAAGTAGTGTGGATTCAGTGGACAAGAGTTTGACTGCTATGGAGGCTTCTATTCAAGTAATCAAACATAATCTCTTGCAAGCCCAAAACAGAATGAAGCAACAAGCTGACTCTCATAGATCTGAAAGAGATTTCCAGGTGAGAGATTGGGTTTACTTGAGACTTCAACCTTACAGACAGGTTTCTATGCAAGGAAGAAGTAACCATAAACTTTCTACTAAGTTTTATGGACCCTATCCAGTGATGGCTAAGGTGGGTGTTGTTGTCTATACTCTGAAGTTACCACCTACTTCTACAGCCCACCCTACTTTTCATGTTTCTATGCTCAAGAAACATTTTGGTGCTCCTCCTCATACTTTACCTCCTTTACTAGCTGGAGTTTCTTCTGGCACATCTACAACTAGAATTCCAGAAAGTTTATGGGTAAGAGAGTTTTTAAGAAGAATGATAGGATGGTGATTGAATGGCTGGTGAAATGGAAAGGCATGTTAACTGAAGATGTCACCTGGGAAAATGCTCACTTTATGGAGTCTAGGTTTCCCGATTTTGATCCTTGGGGACAAGGATCATCTTATGGAGGGGTATTGATGTGTAATTTTCCATTTTATACTAGTGTAAGGGTCATTTTGTCATTTTAATACTTGTAAGGGTCATTTGGTATATTTTCAATTCTATGATTCAGACTATATGTAAATGTCGTTAGGGCAAAAGTGATATGAAATATTGTGAAAATTGTCTAAATTCTTCCCTCTTATCTCTCAATTCAAAATCAACATAACTATCCTTGAGTTGTCCTTCATTTCAGCTCAACTGCAAGTTGTGAATTCTACTCTATATGATATCCAATTGATTGTTTATATCATTACCTGCTCACTTTTTTTTTCCAGTAATTTGTGCTTTAGGAGTTGACTTAAGATGGTTTAAATCTTCCTTAACGTTCAAAGGATTTTAGATTTTAGCACCACACGCAAGGCAGTAAATGAAATTTGATGGCCCTATGCGATATCAAAAGAGATGCCTTATAAGATGAAAACCGTAAATATATATAGAAAATGAAGTATTATATATATATATATATATATATATATATATATATATATATATATATATATATATATATATATATATATATATATATATATATATATAAGTAGAATATTATAAAAAGGGTTTGAAAATAGGAAGGATAGGAAGGGATGTGAGAGTGACATTGACATTTATTTTTTTATTTTATTTTTTTAAAATATATATATTTTGTTTTTTAATTAAAAAAAATATTTTTTTAATAATAAAAAAAAACATTAATAAAAAAAAAATTAATAAAAAGAAAAACAATTCGGGCGAAAAAAAGAAATTGATATTTTTTTCGATAATGTAATCATTTTCGTGCACAAGTTTTGAACTTATGTATACGAAAAATTTATGCACCAACTAAAAAAGTGATTTTTGGTGCATCATTTTATAAAAAAAATGACAGTTTTATGTATCATTTTACAAATAAAGTGATTTTGGTGCATAAGTTCGTTTAAAAAATACTTTTCTTACATCAGTTTTTGAAAAAATAATTCTTGTGCATCAGTTTTGCCAATTTTTTCGTGCATAACTTTTTTCGAGCCAAATTTTTTTTTTTTCCCTGAAATTTTTTTTTTCCCCCGAATTTTTTTTTTTTATTAAAAATATAATTTTTTTATTAAAAAAAAAAGAAATTTCAAATTGCCACATGGCATTCCCACAATCTTTCCTATCCTTTTTATTTTAAAAACTTTTTTCATTAACCCTCCCCCATATATATATATATATATATATATACAACTCTAACTCTACGACTCAAATTCTCATCGCTAAAGTAGATACAAATTTTACCATTAAATTATAAGTAGATAAAAGTTACCATTCATTCTTCGCTAAACGGTATCTTTGCGAGCATATTTGGATACGAAGTTTTCATCAAACCTTTATAACCAATACCTTTTAATAGACCGCAAGTATGACTTCAAACAATTTAATTTTGAAAAACTTTTTCAGCGGATACAACAGTTATGAGAATAGTCAACAATATTCTATATGCAATAAATGCATTAGAAAAACAATCGGTCTCTTTATTTGCATCATCATCAGATTCTTCGTTATTTTATATTACGGTTTCAAGATAATGTCAACGCGCATTAAGACTTAAAAGAGTACAACTTGTTAGAACTAAACAAGAAACCAAAATATTTTCATAGTCTTGGTAATGATCGCATCTTCTTCTAAGAGAAACTATTGGGTGATCAACAATGTAACAGATATATTCACCTTAAATGATTACTCGTCGGATGACAAATCAATTCATCATTTAGATTCTCATCAAATTATTTCTTTTTCTTCGAATTTCTCGCTTTTGAGGAAATACCGGATCAATATCCATTATAGTTGCAATTTGCTTAGAAACATCAATTACATTAGATAAACTCGTTTTCCCAAACTCCTCAAAGTAAGAAATCAAACCTCTCATTTCCTCAATAGCTACATCGATAATCATATTATTAGAATGTAATCTTTTGCTAATCAAATTTATGGGGGAGAATATTTCAAACGAATAACTATTGCTACTAAAAGCTCAAAAATATAAAGTTCATTTCTTGCTAGAGAGTCGGCTTCACTTCCGATTAATATTTTTATTTGGACTTATAACTATTTCAAAATTTGGAGGCCTCAGGAAATCAGAGGCCCTGTACAATCACACGTATGACACTTGTCAAAATTCTTCACTGACCATATGGACGGTGTTATTTGATTAAGAGACTTATTTTGTTGATTCTTTGATATTATTATTTCGTATTCTTATATATAATAAATTTAACTTATATAATTATGCTTAGCTATATGTTTCATAATTTAATTATATTTCACGCTTTAGGTTAAATACGTTTATTATGATATAATTTATAAATCTTCTTGTTGGATTTAGAAGTATAAAACTAAAGCTTGGTAGGTTGATAATGCGGCAAATTATAAGCTTTTATAAAAAAAATCTATGACCGAAGATACTCCGAGGTATTACCCACAATGCTAATTGAGATTTATTTATTTCTTAAAGGTTGATATCATACTAGTAGAGTTAGGTTTATCAAATAAAAATGTTCATAATTATATGATATGACATAACTAAAATATAATTTTGTCATATCATCCGTCTATAAATATTTATTTTGATAAATCTATGTCCATCGTATATAAACAAAAGGTTTAAAGATAAGTTCTAATAAATCCGTTCTATACGAGAGGAATTTATAAATGATAATCATAATCTTTAACTTTCTGATGTCACGTCAAAAAGATCAATGAAAAAATAAACCGTAAAACATTTTTCATGCCAACATAGTTAGATGCTTAGAGGTTAGAGCATTCCCAAAGGGGGCTCGACGCCGTCATTTTGGCCTGTTACAAAATATCCGTAAAAATTAAATTATCTATTACTTTTTTTTTTAACACATAATTTACCTTTATAAATACTTCACTTAAATACATCAAAAAGACACAAAACTCTCATCTCTGTCACTTTCACAACTAAGCTAGCATAGTTTTTGTAAATTAAAAACCTTGAAGTAGAAGATTCCTAAAACATTCAAACTATTTAATAATTAACAGTTGTGATTTTATTGTTCATTCAATTTCAATAAAAAAATGAAAATGCAATTTGCATATTTCCTAAAGCGGCCAAAGGTGGTAAAGAATGTCTAGATGCGAGAGGACCGGTTGTGGCTACTTGTATCCGAATCACCTCCCTTGCACATTGCTTCAAATATCCCAAAACACTTGAATGGTTGAACCTTCCGCTTTCTTTGGTTTATAGAATTAGAGATTGATTCCAACCGAATGATTATCTGCCTGAATGATGGTCTCTTGCTTGGATTCTCATGCCAGCACTCCTCAATTAACCTGTTTAAGAAAGAGATTATATATTACATCATATATAGATACCTCATTCCCGTGCTTATGTAGCATGGACCACAAAATGATTTAAGACGTTTGTTTCGGGACATTCATTGAATCATAGGCTACCAATAGGCTTTATGATCCAGGACTAGCGTAGAGGTGGGCAAAAGGGACAAGGTCAAATAGGGTTGTTTTTGGCACGGGTCAAAATAGGTCAAGCCGGTTTGCCCCATAAACACTTTTTGTCCTTTTTTAGAAGAATAATTATGATTAGATAAAGAATATAAAATCATTAAAACAATAATGTAAAGTCCTTGAATAAATCATTTAAGGGGTTGAAACTTCTAACTTTAGCTATAAGAACTTATTTGACCCGTTTAAGATAAAACACAACCCAAATCAACCCATTCATATGTAAATAGGTTGAAACTGCTAGGATCAAGCCCCTCTTGAAAACTCGAAGTCTCATTTTCTAAAAAGAGAGCCCTCGAAGGATCGATCCGTCATTTATGAATCACGGCTGTAAAACAGCTCTTGGTGTTGCATTTTGAGATACTCGAGAGGATATCTTGTCATTTATATCCTTAAACTAAAATTCTAATTTAAAGTAAGATTTAGGCCTCAATAGAAATTCAGTTTGAGCCTAACATTACCTTGACAAAATTCCCGAACTTAAAATCAAGAAACAAAAGGACCTTTATTGAGACTTAGAAAGTTTTCTAGCTGACCTCTAAGACATATACAATTATAGTTGCCTTCTAGAGATAATAAAATGGCGGAAATAGGGTGCTGACAAAGCAAGAAACAAAGTACATACCCTTTAAGGCCATGAGCGTAACTCTTTGACGGAGCATTAAAAGGAGGACGTGCTTTTGCAGCATACATTTTAGGTACATCTCTTTCATCCTTTGTAACAAACGGTTGGCACCCTTCAATCATCTTCATCACAAACAACCACAATTAGCCAATTAAAACAATACATAATAAGCAACATTAAGTGACTATTCAAACATGATATATTATACTCTCTCCATTTTATCTATATTAAATATACAACATACTGCTTTTTTTTGCACGGCAACATATATAACATACTGCTATTCATGAAAAATAGAACTCGGTCCTCAAAAATATCCAAATTTCAATAGTCCTACCTCTAGGGACATATGAAATGAATTTAACGTATTGCGATAATACCAGCTCAATACAGGCCGGGTTGGATTGACCCGTCAGCACCTGCTTTTCTTCCATTTTATAGCATTTTATAGATTATCAAATTATTTAATACAACAATAAAATAATATCTTATTTTTAATTGAGCAATTTAGGAAGTTCTCAGCATTTGTATATATTTTGAGAGCGACTTTTGACCCGTTTGAATCATTTGATGTTTGTTTCATTTTTAGTCAAGCTTTGATAGTATAACCGCACGGAGAGGGAATACAACCCATATTAACCCATTTTTAAGAAAATGGGTCAATATTGCAACCTCTACAATCCTAACATAAAATAATTACATGCTTGTCCATAGAATAAAATTGGGTATAGCAAACCATCAAAGATAATACGAAACCAAACCGCGAACCTAAATATTGAACAAAGTCTCACAATAAAATAAGAGCATTAAATGTATTAAATCACCATAGGCCAGCGGTTTTAAAATTTATATCAAGGTTCCATGTATATTAGTGCAAAAAATGATGCTTATAAACATATTTGGTGATCATACCTCTTGCAAAATTAAAGCGAATGAGAAAACGTCCACTTTGGTATCATAGTCTTCATTATTGAACACCTCTGGAGCAACATACCGCCCCGCTGTGACACATAACCAAACAATACATAGCATGGATAAAGTTTGTTATTCGACAGCAAAAAAGTTATAAATAATTCCCTAATTTAAAAAAAATCAAGCAAATACTCACAGGTATTGTGATAGGCCATCAGCTTTTTATGTTTGGCTGCATTTGTCCCTTTCAGCAGCTCGCTGACTCCAAAGTCTGCAACTTTCAGAATCCCAGAATCCTCCCGCAAAATATTTCTGTTTTCTTACCCACACACGTTGAGAAGGTATTTTTAACAATTATAATGAAGAACAAGTCTTCATTACTCACATAAGTATATTTTAAAAAATCAAAACTTACGAAGGCTCGAGATCTCTATGAATGATTGGTTCTGGCTTATTCTCATGCAAATAACTCATCCCCCTGAACAATCAATTACATTTTTATCGATGGAGTTCACACTAATAAACCGTATATACAACCAATTTGAGAAGACCCAAGTACCTTGCAATATCCATGGCATACTTTAAAGCAGTTGATGGCTTTAGTGGTCCTTTTCTTTTCAAAAATGCCTTTAGATCACCCTGAACAATAATAAATCGGAAACAGATTAGGACAGTGTTAAAGTAAATGGCTATAGTTCGAAAACTGAGGGACATCTACCTTAGGTAAATATTCTATCACAATCATCATCGGACTACTTTGAGTTACAGCACCCAGAAACTGAACCACATTCGGGTGTCGTATCTTTTGAAGCAGTTCAAGTTCATCTCGGAAAGCACTCCTGCGTAAGACCCAAAAATAAACAATGAAACATTAAAAAGAATTACAGAAGAAAAGACGTAAAAGAGACTGTTTGTTCATATTTGACTTACACTTTGTCCTCATCAATAAAGAGTTCATCCTCAAGCTTTTTAACAGCAACTTGCGTTCCACGCCATGAAGCCATGGTAAAGGTTCCCTAGTAAAGTTAAACATGTATAAACTAGTTAAAAAACACTATACTGCATGGAAAGTTTAGAAACACACATATATATATGTATAGACGATTTACCTTAGAAATGTCAATGCTGTTTGTGAAATCAAGTTCTTTGGGATCTATTTCATATTCTGGAATTTCACGGGCATTTTCGACATGCATTGGAGCCATCTAAGTAGTTGCGTAATTAAAACAGAAAACAACAAAAAGGAACTTTCAGAAGACCACTTAAATGTAACAAAAAAAGGTATATACATACATAGGAGGCAAGAAAGAAAGAAAGAAACTAGTATATAACTAACAAAAAAGAAGTTAACATGACACGCACAAAAGGAAAAAAAAAAACTTACCAGATGCTTAGCACCATGTTTCTCCAAGAGTTTGACCACACCGTGGTGCTTATAATGGATTGCATCTGCAAGAGGCTGTTAAAGCAATATCAGATCATGACGAAAGCAATAGAGTGATAGACAGCACAACTAATCAAGATACTACTGAAAAGAGGGAAATTTCCCAAGAGCTATTTAGCTATTCAAATGCCTCTTCTTATGAAATAGAGGGTAAGAGAAGACTTTCAAGGGGATACGGTAATAAATAGGAAGCGTATCATTTTCGTGTTCCTGTTATCTTATTTTATTTTCATTCTACATATGAACTCGAAGAACTAGCATGTCGTTATTTATAACTTATAAGATAAAAGGACAAGGTAATGTAATCATGTCCTAGTTGTTATATTGTATATTCTGTCGTTAGTCGCTCAGGTTTTGTGGTTGTTTTTAGGTTCTCTGGTTATCTCCTTTTTAAGGGTTTGTATAACGGAAAGTCTTGCATGGTTCAATTGTAGGTGGTGATGGACATGGATGGATCCCATTGACTTAGTCTACATGATGTCAGATACAAAGGTTAGGTTAGCAAAAAGAACCTTATCAATTGTCAATTTCGAGGTTTATGACGTATATCTCTAGTTGACAAGATCTACTTGATGGGTTGACATTTAGAAAGTTGCTAATGTTTTGTTGAAGACTTTGCCGCTGGCAATAATTAGTATATATTTCAACAAAGTACAGCTGAATCATTTCGTATGTTGATAGGTATTAATGTAATTTAGGATTTAAATATGACCAACTTGATAACAAAAGTCAAATCATGGAAGTGACTATGACAAGTATTTTTGTAGTTGCTTCTTTCCCATTATGTGACACCATGAAATATGGCTACTCTATTGCTCGTTCCAGGTCATATATATCTATAATCCGGCTATCTAGCGGTCCAACCTAGCAAACCATCATACCTGACGAATTTATCCCCTTTTCCCACCTTCGTCTTTGCTAAATTCCAACTAACTAAAGAGCGAAGACCAATGCATTAACAAAAACATATCGATTACAACCATCAAATTAGCATTATACCTAGGAGCAGTTATCACTAAATGCAGGGGGGGGGGGGTTTATTATTAATATAGAGTATAATTATACGTGTCTGAACTTTTAAAACATGGGTCGGGCACATTATAAAACAGAAAACATAGAGGTTACCGTGGTACCCCATTTATCTTGGGGATCAAGTTGCGCACCAGCTTGAAGCAGCAAGTCGGCAACACTAGTAAAACCTTGACAAGCAGCAACATGTAAAGCTGTTCGATTATCGATATCTTTATAATTAACATCAGTTCCTGAATGAATAAGCTTCTTAATCCCTTCCAAATCACCTTCTCCTGAGAAAAACATTAACCTCACCCTAGGATCAATTTCCTCCAATTCATCATCTAAACAGGATGCATGTGCCTTTGATTCCATTGATATAGTTGAATTAACGTATAATAGGAAGAATTTGGATTAAAAGACAGGAATTTGGGAAAGCGTTTAGTTGTTGTTGGTGAGTTTTTATAAAGCGGCAAATAGGAACAATATATAGATATACTTTGAATGTATGTATATATTAGTACGTCAAAAAAACAGATAGTGAACAGGCAAACACATTGACTTTTTTATTTATTGCTTAGTTGTAAAGATAACAATTAACTAGTTTCTTACTACTTTCTTTTGTTATCTTACGTATTATTTATTTATATTTATTTTTATGTAACAAAATTGCATAAAAGAAGGGATGTGTTGAGTTCACGTTTTATTGGGGTGTACTCTCAACTATCACAATTTGTTTGACATTATGAAATATAATTTTAAATTTTTCATAGAGATTAGTATTATAATTAGTGATTATCGCTCGAATATTAATTATATTTTTAAAATATGTTAATCAAACTAACTTTTATAAAATCAAAATACAAATTCGGATCTATTATTTTTATAAAACTTGAATTATAACAAAATATTTTAGAGTTCCTAGAGCGAGAAAATAGAGAGAGAATGATATTTATGTTTTGAGCTCGTTCAACAAAGAAAGTATATAGCACAATCAATCTAATTAAAGATAAAAACTAAACAATTGTAATAACATAATTTATTTAGTCAAACGCTTATGAGAAAAATTAATTTTAAGAAATAAAAGAAAAATGAATCTTGCTTTTAATCTTTATCATTAGTTTAAGAGTAAATTACATAGATCGTCCCTAAGGTTTATATATAATTACGGTTATCGTCCCTAAGTTTGAAAAGTTGCATGGATGGTCCCAAAGTTTAGAGTAATTACGGATTTCGTCCCTATTTTGGATGTCCGTTAATTACTGCCGTTAGCTTTCCCTCACGTGTTAAACACATGAGGGTATTTTAGTCTTTTTCGCATTTCTTACTAATTTCATCTTTTTCAATCCAAACCCTAAAAAACCATCATCAAATCTGTGAAAACACTAAGAACCCTAAATACCCTAAGAAACCATTAAATCACAAATCAAACAACATCAATTTCATCTTTTTCAATTGAAAACACTAACAACCCTAAATACCCAAAAACACGATTTGATTGATATCCATAAAGCATGGCTGCTGGACATCACCACCAACAAGCAGCCGTCGGACATCACCACCAACAAGCAGCCGCCGCCGGACACCACCACCATTTAGTGTTTTCCAGAATCTGCGTGTAAGTACCGATCTCGAAGCCGATCAAAGGGATATTCACAATAGAGTACATACTGGCAGTGGTAGCATCACGGTTGCTTCCGGCGATCTTCTGCAACCCGAGAGAATTTACGCCGCCGGACACCACCACCATCACGGTTGCTTCCGGCCATCGAACAGGAGTCATGACTCGGAGAACAACTCACCATCCCACTCGGTTGCTGAGTGTGTGTGTGTGTGTGTGTGTGTGTGTGTGTGTGTATGTGTGTGTGTGTGAAGGGGTGTTTGTGTAAGCTTATTTTTTTTAGGGTTTATTTGATTTTGGGGAAGAAGAGTTGGAAATGACTAAAATACCCTCACGTGTTTAACACGTGAGGGAAGGCTAACGGCAGTAATTAACGGACATCCAAAATAGGGACGAAATCCGTAATTACTCTAAACTTTAGGACCATCCATGCAACTTTTCAAACTTAGGGACGATAACCGTAATTCCATATAAACCTTAGGGACGATCTATGTAATTTACTCTTAGTTTAAAATAAAGTTTTAAAAAAAAATTATACCTTTTGATTCTTAAAAAAATATGTGTCTCAACAAATGTTATAATCGATTTGTATTGTTTCATATAATATAACTAGTGTTAGGGTTTGTCCTCTGGACGGATATTGTTAAAAAAAATATTGAGATTAAATTTTAATAGTTATGCCAAACTCGTTTTACAATAATATTTAAATAAAAGTAAATTGCACTTTTTGTCCCTTATAACTATCCAATTCGTCGATTTCATCATTAAACTTTTTTCTTCATAATTTTTGTCCCGCACATGCTATTTTTCGGTTTTTTTGTCCCTTCTTCTAACTTCTGTTAGTTTTTTCCTTTAAGTGTCATCATGTGCCATTCATGTGAGGGTAGATTTGTCATTTTAACTTTTTTTTCTTTTAAACTTAATTTTTCTCTTTTTTCTCTTTCTTTTCTCTTTCTTTCTAAACATCTATCACCAACAACAACAATCAAATCACCATCTTAATTCTTATTTTCTCTTCCAAACCACCACACCACCAAAACCATGTTCTTTAATAACCATCTACTAAAACCACCACAAATTCAAAACCAAAAATCTAAACCTAATAAAATATAAATCAAACCCACATATCCAAATTGAAGATTTAGAATAAGACAACACCTAAGATGAAAATTATAACATCACTTACTTGCAAATCTGAAATCTTAGATCCAAACCCATTGATTTTAAACACAAAATAAAAAGGTTGAGAACTGGAAAATGAAAGTGACGAGAGAGGGAGTTGCAGTGGGCGGTAGTAGGTGACGACGGTGGGGGATGGGTGGGTTGTGGTAGGTGGGTGGGTGGCCTGCTATGGGTGGGCGACGGTGGGTTGGGCAAACGATGGTTGTAGCAGGTGATTGGTGGTGGGGTGGTTTGTGAGTAGGGTGGTTATGGGGTTTTGAAGGTGTGATCAAGGTTGCAAATAACGTAAGGTGTGGCGTGGCGCGCGAGGCCAAGCCTCAAGCTTTGTAAAACATGGCGAGACATGTTTTTCAAGGCGTGACAAGGCGGCAAAATTTTAATAAATTTTAGAATTTTTATATATATTTGTATATATATTTTCTCTTATTAAGTTGTATCAATAAACAATAAATTAACAAAAAGTCAATGTTTTTACATTTCAATATACATATAAACTAAATATGGTAACCAATTAAACAAAAATCAATGTTTTCAAATTTTAATATACATCTAATCTAAGATATAGTCACCAATTTATAATCAAAGAATCTTTACAGACATTTTTAAATTATTTAAACAGTTTTTAATTCTTTTTTTTTTTAATTTTTTTTTCATAACGTCTTACAAAAAACTTAGAAAATAACGCGTTAAAGCTCGCCATGGCGCACCTTTTCACGTTTTTTGGACGCCACGCCTAACAACGACGCCTTGCATGTTTTCGTAACGTCGAGGTCGTGCCTCAGGTCATGGCGTGTTATTTAGAACCTTGGGTGTGATGATAGTGAGGAAAGTTTTTGATAAAGTATAAAAGAATGGGTTTTTTTAATTTAGTTTTTGGTATGATGATGATAATAATGTTTAGATTTAGGTTTGATTTGATTAGTTTGATTTGATTATGAAGAATTAAAATTTGGGAAAGAGAAAATATGGGTTTAGGTTTGATTTAGTTTTGAGAAATAATATGTTAGGGAAAAAGAAGGTGATGGGTGAAATTAGAATATTAAAAAGAAAAAGATAATAAAAAGGATATTTTGGTCATTTCATTAGTCAATGTCGAATTTAACGGAAAAAACTAACGGAAGAACAAAAAAGATGAAAATTAACATCTTCGTGATCGAAAAAATGAAAAATAAAAGATTTAAGTACAAAATCAGCGAATTGGCTAGTTACGAGAGACAAATATGCAATTACTCTATAAATAATTTTCAAATATAGAGTATCGAAAAGAATACATGTGGCAGACCCAATTTTATAACATTACCTACATAGACATTGTTTATTGCTTATTAAACATTAGAATAATAAATATAACAAAGTCGATCATAAGCGAATAGAACAATAAGAAACATAACCAAATATTCAGTTATCAATGTTGTATGTTTATAAATCAATAAAAGTTAGTAATACATAAATTTTCATCCAAACGAATTGCCCTTCTTTAAGAAATTTGATAATTAACATAGTGGTTTGAGTAGAGATAGTCGTTAACATTAGTTTGAAATCACTTAATAATGTTATATAAAGGTTTCTTCAAAAATCCTCTTAGTGTCAGGTTTAACTAAGAGGGTGTATCTATTGAGGAGTATTTTCAGATACGTAGAGTTAGTTGTGAACTTTAGTGACAAAATTATGTATCTCATCAAATGTTATAATCGATTTGTGTTGTTTTATATAATATAATAGGTTGTGGTTAATAAGTTATTACACGTATTAGAAATATTTATATTAATTAACCGAAAGGGGGGAGTGAATACGAGGTTGTTATGCATGTAAGCTTACATGCAAAACTCATAAAAAAAAAACGATGTCGTTTTGTGGTTTAAATGTTATTCAACGCTTGATTTGTCTTATATTCATCAAGGGAGAGATGGTCCCCAAAATGTGGGGGTCATTGTTTATTATGAAGAAATTATTAAAAGTTCAATCGACAGATGTCCAGTGATAAGAAAAAAATTTATATTGTTGAAAGACGCGATTAATAAAAAAAAAGATGCAAATAGATAAAAATTAGTAAAGTTAGTTTAATAAATATGATAAAATTATATAGATTGAAGAATTTTTAGCAAAAAAAAATAGTTTTTGATAAGTTTCGCATATACGCTTACATATGTAACAACCCAATATTTACTTTTCCAACTAAAAAATTGATAATTCTAAAATACAAGAATAATTATTTATAAGGGTTGTACAAAGTAAGTAGAGCACTATTATTATTATAAATATACTCAATTTACAAAATAAGTGGGCTAGTGAATAGTAACATTTTAAAATTAATATATTAGCAATATATACAAAATTGAAGAATAATTTATAGTTTTGTCAAGATGGTTAACACCCTTTATATATCCTCATCCATTTATTTTTTTTTGCATTTTGTTTTTCTTCATTTTACCCCTACACTATTACTATCTTTCATATTTAATCAATAAATATTATTAATTACATTTTTACTTTTTGATTTCTAATAAATATTTTTTGTTACTTTATTCTTTAAATTTTATAGGTAATATACTAATCCTTAATCCTTTTTAATAAAATTATTATCTATTGATATTATAAGTCACAAATTACTATTATTTATATTAGTAACATTTTTGGATTTTTATTAAAAGTTTTGTAACCATTATTATTATTATTATTATTATTATTATTATTATTATTATTATTATTATTATTATGAAAACTAACAATAATATTTTAAGAATATATTATTATTGTGAAAACTAATAATAATTTTGATATCGCTCATTTATATGATTATATCATCGCAATATTTGTTATGTTTTTAGTCCAAACCGTAATGGATAGACCCTTTTTTGTACTTATGTCTGTGTAAATTATGTGTTTTAGGTAGTTTAACATATTTGGATTAAAAGGAGTTAGTTTGGACGTAAAAAAGCGAAGAACAAATGAAGTAAAGTGTTTGAAAGCTACAGCTACATGACTGCGCCGCAGTGCCTTATGAGTGCGACGCAGCCAACATGCAAATTCTTATTTGAAGCCACAGATGCTCCACTGCGTCGCAGTGACTCTTGGTTGCGCCGCAGTGGAGAGATTTGAGCTGTTACAAACATGGTTTAATTACCATTCACGTGGGCATTAGAGAGTCTTTTTTTACTGTATTTAAAAGACGAAAATCACCAGTTTTATCATTATCTTTTCTTTTACTAATCATTGGGAGGAGGAGAATAAGAAGGAGACCATAATTTCGAAGATTGGAGGAGTAAACGTTAAACAATTTTCACAGTTTTCACTAGTTTATCACTTTGGATACATTTGCAAGTTATGTTTCGATTGGTATTAAACTTATTCACTATTTTTATTTTCAATAGAATTATGTCTTTTTCATATAATTTGTGTTTCGTTACCAACATGAGTAGCTAATTTCGTTATACGTTTGCTTGGATATGTGATCGTTTGTGTGGTTAATTTTGAGTATGAAATTGCTTGATTGATGTGTGTTTGGTTAATTGGGTATCCGTTTGGGTGAAGCTTTAAGAAATTATTAAATTGCTTCTGTTCTTGTTTAAAAATCGGGTATTCTAAAGGAATTCGATTTTGCTATAATAAGAATGAAAATATCGACCGGTCTATAGTTGATAGAAATTAATGGTATTCGAAAGGAATCGTTAATAGTAATTGAAATAAGTAAGATTAAACACAAACGCTAGTTGATAAATTAAGAGAAATCGGTTTATTGATTAGTAAACTATTCGAAAGGAAGTTTATAAATTAATTCTCACACATCGGCTTGATACTTTATGCACAATTATTTTGGTGTTAACCGTATTCGAAAATAACGGTTGCACGGTTGGGTAATTGGAGAAATCCGGTATTCGAAAGGAACCTGGTTTTAAATTATAAGTTTATCAGCATTTCATACTTACGAAATATCATATATTCGTGAACGGTCCAAGCAAGTGTCCTTATCTAATCTTGAATCAAAACCAATTTTTAATCATTGTTATCTTTACTTAATTAAAAACCCCCCACTTGTTACTAGTTACTTATAAAGCTAAAATAACTCAATTTAACAAAGTCCATGAGTTCGAACCCGAACTTGCCTAAACTATTTTACAACCGATAAGGATACACTGCCCGGTGTTGCGATTTAAATTAAGCGTTTTCGGAAAACTAGATTTCGCACATTAAATATTTTCATTCTTAAAAGAAAACATTGAGATCTAAAAAGAAAACTAAAAATACGATTTTATTAGAAACTTTAACTCGACGATCAAAATTATATAATTTTAAACCTCGCCGCAATGCACGAATAAGTAAAATCCTTATTATACTAAATAACTAATATTATCTTATCTTAATCTTATCTTAATATATAATAAAAGAGAGACTTAAAATGCCATTTGGAAAAATGGTAACCATTAGATAAGTTTGTAATTTTAATTTAGACTATTAGATCATTTTGATGATATCATCGTTAATAATTTCATATTAACCCTTTTAATCTTAATAATTTCAATAACTCTTTTCATACAAATACAAATTATTGGTATAAAAATAAAATAAAATTATTTATTATTTTTCTAGTGTTTTGCGTATAAACAGAAAACATATCATATAAAAAAAATCTTATGTTTTTTTTTTTCTTTCTATTTACTCATGATTTTTAGTTTTTTTTACATATTATAATTATTTATATTTAAGGTTTTTCGCGAATTACACCATAAATGTTTTCTTTAACTCAACATTTGTTAACATAATCATTTTTACATGACTAATAGCTTTCTATTAATTTTTTTATATAAGTTTTATGTTATTTGTCAAATTATATTTTTTTCGATATAATTATTCGTGTATTACGTATTAATATAAATAATTATAACCAAAATATAAATACATAGTTTTTTTTTAACATTTTAAATTAAAGAAATTAAATTTGACCTATATTATTTTTATTTAAAAAAATTGATAATTTTATTTGTTTTTTAACAAAACATCTAAAAAGTTAAGTGACGTAATCGTTTTCCTTCTTCTTCCCCATATATCCTGACCCTAACACCAACAATCCTATTATCTCAATTTTTGTAGTTCCCAATTTCCAACAATCTATGGAACAAGAAGAAGAAGACACTAATTCAACAATCGACTACCAAACCATAGACGACATTTTCCACGGTTTCACCGATGCATCCGACTCATTTGAATTCGACGGTCAGATCTCCCCTTCTCATTCCTTCAATAATATTCACAAACGGAAATTTAGTTCAAATACACGCTTACATAACGACATTTCAGAAATCACAACTGTTTCTGATCATCAACCTATCAATAACAATCACTCCAGTACATTAGATTCACCCGTACCCGATTCGTCTTTTCTTTCCGCCTTATATGCTTTACTTATCAAAATAATTGGGTTTCAGTTACATTTGTTAGTTAAGTTTGTTACATTTCCTGTATGCTTAGCTTATTATTGTTACATGTTTATCATTCATCCCTTTTCGACTACCGGCCTTGCCAAAGATTATATACTCGACAAACTTTCTATACTTTTTGGTGTCTCTTATACTTGTGTTAAATCGATTATTACCAAAAACGAATCTACATGGAAGTTATGTTTTCAAATTGGTTGGGGATTGTTGTGGTCGGTTTATATAGGATTTATTTTGATTACTTTATTAGTTTTTGCGTTTGTCATTGGTGGCGTTATTATGAAATGTATATTGGTCGAGCCGATAGAGATAACGGAACAGTTGAGTTTTGATTATACGGAAGATAGTCCTGTGGCTTTTGTACCGCTTATGTCTTGCCCGGATCCATCTTTTTTGGAATGCAGTGAACTGATTAAGGCTGGGAGTGGTAGTGACTCGAGGGTTATACCTCTTGATCATAAAGTGCTTACTACGCTCTCACTAACGTTGCCAGAGTCGTATTACAATAGAAATCTTGGGGTTTTTCAGGTATGCTTTAAGATCATTCTGAAACATACTCATACGCTTGCACACTCTATTTTTCTTGTAAATATCTCGTTATAGTTGTTATATTCGCCTAGATATGCTTCTTTTAGTTTTTTAAATATATGTTTGCCATGGAAAAGAAAAGATGACAAACATACCATAGTCTCGCGATCTATGAATGAGCCCATAATTAGGTAGTACCAAACAGCTACAATGTCTCAACTCTCAAGTCTTATACACGTATAATATAAAACTAAAGAGCAACGAGAAACACATCACAGTCTGGCGCATGATTTGAAAAAAAAATACAGAATTCACAAGTATTGAATGGTTTGAGTTTGCATAGTTGAACGGTTGAACCAGTTAGCCTTTGTTTTATAGCCTTTACTAACATGGAGATTTCCTTGGCACTGTCATAAACGCTTCTCCGTAAGAGTATTGTGACCTCTGGGATGAAAAGTTTGTTGATTAGCATCTAGACATACTCGGAATGTTGATTTCTTTTCAGAAAAGTTTTTTTTTGATGTTTACAACGTACTCACTGCATCATACGGAGTAATTTTTACTAAATAATACTAATGCCTGCAAATAAAGATAAATAACTACAATAATAGCTAGAGTTTTCTAAAGAAACTATTTGAACATAAAATAATCATTTTGTTCATCAACCTTGGTACCATATGTTTTAACCGTTCACTTAACAGAGAGGGAAAAAAAACCAAAAACAGAGGGTATTAACAAATCATAATTCAGTGTTTTTGTAATTGCATCAGATGTTTGGTTGATTGCTGGAGAATCTTAGGACTAGGAAGTTTGGCATAATTTCATCGCAGATAGTTACTTGAGTCGTCTGATTTTAAGAACTTCTTTGTGTAGCCAGTTTAAAGCTTAAATCTTAAAGAATAAACATGAAATCTCAAATAGAAGGTTAATTTCTGTTAACTGGATGAGAAATTGCTACATTTTGTGGTTTTGGTAGCAACAGCTCATTCACAGTTAATTCTACGTACCTGTGCTTAATCACTTTTCCTAACCCGAATAATAAAAAGTCGATCTTCGATATCCATTATTCATCAGTACGACAGTACACAAACTATTTACAAACTGCCTTTTTTCTTTCTGCTGCTGCTTTCTTATGTTTAGCTTTACGGTTACGTTAAGTTTTGAACTATGAATTAATATTCTGCAGGCACTTATTTTTTTCTGTAATAGTGATTGATACATCTTTGTTTTTAAGCTTCTAAAAACACAAGCATAACCGATATTATTTATGTTGTTTTTGTAAAGGTCAGGGTAGACTTCCTCTCTGGTAACGGTCAACGCCTTGCAAGCAGTAGACAACCATGTATGCTCCACTATAAAAGTCTACCCATCCGTCTTATGCTGACTTTTTTAAAGATAGCACCTTTGGTCATTGGCTATTCATCAGAATCCCAAAAACTAAACATAAAATTCAGAGGATATACCGAAAGAAACGAGCCCACATCCTGCTTGAGGGTAATACTGGAACAACGTGCAGAATTCACAAGAGGTGCAGGTATTCCTGAAATATACGAAGCATCTTTAAAGCTTGAGTCACAGCAACCTTTCTTACAAAGGATTTTGTGGTATTGGAAATGGACGATATACATATGGGTTAGCATAATGATGTTTGTGGTCGAATTGTTGTTCACTCTTTTATGTTGCACGCCTGTTATTTTTCCATGGATACAACCAAGGGGTGTTTCTGTTAATAATAATGAACCGTTGCAGGTCAAAAATAGCTTGCTGGCTATGGCTGAACCTGTTGTTGAGTAATACATGTGTGTTCGTAAACAATCCAACTTTGTGTATTTTTTTTTTTTAATTTGTGGCGAAGAAATCGCGTAGGTGCTTTGTATAAATCATTTCTACATGTAAATAGTTGTTATTCAAATGTACATTATGTTTTAACCCATATAAGTTTTTACCCTATGAAAAATTGAACATGATATGCCTCTTATGTTATTATTATTTTTTAATTTTTTTGTCTTTATTAAACTAAATTGAATCAGGTTTTTCTTTATACATTATTCACTTTTTCCTCACGACTAAAGTGTTCTGCTAATTTTTTTCCTCACGATATTTAAAATATATCTATATGAAATACAATCGTGTTATCAAGTTTAAATACTCAGCACTCAATGATTTTGACATATTATTTGCAATTAGGAGAAATGATCAATTAAGAGCCATAATTCTTTAAAGACTAAAAGACATAATCTTGATCATCCATCTCATTTTAATCTAAAGACTAAAATTAAAAAAAAAAAAAAAAAAAACCTACTTTTATTTAATTTTTTAAAATTAAATTATCTCATAAACCGTTAATTGTAACACGAAACAAAATATACCGTTGCGATCGTCTCGTTTTTATCTTTAATTAGAGCAGTGATTTTATATATTTTCGACGATTTTTTTTATATTTTTTTTTATGGGTATTGATATTGTAATGATAAAATCACATGTGATATTTACATCAATAAGTAAACTTTCATAAAAGAGAATTACTATAAAATGTATAAACTACTTAAATTTAGAAAAAAAAAATCAATTTTTGACGAGTTTTTTTTTTTTTTACATAAAATATGATATATACTGAAATCACATGTGATAATACTATATCATATGTGATAGTACTGTAAATCATATGTGATATGACTGTAAATCATAAGTGATATTATGTATGTAAAATTTCAAATACTCGAAAAACAATAACACAAATGATTTTAACTCTAAATATGAATTTTAATACCCAATAATGTCATACAATGTATAACTTATATGGACCCGGAAAAAAGTTCAAATTTTGACGACTTTTTATTTTTTCGTTTATGGCAAATGTTGAAATTCGTAAGACAGTATCACATGTGATTTGAACACTAAATACGAATTTCAAAACTTAGATTTGTTATATTACGTTAATTCAACTAGAATGAAAAAGAAAAACTAGAAAATAATATGTCAAACTACTGAAATCAATGTAATAAAATAGTGATTCATAATATAATATTTCAAAACCCGTAAAAAAAACCCAATTAAATTTCGTCAAAAGTATATTGAGTGGGTGCTCTACAGAAAGAGAAGAAAATGCTCGTTTTAATGGTGTAATTTATTCGTTTAATACATTAACGTTTATGAGATAATTGATTTTAAAACAAAAATAAATTATGGTGCATTTTTGAAATGGAGAGTTGTGATTTGTCCATTTGGTGTCAAGTTTTTTAGTGGTCTTTTTTTTTTATCTCAACCCTAACAATTATATGAATTATAGTTTGTATTAATATGTCAAAATATTTTTTTAGCAACGTTGGTTAAAATAGCTTATGAATAGTAACATTTAGTTGCTAAAAATGTTATATATGGAATGCTTGTGAATTGGAGGTAAGTTAGTAAACAAGACTAGAAAACTCGTAAGTTATTCGAGATTGACTTGATTTAAACGAGGTTGAGGTACTCGAATAAACTTTCGAATTGAGATCGAGCTCCAAGATACTTGGATCTTAAATTTAAAATACACTTATATTCTTTTATATATGTACAGTATAAGATAATCTATGTATACGAAGCGAAACGAGTCGATTCGAGCTTATGTAACATTTATTAATCGAACTCGAGCTTGACATTTATGAATAACCGAGTCGAACTCGAGTTTGAAATTTAAAGCTCTGTAGATTTCAAGCCGACTTTTAGTAGCCTAAGTGGTTTTCTGAAAACGAGATAAGCTCAAACCATTGGTTAGAGGTCTCAGGCTCGATTCTCACATGGTGTTTTCTGCTCAGGGACATATCTATCCCCGCAAATGCTCAATTGACCCGGTCAATGAGGACTTTGGTTTTTAAAATGGTCATGGATTCGAATACGGACTCACTCATTGATCTGTGACGATGAGACATGAAAAACATTGTTTGAAGCCTAGCCGTGTGTTCATACTCACAGTAGCAGAATCATCAAATGCTTACAACCTTGTAGATTAGTACCGAATCGATTTTACGGAATTCTCTAGTATGTTGTTGTTGTTTTTCATTTCCAGGTTAATGGATTCCGATAAATTTTGTTTGAACAAAATGAAAACAGCCTTAACCACACTCCCATTCTTGAGATGTGTTGCTTTTGTGACATTTCTTGTCATCTGCATTGTTATCTACAAACCGGACTCTAGCCCTTTTTCTGTAATCCTTTATTCCGCTTTGCTTATGGCTCTCTGTGTTTTGGGACAATTGTTCAAGCCAATTTCCGAGGCACTTGCTTGTTTGTACATATTGCCTTCTTCTGATCTGGGCAGTTTTGTGAAATTGATAATCTCGAGGTATATCTTTTTGTTCAGACTTCAAACAACATCCTATCTGTTGTTTTCGTGGTTGTAATATTTCAATTTCCTTGCCGCTTGTGGTTGAGGAGACACGTCGCTTTTCTACAATTTTCATGACGTTAGATAAAAAGAAGGTTATATACCCCAACAGTCTCTTGCATAAGAAACGTATAGTGTACGATGACCGCAGCAGATATGTGACGGATGCTATCCATTTATATGTTGATGAATTAACTCCTCTAAACAAAGTTGATTCGATCGAGAGACGATAAAAAGGTATGTTTTTATATAAGCTCGTTTTATAAACAAGTTAAATTTTAAAGTTATATTCTTCCACTAGCTGTAATCATCAAAAATAATCTATCTATTGTAACTGTAGCTACATTGAGCATCAGAGTGACTATTGGGACTGTGCATCACTGATTTTGGTGAGAAACATTGAGGAGAAACAGTTGAAGATCTCGGTACGAGTCTCTCCCAGAAAGAATTATGAGAATGGGGGTAAAAGAAGGAACAAAAGGTCCATGCTACTTAAGCAGATATCGCTAATCATGAGAGACATCTTTGGTATCATTTACCGCATGGACCACGTAATTGAAAACTGACTCTATTTGAAATTGAAATTTTAGTCCGTCATATGAATTTTAGGAGGTAGTAGTTTAAGTTGGATTAGGTACAAGGAACTTGTAACAGCAATTTTATGACTGTGTTATGTTCATGGTATGGATCTTATTAGATTAATACAAATTTTGATTACAAAACGTGAATCTATATCAAAGTCGTGCCTTTAAAATGTTTGGGAATTGTTGATTAGTTTATTGGTCTTTCTGCTTTGTTATTACTGGCATCATGTATAATGGCCGAGTCGATACAAATAATTGAGCAGTTCAATTTTGGTTATATTTACCATTTATATCCTATCTTGCCCAGAGCCCTCTTCATTTATGGAATGCTGTGATAAGAGGTATAAGTAAAACTGAAATGCAATGAGTAAGAAGAAAAATACAGTAATTAAACATGATATGTCTGTGTTAATTAGACTCGACTGAAATCTGTGTAATCTTGTTTACCGTATTCCGAAAATCCATTCTTATATCTATTTTATAATATGTTAAGTTGGTGTGTTATGTTTTGTATGCTTAGTATGAAATGTATTTAAATCCAAGCTTGTTTGATATACATATGCGGTGATAAGGTCTTTAGTTTAGCTGATGCCGAAAAGTTGCTCAAGTTGTGGTAGCACCTTGTTCCTAAACAACTTGTTGGTATGCTTAATGATCGTGAGATGGAGAATTTTATGCAAGTATGAAGGAGGCATTCGGAAAACAGTCTTAAAGCGGCTTCTTTGAAGTTGAATTGTTGGTATCCTTATAGAAATTATCCAATTATTATTTTATAAAACTTAAAACAGTAAAAAATTACAGATTGGTTTTTTTCCTTCTTGAGAAATAACTGTAACATCTAAACAGATGCTTAATAATTGCTGCTTAAGTTTTTTTTTACTGTAACTGTACATATGACATTAGAAACTTACAGGAATCGTAAATAAATAGATTACATTTGAAACTTTTATCAAAATTGGCCTATTAGCTCAGCTGGTTAGAGCGTCGTGCTAATAACGCGAAGGTCGCAGGTTCGAGACCTGCATGGGCCATTATTTTTTACTCAGCCGGGAGAGGTTCTCATCTGATTTCTGCCAACCAAACCTGGTTACGGAATAGACGTTGCCCCACCACGCTCTTCGAAATACAATAACAACTACTCTTTTATATTATTACTATAACAAAATAATTAGCCAGATTTTCTTGTTTTTACGTGTACGACTGTTTTCACATAATTCAAATCGACCAATTCATAAGGGAAATGGGTTGAGACCGAAGATATCAAGACATATTTGAATTAAATTGATAGGCTTTATCATGTATGTCATTTCTTTTGTTAAATTTACATTTCTGTTGTAAATTATGAGATTTGTGTGTATGTCCATTTCTCTCATATTAGCATAATAAAGCTGCCTCAAATACTTCAAAAAACACTATAACATATAGAAAAAAGAAAAGTAAATTTAACAAAAGAAATGTAATTCAAACTTCAATCAGTGTTTGAATGTTTGAATCCTTACTGCCTTCAAAAACCTCATCTTCAATCAATTTCTCAGATTTTGAATCCTCAACGTAATGTTTCGCCGCATCCCTTAAATCTTCAAATTCATTGCACTTTTCGAAAAACTTATTCATCAATTTCTTCAATTCATCATCTCCTAAATCATCAACAAACGGTTTGATGGGAATCGCATTCTCTGGTTGCAAACTGTAGGAGTTTGGATTATCATCAACAATCACCGCATTCTTCAAATCCCGTCCTAAATCTGATAAATCCTTAACAAACATTCCACCCAAATCCTTACACGAATTCCGATACAACCTGTGTGAAATCAAACCTTTCCCATCCAATCTATCCAACACCAAAGAAGCATACTCCTCAATCCCGGCAGTAAAAACCACAATTTCAAAATCATTTTCACTCAAAAACTGAAGAAACTCATCAACAAACGGACGTTTTAAAACATAGAAATCGACCCTTTCTCCATCCAACAAAGGCTTCACTACGAAATCAAAGTTCCTAGGACGAATAAGTCCAGAAGCAGGAACCGAATGAATCAGCGTTTCATCAAGATCCAGGAACACCGTCTTCTGATTAGGCGATTTCAATGGAGGTAGAGGCTCCTGAAACAAAGAGCGACGGACCGCAGCAAAGTGATCATCACCAGAAATGGAGTATTTTTGAAGTACTTTGTAGCCTTTTTTAACCGAGGATTTACTTTTGGGAGTAGCGATACGAACGAGTTTGTTGAAGAGTTTAATGAGACGACGGTGACAAGTGTAGATAGATTTGTTGATGGAAGCGACAACGACGGAAGCTGTCTTGCTGACTGGGGTTTTCTTACGGCGACGGAGAGTGCGGTTGGCCGGAGAACCTTTTGATTTGTTGTGTTTGGACACCATATTTGTGGTTTTCTGAAAATCAGGGATTTGGAGAGTGAATGGGTGGGTTTATTGGATATTTGAAATCAGGTTCTGAGTGTAACGGTCGGGAAATGGGCTTAGGTTCGGTACCGAACCAATTTTGCTTTTTGGTAAAATAAAAATATAAAAGATGAAAAGAGTTGAAGAGAGCTGGAAATTCCTTGCTTTAAAAATCAATTGTGTTTGGCGGAATGACGATCTGGGTACTTGATTTAAAATGTTTTTATTAGGCTATGCTAGGAGAGAGAGTGTGATTTGTAGAAAAGAGAGTGTGATTTTAGGAAAGAGGGTGTGATGATGTGGAGTGATAGAAAATGGGTGGAGTGGTGAGTGATGATGTGGAGTGATAGAGATTATTTTGTAATTTATAAACTTTTTTTTTTTGCCCGTTATTACTCTCAAACGGTCATATGACCGTTTTTTTTTCGAAAACGCCAACCAATTGCTCGTGATGCAGACGACGCCTACCACCATAACACCCCCATAACGCCTCATAACGCCCCCACCGGAGCGGTGTGAGGGCGTTATAGGTGGTGATTTGGCACAATAACGCCCCATTTTTGCACCACTCCGTCCAGTCTTAGTATAGTTGTTACATTCGTACAATTGGATTTATTTTGTAGTACTTTGACCATCATTTCAGAATGTATTTGACTTTTATGTCTCCTATCATAACTTGTACGATTCGCATCATAATTCGTAAATTCATTTAAATTATCAATAAATTCAATAAAAAAGAAACTTAATATTAAATTATATTATATGTATATTATATATTAATTTTATATATTATTCAAAATTTTGACTATTACGAGTCGAGTTAGAAATCAAATTTTGAAAAGCTTATTTACATCATCATTTATTGAATACATCTCTTGTCACAACATTGAAAGAGGAAAACACTCTCCACTCCTTTATTACCTTTCCATATGAGAAAATAAATTCTCACTAAAAACCTCATTCTATTTTGTCTAACATATTATAAACAAGCCAGTTTGATTTATATGGCCTTAATGATAAGTTTTTGGCAAAAAGAACCATTTTTTCCCCATTTACACTTGCATTGATATGTTGGGTGTGTTAGGCAACACATTTTTTTAAAGTTTTAGAAGTTTGTGTTTTTCGTTAGAAAAAAATATATCTTTTGAATAGTAAAAGTTTTGTTTAGATTAAATAGCTTTTAACTTTGATTATTTATTTTAAAAGAACTTTAAAATGATGGTATCTATAGCAGCTTTCAACTATAGCTGTTTACGTCTAATACTTTTAGAGTCATGAAGTATTAAGAAATTATCTATTTATAAATAGAACTAAAACAACATAAAAATATACTCAGAAGTTTTAAATATACTACATAGTTTCCAAACAAATGATTCCACCAACATTTCATTAAATCTATGCAATAGCATTTTGGTTTATTTTCACAAAACAAATATCGCAGCCTGAAATAACGGTTTGATTTAACATGTTGTGTGACGAGGGACCTTTCCCTCATAGAACTCAATAGCAAAGTTAAGATTGAAAGGTATACATAAAAACTAGCCGTTAAGCCAGCAATAAGGCTCGTATTTAATTAAGAACAATGATGTTCACGTGGATTCTTTTCTAACTAAAGTAGTAATACACAATTAGGTATCATAAAAGGCTGGAACCACGTCATTAAGTTTTGCACTGCTCTTATCTGGGAAAAAAGAACACAACACCTTTAGTTTTTGCTAATTTTAGGAGTTGCAACTTTATCCTGTCTATGTAGAAACAATTTATTTTCTTGCTAAAGGGCCATACAGGTCATGAGGGAAATATATGTTTGCGGGTCAACCACCTTGACCGGACAGGTTCCCTTGTTTTAACACTCATGTTGATGTTGATGTTGTGTATGAAGTTAAATGAGGTGTATGAAGGGAAGGGTGAGGGATCCTTCATCATCATCCTAAAATGAGATGATGGCAATTTGGATAAAAACATTCAAATCTTCCTTGCTAACGGTACACTTTTTCTATACTTTTTTCCTAAGTGTAGGTATGTGCAGATGGTGTGGAAATTTGGAAGATGGGGAAAAAGAAGAACCGGATAAGAGATTATCAACGCGATAGGAATGGATGATGAAGTTGAGCTGAAATGGTAAGAAGAAGCATTTGGAGTTGGTTGGTATGCTAAACATGGACATGCTGATTCGATCCTGATCCACACATAGTTTACAACCCTATAACAAGTAATTAGCAAGATGATCGATAATGTAACAAGTAGGAAATTAAACAATACGAATGCTCATTCTACTAGCTCGGGTGACCATCAAAAAGATGTCGTCCAAAGATCGAAAATTTGACATCTACCTTTTGTCCAAAATCAAAAGTGATAAAAATAATAATAGACAATCATGACAATAGAAGAGATAATAATCATTGTCCACTATTCACATAACCCATTGAGATAAGTGTCGAAGGGATAGTTCTTTTTGAGTGTCATTACGTTTATGTTCGACTTCATTTGCTATAGTTAACCCAACAAAAGCTCAATTCACCACTAGATACATGATTCTCTACCAAAGATTCAGTTCAACTCCAATTATATCAAATTAACTGTCATTAAGAAAAGAATAAATGTTTAAAAATATATTAAATTTTACTCTAAAATATATTATATGTATCCAATTTGAAATAGGTAACTTTCAAAACACCGACCAATCAAAAACCTCTAAATAGGGACATAGCACCCTGACGTGACAACTTGTTTGGTGGTATTCTTCGTGAGAGGGTAAAGAAATAAGATGGTAACGGGATATCTCAATGAATTGTGTTATCATTTTCCAAAAGAGAGTATTCGACCCAAATGTGTGGATATCACGAATATCACTTTGGGATAAGACAATGAGTTTGTTCTAGATTTAAGGCAAAAATCAAGAACCCTTTTGATGTAGAGTATTAGGTGTTTTGGAGAATAATAAAGGAAGAAAATATAATTGTATTGATTGTGAATTGTATAAATTACATAGAACCCTTTATATAGGCTTGGAGTAACTTTGTGGACAAGAAACCAAATCCTATTAGGAAACTATATAATACAAATATATTCCTAAATATAAATACTAACAAATCCCTAAATATATTGTCTAATATTCCCCCGCAAGCTAAGGCCGGGAAGTGACTCTTAGCTTGGATCGTAAAATCATAAAACGTTGTGAGGGTAGAGGCATTGTAAACACATCAGCAATCTGATCATTTGTAGAAATAAACTGAATTGCAATCTTATTTTGAGCAACCTTTTCTCGAACAAAGTGAAAATCCACTTCTACATGTTTTGTGCGTGCATGGAAGACATGATTGGCTGACAAATATGTGGCGCCAAGATTATCACACAAATAAAGTGGGTGCTTTTGTAACCGAGACTTGAAGTTCTTGTAACAAAGACTGAAGCCATGTGAGTTCAGCAAATGTATCAGCCATGGCTTTGTATTCGGATTCCGTGGATGACCACGAGACAGTTTTCTGTTTCCGAGCAGACCATGAGATAAGATTGGATCCTAATTAAATGGCATATCCCCCGTGGATCGACGGTCATTCGGGCAACCCGCCCAATCGGCATCAGAAAAGGCACTTATGGTGTTAAAAGCCGTATCAGTGTATGCATGAAGACGAGTATCCGAATCATGTTGAATTAACAATCCATAATTAGAAGTGCCTTGTAAATACAACAATATTCGTTTAACAGTAGACCAATGGTTCTCTGAAGGAGAATGCATAAATTGACACACCTTATTTACCGCAAATGTAATGTCTGGACGTGACAAGGTAACATACTGAAGAGCACTAACCATTTGGCGGTATTCAACCGGATCAGTGAATAGGGGGTTGTCCCTATGGTCAAGGAAGCCGTGGTGGCGATCGGGGAAGGTACGACTTTGGAGTTTGAGAGGCCTGCCTTGTCAAGAAGTTCCAGTATATATTTTTGTTGAGAGAGAATAATGTTCTGGCCTTGCGAAACAATTTCAATCCCTAAAAAAATAGGAGAGCATGCCCAAATCTTAAATTGCAACCGAGCGACGAAGACTTTGTACTACTTGTTCAATCATTTGAGAATTATTTCCTGTCAAAATAATATCATCAACATACACCAACATGTACAAAACAGTGCCCCGTGATGAGTAAATGAATAAGGATGGATCAGTTTTGGAACCCTAAAAACCGAGAGCATAAAGCGTCGTGGATAACCTATGAAACCATGCGCGGGGATCCTGTTTCAAACCATACAAAGAATTGTGAAGTAAACAAACATAATCAGGTTTATGAGGGTCAATAAAACCTGGCGGTTGGTGCAAATAGACGGTTTCTTTTAAGTCACCGTGTAAGAAGGCATTTTGAACATCCAATTGCCTAAGCGGCCATTTTTGTGAAATAGCCAAGGAAAGTGCAACCCGTATCGTACTTGCTTTAACAACCGGGCTAAAAGTTTCTTGAAAATCAATGTCCGGTTGTTGACTGAACCCTTTTGCAAATAATCGTGCCTTGTAGCGTGTAACAGCACCTGTTTGATCCCGTTTGAGTTTATATAGCCACTTGCAATCAACAATATTAGAGTTTGGGACCCGAGGAACAAGTGACCATGTTCCGTTTTTCATAAGGGCCGTATACTCGACCACCATGGCCCCACGCCAACGAGGATCTTTGTTAGCAATGGTAAAGGTAGTAGGTTCTGTTTTACGTGATGGTTTTTGAGTATGGTAAGTGGTGGGGTCAAATGGTTCGGTTTGTTTGGGATTGGGACGAAGATTGGCGGACGAGTTTGGATGGTAGATGTATTTGGAGCTGAAGGTGTATCGGGTGTGGTAATTGGAGGTGTAAAGTCGGTATTAGAGGCAGCGGATATGGTGGTTTGTTGTTTAGGGCGTCGCTGATAAGTCATGGGGGAGGTTGTGAGATGTCGGGTGGGGTGGTGTTTGTGGACGATGAAGGGGGTGTAGTGGGATGTGATGTAGTTGGAGGTTGTGATGTATATTGTGGAGGTATGGGATAGGATGAGACATACGGGTCCGAGGATGCATCGGGAATTGATTTGGGTTGAGTTTCGTGGAAAGGAAATGATAGTTCATTAAAACGAACATGTCGAGCAACATAGACACGATCGGATAGAGGGTCAAAGCACCTATAACCATGGTGAGATGTGATGTAACCGAGGAAGACCCAAGGGTTGGATCTGAATTCAATTTTGTGTTTGTTATACGGGCGAAGGTGAGGGAAGCATTGACATCCAAACACCTTTAAGAACGAAAAATCAGGTTTGTGATGAAACACTAGTTCAAATGGTGAAATGTATGCGTTAGTTCTTGAGGGCATTCGATTAATAAGGTAGACTGCTGTGTCAAAAGCAAAGTGCCAGAAACGATGAGGGACTTGGGAGTCAGCTAGGAGTGTAAGACCGGTTTCGACAACATGTCGATGTCGACGTTCAACAAAGCCATTTTGTTCACTTGTATGGGGACAAGATAGGCGATGTTGGATACCAAGTGGGGTGAAGAAATTCGAAAGATTTCGAAATTCACCCCCCCCCCCCCCCCCAATCAGTTTGAACGGATTTAAGTTTGGTGTTAAATTGTCTTTCAACCATGGCAAGGAATTTTTTGAAAGTAACATAGACATCAGACTTTAATAGCAAAGGAAAGAACCACATAAAGCGAGTATGATGATCAACACATAATAAGAAATAACGATGTCCGTCAACGGATGAAGCCGGAGACGGACCCTACACATCACAAGATACTAAGTCTAAAACATGGGAACTTTTAAACGTAGATGGTAACAAATGAAGTTTTGATGACTTCCCAACACAACACGAAGAACAAAAAGAAGTACGACAATTGTTTAATAAAGGTAAACTATATTTGGATAACATAGAGTTTAAAAGTTGTGAGTGAGGGTGCCCAAGTCTTTTATGCCATGTTGATGGAGAAGCACGAGTGACCGAAAAAGCTATTTTAGAAAGTTGATGAAGCCGGGGAAGTTGGAAGGAGTAAAGACCACCATTACTTGGACCCATGAGGAGGGTGGTTCATGAAGTTTCGTCCTTCACAACAAAAAAAAGAAGAACGAAACTCAAAAAAGACATTATTATCATGGCAGAATTTTTGTACAGAAAGGAGATTTTGTTTAATTTCAGGAACATGAAGAATATGTTTAAGGGAAAACGTTTTGTTTGGAGAAGATAGTTCTGTGTGTCCAATATGTAAAATGGGTAAGCCCTTACCATTGCCAACATGTAGATTATCCTCACCATAGTAAGATTCTGATGTGTCAAAGCTTGAGAGATCAAGTGCAACGTGCTGATTAGAGCCTGTGTCGGGAATCCACGAGCCCGAGGAAGCATTTGATCGATAGTTCGTAAAGTTGGTCGTTGACTGTTGTGACCGAGACCGAACGGATGAGGGGTATCGATTTGGACATTGAGACGGTATGTGTCCAATTCCGCACCTATTACATGTACCATAGACTGTATTCTGATTAGAAGCCCAAGGGAACTGATTTCGAGTGTTATTACCTTGGTTTCGATTGTTATTGTAACCACGTCCGCGGGAGTTGGAGTTACCACGACCACGATTGTTGTTGTAGTTTCCGGATCGATTTGAGTAATAGGCTTGTGCAGGTTGTGTTGTGAACAGTTTCAATTGTAGACCGAGTTGTGTAGCTAATTGTTGAATAGCTTGTAATGCATCGGTTTGAGGAGGCTGTCCCGTGGGAGTCAAAGTTGAGCTTCGAGTCATTGTATTGGCAGTAAACGCTTGAGCAGGTGAAGCATCGGTGAGGCTATTTTTGATCATATAGTCGTGGTCCGATATAAGGTCGTGGAGCTCGTTAAAGGCTGTTGGAAATTGGCGTGCAAGGAGAGTAGACTTCAAGGCATTGTATTCTTCTCGAAGGCCGGATATGACAAGCATAACAAGATCCTTTTCTTTCATCTGTTCACCGATATTAGCTAGAGCATCGGAGTATGCTTGTGCTCTTGTGAGGTATGTGGACACGGATTCATCACCTTTCATCTCGATTTTCAGAAGTTGATTCTTGAGTGTATATTCCTGTGATGATGTGTGAGGAGCATAGGCTCGTTCGAGAGAGAGCCATAGATCACGAGATGATGTACCTTGAACATGCGAGAAAGACGCTTCGGATATGGTGGATAATAATAGCATACGAACATGTGCATCATTCGAAACCCAAATCGAGTAATTTGGATTCGGCTGAGGGGTCTTGGGTGTTGTATCTTTGTCATTACTGTTGGATTCCGGTATGATTGTTGCGGTTGGGCACGAGATTTTGTTATCAACGTATCCAAAGAGATTGTTTGTAACGAGAAAGGGTTGAATCATAGTTTTCCAATAGCCATAATTGGTTGGAGATAGTGTAAATCCGAATTTGCGAGAGTTGTGAGACGTTTTTTCAGGTTGTGAGACGTTTTTTTAGGTTGTGTGAAGGTTGTAAGCGACGCCATTGTTTGGCCGGAAAGAAAAAAAAATGATCGAAGGTTTTGTGGATGGCGGCAATTAGGGTTAGGTTTTGTGGATGGGGGCAATTAGGGTTTTGTGGATGGCGACAATTAGGTTTAGGTTATGTATAATAAACCAAGCAAAATATAATTGTATTGATTCTAAATTGTATGAATTACATAGAACCCTTTACATAAGGTTGGATTAACTTGGTGGACAAGACACCAAATCCTATTAGGAAACTATATAATTAGGAAACTATATAATTAGAAAACTATTCCTAAATATATTTACTAACAAATCCCTAAATATATTGTCTAATAATGTCAAATTCGTATTTTGGCTGCCGAATGTTTATGCTTATGTCAATTTTTAGACTAACTACCAAATTCGGATAAGCACGTAAGATCATCATCATATTCAAGTTTATGAAATATGCATGTAATCAGATTAAAACAGTCATCTATGCTCCCAACAGCTTGCAATTGTTTTGGTATAAACAGACCAATAAAAATGGCAAGCCGCCATTTTTATAGAACATACGTGGATGCTACTAAGGCTAAACGGAGTAAGGGAGAACTCACCTAGGTGAGTCTCCAACTCACGTGTGGGTCTTATCCCTACACTCAAAAGGTGAGAAACTCACCATGACGTGGAGGTGAGTGGTGGTTTTGTTTTGGCTGCAAATGGTGAGAAACTCACCGGTGGTGAGTTTTGTAGTGGTCCCCCCCCCCCCCCCCCCCAAATTTCAGCCGTTTGTTAGCTTTTTTTTTTAAAAAAAAAACTTTTTTAAACCCCATTTTTTTACCTATAAATACCCACTAACTCAACAATTTTTAAACACAACATTCTCATTTTATACCAAACTCTCTCAATATGTCACTTCACACATTCACTATTTTTTAGAAAACGAATTCGGCTACGATTATGGGTCTTGATTTTGATGGAGAAGCAGAAGTTACTAGCCGCTGTCGTAAGATAACTATGATTAAACGAGCGATTTCGTTTATTAAAAGAAGACGAATAGCAAACCGACCAAAAAGAAATGTTATAAATCGAGATCGTACTGGTTCTCATCAACGTTTAGTCAACGCTTTTTTTAGCGAGGAACCGATGTATGATCTTGAGAAATTTAAGAAGACGTTCCGAATGGGTCGCCCTCTATACAACGAGATAGTTGCTGCTGTAATTGATCACGATCCATACTTTCGTGACAGTATGGATTGTTCCGGAAGATGGGCGTTTCTAGGTCGTTAAAGTGTACATCTGCAATTCGTCAATTGGCATACGGCGTCAATGCTGATTTTCTAGATGAATATATGCAAATGAGCGAGAGAACTGCGCGTGAATCTCGCGATCATTTTTGTGAAGCTATTATAAAAATTTATGGACCTGAGTATTTGAGGAAACCCACAGTTACTGATGTCGAAAAACTATATCGGCATCACGAACAAAATCACGGGTTTCCAGGGATGTTAGGAAGCCTTGATTGTACAGACATTTTCTTAAAATAATTGACATTTTCTTAATCATATTTCTCTTTAATACTCTTGTTTTCGCATTTTGTTATGATTTGGGTAGTGTTTTCATACATATATGGAGATAAGAGTTAAAATTGGATCATGGAACAAAAAGGAGTTGAAAACGGTAGAAACAGAGCTTAAATGAAGAAAAACTACGAAGAATCAAAGTTGAAGATCATGCGAGAAAAGCGTTTTATGCATCTTCACCGTTTTGATCATAACTTCTTCATACGATGTCCAATTTAGGTGATTTAAATTGGAGAAGAAAGAAGAAAGAGAGGGCTACAATTTATATTTTGGAAGAAAGTTCATCAGACCAATCCAGCCGGCGGCTGAGTTATTTTAGCCGGCGGCTGAATTTCAAAATCTCAAAAAGTCAACTGCGGGTCAAACGAAACTTAGCGCGCAAGCCCGCAAGGAATTTTATCCAGCCGACGGCTGGAGAAGCCCAGCCGGCGGCTGGAAGGTCGTCCAGACCCCTATTTAAGCAAATCTTTGGGTTACGAATCAAATATCCTTTTTCCACTTTTCCACCACTAAAGGTCGACCAGGAGAGCTTCTAGGAGGGTTTTTGAGCCCTCGGATCACATTGGAAGTCACGATTAATGCAAGTTAATCGTCTTCGAAGTTTGTTTAAGTTGGTTTGTAATTTTAACTTAATTTTCTTGATACAATGTTTTTGTCTATTGAATCTTATGCTATTTTCTCACAATCCAACATGAACTAAACTATTGAAAGTGATTGCTTGGATTGTTGAGCTTGAATCTATGGATTATTAAGTATTATGTTTGACTTAATTGGTTTTTCCGTTATTATTTACATTTAATTGCGATCCATGTTTATTCAAAGTTATTATAATTACTACTTAGCGTGATTGATGAATTTATATCATAACTAACGTTCATATAGGTTTATCAGTTATTTACAATTATATAATTCATTAGATAATTGTAACTTGAGACTTAATTGGGATAGGCTAAGAAGAATAGTAATTTAATGAATTGAATGAACATGACAATTATATCATAGTTGAATAATTGAGACTTTTGTTAATTCGTAGTCGACAGATTAAAATGTTAATAATAGTGACATCAAAGCACAATTTAGAGTGGATAATCTAAGATAACTCTTGATGTACGATCATTCGTATGATCTTTCTCTAAAATTGTAGGATTAGACAACTCTAATAGGAAGTCTAATTATTATAGAAATCACAGTTAAATCAATCAAACATATTCTTATTATCCATGATCCAAGTAAAACGTAATTCCAAGTAATCAGTGCTTTTTAATATCTGATCAAATCTTAAAGTCTTTTCGATACATCTTTTCATCCGCAATTCCATTTAGTTAAATTAATTGCTATTTTATTTTAGTTCTTTATTTTTCTGAAATATGTTCTCACGGAACTAAAACGTCCCCCATATTTTACTTGCTTTATTTACTTGTTTTTATTAGTTTAATTACATAATTTAAGATAACGAATATAAATACACGTTCCCTGAGTTCGATCCGCACTTACTATAATCTATATTATCGTACGTTCAGGTACACTGCTTGTATTGTGTGTTAATCTACGTTAGTGAAATCCTTTTCTAAACTTTAAATAATTTTATGTTATAAAATACACATCAGTTGCCAGTACAAGTTTAAAGCACAATACGTTAGACGTGATCATGGTTCGAATCCGTTCATTTTGCTCGAAGCTGTTGCGTCGCAAGACTTATGGATATGGCATGCTTTCTTCGGTGTGGTGGGGTCGAACAACGACATCAACGTCTTATATCAGTCGCCATTATTTAATGATCTCAAAACTGGACGGGCACCAGAGATTCCATTCGAGGCTAATGGCGTAACTTACCCAAGTGGATACTATTGTTGATGGGATATACCCAGAATTGGCCCCGCTCGTTAAGACGATTCCTGAACCAGTTAGTAATGACCACAAGAGAATTTTGTATAAAAAAAAGGCAGGAATCAGCAAGAAAAGATGTCGAACGAGCGTTTGGTGTTCTGAAAAAGAAGTGGGCGATACTCGCCAATCCTACACGAACTCAGCAAAAAAACAAGATTACTAATATGATGTACACATGCATCATATTACATAATATGATTCGAAAATTCAAAGGATATGCGATATCTCCCAGATGGTTCCCGGAAGAAGCACATCAACCGGAAGACCCGTTGCGAAATGAGGAACAAGTGTGAGCTGTTACTCGTTGGATCACCTCATCAGAAGCACACTCAAACCTCCGACACGATTTGATCGAACACTTGTCTCTTAATGCTTAGTTTAATCTTTATTTGTAATGTCTTTTTAATATCCGTGTACAGTTTTTAACGTTTGAATAAAAGTTTTAAATTTCGTTAACATTTTTTTTCGTACGTTTACGTTTACGTAAATATTAATTTTTTTAGTTTATAAATAATAGTATTTAAATAAAAAAAGGTAAGGTGAGTTGGGGGTGAGTTTGGGTTAAAAGTGGTCGCGGTGAGTACGTGGTGAGTCTTATTTCCTGAGTAAGGTGAGTTTGTTTTCTGGAGAGAGAAAGCTGACGTGACAGAGTGAGTTGGGGGTGAGTTTTGTTGCTTATTCCCTTTAGCCTAATACATATATGATAGTGTTAGTAGGGAATAGGCTCGATACATATAGCCTGTAAACCCTAAAAACCTAACACAACGTAAGATGAAGATGAAGGCTCAGTCCCTTCCAGATCCAGGGAAGGCTCCCAGTCCCTTCCAGATCTTGGGAAGGCTCTTAGTCCCTTCATCCAAGGAAGGCTCTTATTCATTCCCACATTATGCAGGCTCTCGGTCCCTGCCACCTCCCAAACGTCGGCCCTAATCTCCTGGCTTCCAGCTCCCGGCTCCCAGCACCCGGCCTTCCGGCTCTCGGCTCTCGGCTCCCGGTCTCCCGGCTCCCGGCCTCCCGGCTTTCGGCCTCCCGGCTCACAGACTTCCGGCTCACGGCCTTCTGACTCCCGGCCTTCCGGTCCCGGCCTCCAGGTTTCCTGCTCCTGGCTCCCGGCCTCTCGACTCCCGATATCCCGGGTCCGATCTCCTGGCTCCCGGGTTCCTGGTCCTTGACTTCATTGGTGTTCCCTCTAAGCACTGTGCCAGACGGTCTTAAGCTCCTGCCTTAGGATTCAGACCGTTGGCATCATTATGAACAAAGGCGTTACCATTTGTTCTCCCATAATGATGACAATAAAGTCACGAACGTTAGAACCCCATGAATAGCATTCAAGAGCCATGATAAGCCTTTATGGCCAACTGTTTCCCATGTTTGGGATTGTTGGGTATAAATACCCTACCCTGATGCAGTTCAAAAGGAGACTAACATTCCATCCTCTCCACACACACAGTATTATCTCACCGGAATACCTACTTGCCGTAGTAATCATATTCCGACCACCTTCTTCAACCAACCACTTAACCACCTTAGGCTCGCCAAGGGCTTGATAGGTTTGCACTGCTTAGCAGGAGGTCATGAGGTTGAACCCCAAACACCCAAGTTACTGAGCCTGCTACTATTTGCTCAAACATTGGCGCCATCCGTGAGACCCGTTTTAGCAACGGTGTTTCATTTCATTTCCATCTTATTTCATTTCTTAATTTCACAAATTCGTCTTCTCCATGGAAGACAGTTGCTATCTCAAATAGGTTTACATAAACCAAAAACAACCACCAACACCCCATTCACCACCCTAGCTAATTACATATAAATGACGAATGAAGAGGTACATCTGCCAATTCTATGGCTGCTATCCTAGAAGGAAAAACACTCAAAACGATACAACACATTCTCCTTTGGCCAGCTTCTCAGGTGAGACACATTGATCAGTAGGCAAAATAAGCATGTAGTTAATGTTGGGAGAATACCCTTACTACTAGGTCAAAATGATAAAATTAGCAAGAATTAGTTCATCATCGGCCTACAATGTCCTACTGGGCAGGCCCTCAACAGTTTGGACCAATTCCATCTACCATCCATGACATGGTCGAATTCCCTATCCTAGTTGGCATAGCCACACTTAGGGACATGATGCCATGTCCAAAATACTAATCCGTCTAAAAAATGTCATAGGCAACCATTGATGTTGGCCAGACACGAAAAAGGTTTAACTTAGTCAGATCTTTGTATCCCACAAAGATATTGAATGCCATGAAGACTTTCAGCCTACAATGTCCAATTGGGCAGTCATGCATTATAAAAGTTTAGAACAATTTCATCCACCATCCATGACATGGTCAAATTCCCTACCCCAGTGGACAGAGCCATAATTAGAGACAGGATGTCATGATATGGATCTAAAAGTGTCATGGACACGATACAGATCCAAAAGTGCCATAGACACAAGATAGATCTTAAAGTGTCATTAGCACAATACAGATCTAAGAGTCTCACAGGGCACAATTCAAAATTTTCATGGACAAAGAATAATACGTGTCATTTACACCTAACGAGATCCTGACAGCCTTGGATATGACTTCTAATCGACAGCCGCCGACTGGATCGTAATAGGCACCTGGGCATAGTAGCCATCCAAGCATAATAGGCATCCAGACATAATATCCATCATGACGTACTAGCAATCCATGCATAATACCTATCCTGAAAAACTTGATATTTTTGTCCGGACTTGATATTTTTTGTCCTTACCTGATATTTTTTGTCCGGACTTGATATTTTCGTCCGACACACTTGATATTTAGTGTCGGACCTTGATATTCGGCCAGCTTGGACAGCCGGCCAATTTGGGCAAAAAAAAAAAAAAGAATTGATATTTTTGTGCGGACTTGATATTTTTCGTCCGGACTTGATACTTTCGTGCGGCACACTTGATATTTAGTGTCGGACCTTAATATTCGGCGCTTGGACAGCCGGCCAATTTAAAAAAACAATAATAATAATAATAAATAAATAAATAATAAAAAAAATATATCACCTCCCACGAAGGAAATGGTTTTACCTCCAAGAGGGAAACAGTGTTACCTCCCAGGAGAGGAAAGGGTTCCACCTAGTCGTGTCAAAAACGGGTTTGACCATAACCCGAATCGGGTTTGAAACCGAACCGGGTTCTGGTCAAACATACCAAACCGGTTCAGGTTCAAACCGGTTCGGGTTCAGTCGGGTTTGGGGTCCCAAAAACCCAACCTTATAGAAACCGGTTCGGGTTGGAAACCGGTTCCAAACCGGTTGCGAGGGACGCCCGTCCCCTTCTCTGGGACGCCCGTCACAAGTGTTTTGGCCAAATAAACACCAGGTGACCTGGTCTGGAACGCCCGTCTGTGACAACCGTCTAAATTTCAGGTGATTCTCAGTTACTTAATCGGTTCAAATTTCTAGTTACTCTCTATCGTGTTCATATTGTTCGGGTTCATACTCATTGTGTCTTTTATTGTCGGAACCAATGTCGGAATCAAAATACAAATCCTAACACCAAATGAACAATACAAGAACTTGACTAAGTTCATAACGGAAACTAAAAAGATTCTAGTCCTTAACTAATTAACGGAAAACTTAAAAACGTCAAAAAGCTGGACTTTGCAATCCAGCCGACGGCTGAATCCCGTTGTCCAGCTGGATGATGACTCACTTTTGCATGCGTTTTCATTGGACCACCCTTGTTAGCTCGGGACTGGGCAACCATTACTGCCATTTGAGGCTCCCAAGGGCAGTAACACCACCTCTTTACACTTCCCATTTCACTTTTCAATTCATTTCAAAAATTTCCAACACACACACACACAACACTCTCTCATTTCTCTCATCTCTCTCTCAAGAACATAAACACAAAACAGAAACTTCACCACTAAATCAGTCCTAAAAACACATATTCATCCACAAAATCTTACACAAAAATCGTCCAAGAGTAAAAGGGTATCAAAGAAAAGGTTTAATTCGGGTTTTCAAGGAGTTTTTGGAGCTAGAATCTCATCCAAACCATCACACCTCTTTTTCCTCCGGTAGAACCTCTTTATTTTACTCTTTCTACATAAATAATCGATTGTATGTATCATCTATAAACTGAAAATGTGTTTTCTTAACAATCTAAAACGTTTTCTTGCTTAAAAACATGTTTTTATGGAAGATCTACATTTTTAACCTATAATCCAAAAGAAACTGAGATGTTACTTTGAAAATACATAAGTTTGAGTTCTATCAGCTTGCATGCTAAATCTACCCGATCAACAAGCTTAAAATCGAAAAATAAAACAACTTTGAAGCTGGCCGAAGCCTTTTGGCCGGCGGCTGAAGGATTCCAGCCGACGGCTAAAGTTCAGCCGACGGCTGATTTCCTCCAGCCGCCTCCTGAATATTCCTGTTCGTTACTTTTGACGTTTTAAAGGTCGTAAACGTGAATATAAGCTAAAATAAATTATCATAGAATATATACTTATTAATAAGCTACTGTTTTGACATATAAGTTGGTTGGAAAAGCTTTTGGACTTGAAACTTGTGTATTATTGATTTAAAACGTTATATTGTGTATTTTAAAGCGGGAAAGTGTTTTGAAAATGGACATAATTTTTATTGCGCGGAAGCGCTGCCCAATTTTCACCGTAAATTATGCCTTAAATTCAGTAACATAATAACTTCGAGACCTATACACTTTGACTTGGAACTTTGACACTTTTTGAACATAACTGGACTTATCGGACTATAAAACGTACACGAACACATAAACCTTATAAACTTTCTGTAATAATCTTTTTGGGACAGAATCTGAGTATAAAGCAATTGAGATTTAAAATGGTAAATTGGAACTTAACACAACTCAATTTATACTAATAAAACTTGTACAACTTTCCGGTGTTCTAGGTCGTTTGTGATTCCCGACGCGTTCTGTTTCTTTTGTGCTTGTTCATATCTCTTATCTCCTCAAACCGTGAGTTACAACCCCACTTTGTTTTACTTTTGTACCTTTAAACATTATTTGGGGGAAACATAAGATCATGATTTGTAACTTTTAACACTATATGCGAACTACTTGAAACTTTTGGAAACCTGTACGTAACTTTGGAAACTTGATACATTTTAAACTCGTGAAACTCGTAAACTTTGGAAACTTGTACGAAACCTTATTGAAACTCTTATGAAACTTTGAACTTTGGGAAACTTGGAACTTGTGAACTATTATGCGTATATGTGTTATTGCCTTAGCGGGTTAACTAAATTTAGGATACTTGTTAGCGACCAATCCTTGATGAAAATATAAACCCGTAAGAACTTACTGCTACTTTTGGAAACTTTGTTCATTTGCCCCGTTTTGGTTCAGGAACTTTAATACACTATTAGCAACAGCCGTTAGTCATATGAGTATCGATACTTAGGAGCGGTCACTCCTTACTAAGGGTTAGCGTCCCAAGTACATATTACTAAGATTCCGTTAGCAACTTATTCAAACATTTTTGGGCTAGATCAGGACCACACAATCGGTTTAGTGTATACTTACTATTTATATTATGCCAAGTAATTGATACGAGTTACTATTTAGTTAAACACATACTCCCTACGCATACACCTTTTTAGCGCTTGGATTCCGCTGCAACTTTAATTATACGAGTTTTATTCATTTATCTTACTTGTGTACGTTCAAACCTTTACTATTTTTCACTTATGTTCAAACGTCGCTCCGTTCCTTTTACTTATGACGTCATCATATATTTTTGCAACTTTCTATTTTTGGAAACTTTATCGAAACTCTAAACTGTAACTCACTCACTACTTTATGTAGTTGACACTTTATCTTATGTTTCAGGAAATTAATGTAAGTGTACGGAATGCATGGCAAAGGAGGGTCGATATGGTTACGTGAGGCGTTCATTGGGAAAAGACCTTCTATTTTTTTGGGAATTTTATTTGAAACATTGTACTTGTACTTTATTTTAAACTTATGAACTGCTTGGTTGTGAAACTTGAACAATTTTATTTTTAATCGAAATGACTTGAATCGTTTATATTTGTTTATGACCGTGTAATGATATTCCAGCTCTCACATTCCGTGTTTCCGCTATAGCGGGGTGTGACACCTTCTTCCACCTCGATATCGAGTACTTCGCCTTCATAATCTAGTTCACCTTCAAGATTTTGGTGGTCTTGTGTACGTTGGGCGGCGTCTAAGTAATCCTTCAAGCAAATGCACATCTCCAATTCCGTCGGTGTGAGTCTTGTTCTTCGTAAAGATAATACCCTGCCACTTAGAGAAAAAGCGGATTCCGAAGCTACCGAAGAAGCTTGGGAGGTTAGAACATATTTGGCCATGGCGGCTAGAACGGGATATTGAGCTTCCCGTGCTCTCCACCAAGCCAAAACCTCAAAGTTTGTGAATTCTTCAACCCCCATAGTGGCTAAAAAATCCGTTCCCGTATACCTCCCGTATTCGGTATTAGTTTGGTCACCCCCCTCCCCCCTAGCACGTTTTGCGGTTTCTCGTCTTAATTGGTTATACATGTCAATTTCCGGGTTCGTGCTAGTATAGTTTTCATAGGATTCGGTCACAAAAGAACTTGATTCACCCACATTTGATGTTCTAAACTTGTCAAAATAAACACCAAATAACCCTTCAAAATAATTACCAAAATCGACTATTGCTTTATCGGCAAAAGCTTGAGTTATGTTGTTGGTGAGATTCAATTTTTCATAGATTATTCTTAAATTGTATTCCACCTCAATTTTGTTCAAAGTCGAGTTTAGTGCGGCGGAAACGGTAATTAAAGGTGACATTTGCGAAAAATATTTTCTCATTTTTTCTTTCATCGGGGCTACCATTAACTTATACAAACTCCCTCTATGTTCATAATCGTCTAACTTTGTAGCCATAAAAGTTAGTTGTTTAAGGAATAAATGAATCGTGGGATAATAAACACCCGATAACAAAGTTGTTGCGGTTTTAAAAACTTTTAGCAATTCACTTATTTTACGAATAATTTGCCAATTATCACTAGGAAAGTCTACAATACCCCGATGCGCTACCACTAAGTCGTTATGAAATTCCCTTAAACTAGCTTGTTGCCTTAAACCGCAAATAAGCATATTGTAGGTCGAATTCCATCTTGTAGGAACATCCCAATTAGGTGCCAAAAAGACGGAATTCGTTTCCTTACAAAGTTTCATATATGCCTTGTATCTACTTTTGCGGTTTGAAAATATATCGTGCAACATGGTTCTATAAGCACTTATGGCGTCTTTTACTTCGGTGACTTCTAGTCTGGCTTGCACAACCAAATTAATAATGTGTGCAATACATCGACCATGATAAAAGTCACCGTCCATTGGTGGTTTGTATTTTAGCTTTAGTTTACCCACCGCGTTTGTATTATTACTTGCATTATCAAATGTAATTGAAAACACTTTTTCTTCCAAATTATATCTTTGTAAAACTTCCATTAACATGTGAAATAAGTTATGACCCGTGTGAGGATAAGGAAATTGGTCAAAAGCAATAACCCTCTTCATCATTTGCCACGATTCGGGATCACACCAATGTGCGGTAACGCAAATGTATGAATCGGGCAAACCATGAGGAGCCGACCAAACGTCGGTTGTTAAGTTTACATTTGCATTTAGATTTTCAAAACCATTTAATATCATTGTTTTAGCTTTTTTCCAAATTTTTAAACAATCCTTACGAAGAGTATTACGACTTACATGAGTATATCGCGGTTGGAGGCACTTTTGAACCACCCTAGTGAACCTCGGGTTGTCGAAGTGATTGAATGGCAAGGCGGATTGAATCACAAAACTCGCAAACTCTTCACGCATCCTCTCCACCGAATAAACAAAAACACTCCCGTCTTGACCCATCGATGTTTGACCCGGTTCCGGTTGTGCTCTATGGAGAACTTTTCAATGCTTTTCGATGTGATTCTTCAACGTCGTGTTAGAATTTTGTTTCAAAAAAAGGGCGCAATGATTACAATGCGCCATAATTTCGCCATCGGACAAAAGCACCATCCGGTAATGTTGTCAAACATTTTGGTTTCGGGTTGTTGTGAGAACCTCTACGATTGTTCTTTCACTTGACGAACCACAACCGGTTGAAGCGGTACAGCTTTGAGTTGCCATTTGATTGTTGGTGATTTTTTAAGTATTTTTCAAACGTTTTTCGAAGGTATTTTTTGCGTTTTGAGCTTTTGAGAGTGTTTTGAGAGAGTTAGAAGTGTGTGTTTAATCCCAAACTCTACCACATATTTATAGTGAATTTGGAATGGCAAAATGGTAAAACAAACATGAAAAAAACGGTCAAAAAGGGTTTCTAACGGCTAGTAACGGCTAGTTTGACTTTGTTGACCAAACCGGGTTCAAACCGGTTTGTGAAACCGGTTCGGGTTCAACCCGGGTCCAACCCGATCTCAACCTATACACTTCAAACCGGCGGGTTTGGTCAAACCCGGTTTGACCCGGTTTCGGTTTTTTTTTTTGGTTTCGGTTTTTTTCGACACGACTAGTTCCACCCCTCTCTCATCCCTCCAAATGGGAAGGATTTCATAACCTCACATCCCTTCCAAGATGGGAAAGAGTTTCACCTCTCCCATCCCTCTCCCTCCAAGGAGGAAGGGTTCCACCTCTCTCAATAGGGGAAAGGTTTAACCCCTCTCATCTCTCCCAAGAGGGAAAGGGTTCCACTCCTCCTAAGAGAGGAAGAGTTTCATCATCTCTCATCCCTAAGAGGGAGAAGGGTTTCAACCATCATATCCCTTCCAAGAGGAAAGGATTTCAGCACCATCCAGAGGAAGGCCCTCAATGCCTTTCAGATATAAAGAAATTTTTGAAAAAAAAAAAAAAAAAAAAGGTGAGGGAAGGATTTCATTTCTCCCAAGAGAGAATGATTTCATCTCTCTAATTTCACCTTATCCCAAGTGGGAAAGATTTCACTTCCCATAAGAGAGAAGGGTTTCACTTCTTCCAGGGAATGATTTCACCCTCTCCCAGCAGAGAAGGGTTTCACCTCCTTCCAAGATATAAAGATTTCAAAGAAAAATCCTACCCTTCCCAAAAGAAGAAGGATTTCATCGGAGGCGGCCAAGGCTGAGTGTCGGCCTAGGCAATGTGCCGGCCAAGGCAATTTTCCAGCCAAGGCATGGTGCATGCCAAGGTCGGATGCCGGCCCAGGGGCACGAGTACCGGCCAAGGCATGAGTGCCAGCCAGGTAAGGTGTCGGCCAAGGCACGAGTGCCGGCCACGGTGGGGTATCACCTCTCATCCCTACCAAGGGAAAAAGGGTTTCCATCACCTCCCACCTCTCCCAAGGGGGAAGGGTTTCATCACATCCCAACCTCCCAAGAGGGGGAAGGGTTCCAAGTGGGGGAAGGATTTCAGCTCCTCACAAAAATGAAAGGTTTTACCAACTCTCACCCCTCCCAAGGGGGGAAGGGTTTCACCGACACGGGATACGAGTGACAGACCAAGGCAAGAGTGCCGGACCAAGGCACAAGTGCTGGACCAAGGCAAGGCAAGAGTGCCGGACCAAGACACTACTGCCGGACCAAGGCACAAGTGTTGGACCAAGGCACGAGTGCCATACCACGTATGCCTGCCCACAAGTACTCAGGAAGGATTCCAACTTCCCTAAGATGAAAGGATTTCACATCCACCAGGAAGGATTTCACCTCCTCCCAACAGGAAGAATTTCACCTCCTCTCCCAAGAAAGAGCGATTTCACCTCCTCCAGGGAATGATTCCACTCCCCCAAGAGGGAAGGATCTCACCCCCTCCCAGCAGGGAATGCTTTCACCTCCTCCCAAGAGAAAAAGCTTTTGTGACAACCGTCAAAAATCTAGGTACTTGTTTAGCTACTATATCGGTTCGAAAACATCAGTTACTCTTTTATCGTGTTCGCCTTGTTCTAGTTCGTAACCGTGAGTCGGTACTTTGTCGGAACCAGTGTCGGAATAACTTCCGGAATCAATTATATAAGTCCTAATACCAAGAAAACATCTAATGAACTTTCCTAAGTTCATAACTAATCATAATTAAGAACTTTCAATTAACAAAAAGGTCCAACGAAACAATAACGTAAAAACGAAAAATCAGAAAAATGCTGAATTTAGGCCCGGTGAGCAGCACCTATGGTATAGGTGCGCAACACCTCACGCCAGTTTTCAAAAATATTACATTTTTAGTCCTTGTCTCGTTTTTTGTAAACCTTCCACCAATCAAACTCGAACTTCAGGCCATAATTACTACAAAGAACACTGTCCCAACGCCACATTACTATACACTATCTATTTCTTTTTCTTTTTCATTTTTACATAATCAAAACACACACTCAAGAACACATAGTTCATTTTCTCTCTATTGTTCTCTCTAAAACCCCCATTGAAACCAGAGTTTCCAGCCACTAAAAACACCATTTCAATCCATAGAAAACGTTTGAATCATCAAGGCAAGCAAGGGGTGTCGTTTATTTCGAAAAGGACTAGTTTTGTAAAGACATTTGGAGCTTAAATCCGACCAAAAACATCATCCATTCAATTTCCCTCGGTAGAAACCTTTCTCCTATCTTTATTTACTGTTTTTACTAATTGCATGTAAGATCTAAACAACAAAAATGAGTTTGTATGAAGATTTATGTCACTTTTTATACAAAAACGTTTTTATCAAAATAATACTTAAATCTATGTTTATGTGGATGAAAGTTGTTTAGAAACTATAAAAATGATGTTTTATGAGATAACTACTGGTTGCATTTCGAAATCTTAGTCACAAACCGTTTTTAGCAAGAAAAACACAAAACGGGAAAAGACAGCAGCTAGGTGTGCAGCACCTGTGCCCAGGTGCGCAGCACCGAGCTGCTGTACTCCCGAAAAATCGTCGTTTGTCCGTTTTAAACTTGTACACACATTCTGGACTTTTGCTAATATTATTATAAGACTGAGATGAGTAAAACTAATAATAATAATGACTTATATTGGACTCTTTAGACTTATTTGACTTGTCATGAAGTTTTTATGTGTATATGCATGTTTTGTGAGCGGAAACGGTTGTAGGTTTTGGACATGAAATTTGGGCGCGGAAGCGCTGCCCAAATTTCATTAGAAAATCTAAACCATTTCAGTAACCTAAACATGTCTATCATAATAATAACTTTAACTTTGAACTTTTCGGACAAAAATAAACGTTAACCGCTTCGGACCAATTTTGAGACAATTTGACTTCAACACATAATCATAAACAAACGTTACCTAATCTTATATAAAGAACCTAATAAGACATTAACTTTTGGACAATCTTGGTATTCCTAGGCATTCCGTGATTCCCGGCTCCTTTCCGACCAATTCCGCGTTCACTCTCTTCGCAAACCGTGAGTTACACCCCTCCTTACTTTTACATTTAAATATACTTTTGGGGGAAACATGAGATCAAATTGTTTTTGAACTATAGCTTTTATGTGAAATTGCTTATCGAACTAATTGACTTTTGGTACTTATCAAACTATTTTGACTTATTGAACTATTGAACTACTTTGACTTTTGGTACTTATCAAACTATTTTGACTTATTGAACTTATGAACTACTTTGACTTTTGGTACTTAGCAAACTATTTTGACTTATTGAACTCATGAACTATTTCGACTTTTGAACTATTTGAACGACCTTTCTATTCTTGGAAACCTTTTGAACTATCTGAACTACTTTGGAACTATTTTTTTTTTTTGGTACGAACTATTTGGACGAACATGCGTAAACAACATCAATTGTTCGGATTGGCTTACTTTAGACTCCCTAGGTTTGCCTCTTTGGATACTTGAATAGACATTGATAGCTTGGTTGTATTTAGGTGCTAAACCCTAGGTGAGAATATAACGCCGTAAGTGCAGACAAAAAGACTTTTGAAAATGGAACGACTAAATGCCCCACAATTTTTCTTGGACGACTATACACACTATTAACACAAGCCGTTAGCATAGATTATGCGTATCGATACTTAGCAGCGGTCACTCCTTACCAATGGGTAGCGACCAAGGTACATATTGCTAAGTTCTCGCGAACTCTGACTTTAGACTTGACTAGTGGGCAGGTACTTGACCAGAATCGGATTAGTGTGTAGACTAAATCTTACGTATATTAAGCTTAGTGGTTGGTACAACTCGAGGATCATAGGTCTATATTACGCATATACTTACTTACTGTCTTGCACATGTGGATTAATCCACCGCTGAGGTAATGACTACGAACCTTTTCGCTCGCTACACTACTTGACTTTTGCACTTGACTTGAACTTACTTTGGTCGTACTTGAACTTATTTTAAAACGTACTTGAACTTATTTTAAACGTACTTGAACTTATTTTAAACGTACTTGAACTTATTTTAAACGTACTTGAAATTGTCTTGAAACTAAATTATTCTTGAATTTTAAGCACTTAAATTTAATTAAGTTACTCTTGAATTTTAAGCACCTGATCTTATCTTGAAATTCTTTGACCTTGAACGACTCTTGCACTTTTTAAATCTTGAATTCGTCTCGGACCCTTATGAACTTTTAAATTGAACTTTTCTTCAATTCATAAACTGTAACTCACTTACTACGTTTCGTAGTTGACACTTTATCTCATGTTTCAGGAACTAAGCGTAAGTTATGAAGTGCATTGCTCAGGCGGGTCAAGTCTTCCATGTGAAGTGTACCTTGGGAAGAAGACCTTATTTTGGGAATTTTATTTAAAAACATTTTTGTTATGTATTATGGTCCACTTTGAACTTGGTTGTACTTTTGACTTGTACTTTTCAATTTAAATCGTAATGACTTGAACCGTTAATTTTGGTATAACCCGTGAAATGACTCTTTGCTCTCACATTCCGTGTTTCCGCTTTAGCGGGGTGTGACAGACTTGGTATCAGAGCACGGGTTAGAGTGAAAACGGTTTTAAAAATCTTTCAAAAAGTTTTCGAAACCAAAACTATAACCAAGGCTTTTCAGAAAACGTCATTTCGGGTTCAAACTTTAGTATATTATTTTCCGCAATTGCATGATTATCCTTTCCAACTATGCGTGACTTGATCAACCACCCGTAGTTCAAAATGAATTATGTTTTTCCTATTCTTAGTTTCCCCGTACTTATGTAACTCTCTATTCGCAGATACGCTATGTCTCAGTCGTCACGCTCCCAATCCCAGACTCGATCACTTCCCCGAGCCGCCTCCCCCTCTCACGAACCCTCTGAGGGTCACACCGCATCCGAGAGTCAGCGTCACCAGACGACTGACACAACGGAAGACACGTCCCCGACCATCAGTAGCAGTAATGGGTCCAGCCCAAGGACGGTACTTCCACCTCCTAGGTTGGTGCCCGTGCAGCTCCACAGCGCCGAGGACCCAACGCTGGAGCACCTGTGCATCGACAGTCGGGCCCGTTCCGACCCGCGCCTCCACAGTCTTTCTTGGACCCCTACGATCCCGCCTTTCGCACTCCGATATCGGAGCGTTACGCATGGGATCGTCAGTTCATCGAGGAAAGACGACGTGCGCAGGAGTCCGGACCCTCCCGACCCATGATGTCACCTACTCATCAGCCTCTTCCACCAGACGCCTTCCTCAACTTACACCGTCAAGTTCGTGGACTCGCCGAGGAAGCCCAGGAGCAGGGCCTCCTTCTCTTTGAAGTCTCCGATGCTGCGAACGAGTTAGCACAGCAGTCCCGACGGATCATCCTAACGGCTCTGGCCACCGCCCGGACCGTGCAGTGTCTCATCAGAGCCTGCGTAGTCATGGGAGCACTTATCGTAGCCATAGCCGCCATGATGTTCCTCAGAGAGTGTTATTAGGCATATTTCCCTTTTCTTTGTACTGTACCGTCTTAGTCGTAATTTTCCCATTGTACACGACTTAAGCCATTAGTTATTATTTCTCTATGTATTGTACTTGCATTTCTCTCAGTGAATTTGTCATGTGTACCGAAACTTCTTATTATTAATGAAATTTCTATCTTTTATCATTAGGTTTATCGTATCTTGTGAACTTTGTACTTGTTGCGAACACTATGATTCTATCTCTTAAATCATAATCTTGCGTGTACTACTTGATCATTCGTGTTAATCTCGTGCTATGACTATCTATGGTCACCTAAATCGTAATTCTTATCATATCTCATCCGCGCGTTCTAAACCCAACCTAAATTCTTCCTGTTGCAGAATCATGGCACCCCCGCACTTGCGTGCTAGTGACCTCGCCGAGCAAGTCATTGCCCAGATGAACGCAGCAATACCTGACTTGATCGCCCAGGTAATCGCCAGAGTGAGCGACAGGATTTTCGGAGGCGATAACCCCGACACCTTTTGTTCGGAGATCAATCATGACAACAACCTCCCTTCTCCTCCAGCCCCCGTCACTAGAAGGAAAAGTAAGAAACGTAGGGCTAGTCACCAACCCATAAGGGGCGACCACGACAAGAAGCCCGCCATCAGACGCCGAGAGTATGCTGGACCGCACCCTAAGTGCGGTAAGTGCTACCGGCATCACATTGGGGACTGCCCAGCGTGCTACTCGTGCAACAAAATCGGGCACCTCTCCCGACATTGTCGCGAATATGCTGCTAGGCAGGACGAGGACGAGGACCTTGGAACTAACCCCTTACCTCCCCCTCCTGCCCTCTTCCAACGAAGGGAGAACAAGAGAAGGAAACTTCACCACCAAATCTCATAGACTAGCATCACCCAGGGATACCCCACCATAACTCGAACCCACACTGGACCGCACACCCAATGCAGCAGGTGCCACTTCCACCATGTCCGGAAATGCCCGGTATGTAGACTTTGCAACACAGTGGGGCACTACCCCTGGTGCTGTCCAGAAAATGCGAACAGAAAGCCGCTATGTCTCGAATGTGGGAGCAACCAGCACCTCCGTGAGGATTGTCTCTTAGAGCATACCACAGAGACCCTCAATGCTCTCGCGATCACAGCCGAGGAAACCTCTCGGAACCTTAAAGCAACTACTGGTACGTTCCCTGTCAAATGACCCTTTTCCTTCCGCACTATTTGATTCAAGAGCTGAAGAAAACCTTGCCCCTTAGAGATTAGACATCTCATCAGTTTAGGACCTCATGCTTTACGGATAGTTTTCCTTCGAATGCCAACGATCCAATAGTCGCAGCTACAAATGCAAATTTAGGATTCCCATTACTTCGTTTGCCTAAAATTCTTCCATCGACCCAGTTCTTACCGAACCATCAAGCCTTGACGCTATCGTCGGATAGACCAATCACCGCACTATTGAGTCAAGGTCGTTCGTTCCGATAAACTCACTAGCATCCCGATAAGGACTACGACGCACCCTCCGGTCACGACGTCGAGTATAAATCTAAGGAAAGCCGAGTCCAAGACACCTCTGTAGGCAAGGACCATCCGAAGCTTTCCTGAGAAATTGCCCGGACTACCGCCGAAAGCGACGAGCGAAAATTTGAAATAAACCTCGTTCCTAGCACGGCACCAATAGCCAAGGCTCCCTACCATCTAGCACCACTTGAGATGCTAAGGCGGCCAAAGCTGCTGTAGGAACATCCCAACCCTAACTCTACCACACAAATTCAACCCGGGGAGCCCAGCTTCCCTAACGGGAGACAGACAGACCCATCCGTTATACGCTAAGCGTCATGAACTCATCAAGCCGACCGTCGAGAACCGATAACCATCCCAGAGGATCGACAACCAGTCCGAATAGTTGCAGGATGCAGCATACCTCTCAAAGGTCGACCCCGCCCGAGTTATCACCAGGTTCGCGACATTTTGACCAACACTTCCGAGGACCGCATTTCCCCAAACTCGATGCAAACCACCCAAGCCTTTCCCTCTGTCAGTACGCCTAAACAACACATCGCCGGTATTCATGGACTTAATGAACAAAGTGTGTAGGCCGTACTTGGATGATTGATAATCATACCCCTCGCCAACACTCACACCTACTCAAGGAAGATCCTGTGAACATCCCAAACTCACCCTAGAACGCTCCCGAGATCAGAGGTTGTACGCCCAATGCTTAAAGTGCAAATTCCGACCCTGAGCAGAACATTTCCCTGATTTCATAGCCAACCTTGCACGATCCGAACTCAGGCAAAACGCAACTCTTTGCGCCAAGCTCCAAACACGAGTTCTGAAACCCGAAGGTATTCGTGAACCCATTCCCGACAAGGGCCATCGAATTGTTATTCCATCTATCCGGGATCCGACTTGCTGTAACCGGAGTTCCCGGGAATACTATTCTGGCCGGACATGTGTAAGGACACTACCCTGTATCCCGCCAAGTGCCTCACTACCTCGAGGTCAAGGCAGGACACCGAAACTCATCCCTCTATTAGTCGATCTACGTCCCTCTCTCTTCGGAATGCCCTCCTGAGAATCGCCAGGAACGCGACTAGACCTCAACATCTCTCACTATTCGCCTTCCTTTAATCGGGTACACTTATTTCACGGACCCCGTGCCAGCACTAAGTGTGCAACCATCAGTCTATGCATGGACGCAAGCGTCGAGCACCGCCCTATCGACTGGAAGCGGACGGTCGACGACCTGCAAGGTCCTACGTCTACCTCTACTCTCGAAGGACTGGAAACGTTCCGTACCTGGCCAAGGAGCTGCGTGACCATCTAGAAGAAAAGCCTCAATCCCTTAGATGGCAATAGGGTATCCCCTAGAATATCGCCACGGAAAGAGGATAGTCTGCTTCAGGAAACGAGGCAAAGTAAGCCTGAAGTACACCGGTTCAATCTAAGTCTTGGAATATACCGATCCGACCTCTCATCGCTTTTAACTTTCCCAACCGTCTCCTAATGTTCTTACGCGCTCCCTCCTCACACTTGTAAAGTGTTCATCGGATGAGACCTTTGTCATATCCCTCTAAACAAGGTCATAACTGCTACCGAATCAACTCCCGTGTTGAACCGCTCAGGTTGTCGTCTCCAAGGTCAGACGACATTAACCGAACCTCGTACTCATCTCCGAATTCAGTGGAACCTCCGACGTAGCCCCACAACCGCGTGGAAACGCAGGGACCGAAATTCGTCTAGAGAATCCACCACGATCCGACGACAATTTTTCCCCATGAGACGAACTAAATTTCGGGACGAAATTCCTTCCAACCCGGGGAGAATGTGACAACCGTCAAAAATCTAGGTACTTGTTTAGCTACTATATCGGTCGACAACATCAGTTACTCTTTTATCGTGTTCGCCTTGTTCTAGTTCGTAACCGTGAGTCAGTACTTTGTCGGAACCAGTGTCGGAATAACTTCCGGAATCAATTATATAAGTCCTAATACCAAGAAAACATCTAATGAACTTTCCTAAGTTCATAACTAATCATGAACTTTCAATTAACAAAAAGGTCCAACGAACAATAACGTAAAAACGAAAATCAAAAATGCTGAATTTAGCCCGGTGCGCAGCACCTATGTATAGGTGCGCAGCACCTCCCACGCCATTTCAAAATATTACATTTTTAGTCCTGTCCTCGTTTTTTGTAAACCTTCCACCAATCAAACTCGATACTTCATGCCATAATTACTGCATAACACTGTCCCAACCACATTACTATACACTATCCTATTTCTTTTACTTATTCATTTTACAAAACAAAACACACACTCACACATAGTTCATTTTCTCTCTAATCTCTCTAAAACCCCCATTGAAACCGAGAGTTTCCAGCCTAAAAACACATTTCCATCCATAAAACGTTGAATCATCAAGGCAGCAAGGGGTGCGTATTTTCGAAAAGGACTAGTTTAAAAAGACATTTGGAGCTAAATCCGACCAAAAACATCATCCATTCATATTCCCTCGGTAGAAACCTTTCTCCTATCTTTATTTACTGTTTTACTAATTGCATGTAAGATCTAAACAACAAAAATGAGTTTGTATGAAGATTTAGTCACTTTTATACAAAAACGTTTTTTATCAAATAATCCTTAAATCTATGTTTATGTGGATGAAAGTTGTTTAGAAACTAAAAAATGATGTTTATGAATAACTACTGGTTGCAATCCGAAATCTTGAGTCACAAAACGTTTTAGCAAGAAAAACACAAACG